>JZSA01000171.1:0-699538 GCA_000956155.1 Cotesia vestalis
TTTTTTTTCGTATTCATGCTGATGATGACTGATGTGTTTCCAGTTTTTGGTATGCAAGGTCTCTAAAAATTGCAGGAGATATCCTTGACTCGGGTAATTTAAACTGAGTATGTAAAAGTTGAGATGAGTGAGACATTGAGCTAAACGATGTACATATACACAGACTTGGAGAGCTGAAAAACAGGAGAAAGAAGTAGCTAAGTGTGATTTTCTCCTTTTTATTTTTATTTCCAAAACCCGTTCTCTCTTTAGCTACTTCGAAGCCTTGAGGACATAATTACTGAAGTTTCTAGTCTAAGATCTTTCATACTAAATTATTATCATTATTATTTTTTTTTTATTCTACTTGGAAAGTTAAGGAGATACTTTTTCCGGTAAGATTGATGCTCAAAAATATATATTTATTATCCGAATTAATTGTTTCTTCAGACAACTTTTGTCGTTAATTTTAAATATTATCAAGTTTAAATTGGGTTCAAGTGTTATCAATTTTTTTTTTTTTAATTACCGCATTAGTACTTGTAAAGTCTGTGTAACTAATTGAGATTAATAATAATTATAATAATAATAAAGTGAGTATTAAGATTATTCACTGAAAGCACTGATTTAGTTGGTATGAGAGGCAGCACGTGGGTGTTAGGCATTTTGTACTCTCGTAAAACGAGTAAATTTACGCCGTTACCGAGTAAAGTAAATACGTGAATATACTCGTAACTATTGTACGCGTGGTACAATGCAATAATGCTTTTAACCGTGAGAAATAGCGTCCTATCTAACCAATGAAAGTTACGATTACCTTATCTGTTACATTTAAATTTTAATCTTTTATTTGCACAAGTAATTGTAATTGTAATTGTAAATTCATCAGTCTACGGTATCAGTATGTATATGTTTTTATGTATTTATGTCTCACATGCATTTATTTAACAAGCTAAAATTAATAAAAAAAAACTTTTGTCTTACCCACAATTGCTTTTATTCAGATAATAATAGTAATTTTCATCCGGTGAATTTTTGACGTTAAAAATAAAATAGAGAAATGAAAATATGAATTTAAAATGATGTGAACTCTGATTATGTGCAAATATCTAATAAAGTTTAACAGTTTATATAAAATCAATAGTACTATTGAATTTTAGCAATGATGGTAGGTAGATATAGAGGTATAGAAAACATACAGGAAGCATATAAAATGCTCGGTGCGAGTGCAAATACATATTGTTAGACAACGTTCATTCTGATTTCTATTTGTAATGGAACAGTAAATAATAAAATTCATGGTAAATATATTTTTCACGTATCAGCAATAAAAAAAAAGTAAATAATAATGATAATAATAATAACCTCCTGTGATAAAATTTTTTGAAATGGCCTCAATGCTTTTATGTGCCCATATATTGCCTGATATGGTCGTATTTTCTCACGCATAACTTTTCAACCAACAGTAGTGTTAAAAACCTCCAACAGATGGCACATGATCGCTAAATCGTCTCTTTGCAAGAAAATTAAGCTTAAGAAAAATTAAGTAATGAATTAAAATTATTTCTTTTTATTCTAATAAAACTTATCTGATATTAATTTTTCTCGATAAAACATTTTCTCGAAAAAATTGAAAAATTCTATTAAATTACTGATTTACCCTCATCGATGACCATATCAATAAATTTTTTCACAGACTAACCAAAAATAAGCACGCAATAAAGATTAAATAGAGCATTTCAAGAATTTAATTCAAAAATCAACATTTAATGTCAACGAAATTTCGCGCTAATGGATTTTTACAGTATATATAATTGAAATAAGTTAGTTTATAGTGAATTTCAAAATTTTAAACAGTATCATAGGCATTTAAATTGTAAATTGCGACTAGTATTTCGCTGGGTTTGTACACACACGTATAGATATAAATTTCGGAGTGTGGTTTTCCTGTCTGACGGTCCGTTTAAAAGCATTTTCTACTCTGATGATCCTTTCTCATATGTCGGACGAGGTATTTACTTTCTTTCTTTCTTTCTCTCTATCTCTCTCAGATTCGACACACACCCATACACATGCATAGTTGACAATAGCACATATTCGAAAACTAGTTGCGCAACTTTGTCAAACTGTCGAGTATTACAACGTTGTAGACCTGAACAAGACCTCAAAGTCTACTGGTATTTACACACATACATACATACGAAATACACATGGACACACACATGAACATGTATGGACAGGAACGTTTGTATGTAGAGACTTACCGACATTGTATTGCATGAATGTCCAAGCAACCAGTTGAGGTGGCCAATTCCATCCGCATAGTGCCGAACGCCACAAAATTCGAGAATGCGTGTCGATAATATTAACCTGGACGGTATGTCACTCTGACCGCAGGACAAACTAATATTCAAACTATTATAATTAATCGCATCGTAAAATAATATTTCTCCTTCGATTGATGTCATCCTCATTCTTTGTTCGATTAATGTTTGTTTGTGGATGCATTTTAGTAATTTTTTGGATTTACATATCGTTGACTATTTCCCCTCAGGAGTGCTTGTGGTCTAAAATAAATATGTCTGTATCACATAAATAAACGATTTTTTTTTTTCTAAATTCGATCAATAAAATAAAGCAAACTATTGAAGTTTTAACGGCTGAAAAAATAACTGAAAAAAATTGTATATACCCTCGGGGTATAAAAATCACCTGGTAAATGGATACTGATGCTAGAGATCAAATCACCCGAAAATTTTTGAGTGCATCGTACTGTAATTTCTATGAAAAAAATTTATTATAAAAATATATCTTGAAACATAAATAATTAATTAATAATAAGTAAAACTACATAAAATATTTTTAATAATTGTCTTTTGGCACATTTTTGTATATTTTTTCACTCCAATTTAAAAATATTAAAAATACATAAAAAACAAATTTAAGAAATTATTAACAAAAATATTTTTTTACATTTTTTCAATTGCTTCTACATATTGTTAATTTATTTTCAATAAATATTTTCATATTTTAACAAATAGTTTAAATATAAATTTTTTTCACGACGACTATACAGTTATACATAATCACAGTGTGCTAATATAAGTTTCACACATATCCAGATCTAACGGCATGCAAGAATGAAGGTAGCAAAGAGGGTCGTTAGCTGTATCCAACATACAATGGGCAAAGGAATAGTTGTAGAGAAGCCCGGTGGGTTGGCAACCCCTCTCGAGGTATTATAACCGGGTGGTGCGTGTAGTGTGTCTTTACTTTTTAACCTTAAATACGTTAGTACCAGTTGGTGCGGCAATGTAAGAGGTTGTCGTCCATTTATTGCTCGACTATATAAATTTTACGACACTTCTACTATCTTCCATCGAATAAAATTACAAAACACGGCTGGTGACCGTTTTTTTTTTAATCAAAAATATTGTGTTAAAAAAATAAAAAAAAAAAAATTATAACAATTTTTTTCTGGCGTTAAAATAACAACGACAGCAGTTTAAAAGTTTTTATCAATGTTTGTGCAAATAAGTTTGATAATACAAATGAATATTTAACGAGTAAAAAATATCAATAGAGGAAGTGCATACACCGGGAAAGACTATAATAAAAGTTATAATCGTAAAGTGGCACCATTTGCGAATAGTGTTCGTGACAGCTCGAAGCGCGATATACCAACTAAACGAGGAGCGCGTACTTTCACGCTGAAAATATACGCAACGGTATTCTCTATTCTCCTCCACCCATCGCTCGACACGATCTAGACAAACGAGCCGACGACATCCAACGGGTCGAAGGGCGATTATATATAAATATATACGATATACAATACATATAAAGTATAAGAATAACTCTATACTTATTATATATATTGTATATATCTATTGAGAGTCGCGGCAAGTCAAGACCGTGCGACGGTAATCTCTGCAGTGAGAGCTTTGCTAAATCGCCCACGAGCCTTCAAGCTAGAAAGTCCACATTATTATTCTCTTTTTATTCCAGTCCCTCTTGCTCCCTTTCTTCAATTCCTTTTCCTTTATTTCATTCTTTATTACCTTTTTGATCTCCGTTTCCGGTTTCACTAATCGGGTTGATATGATGCTTAATGTAATTTTCAGTCAGCGTCAGTCTAATAAAAGCTGTATAATATATACCTTGCATATTTTAAATAAACTATAGATTAAAGTACTATACGGCTTCATGCTTGTTCTTGCTAATTCCTCCTCTTCTATTTTATTTATTTATTTATTTATTTATTTTTTCTTTCCTTCACGTGTTTGAATCTTCGCCGCAGCTGCACGTGAAGCCTTTTAAAGTGTGTTATTGATTTATACATGCTTTCAAATTTTATTATCCACATTTTTTCGCACGGAAAAATTCACCTATTCAGATAAAATAATATTTTGATTGATTTCAAGCGTTAAATTCTCATATCGATTTGAAGTTTTAATATTTTTCAATCAGTCAGAACGCACAATTTTTTTTTAACTCATTCCGAACCAATAAACCGGACTAAAATGCTTGACAATTATTTCGATTGGACATCGGTAAAAAATTCGAGTAGTCTTATTTTTTATTTTATTAATAATATGCAATCAAAAAAAATTCGTGAATTGGATGATTTTTAATTGGTTCAATTACACTGTGGTGAAATTCATTTCAAGGAGGGTTTTTTTTTTAATTGAAGAATGAAAATGAATAAAACGTGATATGATTGTTAAGTACTGTACATAAAGTTAATTTTAGTCATGAACATGAATACACAATAAGTACACTGTGATCCACGTGCGTCATAGTTACGCATAAAAAATCCAAAAAAATAAGGCCTCGGTATTATATTACGATTCTGGCAGTTCAGGCCAAGTCGTATTATTATTATTAATTCCATTCATTTAAATTACACACTAACACACTCTTGACTATTAGACCTTTGATAATACAGTTTGTACAGTTTATACAGTAGTGTTTGAATAGTCTTCGTTGTGGCTTACGTGGGTGGAGATCAGTATTAGTATGGATGACGCAGAGAAGTGAATGCTCCTCGTGGCAGTAGACAGACAGCAGTCTGCGACTCGCGACCACGACAACTTTTCTCCTTAAAATCACACTCCAGCCTTTATTCTTATCCGACAAAATCAAAAAATCAATTAAAATTATATTATATTATTAGTATAACGATATTTTTATAAATTTATATAAAAATTCAGGATCTTCGGACCTTTTCTCATCCAGAACAATTAAATTTATCGAAAAGAAACAAATGACTTGTAACTTGATGCTCGGTGACAGCAATTTTAAATTTTTTATTCATTTAACTTTTGTGATTTCAAACTCTTTTGTTGTTGTCTACATTTGTTTGCCCTCCGCGAGTGTGTTCCCTTTGTTCGATTTTAAAACGGTTATTCCATACAGGACACAATCCCCCACGTTGACATCCCTGTGAATTTAGTGTTTTTATTTTTCATTCTTTGTGAACAACAACTCATTTTTCAGTTTGACATTTTTTCACCAAAAAATAAAATCCTGAAATACTTGAATATTTTAAGTGAAAAGTTAATTGAAAAAAAAAAAAAAAAAAAAAAAACGTTTTAGCGAAAAAAATCACCGACTAAAATGATATAAATTATGTAATTTTTATTACGACATAAATCTTTAAAATAAAGTTTTGTGATAAGAGATAAGAAGGATAAATAATTTGACAGCAGCTGGTGTTTGATAAAAAAAAAAAAGGAATAGACTTATTTAAAAATAATAAGAACCCAATGAAAAATATGACACGAAACAGGCAGCAGATTTTTCCTATCGGCCCCTTTGCCACTCTCAGACGAAAACTCCTCAGGGATAAACTCGTCAAAAGGTATTGTAAGGTTTATCGTTATCTCAAATTTATGTTTTACTTTTTTGTTTTATTGTACTTACTGTAGATTTTTTTGCTTTAAAACCCGCAAGGATAAGACTCAGACATAGACGTAAATTCTTCACTTCCGTATAAATTGCATAGCATATAGCGTAAACGTATCGAGGCCCGATGTCGTGACACAGCGATTTATCGCCATTCTCCAAAGAACGTTTGACCTGAATCCAAAGCTTCGCCGCCGCCGATGGGGACGACCATTACATCTATATATGTATAAATATAACATATATAGATGGGGCGAAAAGACACTCCACTCTTTCTCGTCATCATTTCTCTTTTACAAACTACGACAAAATCCCCTCTATACTATACTATTATATATAGTACACTCTCAGCTCTGCACCGAGTGTGATATGACCTGTACGGTTTAAATCAAACGTGTAATAAAGTGTCACGCTGATCGAGTAATATCTCAAAAGTCAATACTCATGAATATATACTCCACTTCTCACTCTTCAATCCTAAATTTTATTTTTTACGATCGCGTATGTGAGAATCGAGAAAAACTGTCGGAGTAATAATTTATTAGTATGATCTTTGATTTGTTAGAGCTTTAATTTATCCAGAAAAATTTATAAAATTGATCAACTTTTTTTTTTTCTTTTTAAATACATAATTTAAAATTTTTTTCATCCATTTTAAAACCCAACATTTAAAAAATATTATCTCTGAAAATACCAGCGGAATTTAACTTTCAAATTTCGGGCAAAGAGAAAACAATTACCTAAACATGAATGGCTAGGTCAGGCATGAGAATTCATGAAGAAATCATGTCCTTTCAACCGTTATAACCTGACCTAGGTTATACAGTATTCACTCCCCCCTTTTTATTATTCTCTCTCTCTCCTTTATTACTATCTCTCTCTCTTTTTCTCTCCCTCTTTCATCAACTAGCTCCTCGGGCTATGAAATTGAGGGTCAAGTCGGCCCTCAATTCCTCCTTCACATCATGCAGCCCTCTATCAAATCGTCTCGAAAAATTTCAATAAAAATCCTTGACATTTCCTCTCGAAGTTAAAATAAAAAAACTATACATGAAAACCGTCCAAATAATCTTTTGACCGGCGTTATTGATTTAAGGGTAATTGGTTCAAAAGCTTTTTAAATTTTTCAACTGTACTTTCAAACTTCCGTCCATTTACCGACGTAAACATTATTACCGAAAAAAGTTTTATTTATAAATATATATATTGGAATTATAGATTTTCATTTTATCAAAAAAGTTATTCAAGGAAATAAAATTATAAAAGTTTGTTTCGAAAATTAATCGAATATTCTTCATTTCAACTGCAGCTGAGTTATGATATGTAATAATAAATAAAGGATCAAATTTATGAAAATTGAATTCCGAGTAATAACTCTCCAGAACCAATCGTAATCAAGTTAAAATTTTATATTTTCCACTTCCAATTATCAACAATCGAGTTGCTCATCCCACGTCTTGAAAAGTTCCTCGGTGTCTAAGAGAGCGTCTATAATCCTATTGAAGTTTGGAAACTCCTACAAGGGTTTGCCAAGGATTTTACTGGTTATACGAGCGTAGTACCGGTAGGTCTTCTCGGTTAAGCTTCTCCTTGTACTAGCAATGCAGTGAAGTACTTTGGTATGCGGTACATACAAGAGTACTCAATGCTAATCTTTCAATCGTTATCTTAAATCTAAACTCACAACTTGCGTTCATTTCTATTTGGTAGCTCTCTACAGTATTGCGCTGATAATATCAATGATTCACAATGATAATAAATATTCAGTGCAAATATTCACTTAAATAATAATAAGCTGTGAAAAATTTTCTTATATGGTCATATGTACCTATATATAATTTTTCTATTGGAATCTTCTCTTTATAAGAAAGTTAAGCTCTAAAATAAAGATAATTTTTTTACGTTTTTAAGAAGTTTATCTGACATTGGTCTTTTTTTTTTATTTAAATCAATTTTACTTTATTCAAGTAATTTTATTTCAGTGTAATGGTTTTTCACGAATCCATTTCTAAAGACTAATATGTCTAGATCCAGCCGGATAAAAAAAAAAGTGGCAATAACAGAAATTTTTTCACCGGAAAAAAAATGATAATAATAATAATATTGATGAGAGAAAGGATAAATGTAATTGTGTTAAACATCAGAAATTCTATTGTGACCAGGTGTTTTCTATCTTGACGGAAATGTCATCAAAGAAAAGTCCAAAAGGCTTGTGTCCAATTCAACGTAACTCGGTCACAAACTATAAATAAATGTCCTTATAAATACATATACATAATACCTACATGTGTGAGAATATACTTCTATCAGTACCTAAGAAAGAAGACTTTGAAAACGTGTTGATAGCTCAGGTTGGCAATGTTCAAAAAACGTAACTTTTCTTCAGTGTCGGTAGACTCAAACGTAGGTACGTAGATACATCAGTATTACTTTAGTCTCCGATACAGTTGTCTAGCAAGTGAGACGGCACTTGTGAATGTCAACTTATTCGTGAGAAAAGGGTATAGAATAGGTGACTTGAGTAAACCTATCGGATCTCTCGAGATAAGACATACAAAGGGTATTCTCTTTTGTGTTATAATATCTCTGTTAAAAAGTCTTTGACTAGTGACAACTTAACCTACTTTGTAGCTGAGCTTTTTTAATTTGTTTGTAAAAAGAATTCTTTTATTTTTTTTCTTTTTACTTTTTATCTAAACCACCGATTGTTCTTTTGACGGAACAAAAATAAAAAATTTTTTAGTTGCCTAGAGAAAAAATTATAAAATGCTCTCTATGCAAATACCAAAAGGCATGGATATCTGAAATTTACTGAAAATGTTGTTTTAACTCCCCTTCAAGGTAATAAAAAATAAATTAAAATTTATTTAAGCAATATATTAAAGTTTAACTGTTTTAATTTAATGCAAAAACTAGTATATATTAAAAAGGCACCTTGTGGCCCATAAACCAACATCGCTGGGGTCTGTTATGTCACTTGAGTTACTCGAGGTAGCTCATGAATGTGTCTAGAAACTGTGGGACAATTTCCCGCGTAAATACGAGATCTTGGTTGTCGTAACCCAGTAATGTGTCGTTACATAGCTCTGAAATTTGCATTTTACGGGATCACGTTCTCATCAGGTCACCGAGGATGGATAGAGAACCAACATTGAATTTGAACTGCCACCAAACTACATATAGACACAGACAAATACAGACATAGACATATTTTCATGTAAATCTTTGTATCCTCATATTATACACATGTATATTTATTTAATAAAAAACTTATAAAATCCGTCAGTTTACTACACTGGCACATCCATTTGTTACCTTTATGTTCTCGTTAAAAAGCTCTTCCATTCAAACATAAATATTCATCCCTTGAAACTCAAAATCTCTGCATGGTGTAAAAAACTAATGCCGGCAAAAAATATCATTTAATTTGAACTTTCAAGTAAATTTACATATCTTTATTAATAAATTTTGTGTGCAGATTTTTTTTATTATCTTTAAATTAAATCATACGATCTCATACTCGGAGTTAAAAAAATAAATAGAAAGGTTTGCATTTTGCTTTCTAGTTTCCACTTTTTTTTCTTTTTTTACGAGGGACGTTTTTTGTACGTTAGCATATTGTCGAGTAATTTCGAGCTCGTTATGCTCGAGCAAATGATTCCTCAGCAGAAATAAAATTAAAAATGCATTCTCTAGTCTTTATTATTCTCGTTAAAATCTTATTCACCTTTGATCATTTCTTTTTCGCAACTACGAAAAATAATTTAATTACATGTTCACTTTTATAATGTTAATTATCTCATTTCATTCAGAAGTCATACTACATAAAAAAGCTATAAACAAAATGCCTAATAAACTGAGTGGTAGATTTTTAATTACCAGCAAAATTCAAAGAACTAATTACGCGGTAGTTTTAAATTAAGAGCGAGAGGAAAACTTGAGAGCGGGAAATTTGAAAAATTGCGCGCGCGACAAGTTAGAAACACACTTGACTTATATGTCTCTATCGATTTTGTGTGATAGCTCCTCGGTACCCGTACAGGCGAGCCGCGCATGGCGACGCCGTCGTCGCTCGGTCTTTAATCCTTCGCGACGCTCTTGACGTAGAAACAGTGAATACCAAAGCCCTTCAGCATAACTCAACTTGGACGTACCAAGATTAGATAATTTAGACTCGTCTGTCTTTAATAAAAATTACCGTCGTACATTTAATTATCGCTAGAGTTCCTCAGTTGTGTTATTGAAAAATCTCCATGTGAGCCCGGATGCGAAACGTGCAGTGCTGAAATTCAAATAAAACAAATGTTGATCATGTGATCAGTGAATAAATTTCAGCGAGTTATTTTTCTTCTTAACTTCCAACTATAGTATAAGTAAGTTTAGTCACCAACGCTGTAAAACGAGTTACGATAAGATTACAAACCCACTGACCTACATTTAATAGAGTTATTTTTCTGCCACGCCCAATGACACTTGAATTTTTCTATTTTTTCGTCTTTGCGTCACTTAATAAAATGAAATTAAACTCCTACGGAAAAATAGCCGTTAGTATGACGTAAAGATTCGCATCGAAGCAATAACTTTGCGATCATAATAGTACTCGTGGATGGATGGTGGGAGGCGAATTCTTTGCTAAGTTA
The DNA here is from genome assembly GCA_000956155.1 of Cotesia vestalis. NCBI lineage: Eukaryota > Metazoa > Arthropoda > Insecta > Hymenoptera > Braconidae > Cotesia > Cotesia vestalis. The sequence goes on from JZSA01000171.1 coordinate 10,527, forward strand.
CAGGTGGCATTACCACCACAATTGCTTTATCACATTGCACACGCGCTCACGCATTTACTACCACGCATATTTATATTATATTACTACAAGCGTTCATTCAATAAATGTATGACATTTTTATAAATTATTTATGATCAATTTTTTATTTTAACAACCTTTTAATAAAAATGATACTGTTTTATCCTTTATCACTGCGTTAATTTAACCTTTCACTGCATATTTAATTTTAATTTTCTTTTTATTATTGGTCTATACATTCTTTAGCATTTTAATCGATATTTATGAAAAACTAAAAGTTTGAATGAAACAAAAGTTATTAATTATTTTTTAGCAACAACTTATTAAAATTTTTGCTTGATATCAATATTACTTTATTGAATTTAATTAAAAACTTATTTTTCATTAAAAACTTTATTTTAGATGATAAACTTTATAGTTTTTTTTTAAATATAAATATAAAATCGATAAAATAGTAAGTCGAATAAAATTTTAAAATATTTTTATATAAAGACATTATCGTGACGAGAGTGGGCTTGCAAGGGATTAAATTAGGTAGCTATTGTTGGTATCGACTATTAACAAAGTACCATCAATGTAACCGTGTACACTCGAGCTACTGGAAATGATTGGTCATAAATACTTAATCAACTATGATCGATTCAACAAGCAAAATTGCAAAAGCTCTTGAATAAATTACGCGTAATGTAACCTATAGGACGCATTACAGACTCAACAATCCGATGGATGTCGATGAGTATCAGTCTAAAAATATAATTACATGCTATCGTTTTAATTATAATTAACATTAATTGAGAGTTTAATTACCCTGGGTCAGTCATGCATTCTGTTTGGTAATTATGCCCATGTGGAAGTAACGAGAAGAATGACTTTTATTTATAATTTTTATTATCGTATGATTGCGATGTCACGCATTGTATTGACTAATTTTAATTATAAGTTACCGTAAAAATTGATCAACCGTGGATGTAATTTAATTAATAATTACGGCGTTTATTATTTATAACTCAATAAAATATGTATTTGAAATTGATACTTTTATCAATAACACACCTAAATATAATTAACGCCAATATAGAGAATTTTTGGGTTATTAAATTAAAAAGAAAATGGAAGAATTTTTAATTTAAGTGTTTTTTCGATCGCGATAAAAAAAAAAAAACATCAAATATTTTTGTTATTCATTTTTTTAAGTTTTTTTTTTTTTTTGTATTTGAAGAGTAGAAAAAAAAACATAGAACAAATAGAAAAACCAAATAGAAAAAAAAAATGATTCAAATTTCATGAATTTTTTTATTACAAAATCATATTTATTTGAAAATATAAATTTACGATTGAAATTCTCAATAAATTTTAGAAAAATTAGATAAATTATCGCACTTAAAAGTCATTCTAAAAAGAACCACTAAAATGCACAGAAAAAACAAACTTCTTGCGTCAAGAAAATTTTAAGGAAGACAAAAGTTATTTTGGAGCAAGAAAAAATTTTCTTGGCTCAAGAAACTTTGACTTAATTCAAGAAATTTTTAATCTTCCTTAATATTTTCTTGAGCCAAGAAAGTTTACATTTCAGTCAATAATTTTTTTTTTAGTGTGCGTTAGCATTTTTGGAAAATTTTGAATCGCTACAACTTCTAAACTATTCGATCAATTTAAACTATCTTTAAACTTTACCTCGTGAATTGTCTGAGGAATAACCATAGAGTTTGATAAAGATATAGTAAAAATTTAAAACCCTATCGTTGTGACAAGTCGAATGATATCGTCTGAATACATACATATAAAAACTTTTGAACCAAAGATATTTCTTAACCTACTTTGACAATTTCGGTGAAGAAATAACAAAATTTTTCAAATATTTCATCTTGAGAACAAATATAATGGTTAGATTTCTATGAAATTTACTATAAAGCGGCACAGGTTTACTTCTTTTATTAATTCTTATTAATTTTCTAAATTATAAATTAAAACAAATGTCCGTTGAAAACTCAAAGAAAATTTTTCTGTATGATCCCGTTCAGTATCTTAATAATGTAAATCAGTGAAACTTGTCTGCAATTATTTAAATCTTATCGAAGAGTAACTCATCACCATAATGTAATTTTAAACCTTATCAGCATACACATGCTGTCCATCTACATATTATCCGCATGTACTAGATACATTTTACAAGCGCATCAGCCTAATGAAACGTTATCAAATGGTATACTTGGGTCGCATCTACACAGATAGGTAACACTCTGAACATAGTAGCATGTACCTACAACGTACATATGCATATGCACATGTGACGTGTTTAGTATGGTATAGTGTAGTAGGTAAAGGCTATAACAAAACCATTTCCAAAGCCAGACTCTCTTGCTCTCCTCATTTACATCTGTTAGGTTCCGTTTAGTTTTGCATAATATGTCACCTGACATAACGTTAATGAAATTTTGTTGATACATATGTGGCGTATTCACTCCTTGTCGCTCGATCTGCCAACTAATTTGAGCTCTTTGTCAGAGGGTATCGTACATTCCTCCACTAGTATAGGATTACCTGGGAATGCGAATTTTCGGTACATAAAGTACAGAGATAGATAGATCTATATACCCATCCACCAAATAGTTTGAAGATAATTTAATGGTGAAATAGTCCAGAGGTACTTGACGCTTTTACCAGAGTGGTTCAGTGAGGAGAAAGCTTGGTTGGAGTGGATAGTATTGGTGAGTAAGCTTGTACATTAGGGGATAGAAATTCGCCACCACTCTATTAGTTGCACTGATCCTCGGTATTATTCAGAACTAAGTCAAGAACCCTTCTCCACTCACCGACTATAGTTTCATCTGTCTTTCTTGGTCTCTTTATCTCTTTGCTGGTCTTTCAGTCGACATAACTCGCTCCTCGAATCCCAATGAAGATCTCAATTAACGTGCTAATTTTACTAGTCCAATTCACGGTCCTTGTTTAAAACATTCAAAGAAACCTCAAACTCAATAAAGCACTCTTTTTTATATTTCAAACTTTTATAAGGTATAAAAGTACCAATTATTAACGCCTTATCTTATTTTATGATGTTGATGATAATCGTACGCATTTTTAAACAATTTTTATAATTCAAGAAATTAAAATTAATTTTGTTTTTAGTAACAAATATTAAATATTTATTAATAAAAAATAACTATTACAACTAAAAAAACTGTTTTTAAAATTATGATTTTTAATTATTCTTCTCATCAAATAATATCAAATTTTTTTTTGTAAATAAATAAAATCGGAAAAATTATTTACTTCACAGAAAGTCTTGAGTTAAGTGTAAATTTTCTTAAATCAAAAAAATCTTAAAGAAGATTGAAAATTTCTTGAATGAAGTTAAAATTTCTTGAACGAAGTTAAATTTTTTTAAGCCAAAAAAATTTCTTTTTGCTCCAAAATAACTTCGGTCTTCTTTACAATTTTCTTGGTTCAAGAAATTTTTTTTTTATGTGCGTAAATTTTATAATTTTTAATTTTAAAATAGTGGACGTCATTAATTGGTACATAATGTTAATAATTCATATTTGAGTGATCTATTTAATTAGTTACAATTAATTAATAAATTTTCTTGATCATCATTAAAAATTATGATTTCGATTAGAGAGAAGACTGATCAACTAATTGTGAAAAAAAAAAATTCAACGTTACATTTTAATACAATAGAAAAAAATAATATGATTAATAATTGGTGCTTTTACCTTATGTATAATTATATAATAATTAATTTTACTTTTAATTTCTTATTTATCACGCGTAAGAAGACTTTAAGTTTAAGTGAGTCTCTAATTGCGGGAGTAAAATTTTTTTCTCATTTAAATATTAATCTGCGTAATTTGAGGTAATGATAATAATAAAAATTATGTAATCGAGTAGAAGTGAGTGGGATATTGAAGTAAAAGAGTGGCAACCTGTTGCGCTGAATTTTATTGTATTTTTTGTTAAGAGTTGGCAACGATTGGACGCTATCCAGGATTAATATTGGTGTTTTTTTTGCTATTCATTACAGTGAGGTACGCACGGTGATACTGAACAAGGGGACATCTGGATTAGGATTTAATATTGTCGGCGGCGAGGATGGTGAAGGGATCTTTATATCTTTCATCCTAGCCGGAGGACCCGCTGACACTAGTGGTGAATTACGGCGTGGCGATCAAATTCTCAGTGTCAATGGAATTAATCTCAGAACAGCTACTCATGAGGAGGCTGCTGCCGCTCTCAAGGTATTAATTACTGTCCATTTATTATATTTTTAAACAACCGGATTGAATCCCCGGATTACAGATCTTAGATAATATTTTTCTGGGAAATACGATCCTATTATTAATTTAATTTAAGGGGTAATATATAATTTTTTGCAAAAAACAATTTTATTTATTATGAATTTTATGTGAAATTAGCTGAATTTTTGGATTTTTTAATTTTAATGATTTAAATTGAAGGTATTGTGCTGACACCAAGACTTTTTTAGAGGATTTTTCAAAAATTGTCAACAGAAAAATTACAATTTGTAAAAAAAAAAAAAGAACTTATTAATAAAATTTACATAAATTTTTATATTAATTAATTAAGAAGCCTCTTCAGAAAAAATTAGTGAAAAATCACTTTTTACGGCTTTTTAAGTCCATACACAGTAAAAAATTTTGAGTCATTTTTTAAAAAAATTGTGTGTGACGATACATGACAAGTAGACATTTTCAGTTAGTTGATAGATAAACACTAAATGCATTATTCACAAAAAGTTTTGTACACAATTTTTTTTTTTTTTTGCGTAGTGACGAAAAATTTTTTACTATATTTAACCGCTTAATTTAATTAAAAAAAAATAATATATATTTATGTCTAAATTTATTAATTAAAAATTTGTGTATGTTCAGGGTACTGGACAAACTGTAACAATCGTAGTACAGTACAAGCCCGAAGATTACAACAGATTTGAAGCTAAAATCCATGATCTTAAGCAACAACTTTCACAGCAAAATTTAACAACTGGTACTCTAATGAGGACCTCACAGAAAAAATCCCTCTATGTTAGGTAACATCTTAAATATCTACTAAATATTTTCTGGAGCGTATTTTTATTATTTATCACCAGATGTTAACTTCCATTATTACTTTTTTAATTAACTAGGGCTCTGTTTGACTACGATCCGAACAAAGACGACGGTCTTCCAAGTCGCGGTCTGGCTTTTCGGTACGGCGAAATATTGCACGTGACGAATGCCAGTGATGATGAATGGTGGCAAGCGAGAAGAGTCACCCCTCACGGGGACGAAGAAGGTCTGGGTATCATCCCCTCGCGCAGACGATGGGAACGAAAACAAAGGGCTAGAGATCGTTCCGTTAAATTCCAGGGTCATATGCCTGTTATTCTAGACAAGGTAAACAATTCATTAAAACAAAGTTTTATTTAAACTAATTGTAATTAAATTACTTTTAATTACAGCAATCAACGCTCGATAGGAAAAAGAAAAACTTTTCCTTCAGCAGAAAGTTTCCGTTTATGAAGAGTAAAGACGACAAATCTGAAGATGGCTCCGATCAGGAACGTGAGTACTTTAATCCTCTTTTTAAGTTCACTTTGAAAAAAAAAAAAAAAAAAAAGATCAAAATATAATTAAAAATTCTTGGTATAAATGTATATAAATAATCAAATTTGTTTGCACGATCGGTATTTGCACGTACGGTATATGTTTATTATTAAATTAGCGTCGTAATAATTAATAATTAATTAATTAATTTAATTACAATACTACCTTACCCCAATGACAAATTAAAAATTGTAAATATGTATTATATTTTTTTAATATACGTCCCATCTACAATAACAACAAAACAATTACACAAAAAAACTACCGTAAGAAAAAACTATTTTTCATTTTTTTTTTTTTTTTTACTAAATGTACATATAGCAAAATACATTACCCTTAATTATAATTAAAATCCAAAAACCAACAGAGTATGCTGTCAATATAATACCAACTGAAGTAAAAATTCCGAATGAGCTTATTTGTGTATATTTTTAAAAAATTATTTTTTTTTTATAATTGTTTCATTTTTTTTGTACTTGTGATACGTGACATGTCTTTTGTTTTGCCTGCTTGTGTAGGGTCGCCCACAACACCTGAGAATGAAAACGATCCTACTCGTAAGTATTTTATGTAAACCATTTGACATACACACTTAAACAAACATACTCTCTTAAAAATATATAAATACTCTCATCCTGTCCTCGAACTTTCAAATTATCGATCTTCATAACATTAATTACACTAATTATTATAAGCAAATTAACATACAAAGTCAAAGTTCCTTTGTTTGTACTTTTTTTACCGTAAATATTCGGCTTATTGATACTCAAGACTCATCTATAATTACTTTAATCGAATTCTAACACACTTCTGTATGTCTCCAATTGTCTTATTGTTTGTCTATTCAGCTTGCTGTTCTTATTGAATATAAATATGTCAGGGTGGTGCTTTGATATAATTTAATTATATTTTATTTTATTTGTATTTATATACTTAATTAATTTTAACTTTATTTACTCTGTTAATTATTTATTTAATTTCATCATTAATTTTTTAAATATTTTTGTATCATGCTAGTGTAGTATAGAAGTAGTCAAAAATAAATATTTAAAGCGATTAATTATTATTATTCAAAGACGACATTGTAGTTTCACATTTAGACGGCTTTCACGTTATTATTCAATTGTCAATCTAATGTGTTTTAGCATTCATGCTGTGCTATACCCAGGACGACACTAATACTGAAGGTAATATCACATAAATGTCAACCGAGTTTATATTTATTCTAACATCTCATGAAAATATTTCATATATAATAATAAAACGATAATAATATTAGTGATTATAATAATAATCGCAACTATAAGTAATAAATTATTAATATTAACAATTAGCTTTTTAATGGGTTAATATTGCACACAATAAACGTCTATTGTGTGCAAAATCATAAATGCCCTGGCTTTAAAAAATTCAACCGAGTAGTTTATTATTTTTTAATGCTTTTGTAGTTGTCTTTTGTGTTTGTTGAAATTATTTTTTTTTTTTTAATTATTATTCTGTTTGTTTTATTTACTGTTTTTGTTACTTAGTTTAATTGGTATAATTTGTTGTTCATATTCATAAAAAAAAAAAAAACAATGTCATTTTGTTGGTGTCTCTTATTTTTTTTCTTGTTATTTAATAAAGATTTGTCATCCGTCGCAGGAAGTAAAGAAATTTTATATCGCGTTGAACTACCCTATATGGAAGAACTGACTTTAGTTTATCTGGAAAAGGAGGACGATGAAAATAATGTTGAACTTTGTAAGTCATACGTGTGAGACAAAGTGTGAAAAATGTTTAAAAAAAAAAAATATTAAATTTTTTATAAGAAATTTAATTGCAAAATTTTTTAAATAATTATTTATAATTTAAAAAAAAAAAAAAAAAAAATATACAAAACAACTAATAATGCTTCCATATGAAAATTTGTCAAATTCTATGAATTTTATTATTAAACATAAATTTATTATTTTTTTTATCGAGAACTCCGTGCAAATAAGACAGTCGCGGTACGCATGTCTCGAAAATTTTTTTTTTTACTAAAAATACTTTTCTCGGGAAACGAAGAAAAGTTTCAATATTTTAAGTAAAAAATGTAACATGAATTTTGTAATATAAATTAGTCTAATTATTAAGAAAAAAAGTTTTCAGTAAGAAATGGTTTTGAAAAACTAACAAAAGGTTTAACAAAAATTTTATTGAACTTTTTTATTTACTTTGGTGTTGTAAATTTTTTTTAGGTAGCGAAGAAAACGTACTATCTTATGAGCCTGTTCAACAAATGACCATTCAGTACACGCGCCCTGTGATAATATTGGGACCGTTGAAAGACCGCATAAACGACGATCTTATTTCCGAGTTTCCGGATAAATTTGGAAGCTGTGTACCTCGTAAGTTTATATATTTAATATTTGTTATTAATGTACTTTTTTTTTAGTTTAGTTACGCATGTACTGAAATAACTCACCGTGAGATGAGTATTTAAATGATTCATCGTTATTTTTATATCTTAGACACGACGAGAAGTAAACGAGACTATGAGGTTGATGGCCGCGATTATCATTTCGTTGCGTCGAGGGAACAAATGGAGAGAGATATTCAGAACCATTTGTTTATTGAAGCTGGCCAATATAATGACAATCTTTATGGTACTTCCGTAGCTTCTGTACGAGAAGTTTCCGAAAAGGTAAATTGTTTTTATTTTATCTTCAAATAAATTATAATGCTATGTACTGGTAAAAAATTACTTTTACTCAGCAGAAATAATTTTAAACCACTTGAAAAAAAAAAAATATTTCTATTAAAAAAATTTTTGTCTGGACAATAATTTGTTTTTTACTTTATGTAAATCATATTTATTTAAGAAGAAAAATTTTGAATAAAGTAAAATTTACTCGAATTAAGAATAATTTTTTAGTTGAAGAATTTTTTGGTAAATATTTACAAGTGGGGTCAATCATTTTTAATTTTCATTTTTTTGATATATTTTTTTTAAATACATAAAAAAATGAAATATTAAAAAAAAATTGATTATCACTATTTTAAAAAATTTTTGAAAATTTAAAAAAAATTTATAAATTTTTTAAAAATTTGTGATATTTAATTTTTTTTTTTAAATGTTCGTTTTTTCATGTAGTTTTCAAAAACAAAATATTTCAAAAAAAGATAAAATAGAAATTTGTTCCAAAAACATGAGAACAAAAATTTTTCCAACTTTTAAAGGCAAAAAAGCTATCAAAATCTTCATTTTTTCCTTTCACGACATTTGTTATCATAAATCCTCCGTAAAAACAAGCAAAATAAAAAAAATATTAATTTTTCACCTGATATCGCCAAAAATAGGTTTGAACCCACTTGTAAATAATTACCAATTTTGTTGCATGATTGAAAAAAATTGAAATTTATCAAAATAATCTTCAAAATTATCTTCTCTTGATTCAAACTTTTTTTTTTTTTATTAATAAATTGTAGAATAATCTAAAACAAAAAAATATATCCACGATTGTTTTTAGGGTAAACATTGTATTCTGGATGTAAGTGGTAATGCAATAAAGAGGTTACAAGTTGCTCAACTCTATCCAATTGCCATTTTCATCAAACCTAAATCCGTAGAATCGATTGTGTAAGTATAAATATTTTTGAAATAAAAAAAAAAAATGAAGGCTTGATAAATTAATTGAACTATTAAAACGTTTCAGGGAAATGAACAAGAGAATGACTGAAGATCAAGCCAAGAAAACGTACGAGCGGGCATTAAAAATGGAGCAAGAATTCGGCGAATACTTTACCGGTAAGTAACGAAATTTCTCTTTCTTTTATGAATTTATTGTCATTATTGTGAAAATAAATTGTCATTATTATAACCGATTGTTTGAATTATATTTACAGCGGTTGTACAAGGAGATACACCCGAGGACATTTACGTAAAAGTAAAGGAAGTTATCGCTGAACAATCAGGACCGAGCATTTGGGTACCATCTAGGGATCAGCAACTGTGACGTCCTGCCCCCAATGCGTCTCAAGGTCCGAATTCATGGACCGTACCACCAAGGCGTAACGAATAATGATGATAATAAAAATAACAATAACAATAATGATAATAAAAATTAAATTAACAATTATCAAATTAATGCAGCTTGACTAATACGCCTTTATATTCTTCAAGTAGCATAAATTGAACCGAGACGCGTCGAAAATTGAACAAATAATAAATATTAAATGTCTCGCTAATAATATAATTGATTTTAATTCAATTTTATTGTTAAAATTATTAATAAAAACGGTATTAATTGTTGTTAACGAGTGATTCATTTAAAATCACAAATAACAGCAGAAAAAACTACTATGGAGTGAAACAAATAAGTATTCTTCAGTTCTTGCGTTGGTAAGAACTGATATGAACGGTATTTTATGATCATGATCACGCAAATTATTAAATAATTAATATTTTAAAAAAATGAATAATAAATAACGAAAATTAAATTGTATTAATTAACGAAAATTCGATATTAAATTTTAATGAATTATTCGTTGTAGTCGTTAAAATTTTTTTTAACAATTTATTTTTAATTACAATAAAAAATAAAATTACAATCATTTTAACCAATTAGTAAAAATAATTTTAATACATTGACCTGAAAACAAATTTATTGATATTTTAATAGAAAACGCGCCATATTTTTATCTTAAATTATATATTATTGTTCTTCTGTACTTAATTTGTAAATTTTATTTATGTATTTGTTTAAAAATTGGCGCAAAATTGTGTGCGAGATGTTTAGAAAGTTAAGAGATAATTAACGTGGAATGAAAAAAAATAGATGAAGAAGAAAATGATAATTGTGACTGTGAGATGATAAATCGTAGGATTTAACGAGTTAATAAGAGAAATCAACTGACTAAACGAACAAACAAATAATTAAAATGAAAAGTCTATAGTATTGCAAAGTCAAGCGCGCAACTTTACGATCTATCTGACCTCACAAGACAAATCGTTAGTTATTTAGGATAGACGATATATAATGTTTTGTACAGCTAGATGATAATACTAAACCAGTAATGGGTTACGTGCAACATTATATAGAACATAATAATAAAAAATAATAATAATAATAAAAATAAAAATAATAATGATAATATTAATAATAATAATAATAATAATATAATAAATTACATGCATAAATAAATAATAAAATATTGTAATTTAAAATACTACTAATTTATTATATAAAGTAGTAGTACGGAATAATTATTGTACATATTTATTATTATATTATTATATAAATAAATAAAATAAAATTAAATGAATAAATAAAAAATATATATGATAATAATGTCTGATGTATTTCGGAGTGAAAAAAAAAACGGATGAAGAAAGTATAAGAGGTTTTGAATGTTAACTATTGTAGGCAGTATTTATAAATAATTAAATTAACACAACATTTCACATCGCGAACTCTATACGCAAGAGATATAAATATATATAATATTATTAATTATTATTATAATTATTATTATTATTATTATGTGTATGTACGTGTATTACTTATTATCTAAATAAGTCTTTATTATTAACATTTTAAACTCGAATTGTTGAGTCGCGTACGTTAAACGTACTCGCGACACTTGCCGTCATTTCACGGGATATTTTATTGACTAATTAATGGATCTTTTTTTTTTTTTTTATTAAGTGATTAATGATTGTAATTATGATTAAATATTCTCGTGATTTGACTGTTAATTGCCTTCGCAAATTGAGTTATTTATCCGATAAAACGCGAGATAATTATATGGATAAAATAATATTAATTTTTAAGAATGCGTTTTGATTTTAATTTTTTTTTTTTAATGGACTGTACTTATTTTACATTAAATGTGTTTCTATTATTTAAGAAAGTAAATTAAAAATTATAGTTTATGTGTAATAGGCATGATATTATAGCAATCATTTGTCAATTTAATTATTATTATTAATAATACTGTAATATAATTAATTAAAAATATATGTTATTATTAGTAATGCGTGATTTAGTTTGACGCAGTTCAATTCGCCGTTCATTATCATTAAAATTATTATTATTATTATTATTATTATATTATTATTAATATTATTATTATTATTATTAAAGAATTACTGAAACATTGACACGTTAATATTTGTAATAAAAAATAAAATAAAAATCTCAATAAGCTATAATTAATTTAATTAACGAGACTATCACAAGTTGAATTTTTGTAAAATGTAACGATAAAGAAAATAATGAAATTTAATTAAAAATCTTCGGCGTTTGTTTTCGTACTATGGCTCGAATTTATTTGTAATTTTTTTATTTGTGGAAATAACTGCCGTGGATTTTTTTGTTGAGAATGAAAAAAAAAAATAAATAAATATAGTGACAAGTGCACCGCCGTTATTCACAGGTTGTGCCTGATTATTATTAATTGATAAATTTATTGATTTATTGATTGATTAGTTATAATGATTATTAATATTATAATTATTATTATTATAATACTAGATGTCGTGATTTTATTACGATTGACTTAAGACATCTGTCTCAATGTAAAGGAACATATATAGGATAAAAACAAATAATAATTATGGACACTTATATTATTATTAAACATCTCTATAGTCTATTTAATAATAATAATAATGACGACTTATTGAATTATCAATCTCATGTTCACCTTGTTTCATCGTTTTTAAATAGTTAATAAACGTTTTACCAATTTTAATAGACTGTGTTTTTTTTTTAATTTATATTAATCCTTTTCTTTCTTCACATTTTTAATTTAATCTAACATTACAATAATTTAGAGTAAGATTTTGTATAGAATTAACTAGAAAAATAAAAATGTATTCATAGATATATTACTGAATTTTTTTTTGCTATTTCAATTTTATCTTACTCTAATTATATGCCAATGAAAAAAATTATTTAAGAAGACTATTTTAAAATGAAGTATGTGCCGAAAAAAATCTATAAATTTAAAATTGTTAATTAATAGTCAACGAGAGGAAATGTTTTTAATGTATGTAAATAAACACATACGGGTTCATTCAAATTTTTTTAGAAGAAACTCACAGCGCTTCTTGCGAATTGCGTCTATGATTGTATTTTTTTAAAAAAAGATATTCTAGAAATTTGAAAAAATTTTTTTTCCATATTTTCAAAGCTTAACGCTTTAATATTATGTCTTTAAGAGAATTTTAGAAAATTCGAATTATTTTAGGAGAAATGGCCGAAGTAGACTGCGAGAAACTTTAATTGCTTTTTTTTTTGAAACTGTCTTTTTTAAAACGATACCCACAATTTTTAAGTTTTACTGAACTGAATTACTTGAAATTTGGTCTAAGTCTTCTTTGAAGACTTCTCTATTACGTGAATTATCCTCATCCCCAAATTTCAATGTTGATTATTTTTAAAAAATTCGGAAAACTCAAAAAAAGTGGTACAACAGAACTGAATCAATGTGATTCTAATTTTTTGATCACCAATTTTTTTATCTTTTGTAGAAAATGCATTTTTTTTTTTTTATAAAAAAGAACCTATATTACTTCTAATATCTCCATGAATATATGTACAAAGTTTCAACAAACTAACTTACATTCACATGTATGATATTAGTAGGGATGTATATAAATATTTATGTAATATAACGCGCGGCTTGTGGACACGATAACTTCCACAATTCTTAATGAATCTTCATGAAACTTGGTAGATTTATTCTACAGACAGTCAACTTGAATGAGTTCAAAAATGAGCTGAATTTATTTAATAGTTTAGAAATGGCAGCCATTTGAAAAATTATAGATCGTTTTTCTACAGTTCATTTCAAAGCTTATAAAATTTTTTGTAATTTAATCTACAATAAATTTACTTTTCAAAAATTAATTTTTTCAGGCAGTTAGTATAAAAAAAAAAAAAAAAATGTTTTTTAACTTTTTTTTAGTTAATACGGTAGTGGCATTACTCTAAATTAATAATCTTTTTTTCCAGACTGCTAGGAGAGTTGGAATCGTGGGTATGATCGCGTGCCAATTTTGTAAAACCTACCATTTTATCAATTATTAATTATTAACTAGCTGTTAACTTTTTGAATGTTGAATTTTTTTACATTTTTTTCTGTATTCTTGAAATATTAATAAAAATCTTATAAAAAAAAAATGAATAGTAAAAATATTAATTGCCTTTTCTTTGCGGTACTTCAAAAATGATCTTAAATTCAAGCTTCTAGACCAGATTACCCCCCTAATTGATCAGCTAACGGCACGTTGAAAGAAGAAATCTTGATCAGAAAAATATTAAATTTAAAGAACGTATAAACAATTTAACAAAAAGAAGAAATCATAAAAGGGAATCAATTAAACTTTAAAAAGAAAACTAATATTGAAAGAAAACAAAGTCATTAATTGTATATTGTTTTTAATTTTTCCTTTTTTTTTTACAAATCACAGAAAATCTCTACTTTGTATTTGTTTCTTTGCATCAATACATTTATTAATTTACTTTTTCATCTGAACAAAATCCATGAAATAAAATATATATATGCTTACAAGTATATATATTTATATTTCCATTTATTATTTTATTTTACTTCACTTTTTTTGTAATATATAATACCTTTGTATTGTTTTTTTTTTATATTTATTTGAAGCAGTAGCGTTAACACATTTAAAAGTTTTTTCCATTATAGTTATTATTACAATTAATTATTTATTTATAATTATAATTATCTGACTATTCTATAAAGATCAGGAAATGTTATAACTTAATTAATATCTAAGAAAAAATTTACATCAATATCTATTATATTTTACAGTACATCAAAAAAGCGAACCATTAATCGCGTGATAGTCATTATTATAGTTTGTTTAATCGTAATATTTATATTTATAATTTATAATATAATAATAGTATTTACAGTATAATAGCAACTCTGCGAATTTTGTTCAGTGCATCACATTTAACTACGTTTCAAAACTAATTATTAATATTATATTATATTTATTCTAATAAATTCTACGTACACAATAGCTGATTAATATTTACGCTCATAAAATTAATAATTACAATTTAAAATACATACAGTACATACACATATTATCATAATTTGTCAAACTATTTATTATTTTATAATTAACTTTATTTATTTTAAGTGGAAAGTGTTTTTTTTTTTACTACTATATTTTAAAATGGTTTTTACTTATAGTTCCATTCATAAATCGCAAAATATATTGATATTTACAGTAAGCTAGTAAATTTACATTAACGTAATAAAAACCTCATGATGTACTGCATTGATATTTATCTATTTATTTATTTATATATTGAATAATATTGGAAGATAATTAATATTTATAATTTATAATTAACTATACAATTAAATTAATTACACAATTAATTCACGTTGACATTAAATAATTATTTTCTTTCGTCGTTTATATGCGTTGTTAATATTTTATCTTTTAAGGTTTTATGTATTTTTAACTATCGGTTTATCATAATTATAATTAATTGTTATTTTTTTTTTATTATTTTATTTTTATTATTACATTAAGATTTCCCTGAGACTGATTATAATAATTGAAAATTTCAATTTATTTATTTTTTTTTTTCTGTCAAAATTTACGGCTTTGCGATAAATTTATTAAGCTTGAAAACCACTCATATAAATTACACATCACTTCAGATTATCTAAATAAAAAAAAACTACGCATACTCAAACATACTTGTCATTGCAAAAAATCAATAAGTACATAAAAATTTTATTTACTCCGTTATTATATATATTTTTTTGTATTTATTAATAACGCACAAGACAACGCGAGCTAAATGTTAAAAAATTAATGTACCCTAATGTTAATTATATATTAATAATAAAATATTACACTGAATAATTTTTAATTAATTGTTGCAAGCAATTGAATACGTTATTGCACGTTGTAAATAGATAATCAATCATATTAATTACGAGTTATTAAAATAAGAAGAATAATCATTGATTAATATAATATAACAGATAAAGAAACTACAATAATAAAAATTAAAAAAAAAAAATATTAACTAACAAAATTTAATTCAATTAAAACGAGTATTGTAAAGACAAAAAAAAATAGTTACTTATTGAAAAATTAATTATTTATAATTATTTCATTTCTAATAATTGTCAAATTGCACTTGCCAACTGTTAAATGCCTCGTTGCACCAAAAATAAAATTATATACAATTAAATAAAATTATTTATCAACGTAAATTGTATTCACTAAATAAAATGATAATCAGAAATAATAGTAATAATAATTACTGGTAACATTTCATTAATTATAGTATTGTTTCATTGATAAAATAGTTGTTGGCTTACGTGAGACGTAAATAAAAGGTTTTTTTACTTAAAAATGAATTCAATTGTTAAGTATCTTTTTAGTACTTTTATTTTCTTTGCTAACATTGCCCCGTTTATTTCACTCATTATTTATAATTGATATTCATATTCATTTACAAGATAAATCACGTTATGTTTATTTGTAACAAAACCTTTTATCATTCATTCAACGGCTCACGTTTTTTTATATTATCATAGCGGCAGTTTATCTCTCTAATAAAAAGCATTAAATTAAAATTATTCAGCTGCCGAGGCATTATATTAATATTCAATTCTATTATAATATTCATTTGTTGATTAAAATTACTCTTAATTATTTAATAAACATTCTAATATAATGTCACAGGTCGCTGCTTTATTCAATTTGAGTTTATTTACTAACGAATTAATTACTCTCAATCAACGTTTGAATTAAAATTGCACCTTCATATTTTTCTATGCACCATTTGCACTATCAGTCAGTAATAAAAATGAAAAAAAAAAAAAAAGAAATATTCTTAGTAAAAAAATTATTAAAAAAATCTCTTTTTACTAACTATTTTTTTTTTTTTTTTTTTTTTTTCAATTAGTTAATCTTTAAAAAATTCAGATTTATTTTATCACGTGTAAATGAGTAAATAAATGTATTGATTATTTAAACAAAATAAAAGAACAAATATGAACATCAATGATGATTCTATTTCTTCCGTAAACGTTCGCGCTTAATCGTTACTTTGGAAGGAGATTTAATCTCATTTAGTTTTTTACTATCATTATCATTATTGGTAATTGATGTCGATGGTATCTGAAGAGTTGAGGGCATATTACTATCGCTATTATTAATATTAATTTTTTTTTTATCATTACTATCATTATAGTTACTATTATTATTATTATTAATATTTATATTATTATCATTAACAATAACGTTAGAATTATTACTAGTGAAACTCTTCAGATTGTCCTTTTGTCACCTCAAATTAATAACAACCCTCTCGACATTCAACAGAGATTTAACTTTGTCGTTGTACTTAATAAGTGTTACTTTGGAACCGCGAACATTAATACGCTCACCAGAATTTAACAAATGACAACAGCGTGATTGTTCAAGAAAATCGGATAATTTGAATTCTCTCATAACACTGCGATGAGCAATTGCCGGAGGGCCAGTAGCTTTCGGGTTTATTTGCCTCAGTAACGCATCCCGGCTCTTTAATTTTGATGCGGCCATTAGATCCTGCAGCAGTACCCATTTATCGGGGTCATTTGTTATAGAAAACAGGACCGGTAAATTAATGTCACTGACTTCCATTTCTATTTCGTCTATTTCGGACTCTGGTGAGTCCATCGGCGGATCTTCCAATGGGTTATAACCAGTTTCTTCAGGATCTGTGATCATATAAAAAACATTAATGTAAAGATAAAAAGCAATAACAAACATTTGTTGGAGGAAATATAAATAAGCATATTTAACTAACCGAACAAGGTCGAAGGGCCGCCAAAACTCCAAGGTTCCGCTGACCGGCCTTGAACATCGTCCAAATGTTGCGCGAGAATAGAATGAGCCTTTTTGTCGGCCAACATTAACGGAGTTTGTCCGGCGTAAGTTGCCAATAATGGGTCAGCACCATATGAAAGTAGTAATCTTACTAGTTCTGTAGCACCATTTTCAGCTGCTTCGTGAAGAGGCCTAATTATCAATAAAAATCGTTCTTAGTACATTATAACACATATATATTTGTTTAATTATATTAATAAAACTGTAAGGAATAGGGAGTGAATTTTTACTTCAACAACTCGGAAAGTATCGGAGTGAAGAAATATTTTTTTTTAAGTGAAAACTTATGATATTTTTAGAGATATAAGCTCATCCCGATATTACACTTATCGAGACCTTTCATATATTTACATATGAAAAATATATCAAAATGCATGTGGGTACTTAAATGAAAGCTCTTGATAAGTGTAACATTGAGATGAGCTTATATCTTTAAAAAAATCAATAGTTAAAAAAGTACAGTGCAATTTAACAAAAGTAATTATTTTATAAAGCAAAATTTTATTTATTTATAGTTCATAAGTCACGACAGTCACATAGTGACTGCAAGGTTGCTGGTTAACATTACTACGTTTAATTAAATAAAATTAAATATTTTAATGTAACTGAAATTAATTTTTATGACAATTTTTTAGATTTCTTATTATCGAGAGTTTATCAAAAAATGCAATATTGATCGTATTTTTTTAAAATATTAAAATTTATTCGTGATATCAAATTAAGATAAAAGGTCATATTAATTTCAGAATCTCCGAGTACGAATTTGTAGTTTTTAAATGAATTACGACTATTTTTTTAATTTTTATTTAATAAAACAGTGTAGATTTTTCTCCGCGGAGTCTTTTTTATTAATAATTTAAATAAAATCCTTCTCGAAGAAAATTTCAATACAAAAAAATCCAATCAATTGCACTCCTGAAATTTTTTACAGTGTACATTAAAACATAAATATTTACCTTATTCCACCATTAGCACTCTCACTAACATTAGCTCCATACGCCAGTAATAACTTTGCGATTTCCAAGTGACCGCGCGAACATGCTTCGTGAAGTGGAGTATATCCTGCATTATCTTTTGGACTAGGAAGGCTATTCAATTTTTCTAAACAATAAGCAGCAACGTCCTACAAAAAAAAATATATATATATATAAATTTTTAGTTACTTATAGTAGTATTTAAAAATAATTTTTTTACAAAAAAAAATCAAATAATAATTTAAAACGTACTGTACAACCCAGTCGAGCAGCACGATGCAGAATAGTTTCTCCGACTCCTTTCTTAATAACCCATGTCCTAATTTCATTTTGAATATCCGCCACACTCTCAGCATTTGGCCTCGATATCGTCGGCTGTAATAATTTAACATTATTAATAATTCATTACATAATTAAACTAAAAATAAAATAAATTAACTAACTTTTTTACGTTCTTTGGCAGTAGTTTCATCTTTCTTCAAGGGTTTTTTCTTTTTACGAATATAATCAAACCCAGAACGGAATTTTCTTCGGCCAGTGCGTAATTTAAGTTTCTTTTTACCCAATATTTCATTACCATCATTATTATCATTATCAGGCTCTTGAATATCTTCAGTTTCATCCTCATCCTGTTCATCATCCTCCTCGTCATCATCAGCCGGCGCAACATCTACTTCATCATCCTCTTCTTTCTTTATTTCCTTTTTTATCTTAATACCGCCTCCAGCGGCACTATTATTACTTTTACTATTAGTACTGTTACTGTTACTATTAGTATTACCATTATCCGTTGCTAATTTATTATGTTTGCTCTTATTTTTGTTAACATTAACATTACCGACAACATTAACATTAACTTTAGCTTTATCATCAGCATCTTCATCGTCATCATCTTTATCACTTAATTTATTAAGCAGTACTCCACGTCTTTGTTCTAACCGTAAATAACGTTTCGACTTAAAAGCAGCATTATTACTTCCCAGTATTCCGGCATTATTTAATCTATTGACAACCTTTTGTTTGAATAATTTACTCTTATTACTACTATTATTACTATTACTATTATCGAGTGTACTTTCTTTAATTTCGTCTGTTTGAGAGTCGTCATCTTGGGAAGTATCGCCAGCGTGATTTTGCATGGGCGGAGCAGAAGCTGGTCGATCTTCGCCAAATACCTCTCTAATAGTCGCTTGTTTTTTCATTACCCTAGTTTCAGTTCTCGTACGACTCTTTAGAATAAAAGTCGAAAATTCATTCGGCAGTGCATAATTATTTTTAAAGGTATCACGAAAATTATTAACAGTCTCTTTTCGAAAGTAACCCAATAAATATGATGAAGATGAGGAGGATTCATTAGTCGCATCAATTTGCTTCAATAATTTACTGCTACTATTTTTAGTCGGTGTTTTACCGTTATTGCCCTTTGCTTTAGAATTGCCACTTGAATTATTATCATTAGCCGTTGCTCCAGTTACAAGCGGACTAAAGCTAGGAGTTGCCAACAATTCTGGTTCATTACTACCCTTGGGCAATATTTTACTACAGCTTAAACTTTTTTCTAACTTATCTTTGCATTTCTTTCTGCTGTCTTTTTTACTACCGCCAACTTTACGAGCCAGCAAATCAACTATTGAATTTGATTCTGACCTTGTTTGTCGCGTTGTTGTCGTCGATGTTGTTTTAGGTGGGCATGATACAGTTGTGGATGATGTGGCTTCCTCATCATCAACAACTTTGCTACCGCCACTGAGACCTAAACCCAAACCGCTGATACTAAAGCTGTAATTCGAATCAACATCGCTGTCTGCGGCGGTTGCTGCTTGGATTGTTGTTCGTTTACGTAGTAAACAAACATCTGCACTATCCATTGATACCGCAGATAACGCCGGTGAATCAGGATCTAAATCAGGTAATGACGTTGACAAACGATGAAAACGCGATGGCTTTGACACACTTATTAACCGTGCCGGCATCCGAAGGGACTTCTTGTAAATAAATACTTCTTCCTCCCAGCCCGGACGAAAATCGCTTCCATCACCAAATAAAGGTTTTGGCTTGCATTTTTGCGATAGATTATTTTTAGAAGCTTTTTGTGGTTTTTCTTCTTTTGTCTTGACCTCGCGCGGTCGCAACTTCATGCCATCGGGAACTGAAGCAGAAGCACCGCTAGCGGAACCTTTTCCAGCACGTTTACGAGGTCTTAATCTCTGTGCAACAGTCGAACCACGACCAAATTCAGTGCTTGCGTCACTCTCTTCCTCCTCTTCCTCGTCCTCGTCATCATCTTCCTCCTCCTCCTCCTCGTTTTCTTCTTCTTCTTCTTCTTCCTCCTCTTCATCGGCTTCTGCATCAGCTTCAGCTTTATCTTCTTCTCTCTCTTCTCCCTTTTCACTTGACGACTCACTCGAGCTCGATAATTTTAATTTCATTCTGTTCGCCTGCCTGAATTGACGTCGCATCAAACGCATTTCTTCATAATCATCACTGTCTGATAAATAATTTAACACCCTTCTCGTCCTAGTTCTTACAATCGGCAACTCGACAGTATTATCATCATCCGTATTATTGCCATCTTTTTCATTCACTAATTTCCCTGCTGATACTGTTTTAGACGAAATTTCTTTCTTATCCTTTTTATCTTTTTTAACTTTCTCAGATTTCGACTTTGCAACTGTATCCGAAGTATCGATTTTAACAGCAACTGGCTTCACTGACTCAGCATTGCCCTTAATTTTCGTTTCACCGTCGTTGTTTTCGTTCTTTAACGTGGTAGTCTTCGTTGTGCCCTCGATATTCATCACGGTCGTTGATGTTGGAGTTTTAGTCGCAGTTGTAGTCATTCTGCTCGTCTGCCTATAGTGACGTCGCATCATACGTATTTCTTCATTATAATCATCACTATCGTCTGATAAATAATTTAACTTTTTCGTCCTAGTTCTTACAATCGGCAACTCAACAGTACTATCATCATCCGTATTATTGCCATCTTTTTCACTGACTAACTTCCCGGCTGATACAGTTTTAGACGGAATTTCTTTCTTATCTTTTTTATCTTTTTTAATTTTAACCTCGGATTTAGACTTGGTAACCGTATCCGAAGTATCAATTTTAACAGCAACTGGCTTTACTGACTCAGCATTACCCTTAATTTTCGTTTCACCGTCGTTGTTTTCGTTCTTTAACATGGTAGTCTTCGTTGTACCCTTGGTCGTCGTCACCGTCGTTGATGTTGGAGTTTTAGTCGCAGTTGTAATCAATTTTTCATCTTCATTAATTTCTTTTTTGATATCTTCTGGTTTTATTACAACAACTGGTGACGTAGCAGTACTAGAAACTTTGCTTTCTTCTTTACGATCACCGATAGTCTTACTATTAGCACCACCACTTTTATTAGTACTATTTACTATCGCTGTTGGTGATGTTTCTGTCGTTATTGTCGAAGGAGTATTTTTACGAACCGAGTTATTTGTTGTACCAGAAGTGTCACCAATTTTCCTCTTTCTTCCACGTTTTTTGACAGTACTAGTATCACTACTATTACCACCACGTAATTGTTCGATAAATTTATCACAGGTTGCCGACCAAAATGGATCCACTTCACCTACATTGTCATTTTCCTTGAGTTCGATTTTCACGAGATCGACGGATGACGTCATTCCGATACACATAGCATCATCCAACGAAACTGGTGGTTGTACTTTAGACAACTGTTTACGATCGCGGCGCATTTCTTCAAGCGTTTGACGCTCAAGTACAGGCATTTCACCTTCTGAATCGCTTTCGCGAAAATCAAATACCGAGGTTTCACTCGAGCTGCGGAATCCGCTGGCACGTGAAGCGACTGTTGCCGCAGATACTACTGCTTTAATTGATGCCGGCGTTGTAGCGGCCTGAGCAGCGGGTATCGTCGCAGCAACGGGCATATTATCTTCATCTGATCTTGAAAACAGGCGACGTCGAGGTGGTAAACACGCGGTTTTTTCACACGTTAGTTTCGGGGGACTACCTGCCGATGAAGCTACTGATTGGGGTGTTGACGTTGACGCTACGCGTTCGTAATCTGTAATTATAAGTACAATTTATTTAATAATCGATAAACAAGTGTGCATGCTAAATATAATGGAAATAATAAATAATGTATAATCTTGATAGTCCGCTCAGAGCAGGCATTTAATTATAACATGAGAGTAAACATGTGTTATTGATGCTCACCATTAGGTGTTGTATCTTGAGATAGTAACACCGGTTTTGATGCAAACTGACCAGTTCCAACCTACACAAAAAATAATAATAAACTTATGTGTAAAAAAAAATTATTATTTTTATCTTCATCACTGAAAATAAATTTAATCTTCTGATAACAAGCTTTAAGATTAATAATTAATATACTGACCTGCTTCAACTCGGCTTTGGTGCGAATTTTAGCAGCAAGGATAGCTGCAAGGCTATCGTCCTTATCACGGTGAATTTGATTTTCAAGTTCTCTGGGACCCAAAAGTGCCTCTTTACCCGCAGGTAGAGTAGCCGATGAATTAACCCTTGAGGCGTATAAGCTGCGGGGAGTTTCTTGAGTGATCGAGTCTACTGCCCTTGGCACATGGAACTTATAATGCGGCGGCGTATTGCTATTACGCTCGAGTAAACTCGCCGCTGTAAATGGCGATAGATTGTGTCTACCTATGTTTGTCTTCGGCTCAACTGGCGCCACAACCTACCATAAAAAATTTATTAATAATAAATTCTTTTATATACTTATAGAGGAGAAATTGGATAATGATCGGGGATGTTAAGAAATTAGTTACTTTTAGAAAACTTAAATACAATAAATTTTCACACTTTATACGGAGAAAAAATTTCTTTTGATAAAATTAAACATTTTTCTGAGAAGAAATAAATTTTTAATAATTTTATTTCTTGACTGAAGAAATTAAAATTGTTCTCACAGTAACTTTTTTGTTTATTTAAAATTATTTATTTTTCCAAATCTAAAAAATTTTTTTCCAAAAGAAAGTTACTGCGAGAAAAATTTTGATTTTTTTAGCTAAGAAATAAAATTGTTAAAAATTTACAAATTTATTTCTTGTCACAAGAATGCCATATTCTTCAAAAAAAATTT
The DNA here is from genome assembly GCA_000956155.1 of Cotesia vestalis. NCBI lineage: Eukaryota > Metazoa > Arthropoda > Insecta > Hymenoptera > Braconidae > Cotesia > Cotesia vestalis. Next base: position 34,149 of record JZSA01000171.1, read on the forward strand.
TTTCTCTCAGTGTACTTTAATTTTAAACGAATATAAAACATAAAAATAATAAACCAGAATTCTTATCACACCCGATCTTCTTACTCAAATGAACTTTAATTAATAAAAAACTATTACCTTATTTTGGAAACTCTGTTGACTATGATTAACCAAAATAGGCTGCTGACTATTGAGCTGCTCTTCCCTCTGTTGTTTGTTTTCAAGGCTATTTCTCAACAAACTAAGCACCCGTTTATCAGCGCCTGTGTTGTTGGTTGATTGATCCAGCGATTGTGATGGTACACTGAGGTAAGGTGATTTCAGACTTTGACGTGGATAACCAGAAGAAGGATAAGCCATTTGACTAGCTGTCGGTTGCCCCGACGACTGAGCCGCGTTAGAATGAGGCGACTTTTCCCCCGTATGAGGACCCATTATATTGATATTATTACTATTACTATTGTTATTACTACCACTATTATGATTATTAACATTACTACTACTACTACTATTGTAGGACATAGTATTTGAATCTCTCGGGAGTTTGGTGGACTCAGTGTACGCCCGTTTATCACAGAAAGCCGTGTGTTTCTTTGGTGGTGCCGGACAAGCAGGATGGTCCCTTTGGTTAAACGGAGACGGCGCCACCAATGTCCCATTCGGCATTGCCCGCGGTAAGGTCATCTCATATCTTTTTTGTTGCTCGTGCAGTATACGTGCCTTTTCTAACTTTTGCTGGAGTTCTTTGTCAATAATAGCCTTCCAGTTTTCTCCACGCGGCTGTTTCGCTTCAGTTGGTCCGGGTTCAGAGCCACTCATCGATATCGGTTCACCGGGACGTTTTACAGGAACTCGATCACGCGTCGCCGATGGATAATTATGATGAGAATGCGGATGATGTTGGTGTTGAGGAATAGCGTGAGGATTCTGATGTGGATGAGGATGTGGATGATGATAAGGAGATTGATGAGGATGTTGTTTATTTCTACTATTCATGTAATACTTATTATCGGACGGCGGATAATCGTGAACCGGAAGTGCTGGTGGTCTGGCTGGATCAACTGCTGGAGTGTACCGACTGAATGACGACGACCGTGAACTGTTTGAAGAGTCACTGTTAATTGGTGAATAAGAGGAAGAAGTTAAGGGTCCTTTGTTGTCGTATAATGGAGCACCGGTGGGCAGTAAAGACTTTTTAAAACTTGACATGTTAGGTAAAGGCGTTGAATTTTGATGCTGAGGTGGCTGTGGTACGTATAACTGCTGATAAGACGAACTACGTCTCAGCGGACTTTCCATCATGTGACTGGACTGTTGACTTAGTTGATGCTGATGATGCTGCTGCTGTTGTTGATGTTGGTGGTGATGGCGTTGCAGCGGCGTCGAGTTAAAATTGGGAAGAAAGTCGACTTTTGGTGCACAAACGGGCATTTGCGGGGTCGACGGCCTGAGACTCGAAGCAACGGGGTTTCTTCTTGAGTCGTACGTGACGTAAGGAGTCGCTCCGGCTGGTTGTACTGCCGGCGGGAGCATGTTATTTCTGCCGACAGTGGTTCTCGAATTATTACTACTACTGCTGCTGCTGACTTGTTTATCCGTAGATCCATTGTCAAAGTCATCGCGAGCAGTCGAGTCTGCTGAGGTTTTAATAGTCTTGACAGACAAATCGAGAGGTGATTCTCGCTTGCGCAGAGGTAGTCCATTTGCTGGAAGCGAGGATGACTGTGCTGTTGATCTTATTCCGCTTACTCCCGATTGACTATTTGTTGGCGGTAACGAGTTGCTGTATGAATAATCTTTGTACGCATAATTTTCAGCGGTATTTGTGACTGAGGATGACGAAGAAGAAGCAGAGTGTTGGTAAGCACCACTGGTTTTAGTCGCTGGATCGGAAGACGGACGTGCGTGTATTGTTGTAACGGCGGACGGCGCTGAAGAACGATCTGGCACACCAATTGATGTTACCGTTGTGCTAGAGTTATTACCATGGTGACTCGGTGCTATGGTTGTCGCTAAATTCCTGTAATTTGAACCACTGTATGAGGTGTTTACACTGTTGTTGTTATTATAGCCGGAACTTGCGGTGGTTACAGGATGAATGACATTTGATGACGAATTTAATTGATACTCTGACGTAGGTATTCCTCGAGGAGAATGTACCGTTGACTGTGATACTGAACTGCTTCCACTGCCACTACTTATAGTATTACTGTTATTATTATTGTTATTATTGCTATTACTACTCGGTACAATCATTGGGGCACGTTGTCGTGAAATAGTTTGAGCTTTACCAACAGCTTCTCGTGAATTTCTATTTGAGTGGTAAGACGATACCGCAGTAATGGGTAAATTGTGCGTGTTGGTATTCCTCTGTGATACTGCTGGCATACGATATGAGCTACTATTACTATTATTGTTGTTATTACCATTATTATTATTATTATTATTATTATTATTATTATTATTATTATTATTATTATTATTATTATTATTATTATTATAAGATGTAATTTGATTAGCAGGAATAGTAGTATTTCGTTTTAGATCAATAGTGCCACCATTGTAAATATCAGCTGATTTACTGGGCGATGTCAGATAAGGAGAGACACCATTTAAATGATTGCTAGTGGAACTAGTCGATGCTGGCGGTAGAGGCGGTGTCGGTTGGTTTAATGTTTGTTGACTGTACGGGTGGTGTTGCTGCAATCGCGATGCTGATTGGGAATAAACGCCGCTTTGCGGATTCTTTTGGTAGGAATGATACGAAGACTGATGTTGTTGCTGTTGTTGTTGCTGCTGGTGCTGATGTGGCGAATAAGCGCTGGCAGGATAATTTGCTGAAGGTGGTCGATGATGTTGCTGGGACACGGCAGTAAGTCCATACGGATGAACCGGGGAGCGAGTTGGTAGCGGTGGGGGCGGATAGGTCGGCGAATGAGGCTGGAAATTTCCGGTGTTGTGGGGCGAGGGTGTGGTATTATGATGGTGGGGCGAGGGAGTATGGTGATGAGGAGAAATGGCGTTGTGTGGATTGTGGGCAACTGTAACGTGCGGTGATTGCCGCTGGGATGATGGACTGGCGTGATGATTCGATTCGTGAGGTGAAGCCGCCGTCGCTGAATGATAACTTGATGTTGTTGATGACGACGAGGATGAGGAGGCGGATGACGAGGAGGGTGGTAGCATTTGCTGTTGATTTACATTTACCATCGGGGGAGGATGAGCCGACGGGTAAGGATTTGTCGCTCGGGGATACGAATTAATGGTGATATGGGATGACGTATTCATTCGACTAGGATGTTGGTTTTGCAGATGTTGTTGCTGTTGCTGCTGCTGATGATGATGGTGTGGTGGTACTGATGCCACCGGCAAATGTGACGATGGTACGTGCCCCGGATGACCGTGCTGCGAGGAAGGAATGTGACTCTGACTGCCGTGTCGTGAACTGCCAGGATTTAAAGAGGTCGCTGTTGTGGAATGCGTTACATCTATTTGATGATGTAACAATGACGGTTGATTGTTTGAGTTTTGAGGCAGTCCTGGACGGTTTGACTGGTCGCGGTTGTTGTTTGTTCCTTGATATGCCGAGTAATTAGACGGTTGGTGATGTTGATTTGTATCTAAGTTAGTTTGTTGTTGTTGTTGTTGTTGTTGTTGTTGTTGTTGTTGTTGTTGTTGTTGTTGTTGTTGTTGTTGTTGTTGTTGTTGTTGTTGTTGTTGTTGTTGTTGTTGTTGTTGTTGTTGTTGTTGTTGTTGTTGTTGTTGTTGTTGTTGTTGTTGTTGTTGTTGTTGTTGTTGTTGTTGTTGTTGTTGTTGTTGTTGTTGTTGTTGTTGTTGTTGTTGTTGTTGTTGTTGTTGTTGTTGTTGTTGTTGCTGTTGTTGTTGTTGTTGTTGTTGTTGTTGTTGTTGTTGTTGTTGTTGTTGTTGTTGTTGTTGTTGTTGTTGTTGTTGTTGTTGTTGTTGTTGTTGTTGCATTTGAGCCACGGAAGGCGGCGTATAAGTAGCCGTTTGTGGCGATTGATAAATACTGCTCTGCGAAAAAGGAACTGGAGCACTTTTAGTTATGTCTGGATGATGATAACGAGGGTAGTACTGCGTCCTTTGCGCTGCAGCTGCTGCCGCTGCGGCAGCAACTATCGGGGCGGAAGGTGGACGTTCACCTGGACCAGTGGTGCTTGGCGACTGGTGATGATGATTGGGGTGATAATTCGAGTGTGAATTAAACATCTCGGGAGTCTGATATGAGGAGTTTCTCGACACAGTATTGAGCTGCTGGTAGACGGGCGGCGAGTGTGGTGGGTTAAGCTGCGGCTCAAGTTGGTGCAGCAGCTTAGGGGACGGACTGGCAGCTGTAACGTTTTGGGATTGAGGCCTACTTGGCGGTTGCATTTCCGTTAGACTTTTACTGTTATTGGGAGCACCATCAGGTCCTCCGTCCTCGGGCCTCGTGTCTGATACCTCAACACGCGTTGGTTGAGGTGGATAAGGTTCGACGATAGCCCGTAATTCATTCGGATTGTTTGGGGAATTCCAGTACGAATCAGTGTCTCTAGCGTCAGTCGATTTATTCTCGTCGTACCTTGAATCGCTGGAGGGTGTTTTAGAGTGCTGTTGGCTCGTGTATCCATTACTCTCGTTATTTTTATCTGATGACGACGACAGCGATGATGACGAGGACGAGGATATAGGTGGTACTGTTGATGTACTTGGTGCGGGCAGTCCCTGAAAGTACTGGCGAGCCCCCTCTAACACGTTCGTGAAACTCACATCCATGTCACGCCGACTCACGAATCTGTAAACAAAAATTAATAAACTAATTGAGTTAAAGTTTAAATAATTTTAATTCTGTAAATTTTAAAAATTCATTTAAAGCGGTAGTAAAACAGCCTCTGCATTTCGTGCTAGAGGTATATAATTATTGTATTAAATAATCATTTTTATTAATGAAAAAATATATCCTAGAATAGTTAATTAGATAAAGCGTTAGAAGGGAGAAATAATTTGAAAGATGATGGGCATCATATTAATGTTTATTAGTTGGTCATAACATGGGTCATGTTGAGAGGTAATTTCTGGTGACATGTGGGCATTGTTATGTGCGCTGTAATAAACTAAAGGGAGATAAGAATAAGTGTGTGTATGGATGTGTATATTATACAAGATCGATCGAGACTTATGTGTAGAACTACCAGAGTATAGATAGAGGTATTGGGTCGAGTGGCGGTCGGAATTGTAACACGGGGTGTGCACTGCCGAAAGATAGTTTCTCACGAGACAGACAACTGGTGCCATGGTCGCGTCAGGCAACATTAATCTTCATCCTCTTGTATTTGTCTTGTCGTGTTCACGCAAGCTTCCTCTGTATACTCTAAGTATCACTATCCTTTATTTTCTTTCTCGTTACCCACACAACACACTTGCTATTATATCTCTCGTTCACTCGCTCACGCTATTTTATCCAACTTGCGCATCACACCCCGCTTCACCTCACTGGCCCCATAACCCGCTCTACTCTTTTATTTCACTTAAGGACACACTTTCAGTCACGATTTTTTCGCTTTTATTAGTTATTACTTTTTAAAATTTTTTGCAGTAAAAAAATAAATAATAATGGCATCTATTAATTACAAAAAAAAAAATTTGTAAGTAGCTATTAAATTTACTCGAGCAACTTAATATCAGAGTAAAGTTTCCTGAAACAATGTGCTTTGTGTAAGATTAAAGACTATCCAAGTGTGTACATATATTATGTATATGTAGTTACTTTAGCTATGTGTATAATGTATATGATGTATGTAAAAGAGAAAAGGTAGCTTAAAACGTTGTCTTTTTCGAACCTGTTTATTTACGAGCTCATTATCGTCGTAGCATGCATTTTTATAACAAGTGATTATAATATTTTTTTATTTAAAGTATAAAGTTTATGATAATAATCTAAATGACTGCTCAACTCAAGCTCATCCTTTTAACTATACTCGCTTATGAATAATACTTTTGTGTGACTTTCAACCCTCGAGTGTTTGACACGGTTTCACTTGGTTAAACTCGACATAACTTGTTTGTTTTTATTTCATTTAATTTTTTTTCCCTCTTTTTAGTCAACGTTATTCACTTTTATTATATTTTTAAACCTTTTATTTTACTCGCTCTGCTTCCATTTAATTAAACACGAAATAATTTCACAGTTAACAAAACAAAGAGAACGAGCCGCTCAATGGTTCATTTTAATTTTGACAGGTATTTTTTCATCAAAAGATATACCATATAAAATATAATATAAATATAATTGCAAATATTATTAATCAAACTATCAGTTGTTATTTTATAAAATCTTTTTGTTTTAAATAATTGATTTAATTAGTCACGGATTATCGTTTTATGTATATATGTTAGTACTCGAAAGACTTTACTCGTGATAATAAATTAAAAGCTAAGAGTTAACTTGTGTAAAAGAAGATAAATTGAAATAAAAAAGAAAATAAAGAGACAAGAATACCAGACAAGAAGAAAGAGTAGAAAGAATTAGAGCAAAGAAGACAGGAAAAGAGAAAAGTGTTGGAGAGAAATAAAAATAATACGAAGAAGTTGTCGACAGCTCGATTTATCTTGCGTTTCAATGGCCGACGTATCGAACTGCCAATCGTGTTGCGGTTCATTGAGACGTACATAGTACTATACCCGGAGTTGGTATACATCGCCGTACCGGGATATAGTAGTAACTAGTAGAGCAGACCAGATCAGACCAGGCCAAAGTAGTATGTACGTATATATCTATGGATGCACATATACGCGAGAAAGCTGTCGATATGAACGGAAGTTTGATGATAGAAGGGTGTGAATAGGAAGTGAGAAATCCAGGAGTTATCGGAAAGTCATATAAAGAAGAAGGTATATCTTATTTCAGCCGACAACGTTTTTACACCACTAAATAATTAATAACATTAAGCATTATTTATTGAAACTCGCGATCAACATGAAGACATTCTACGAAATAAAAATCTATCGATACCTACTATTCCTAGGAGTCTAAATGAGGCATCATTAAACTTATAATAGATAGTTTCTATATACTGTAAAATTTGTATACACACTAGTGAACGGAAGTTAACAATTTAACAGAAAAAAACTGGACGGTAAATTGTTTGGAAAGCGCATCATTACAACTGAGTAGCCATGCGACATGTAGCAATGAAGTACAGTCAACTCTGTCTAAAGATTACAGAATAACATGGTCTAAAGTTGCTCACATATGTGAAAACTAATGTTTCTTATTCCGCATCCAAAACACGCACCGTTGAAGAACTAGAGTCGACTGTAAAGCACACAATCTCAACTCAACGACTCAATAGTGACGACAATTTTGTTTAAAACGACACGACTACAACCACGTTTCTGCGAACGGATACCTTGTGCAAAAATAAACAACTAGAGGTAGATAAAGACCAAAAGAGAGGAGAGATGGGTATAAAAGTAAAACAAAACAGAAATAGAATAAAATGTATTCCTGGCAGTTCGACTTTGAAATCTAGCTTTTTGGTCTGTGGGGAAATCAACTTGAAGAGACACAGACATTAAACCAGATAAAAGAGACAAAAAGATAGCGATTTACCTTTGTTTGAGTTTTTGTATGTATTTTATTGGCGAGTTAGAATCAATGTGCATGAATAGAGGTTTTCAATATTACAGTTGTCTATTGTAATAAATGAGTTTGCAAAAAGAGTTGACCTAAGTCGTTAAGAAAATGCCGGCAGAGTGTAAGATTTTCGACGAAGACTCTTAATGCTTTGGTTTTGCGGTTGGAATCTCGGTGAAAACGGGTTTGTCTAGACAACTTTGACTATGTTGTCGAGTGAATTGCCGGGATTGCAATAAGACTAATGGGAGTAGTAAAGGATGTCCACGGACACAAGACATGTACTGCTCAGTTGAAACTCCCTGACCCACTCCAACATCAGGTTCTCTGCGGCTGACTGGTTGACTGCCTGATGCTGAGCTCCATACTCAGATATCGTCGTGCAAATACTCTTCTCTCTCTCTCTCCCTCTTATTTCTCTCGCCAGATCAGAGACAGTCAAGTTAATTTAAGTGATTTATAAACACCTTATATAGATAAATCGAATTTTTTTTTTTATCTCCGAGGCTTATTTATCTTCCATTTACATGTGACAGTATTCAAAAATAATAAATCTTTATTTATGCTGATAGATCGTATGGTAATTAAAAGTTATCAGAACTCGAGTTAATTGAAAAATAAGTTACTCTGATTAAATAGTTTGCTTGTAGGAATATTTATTATTAAATAGCAATAAAGGAGTTTAATACGAAGGAATAGGAAGTGAGCTAAGTGTAAGAGAAGTACGTTAATCATCCTCGGTAGATATAAGAGCTGATGAGAATATAAGGTGAAGGTTTCAAAGAAACTAGCTGTAGTGAGCAAAGAGCGATCTAAATTACCCTATATGCTGTACTTATGCCTGTGAAATTCCTAATTTTCTTCTTCACTCTCTTAGAAGCTACTACTACTTACATTACAATTATTTAACTATATATAGATATATACTACTTCTGTATTCTCGAGTCGTTCTGGGACGAAGCGCCATGATAACCGCCTCTCGGTCCCGTTTCATTTCTCACACCTCATGATTTATTACTGGCAAAGTTTGCAGTACATTTAAAAACGATAAAATTTTAATAATAATAGCAATGAATAGAAAAAAAACAACAACTAATAAATAAATTTCAGAGATGGTGATGTACAAAGGAAAAATAAAATAAAGTAAGAGAAAGTGTTTAAGTTTGAGGAGTATTTAAGCTAAAACATTTTATTGTTTTCGCTGGTAGGTATTTCCCCGCAAGTATGGTATTTGGTGTTTTTCAAAAATAATGGTAAAAGACCACTGAGTAAAGTGTTGAGTTAATCGTGGAGAGCTCGATTTTATTCTTAAACCTCTTGTTGTCCGGGATAACGACCCTCTTGAGACGGAACGCGCGCTGGGTGGCAATGGGGTCACGAGAGTGAAGTTTAAGTAATGCTGAAAGAAAGACCCAAAGAAAGAAGGGTGTCGCTGCACATAGGTATATATACTTTTACTTTATACATCCTAGAGGGTGGTAAAAGATGGAAAATAACTCTCGAATATTACTCCGAGTCATTATGTTGGAGAAAAAATAAAAAAACATGTCATTTTTCTTGAATTAATATACGTCATGTTTTTGTAAACTTGATTTTTTATCATTCTTGATCTTTTATTCTTGTTAATTTTAGTCACACGGAAAAACACTGAAAGTATAACAGGAAATTTAACTGAGTAAAAGTTATGTTAGAGGTTCACACATTTTAAATTAACTTGTTTTAAATGATTTCAAGAATGTTAATTTGAAAATGTCATCTCACTAATTTTCGATGTAATAGTTGTATTTTTGTAAGTTTAAACTGAGATTTAGAAAAATGTGAATAATACTTAATGACACATGCTCGTGTTATGTAACTTGAATTTAAAATTTATTTTCGGAAAGAAATAAAAAAAAAACGTAGACTTTAAAATGTTAGAATGACAAATTGATCTTTTTGTAAGTAGAACATAACACGAGCCCGGTAATTTTGGCACAAATTTTCCGTAATTTTCATCCTCGCTAAATTTGATAATTATTTTCTAATTAAATATCAAGTATCATTAACATCGATGTGATAATGACAAACTATCTTTAAACTTAATATATAAAATATAAACAAGCCATAGTGTATCAAAGGAAATATTTGAACCTAATGGCAAACGACAGAAGGGAAATTACCCGACATTAAAGGTAAAGGTAACTTGACGAGGATTAGCATCGGAATTTTCGCTCGGTTGTCATAGACATACACCAGCTGATATCAGACACTCGACAACAACATCCGTTCTCTTTTTGTAACCGACTCCATGCGGAAATATAATGGCAATAATAAAAACGGTAAAATAAAACACACAAATACATAATAATAAGAGATAAAATAGACAAAAAAATAAAAACAAGAGTTATACAACTGTACACAGCGCTTCATCATCCGTCGCTATTCATTCTTTTCATTCACGATACCGGTCATTTGGTGGAAAGCCTTGAGACATTCTCCGCGTCTCTGTAGCTACTGTACTTTACTGTACTGTTATCGTACCTTTTACCTTTAAACTACCATTGTTACTTTACTTTTGAAATAAAAATAACAAACCAACTACTCAAGGTCTCGTCGACTAATTTCTCGAGCGTTATTTCGCATAATATAAGCATAAGAACAAGACTTATTAAAGGCTACCTGTTACCATTAATTTAGTAAATCATTCTTTACATTACATGAAAGAAAAAAATAAATAAAAAGCAATTGAAAAATTACAAATTACAGTACCATTTATAAAGGTTAGATGCCTCAACAAGAAAATTAGAAAAATAACAGTTTGAAAAGTACACCTAAAAACTGTAAAAATTAATACTTGGAATTTTATTTTATAAAAATGTAATTTTTTTATTTTTCTGTTCGAAGCTACTCTTAAGAGCTTAATCGTCTTGATTTAATTAGAAAAATTTTTCTCGTTTTAAATAAATCTTACTTTATTCAAAATAATAAAACTCTTCAAAATAATTTAACCACTTCAATAGTTTTTCTCGTAAATCAAGTTAATTTTTCTCTCTGTAGTCAAATTTGAGTATTTATTTATAACTAAATAATCCCGATTGATCGCGTGTCTATTTGAATATTTCGCTTCACCTCAAGTGGATCGTGGAATACAAAAGATTGGAAATAAAAATGTTGTTGAATAAAACAAAAAGTAAAACCAATATCTGCTTCGACATTCACGAGTATACAAAATATAGATTATTCTGTTTTATATATACATTCATTTCGTTACATTATTATATGTATGTATATAAATAAATACACATATATATTTATACGTGTAGTGTAACAACTTAAACCGCATGTTCTTGTTGTCAGACGATCGATGCCCGAGTTCACGTAGGTGGAGTATTCGTTCATTTAATTTCCTGCCCGCGTGCCCAAGACACCCACACTCATGTGGCAAACTAAACCACGGCTAGTGCGGCCTGCTACTATAAACACATATGTATGTGTATATATATGTATTTATATCTACAATATATATATGGCTGTAGAATGCATAGAGTGGAGCCGTCTCTGCTATGCTGGTACTCTCGACATTTTCATTGCATTGGAATAATTATAATCAAGGCCGCGGTCTGGGACATTGCCTTCCTCACCAATACATTGTTTTTCCATCAGGAAATTTTTTGCTCCTATCCATTCTCACCTTTTTGCGAAGCAAACCCACCAACGTTGAGTCTTTTAACGAGTTAAGAGCTCTTTTAAATTATTTTTATCATACAATACTTTATTTATGTATTATTTATTTTAACAACCGCGAAAAGTACCCCAAAATAGTTAACTTAAAGTTTCTGTAATAATATTTGAATAAAAAAGTTTAAAAGTAGTTTTTAAGTTTGTAACAAAAGTACAATAAATGTAAAAAAAAAGAAAAGGAAAAAATATTACGATGATAATAATGATAAAAAATAAAAAAACAAAAGTCAGGGCAAAAGAAAAAGAGTAGGGTAATAAATTTCAGTGTTCGCTGTGATTTGCGAGCTAGCACGCTCACACACAGCAGCACCCGGGGCGTTACGAGCCGCGTATGTATATATGAACGGGTGTAGAACGAAACAAGGATACGCGGCGCGGGATTCGATCATGCAAATCGTCGACAAATATGCGCAGGTAGATAAAGAACAAAAGAGAATAAGAACCATCGGCAAAAGAAAGCTGAGTAAATGTTAAAGATGTAAGACTGTATATATCAAGGATATATGTGTAGATGGATATAGATGTGTAGGGAATGAGATGCGTTTTTTTTGTTTTTTTTTGTAAAATAAAAAGAGAAATAGATGTAATGAAAATAAAAAAAAATAATGGCAAAGTAAAAAACTTAGGGCGTTCGATAAAGAGAGTCGTCGACCTCTCACCGAGGACTTTCTTACCTTATTTTCGTCTTGAGCTTGTTCTTATTCTCATTTTTTGACCTTTTTTTCTATCTACCTATCTGCACTACGATTTTATTGCACGTCTGTTACCGTGAGAAGGAGAAAACCCGGTTGGACGTGAGAAGTTAAGGGAAAAGACGGTGAAGACGACGACAAGGACAACGCGGTTATGACGTCGACCTAACCGCTATATATAGTTTTAAATCGAAAAGAAATTTTGCTGCAGGATACTAACTTTGCTGCAGCTTCGCTCTCTTACCACATTTTTCTCTTTGTCATCATCTTATCGACCAAATTAATATTTTAGAGTGGATTAGATTAAATTTTATCCAATACTATTTGTTTTTTTGGTAGTGCGGAACATTTTTCAGTTATCTCTGTTAAATGGTTTTTTTTATCTACGTGGAGTTTGAAACGATAGCGCGGTATTTATATAAAATTCTATGTATAAAGTAACAAGGGAAAAATTTATAACTGTAGAGTGTTTCAGATATTTAATAAACTATTGTTTTTGTTGTTGATCTTGTTATTTTCATTGATTGATCAAGTTTTACTGTTGATGTTTTAATTGCTCTAGATTAAATTTTTGATTCCCAAAAAAGAATAGATACTGAAAAAAAAAAAAAAAAAAAAATTTGATTCGAAAAAAATATCGTGAAAATTTTACTCTTAATTTGAAATATTCCAATGTTTGTTTGAATAATTTAAATGAAAAAAATTTCACCTTTTTCAAAACAAGAATATAAAATAAAAAAAAAAATAAATAAAACAGAATTATTAATCATTTAAGAAAATTGCATTTTTCGGAAAAGAATTTGATTATATCGCCGTGGTCATATCGTGGTCATATCGCCGACTTTAACTGTTGGGAGTGGTACGTTGGGGACTTTTTGGGTTGTGAAAATCTTAATCTACGCGGCATGGGTCGAATATCAACCAAGATGGTTTCTAAGACCAGCTTGGGATTCGAACCCACGCCCGGCCGGTGAGCGAGTCCGAGTGCTCTAGAGACCATGCGCCTTAGACCACTCGGCTAACCTCACCAGTTGAAAATATTATTCTCTTAATCGAAAATGTCAAATTTCAAAATAATTTTGTTGAATCAAGAATATTTGTTTTGAATTAACTATTTTTTGTTATACTCACTCCAAAAGTTCAACTTTTGAGCGCTGAGTGGCGTCCATAAAGGGACTCTTTTCTAGAGACTCTACGATACCGTCTTTTTTTCATGACCTAGGCCGTCCTTTTACCCCCTCCTTTTTTTTACGAACTTTTCGTGTACACTCAGACGAAATTGAGAGAGATTGTTAAAGAGTCACATTCGGTTATGCCTCGGATGTTAAAATTACGCCCGTTTCGAACCTTCCCGCCATAAACCTTTAGCTCATATCACTTCACGGCCTTATGACATAAATATTTATTTTTTCAGTGTATCTGCTAAAATTGTAATTATGAAATGAAATGATTTGTAAGTTAATGATAAGTCAATATCGAAGTAATAGCAAAATATAGAATAATTTGTTAGTTAATTAACTGTTATAATATAATTTGAAAACACCTGTAGGTCAATTGAACATTGTTGACCGAGTTTAATTGTATTATGCAAATTAGATGAATATTATACTTATAGTAATCGTAATAACAGCATGATGATTAATAATTGGAGGTAATTAGCTGAAGAGATTATTTAATTAAAGATATATGTGGCTATTAATTAATATAATAGTGATAACTTTAATAATAATACTAATTTATTGAACGATAGTAAACTGCAGACACAGTTAATTTATTAATAGACTAAAAGTATCGAGGGGGATGTAGGATGTAGGCCAGGTAGCGGAAATTAGTGTGAAATAGAAAATTGAGGTTTTAGTTAATAATGCAGTAATGATTACTCGAATCTCGGTGAATTGTTTGTGCAATCTTAAACTGCACCGAAGGGGAAATACACAGGTAGATAGAATTTAAGATGTTGCTTTTAGTTGGCAGTCAGCCAGCTACACAGTTACACATGCCTTCTAATGTAAGATGTGAGTCAGTCTTTTAGTTTATATACCCTTTCTACTTTAATCTCTGTGGGTATTTATTTTAAAATGCTAAAACTTCCTAAACTTTATTTCAACATTTTTTGTTTCGTTAATTTTTATTTATTTTTAACGCTACTATTTTAGCTTTTATACTCCTCTTTGAACACATATTTCTGGCAAACTCACTTGTAATTTATTCAAGTTTATTTTATTTTTAATAAAAATAAGTCGACTTTATTTTTCAGAAGCAAAATCTTATTTGCGATATGAGTATCACATCACAAGGGTATTAAAAATGTTAAAAATGGAAATAAGATATTTATAAAAGTAAAATGGATATGATATGTTGTAAAAAATATTTTATGATTTATCAAATATTAAAAATATCATAAATCAAGTTTGTATTTATAAAGTTTTCTTATTTCTCCTTTCATTCAAAACACAAAAAACTATATAGAGATCTTTGAATTTATGCAAAATTTTTATGACATTCAAATTAGCAGACATTCACAAATTTTTTATTTTTTTCATTAAATAAATTATAACTGAGAAAATTAAAAAAAAAATTGCACTTCTAGTTTTTCATATCTTATCCATGTGAAATTTTCATTATAATTTTTTGATAAATTTTTCAATAAAAAAAATTGTCAGATGTCTGCCAATTTAATTTTCATAATTTTTTTTTTAATATCTACAACCTTAATTTCAGAGATTGCGATTATATTTGTTTTAAAGAAGAAATAAAATAAATTTTATGCTTATTTTATTCACTTATTTATAAGTAAAACTCTCGTAAAATAACCTTTTTATTAGTAAGTTTACTGCGCATTATTTATCTCTTATACGATGACAACTTAATGAATTAAAGAAAGGTTAGTAGGGTATGAAAAGAAAGTAACAGTTAACCGGGAAAATCTCAATTTAATTCAGGAGAGCGCTTGAATTCCAGTTTACTCGGAATAAGGATTTTGCTAAATTTATGTCGCGATAAACATGAACCGCGATTCCAATCCGACCTTTGATACAGCAAACCCAATACCGGGCCCACGCTTACCCAACGTGCTTCTAGTAAACTCTAGTCGTAGTCGAATTAATGGTATTTCGATCGAATCAATGCGATTATCCGGATTTTCGAGGTCACTTCTTGATGTCGACGTACTCGTATACAAGAAAAATCAGATAAACACATCTGATAAAAAAACAACTATAAAATAAATTAATCAGGTCGCTTGGTTATTTTATTTTTTCTTTAAAGCTATTCAATCAAAATAAAATGAATCAAAATTTGGACATTTTAAAAACTATTGATAAACACTTGAAAGAAATATATTGGAGTTTGTTAAACGATGCTTTAATTTAATGTACGATCATTAGTTCGGGATATATCGATGATCAAAGATAAAAGTGTCTTTTTTATTCGACTGGCGTTTCAATAGCAAATTGACGTGCAGCGTACAGAGACCATTAAAAACTAATTGATGGAAAACAAGCTGACAGCATTGATTCAGCTCGTAAACATTTCTCCGACCCCAGTGATACTCGAAAAAAAAAAAAATTATTTTTTTGTCGCTTCTAGTTCAAAAAGTGCTTCCATTGAAATGAAAAATTAAAAATTTACAGAATTTATTCATTGACAAAATAAAAATTTTCTATAAATAAATTTACCTATGCACTTGTTATCCACTATGTGAGTAAAATAACATATAATCTATGGAATAAGACTAATAATCTTGGAGGACTTTTTATACTGAAAGACGCGGATATCCGGAGTCAATATATGCGTAATGACCCGTTGAAATTCTCACGAGTGCAACCGAGCGTGTGATCAATACGTACAGCAGACGTACGTGATCCCAACGTGAGTCGACGTGCGGACGAGCTTCGCCATCACTATTACTCCTATACTACATGATACCGACCAATTCGGGAGTATTGGTGAAACGCGTGTATCGCATCCCAAAATAAAAATGTCTCTGAAGGACTAAAAAATAATCCGTATAACAGAAAAACATTAACCTAAAATAAATAAATAAAAATCAGCAGAACGGAAAAAAACAACCTGAAGAAAGTATAGCGGAGAATGGGACACAGATCGGATACGAATAGCGAGGCAATGAATCGGGAGAAAAAACAGCCAAGTAGAAACAGATGAGATCGAAACGTGGTTATAGGTTTCTGTATCTATTCAATTGAAAATCCCAATCGTATAAAAATATCGATACCATCCCGTCTTTTTTTTTTCAATTTTTTTGTATGTTTATTTATTTATTTGTTTACTTTTTTACAATTGGATCGAATTTCAACAACGTAATTTTCTGACGTACGAATCGAAATGAAATGTAGAATAAACAATATAAAACGTAGAGCAGAAAAAAAAACAATAAATCCATTTTCACACTCAATAAATTTTACGTTCTATGTTTGCAATTGTTTATGCACTCTGTCTCAAATTCATAGAGTAAACGTAGATTTAGTTTCGATTCGATGGATACATTTATTAAGAGTAGGAAAAAAATTTGAACGCCATCTGTTAGGTTTTTATGGGAAATAACTTTAACTCTCAGTGATAAAGAAGATGTCTGTCTCTTTTGTTATTCTTTCACTGTTATCCTATAAAATAAAATTGATGATAAAGTGAAGTTAGTTTAGTATTGAAATTATATGGATATTGATCGAAAAAGTGGCCCCGAATTCCTTATTGGTTCAGGATTAGAGCACGCGCGTGCACACGCAATTTGAATTCCTAGTTAACCATTATAGTTACAATCAAAATGACACTAACCATTCTTTTTAAGTATTGTGAAACTTTTTAACTACTTGCTGACATTCAAAATGCACAATGATTTTTATAATATCTAAAATTTTTGAATTGGAATTAAAATTTTCAATTTTGTAATGCAATTTCTAAATTTACTTTTACAAAATATAAATGTTAAAGCTAACGAAATAGCATTGAAATACACAGAATGATAAAAAGCTTTTCCGACATTCCATTTAATTCTCGGTATAGAACCTCTACAGTAGAGAACTAGCAGTGTGTCTGAATTTTCCCCTCGACATTTCTCAGCTCTTACTCAAACTTGTGTATTATGTATACTATATATATCGTTTCAATCCTATATATATTATATAGTTATAGTTATCGTTCTACTATACAGAACAGAAGGGACAAAAGCCATCGTTAGTATAACTCGGTTCATCCCACAACCAAGTTGCCCGCATTCCCGGTCAGCTACAGCAAACCATCCACATCTAGATCAGCTATACACCTACATATCTATATCTATAATGTGAAGTAGCCAGATGACTACACTCTCGATCTTACAAATCCTAATCTAGCTTCTCTTCTTGTAATTGTTTCACAAATAACCTTACATTGATTATATGTATACTCGTGGCTCCGTTTCCTCAAATCAATATTCTGCAGTGTAATCTCGAGCTATCGTACTCAAATATAATGCAATCTAATGGCGATAATGATAAATACTGTTAATAATTCAACAACATAATTAAAGATTAATACCCAGATGATTCGTCAGTAGAAGTAATTTATTACGCGAATAGATAATGTTATCAATATCAAAACGTTAATGTTGATTTGCGTTGATTTTATGAACTTGCGATAATGTTATATAGATATATAAATGTGAGTAGATATAGTTATAGATAGATTTAGATGTGTAGATGTTGATATAGATGTAAAATGTGCAGATGGAGCAGAGGGTTTAGTAGCGTGATAAATCGTGAGGGGTAATTGGACGGTGATTGAAGAGCTCTCGGAAAGCGAAGCAACCGTGTCGCGATAGAGCATTATATTATTCATGCATTGTTCACCATTATCAAGCTCATCGTAATGGTATTAATTGATGATAATAATTATTGTTATTATAAATGTATTCACTATTAACGAAGATCTTTATAACATATTTATTGTATATTTTTTTTTCGGGGTATTTTATTCAATAGTGGATTAATAATACATTGTGTATCTGTTTGACAATGAGTATTTGGTAATATATTTTTAAATATTAATCTCTTTGATAGTTTCCATTAATTTAATATATGTTCAACTTAACTGTATTTAATAATAAATGTGTCAAGCTTTTAAATTCATCTCAAGAATATTTTTAACTTAATCGTAATACGTACGGCGTATACAGAAAAAAAAAGTCTTGAGTCGAGCGTAAATTTTTTTAAATCAAGAAAATCTTAAAGAAGACTGAAAATTTTTTGAATAAAGTTAAAATTTCTTGAACGAAGTTAAATTTTTTTAAGCTAAAAAAATTTCTTCTTGCTCCAAAATAACTTAGATCTTCCTTATAATTTTTTTGGATCAAGAAATTTTTTTTTTCTGTGTAGTAATACGCATTCGAATTCTGACCGTATTTTTTTTATCTCTTTACATTTACTCATATGAATTTTTTGTTATTCAAATGTCTAATGAAAATCTAATAAATGTAGATCGAAAGTCACTGAAACAAAAATGTTATATTTATCATAAACATAACCTACTGTCAAGTGAAGAATTGTAGACCCTATTTTAAAACATGAGTAACTTATATTTAAAAAATTTTTATCATAATTTGACATGTATACACGGAGAAAAAAATATCGCTCTCATCACTATACGTATCGTAATTATCACGATCCAGGCGAAAAGTAGTGAGAAAGTAGTGGCGCTGCAAGCGGTGTATCGTGATTATCACGATACGTATAGTCCTTAGCACCATACGTTTTGAGGTAATCACAATACGTATAGTGATAGAATACAAACGTTAGTTAACAGTCGCTATACATATGATTGTGATAATGACGATACAAAGTTTCGTGTTTATCACGATATTTTTTTCTCCGTGTAGATAAACAAGTCAAAGTTTTTTCTAGCACAATACAAAATCGCACAATGTCTAAAAAATTTTCTGTAAAAGATAAAAATATTCTCTAGATTTATGTAAAATAATCAATGACCTTCTGAATTTGATTGTTATTAAAAATTATGATTATTGAGTAAAACGAGAACATCAAAAAACTTTTTTTTTATTCAAAAAAAATTGTTACTTTATTCGACAAAAATACCGATGAAATTTCTACGTACGCAGATTTGGTAATCCGACAATTAATAGAGGATAAAACGGTGGACACTCGAAAAAGTTGATACCAATAACACCGAGTGAAATAAATCGCGTGGTAGTAAGGGAAAAAAAAGAAGATAACAGTGGCGGGATATCGCGGCCTTATTCATAGAATCGCGTATCGGCTCGATTGTACTTTACTGAGTAGAGAGGGTTTAGTTTTTAGTATGAGGGTTTCGGTGAGCATGACACCTAACGATGTGTCATATATAAAGGCCCAGACACAGACTTCTTGACTACACGGGCGCTACAATGAAACAAGCGTGATAAAGCTTTTATATCTACAACTTACAACCTAACACATTCTCATTCTCTTTGCTCTCTTGGCTTATTTTGCTTCTTTTTTCTACGATATTTTATTCTATGCATACACACAGAAATATTTTTCAATACGAGTCTCAAATCCGCCGATACAAATATCTAAACTAGACTCGAGATGGTTGATGGAGCATCTGGTGGTTGTTGTTCGTACCTATATGCCCGCTGATTTAGATATAATAATACTGTACCGTTAAAGCGCTATACCTGGAATTTAAACTACCCGGTATTTTACTAGCACATGTGTACGTATGAGTGTATATATAGTTAATAACATCCACCAGTCGAGACAGTCGATTTATCATCTGTCAAGGTTGACGATTGTATGATGGATAAAAATTGTAACCTTGGTTGTATACTCATGAGAATTAATCTTCGTGTCTGAAGATCAACCGAATAATGTTTAAAACTTTCATTTTTTATTTTTGTGTTTTCCTTTACCAAAACTTTTACAACTTCTCTTTGTAACTCTATCATGTACTTATATTTAGTTTCATAATTTTACTGTTGGTGTATATTGTTTTAGTTGGATATACGGAAATTGTAAATCTTACGACTTTTATAGACTTCAGGAAATACTACAACTGTCTAGAATATTAAAAATGTTTCAAATTTATCAAATAATTTTAAAAAGTCTACAGTGTTAAAAAGTTTTAAAAGTTGCCTAATTTAAACAGAATAAATTTATGAAAACATGTTGACTTTTTTTTCGGGTCCTAAACATAAATATTTCATTGCAATTTCAATTTTTACTAAAATTCAGATTAATGACAAAAAAGGTTAAAAATTTAATTGGAATAAAATTGAATTTTTAGTGTCATTAAATTCTCGTTTTTATTTACATTTATATTTATATTAGTCTAGGTCAATGGGTAAATAGTTTAACCGGAATGTTGAATTTTGATAGGAATCCTGATACCGTGAACATACCACAGATTCACAGTGACTGCAGAATAACTGTATCGTTAAATCGTGAAGGAACTTAAATACGGTTTACTGTACTGTACAGTTAAATCACAATTTTATTGCTCTTCTTCACTTTATCCTCTCCATTATAAGCTTATTTCTATAAAGTATATTTAAGTGTATACATATGTATGCATACAACTATATAACATAAACGTATAAGCTTTTCCGTCTTCCGTTCATTTCCTTTCCATACATTTACTTACTTACTGCATACACCTACCACTACCAATATGACTATAGTAATAGTAATAATAATAATAATAATTATTATTATTATTATACGCCGGGATATACCGGACGGCATGAGATAGCGCAAACGAACGAGCGATTTATATTCACCCGGTGTTTATGAGCCGGCGCTTCCATGTGAAAATGAATAAATCTATCCGTGCGCACCTCTACCACTATCGGAAAGTGTGTGCGTATTATTATAAAAGTGAAATTCCGTGTTACGCCGATACAATACCAAGAAATTGAGAAGATTAATTTATATTGGTATTGATTGTAGTTTTTAAGTCTGTATTCTTTTTTTCTTTTCGAATTAATTCACGGTGTTTATAAACGGCAGGATAATTTTTTATTTTATCAATTAAACTCTGTAGAAAGTCGGTCAATTTAATACTAGCTGAGTGTATTTAAAAATGTTAATAAAATCTCATGAAATACGATACAGAAATAAAAAGCTGGTGGTGAATATCGACTTTGCTATGTAAAGTTATTATTAATACTCTGAAATAATGAATCACAGTTAAGTACGATAAGTCTATCTCTTACCGGTTTGCAAGGTGATTGACACTTAATTCATAAAATGTCTCTATAAATACGTATTAAAAAGTTAAACGCTCGTTTTATCGCATTAAAGACAAAAATTTACGATAGATTTGAATTAAATTAATTGAATTATAATTTAAAATAAAGTGAGCAAGAAAATTTAAGGGAAGACCATTAATGGACTGAGAAACTCGAATCTCTTGAGATTCTCCGAGTTAAGTGTCTGGACGAAAAAAATTTTAATAACCGGATGTGGGATAGAAAATATGATCGATAATATTAAAGCAAAGCAGAGACCAAGTTAAATTATCTTGAGGATCGTGCTTGCTTCACTTTCAACTACTCGGTTTAGATTCAGTCGCGTCCCAACTGTACTTAGTATCAGGAGCTAGGGAACTAGCATCACCAAGAGAAGCTAGAAAAGCAGAAGCAGGCATCAAACCACGAACACAAACTCTCGGAGCTACGAGATGCTGGCAGAACCACCAGTCAAGTAGAAGTTTAACTCCCGACCTCGGATAATTCGAATCGACGGCGATAACTGACTCACAAACAACCAAGAGATAAGGTAAGCTCGGGAGAGTGAGTGAGGAAGAGAGGGATAACTACGGGAATTGATATAGATCCGTGTAACTATTTAACTATGTAACTATGTAGATCGCAGAGCTAAGGAGATGTATATAACAAGCGAGATTTTATAGATTCGCGACGGCCACTAATTGAATGTGAGGAGATGACGGAAACGAAAGAACTATTTCGCTGTTAATAATAATTGGAAAGTTTGTATAAGTTACAGATGTGCGATTTATTCGAGTTTACTATTCAATTGCCTGTTTTTATCCGCTCAGGTAACGCGATCTTTTGATTTATGTCGAAAGATGTACATTACCGCCATTTTTCGGTAATCTTTAGCGACAATCAATATTCATGAAAAAATTGTCTGGTGTGATCATACACACATAATTATGCCAGATTATGTATTAATATGAAAATATTATTGATCTACTTTTTGTTTTTACAGAAATTATTACGTCAATCGACACGACGTATGAAAACAAAAATTGATCTTGTACACAGAAAAAAAAATGTTTTTGAATCAAGTATATATTTTTGAAGAGCTCAATATTCTTGATTTGAGTAGAAAAATTCTTGATTTAAGAAAATTTTTCTTGATTTGAGGAAATTTTACTCAATTCCAGAATTTTTCGTCTTGATTCAAGACAATTACCCTCTTCAAAATTATATTCTTGGTTCAAGAATTTTTCTCTTGAATCAAGTTAATTTTTTTTTCTGTGTAGTTGACTAAACTGAAAATCAATGTCAAATAAGATGCTTAGAAGAGTAAAAAATTAATTCTTATTTTATTGCTTAATATCTCAAGCTTAAATCTCCAGTAAGGAGACGATATGGCCAATTTTTATATGAAGTTTTTAAATCAAACATTATAAATGAATACATTAGACCATATTAAATTTCTTGACATGACCATATAAAGAAATATTAACTAATCAAAAAGTTTTTTTGTGGGTAGAAAAATCAGGAGTACAAACCAACTTGCAGTAACAATTTATATTTTTGAAAAAGATCAATATAAGTTAGTTTAAAAGTTTTTTAAATAAATTTTAAAGATAAAACCTTCTATTCAAATTTACACTTGATGAAATACCATAGATCTCATGTAAATTTCCCACATACTTCCTTTTCCATGAAAATAAGGGAGTTACTACTTACCCACTTACTCTAAAGTCAATGCATCAATGTTTAAATCCTCTACTTAAAAGTAATGAGAACAAGTCTACACAAATTTATTGTCTCTCCACATTACTTAGATTTATTTTTTTCGGGCACGTTTCGGAGAAACGAGAATATCTGGGAAAGAAAGTGAAAAAGATAGAGATGGAAATCGAAACAGAGGAGATAGAGAATGTGTAAGGGTGATGAAGAATGCCGAGCCAGTATTGAAGTAAGTACCTACCTCAAGCGGTCGTGCTTGCGGTTCGCGCGACGCTCTGTATAATTAGATCAGGGACCGGGAGCATCGGCATGTCATGCATATTCCATGAGATAGGAGCCTGTCTGCGATAGAAACGCTAAAGTCGCGCGGTCCTATCAGCAAAAATGACTTATCGATAAAACCCATTTACTTTTATATCACTACACTAATCTAACAATCCATTATTATAATTATTTAATTTCATTTTGCTTAATAGAAAAAAGATATCGTTTCATTTTAACGTAATTTTATAAATTTTTTTATTACTCATTTCATATATAAATTGTAATTTGATTGAATTCTGACAGGTGGCAGCGCAGTATATTAAAACTGTACCTGAAAATGGTGTTTTTAAAGTTAAAAGAACGATTTGTTTTCAAAAGCAACATTTAAAGAAAAAAAAGCACTCAGTTTAGTTGATGTTCTGATTTTTTAACATTTACATCATTTGTTTGCCTAAATATTGCATAAAAAAGCTCAATCATCAAACGTAAACACAATCAGTGAGAACAATACAAAGTTACCAATTCAAATTTATGTATTCACTCAACCGATTCCGTTCATCCAAAATGAATTCATCCAAAGAAACGCAAATCTAAAGTTTGAATCCATCAAACTTTCTCCATCACACCCAAACATCTTTCCAGTGAACCAATGTAACACAGTGAACGAATAAGAACCGACGTCTGTCGCTCGGAGCAATATATAATAATACAACAGCTTCATCTCTTTTCACCTCAACAACCTGTTCTCTATTTTCTCTTTCGGCCAAGGCTTCTCGTCCCCGTCATCGTAACATTAGTCGTCCTCCTGGGTAATATACTCAGTACATTCTCCTCAGAAACCCGTTAGACATCCATATGGAAACGATAACGACAGTTCGATGACACTCAAGTGGCGTTTAAAACGTGCGCTGACTCGAAAAAATCCCTTTGTAGTAAATAAAAAGGCACTAAAAATTATTTAACGCGAAAATAAAATACTTGTCCATAGTTTGTCATAAAAATAACTAAGTGAATATGATGGGCGCTTATGTTTGTGTTTGTATATCATCTATTACATATTATACATCCGGGTTCGGTCATCAATAGACGGGTATAAGGATGTGACAGTGACAAGTATAATCGATCGTTGGAAGCAGTGGACCACAAGCCACCGTCACCGCCAATGCCACCACCTTAGGGGACACATCGGTAACCGACCGGTTGTCGCATGGCTAATTAATTTGCCGCGTAACGTAATTACTCGCTCACTCGCTGTTCTCTCTTAATCAGTGCGTCACACAACTGAACTGAGATGTCTTGAGAGAGACTCGTGGGAATCATTCTCTTGTTCTCGTCTCAGATTTAACATCCATTCGGTTAATGTAAGGTGCCAACATAAATATATACATACACTTACGACTACGATTATTAGCTCAGGTGATTTTAATAAAAATAAATGAGCAACAGCGCGAAAAATAGTTATTTAAGATTTAGTTACTCAAATGAAGTCGGAAGCAGTAAATTGATTCTTTGTTTAAAACCTCAATGACTTAAAGTGTCTCTAGGTTTCTAATGAGTGTGGAAATAGCGAGTAAATTAGAGAACAATGTAATCGTATCCAATCTGTGCACGGTACTATGAACTGCACTGGTGCTCGTATTACTGCTCCAACTGCATACACTACTACATCAACTACTAGTACTTCTGGTGATGTCTGTGCCAGTGAGCCTCGATTGTGGAAAGCCGGTTTG
This sequence comes from Cotesia vestalis, assembly GCA_000956155.1. Lineage (NCBI taxonomy): Eukaryota > Metazoa > Arthropoda > Insecta > Hymenoptera > Braconidae > Cotesia > Cotesia vestalis. Next base: position 59,103 of record JZSA01000171.1, read on the forward strand.
CTTGTATTTGCGGTATACTGGATTCGCCACTGCTACTACCACTATCGCCACTATTACTATTATTATTACTACTACTAGTGCCGGTACGATAAACCTACCACCATGGAGATATTCGAGATCATGGATAACCCGATATCTCGCAATCCAGCCACTATCCGTTTTATCCAACTATATCTGTATCTATATGGATTTATATGTGCATGCATGTGTATATGTACACACACGATAGGAAGATACGACTGACCGAATACGATCCATTGATTTTAGATTACTGGGTTATAATTTATCTATAGAAATTATACGTTTTTAATTGATTCTAATATTGAAGCTATTAAGAAGAAACTATTGAGAAACCAAACTCTTTTGTTTTAATCGTGAGCGATACTATATTGAATAGAATTTATTAATATTTTTCTGTTGATCATTACTATGTTACATCGTGACTAATTAAGCATTATACTGAAAAAAAAATTAACTTGATTCAAAAGAAATTTATTGAACTAATAAAATAATTAAAAAAATTCGCTTGTATTGAATCAACGAAAAATTCTTAAATTAAATAAAATTTACTCAAACCAAAAATAATTTCTTATAGTTCAAATACTTTTCTAGTTGATTCAAAAGTCTTCAAAATGATTTTCTTAGTTTTAAATTTTTCTTTTTGAATTAAGTTAATTTTTTTTGAGCTGACTTGACCATAAAATATTGTTTATTAATCAAGACATCAGCATAAAAGTGAATAATTACTATGTTGACATAATCCCGCCATTTATAATTGGTTGAATAAAAAATGACTCCCTCAAATGACTCGTCACTGAAGAATCCTCGAAAACATCTAACGCAGTAATTATAATTAGAAATGAAACTATTCTCTCTACCCCGTTAACTACTTTAAGATCACAAAGAATAAAATAGTCACTTTTGACCCTTTCAGTAAAAATGTATAAAAGGTTTACCTAAATTAATCGCATAAGAACAAATGTTTGAGAAAAGATTGTGGTATTTGATAAAATAGTTTCGGAGCAAAATGTATATAAAATGAATAAATATGAAATTTTTATTTCAATTCTTTTTTTACGTTTTATCTTTTTTAACGCAACTAAACTTCTTTCCTAACAATCTTTTCCCTTGTCTGCGTCCCGCTTTATTTTCCTTTAATCAACGTTCTTTACGGAAGAGCTACTTTTTCTTTTTAAAACTAATCCAATTACACTTGTACTCTATTTATTATTATCTTTGTCGTTTTATGATATAAATATTATTTTTGCTAATAAAGACAAGATCCTTTTTACTCCGCTCTTTTTCTGCTTTAAGTGAGAAGGTTGTGCTTTTGCAGTTAAATCTATAAATTCATTCCTTTTTTTTTTTTTATTTTTTAAATCTTTAAAAGATCTTTGAATTAACTATTTGGAATATTTCTTGTCCAATTATAAACAATAAACAATATTATATAAGCAACGATTGTTATAGTTGAATTGAGTCGAGGCGATCGTAAAATCAAATTTGCCGATTGGCCTCAGGGAAGGATTAATTTACTAACTAGTCTGCACATATGTACTGTATATCCCTCTTGTATACGTTTTTACTCTCTCTACAAATTAACACATATGTACATGTGTTATATATGTTTATAAATACACAGACAAGTACAAGCAAACATGAAGAGATAAATCTCGGAAAGCTATACTAAAACTATCTGATGCATCGCAAATAACGTTGAGTCAATCATCTTGTTTACCTCAATTACATGCCATATATACCATCAATCCGTCATATAAATTGAATATTACTGTTTGTGCTTATGAAGTATGGAAATGTACTTCGATAACAGAGTATGATAATTAATTAAGTTATTTATTATCTATAATCGACAGGAAACAGAAATAAACTAATTAAGTTAAATTATTGTAATATGCCGGGTTAGTCGTAAAGTTAGGGTAAGCATTTTAGAATAGTAAAATGCAGAATGAAAACGATTTAAAGAAGAAGAATTGATGAAAATCGTCTGGACGACAGTTCTAGTGAGTGATCTAACTTTAACTAAAAGTTTCTTGGGAAGTTTTGCCGGCTCAATATAAGACCGGACTAAGAAGAGGATTATTGTACCAGGGGAAATGGGGATGTGAGACAAAAAAGAGGAGAAAAATAGATAGGATAGTGTAGTATAGCTAGGGAGTGCAGTTGAGGTTGAGAAAAGCAGAACTAATTTCACTGGCCCAATATCACGGCTAAGTACACGGAGGATCTAAGTTTAGTTTATTAGCGAGAGTATGGGTGTGTTATGCCCATGAGATTCATCTGTAACTCCCCATTGGCTTGTCAGAATACTCTGCAAGTTTACTGGAGGTTTAATCAACGTCATTTTAAATATTCTACTCTCAGGAAAAAATTTTTTTTTTTTAATGGCATTTGTTTGTAAATAAAAAAAATTATAATTTTTGTAAATTTCAGTTTTAGACTTATCACAAATATATTTTAATTTTCTTATGATAATAAATGGAATTATTTTGCAAGTAAATTTACTTTGCAACAAAATACTACAAAGTTAAACTTTTTGTTTTTTTTTTTTTTTTTCGTGCAAAATTGAAACATTCTAATGATAAATTATATTGCAAAAAAATATTTGTCTTAATATATAAATTTACGGATCTAATTTATCATGAGTCAAAATTTTTTGCACGGGTAAATATGAAGTATTCTTGATTGAAAGAAAAAGAAAATTTACAAAAAAATATCTCAATCTGATTTCAGTACAAAAATTTTTAAAACAAAAAAGACAAAATAAATTTAATTAACGTCAATAATAAATTTTTCTTTTATTTTTTTCTGTGATATTTATTTAACATGAGAGTGGGCAGTTAAAAAAAAGCTCGTACGCGTGGACAGAATACTGATGAGTATGAGCTTAGCATTGAATAATCCAACGATTGTCGTGCAATAAATTCATAGAGAATGGTGGCTTGATTAAAGTTATAATAATAATAATAATAATAATAATTTTGAAAATAATAACAATGGTAATATGTGGCATACTGGCGAAGTATAAATTTGCAGCAAAGCACCAACAGTGGCAAATAGATGTTATGTCACGGACACATACGTACAGAGACTGGGACATTAACGCGGTCGATCGGTCGAAGCGCGAACGTGCCTCTAGCAGTAGACGTAATTAAAATTCTCCCACGACAACTCTTGCTCTCTCGGCGTGTATACAACGAGTCACCAAGTGGAGAAGAGAGCGAAGGACGACAACTAATACTAACACTGCTGGTACTCGACTTCTTCACTTCTACTTCAGCTACGACTTCTACTACAACTGCTATTACTACTACAATGACATTTTCACGATTCAAGAGGAAACTCGAGTGAGAGAAATTTCCAAGGAGAATTGAACTCGGAAGCCAGCGCACACGGATAACAATTGCATTACAAGAGGGTAAGGAAATCGACTATACACCATCAAAAGAAGAAAAGCTTCTCACGATAATAGTATAGTCCTTTCGTGAATGAAATATCTATTGTAATACATACTTTATATTTAAACATTTTTTTGAAGCGGAATTTTATGAGAGGATAAATAAATTTTTTTTGTTTTTAATAAATTTATGCCAGTGCATTTTTGCGACTGAATGTTAAATTTTCTGTAAGTGTCATAAAAATATTGTTTCAAAAATTTAACATAAAAGATGTTTTTAATTAAAGAATATTTAGGGAGTAAAAATCAGCAGCGATAAAAAAAAATAAATTTTGAATTATTTTTATATTGTAAGAATGGTTTTAAAAAAATAGAATTATTGATAAAAAATTTGAGTGTAGTATTTCGCTCTAAGGATTATTTTTTAGAGCATTCAATTTGTTACAAAAAAATCTTTCATATGATTTTTTCGTATCTTCAATAATGGAGTCAGAATTTGAATTTCAAACTTGTAAAAATAATTTTTAACAGTGAAATATTTTTATTTTAATTAATCACCTGAAAATTGCAGAGTAAACAGGGTTGTAAATCAAATATTAATATTGAGCTAATATAATTATAGAATTACTGCAGTTAAATATCAAATTAAAGGAACTTTGAAAGATTACAAAATTCGGAAGAATAATTCTTGGAAGAGACAATATTTACAGTGCCTTAGTGTGGTAAAAGTAACTTTAGGATGATATAATGATGACAACGAGATGTTGAGTATGGGTACAAAGTACAGTTCCTACTGTATAGTTTAGTTAGTATAGCGAAAGTACGACGACAAGGAGGATGATGCGCGGTCTATGAGATTTTGTGCACTGCTGCAGTCGACGTTTACCCATCCAATTTACACGTGTGTGCAAGATGAGTAGAATGAGCTCGAGCGGGCGCCGGTTAATTATGAATAAAGCGGCTTCACGAACTTGGTGGCTGGTTTGATAAAGTGCCACGTTACCCGAACCGGGAGCCACCAAAAGAGAAAGAGAGATAGCTTAAATGAATAGTCGACAGGTGGAGAATGTGAGCGCGAATGAGAGGAAAATTACGAGCGAGGCGCGATGGTAAAAATAATATATTGAATTTTAAATAAATTTTTTTTCACATTTAAATGAAACATTGAAAATTTTTTTCTAGTTTTAAAGACGGTGAATTTGATATTGAAAGAAAAAATAAACTTTCAATGCAGCAACTAGTTTTAAGTGTTTTAATTTATTCAATTTAAAAATTTTATAATAAATTAATTATTATCTTTAAAAAAATTTTTTTTGAATCAAGAAAATTTTTTTCTCTGTTCAAAAATCCTTTCTCTAGTTAATAAATAATGAATAATTTTGTTCCCTGATAAATGAAGATTCAAACTCGAGGGAACACATTCTAGAATTCCCTCGGAAAAATTAACACGATTTTAAAATTGCAATCAAAAATTACATAACAGAAAATTCATTTTCAAAGTCTTTGCAGGTAAACAAAAAAAATAATACATACTCCTGCTCCTCATGAATCACGATTCGAACTCATATATTCGTATTTTCATTTAATGAATATTTAAATCCTTTTAAAATACATGACTTTAATTATTCACGAGTGCGATAGTTAACATTCAAATCCACATTGAGCATCCATGTAAACATTTACACGACTAATTGTTTAAAATTATTTTCATTAAACATGCTAATATTATTTCTGATTAATATCCTCATTATTATTATCATCATTGCTCTCTCTCCCTCTCAATTATCACAATTACATAAGTACAAATATTACCAAGAGAATTTCAACCATTGGAACAAACTACAAATCACTAAACCATCCTAAATATGTATTATGTCGTAACATACTGCAATAATAATAATAATAATAATGATACATTTGTTGGATTACAAACAAACTTAAATGCCATTATCTGATTAAGTACGCGTCATCGGAACTTGAAGATAATTTAGCGAGCAAACAACACGATAACAACAGCAAATATTTCTCCGTATTTTTATGTTCAGTTCGGTGAAAATTGGAGAGATAATTTTCATATACATGCATTGATATGTTATATATGTTTTATATGAAGTTTAATACGAATAGAAGGAACGAAAATGTAAATATTTATTTCATAAAACGCTCAAGGGAGTTTAAAATTGCATTGTTTCATCGTAACGATGTGTATATAGAAATATGTAATACTTATTCAGTTGCGCATTGTTGTTTTCTCTTTTGCTCTTTAGCTTTAGCTTATATGTCCCCCAGAGATATGGGATATTAAATTTCGCAGCAGTCTGCATGGTGCACTCGATATGACCGCGCGTGCTTATCGTATCCGTTGTAAATATGTTCTCCACGTATATATGGATATCTGTGGGTGTATGTGTGTATGGACTCACTCTACTCCTCTGTGAACAAGTATATAGAGTAATGTACGTGTGTATGCAGTGAAAGTACTATATATCGACTTATTGATATAGTTATATACATATATAGATGGTATGGTTATAGAAAGCATATTCAAAGCCACCGTATGCGGTGGTTATTTTCGAGTAAACTCAACCGAGTTTAAGGTATTCAAGGAAGTCTCTTTAGGTGCGAGAAGTCGACTAGGCGATGAAGTTAAGTTAGGTCGACGCCACGCTCGAGAGTGTGAGCGACTAACTCGTTGCGATAAATCCTACAACTAACCACGGCTATTAACAAACTCCTTGCTATGCCTTTTGTATTATTTTTTGTTACTCAAGAACTTTGAATATGTCTTCCATTCGTTTTCTTTGCTTAAGTGAAAATTAAATGGAGTTAGGAGCTATCCAAAAAATACTTAAATATTTAAAATTATTTTTATTTAATTTAATAATTGTATATTCTGATATTAAAATTGGTCAGAACAGAAAATTGTTTCTCACGGATTATCAACATTAAATAGTATATTACGACCCTAGGCCAGAAAGTTGGATTTTCTGGCGCGTGGGATATAGATGCCGAGGCGAAGCCGAGGCATCTATATTCCATGCGTTAGAGCATCCAACTTTTTGGCCATGGGTTGTATGCTATTTTTCTTGATCCCCATCCGAAAATACGGAAACACGCGGGGGCGGGGGGAGGCGCCGCCCGACTTTTGCAGAGCCGAGGCGAAGCCGAGGTTTTGCTGGTCGGGGCGGGCTTAAAAAAATATATCATCAATAATTTACAATTAGTTGCACGATCATTAAATCCTGAAATGAAAAATTGAGAATAAAAAAAACATAAATTAATAAATTGTCTTGGTGCGGACAATTTCTTGAGCTTCTTGATCAAAATTCCTCAAAACCTCCTCCTCGTCCAAGGAATCATCAGATGATGAATCATCCATATCAATATTATTAGCACAACTGGCCATTAACACTTTCGCACTTTCACAACCTCCAAAAGTTTGACAAGCGAATGAATATAGTAAACAGCATACTTGTGAATATAGCTATTATACTAGCGAGCCAGAAAAAAAACGTAATCCGCCAGAGCGCGATGTAATTCAAGTAAGCCACAAAAATCGTACTTTCTGGAGCGAAGAGCTGCCAGAAAGTGCGTATTTTCGGGTAGGGGATCAAGAAAAATTTTTATTAAAATTTCAAATTTTTTTTCCCGGATATTTTGAATAAATTTAGAAATGTAACGGCTTATTATGTCATCTGACAGTTAAAATTTTGTTTTTATTAAATATCAAAGCTTAAATGTTACTTTATCTTTAAAAATTAATGATAAATTTGATAAAAATTAAAAAAATTTTCAAGTTTAATTAGGCGACTTTGGTTTTAAAACGACCTTCAGGTTATTCACCTCAAACTCACTACGCCTCAACTTTTATAAAGTCTTTTTCAAGGTATAAAAGTGCACATGTACTCCAACACTGACTTTTCAATCTGATATCATTTTATATTTCCTAACTACTACATTGTAATTTACTTTTATCCATATAGAGAGACAGGTTATTTTTTAACTGTTTATTAACAGATTGGTTACTTTCATATTCTTTATCTTTATAGTTTCTTAATGTGTTTCTAATTTATTACCATTAATTTCAGTAACTTCTTCAAGGTTAATTGGCTATGGTTATATCATAAATACGTCTGATTTATCAACTTATCCTTAACCTTAAATTTCCATCATAAAAAAAAATTCTTGGGTAAGAATTCATATTTCCCTAAGTAAAGTACCGGTTTTATAGTTTATCGTTTCAAAAATTTTCAGCTGAAACTTCATTTAACAGAGCTCTAATATGTGCCTCTTTATAGTCTATTCTTTACCATTCAAAAAAATTTTAAACAAAGGTCAGTTTTTTTTAATAAAAAAATATTTAAGAGCGCTTTCAAAAATAAAAATATTTATTTTTAATTTATATTATACGACGTCAGCAATATTAATAGAACAAAAAAATCTTTAATAACGCTTCAACATTAAAACGCAGGAATAACATCAAAACCAAAATTTAAAACTAAATTAAATACGAGCGGCTAAACAAACATTTATCGAGCAAACATTTCTCTGTAAAATGCATTAATATTACGGAATTTAACAACCAGGTTATTTCTATGAAAAATAAAATTCTAGCTCTAATAAAATAAAGCATAAAAATTCAAAAAAGCTTTGACTGTGTAATATTGATTCAGTAAATTTTTAAATGCAAAAGCCTTTGCTAATTTTTATTTAATTTAATTTATTCAAACATAGAATGAATCAATCTTCGATCAAATCTGTTAAAATTAATTGTATCAAATTATTACAAACATGTGTTTAAACTTCGATTGGCTATATTGGGGTTGGTAGAAACACACGTGACGACTTATTATTAAATCATCGCGTAATTAGGTGACTGTAGCATATCCCGGAGAGTTACAACGAGGTTCTATTCGATAGAGAGCGAACTACTACACTGAATTTCCTCCTTCTCTTTCTATCTCGCTTCTCGATCCCATTTCATCGCATTACAGACTTGTACATCTATCCTGGTCCTGTGTTGGCTCCCCATGTTCTCTGTGTTATATGTATACTCTACCATACACTACTCTCGACCCTACAGCATGTGGAAACGACACAATTTGCCCCGGCTTAATTACGTTCCGAGTATCGCAAGCTCGTTCTCTCTCAGCTCTGCTCGGTACTCGGCCATTTTGCCAGACAACCATGTGAACATTTGTTACTGAATAATTTTTCTTAATCACACACCATTAATATCCGATTTTATTGAAATAAATATCTGGTGAAAAACATTTTCATTTTAACTAAAAATACAAATAGCAAAATTTCGCATCGATTTTAAGAGCAAAAATATAAAATTTCAATTTTGAAATTCGAAACGGAGATTTGGGAGCTCCGGTGTTGACACGTGTGGTCCATATTTATGAAAATACTAGTATGCACGTTACGTAATATGTATATGTATGCTGACTGTCAAGGGAAGACACACTCGTAATAAATGTCCTGAGAATGAATTCCCGCGCTTTAGTCTCTTCTTCCACCTTCTACTCGGAATTCTGTATTCTCCATACGTGTTGTATTATTTATCTGACACTCTAAACTGAAAATTAGAGTCGGCATTAAACTACAAGTCCAAGTTCGGTTCAATAAATCAGCATATTTTATGCTTTATAAACAAATAAAAATTCACTGTGGATTAATATTTTAATGTGTGGAAAAAGTTTACCTTAAAGTACGGCGATTTGATAAAAAGATAAAAGTTTGTGATAGTTTATCGAAACACGTGTTAAGTTTAAATAGTGCTAAAGACATTTATAGAAAATGTTTCAGTACTTACAATAATATATATACATAATACAAGAAGCGGGTTTCGCTTTGAACTATGACAGAGAGAAATAGAAGTCTTTCGTATTATATGTAATATTATATTATGCTATAAAAATCGATAACATGTGTTTACTTTCATGACTACAGCTGTACTAAGCTTTTACTTTTCCTATTTACATATTTACATTTATTCGAACGTTAAACATCTATTACTTTTCAATATTCAAAATTTTAAAATTAGAATAAAAGTTCAATAATTAAAAAAATGAAAGATTCTCTTAATTTTTAATTATCAAACGAAACTATTTTCAAGATGTTCTTCTAGTTAAATGAATAAAAAAAATTTCGAACTTTAAAATATTTTTTTTTTAAGAATTTTCATACAACTATTTTTCACTGAAGTACAACCTACTGAAAATCACTGAAAAATTTGGAAATTTTTTTTACTCCCTGAATTTTTGCAAAGAGAGATTTTTTTAATCGGAATAATCTAACTTTTCAGCTAATTTAAATTTAAATGAATTCAAAACAATCTAAAACATAAAGCTACGGTAATGAAGATAAGGACCTTATTTGTTTCAAATATCTTAAATATAATTAGTTCATTGCCAAAAAATTTTTTCTTATGCAAGTTATTTTAATTCACTTTGTTAGAACAATAACGAGTTTAAAAAAAAAACTAGGACTCGAAACAATTTTGCAAACGAATGGACCACTCTGCTTTGCTTCAGAAGTTTTCACTTTTTGAACTTATATAATGACATTTATTTCAACATAAAATATTTGCTTTTTTTGAACACTTAGAGTTTAAAAATAAGAACAAAAACGAGATTAAAAATGAAAAAACGAAAGACTCGCACGCTGATAATTGAGTGACAATTGAATATTTGGTAATAAAATAAAATAATTGCAACGAATAATTTGAAAACAATTAAATAGCTGTATCGTGATTGACGTGTTGATAAATCCATCGATTTAATAAGCGTGAAAATGACCTGACATGGCATACATGTACATATGTATATGTATGTATGCATGTGTATCGTAATATTCAGTCATATATATTGGCATGTTACGAGTATTCGAGAAATACATACTTAAACGTATGTACTCAGTGCAAGTGAGATAATTAAATGGATAGGGATAAAGTTAGCGCGATAAACGATCAGACAATGAGGAATGATAATAACATATATGCCAATGTACAATGACAATGAATCGATCGCATATGTATGCTCTGTTCCTATAAGATTCATGAAACAAAACACACTCGGAGTGCGCCCTATTCCGGTATTGATTTCACATCGAGGGTCATGCCCGGATAATACGCTGTCTCTGTCCCTCCAACAACCTTTTCAACCGACTAAACTCACTCTCCAGTCCTCCCTTTCACCCTCATACTGCCACCCACACCATACACTAGCCAGTCCCTCATGCGCTTCATCCCTAGCTCGTTCCTATTGCTAGTATTATTCACTATAATATACACACACCTCCCTACTACCCTTTATACAAAAGCATTATTATTATTGTTATATATATATATATATATATATATATATACATACATATATATATATATATATATATATATATATATATATATATATATATATATATATATATAATAGCCGACAGTTGACACGAAGCTACGAACCGTGAGTAATTCGTGTCTCGCAATATTCATCCACGTAAATGATCGATCACTTTGCTTGCAATCCAACTAAACATAACTGAACAATGTATATGTATATGTATATTAGTAATGTGTGTTTATGATACACAGCGTGGAATTCAATGTCAATTACAGCAGAAGATGAACAATTGGTTCAGTCTTTGACATCTAATTTTTGTTAAATTTGGTAAAGTAATTTGTGGAGAGTTTTTGAATTATAAATTCTATCCGGTGATCAATATAATAGAAGTTAATTAAAATTTGGCTTGTATTCACATATGGATAATAGATCATGTTTTATAATAATGACATTTTAATCAACATGAAAAATTCAAATTTTGGAAAAAATTTTACAACTTTATCTTTTGAAAAATAAAATCAATGCATAAAATGTTTAATTTTAATTGTTTATTTTATTCTGTTTCGTTTTCACGGTAGATTTTAGAATCTTAAAATAAACAACTTTTTTTCTTATTCAATTTTCTACTTCAAGAACCAAAAAATGAGCTGAAATTAATTTGTTATTTTTTTTTTTCAACAAAATCATTAATCCAATCAATGTTATAGCGATTCTATTTGTTAGTTATAATTTCTAAAATAATGTTTCATTAATTTGACAAAATAATTTAATAATATGAATATTGATTAAGAAAAACTTTCACTTCAGTTGATCAAAAATGAATTTTATGATGATATAAAAATATGAAGATATATAATAATTATTTGCGTTTTCCTGCTCGGAAAAATAAACTCAACATATTGAATTATAATCTAGTTCTTTAGTTATTTAGGAGATAATCAATAAGTGTCGGAAAAAAGAAAAGTTACATAATAAAAATAAAATAGTTGATAAAGTATTAGAGTTGTAACGGGTAAAAAATTTCATATAGTTTAATTTAATATCTAGTGAATTGAACTAATAAAATAGGGAAAAAATTAATTAAATGGATGAGATGATAGGACGGGTATAAAACTTATAGGGTAGGAACGAAAAAAGATGTAATAAATTATTGGAAAATATTTTTCATTTATTACTCTTATTACATTTAAAGTTTAGTGCGGAGAAATACAAGAGGAATATAAAGAGTTAGTTAGAGTAGGTACTTGCGGAGACTGGCGGACTATGCGGAACCCGCGCGTGTGGCCACGAGTAATTAACTTCAAGTGGCTAATTAATATCAACGCCCGAGTGCTTTTCTCTCGCGGCGAAAGACCTTCCCCTTGGCCTCCTTGCTCGTTCTTTTACATACTTTCCCGGGTAATGTGTTACTCGATATTTGCATCATATTTTTAATATCTGATGATGGTAATTAAATCAGTAACCATATTATGCCCAGTCCAAAATTAGTCTAACTTTGGTATAAATAAAATATTAATTTAATGGTTAATTAAAGCTCTATTAAAATTTACTCGCTCGAAATTATTGTGTGAAACTAATTAAATCTCGAATGAATCAACTTATAATTAATTATTAATTATGCAACAACTGATTTCATCGGTGAAATTGTTGAATGGCTACATTATGTAAGAATTGAATAACATGTCATCGATATTTCAATTTAAAATGATTATTATTATTATTTAAAAGTAACGTCGGATAGAACATAAATAAAATGTCAATAATTATTATTAAGTTAAAATAATCACCGACCATCAATTGACACCTAATATGTTGATGTTTCAATATCAATATAAATATTTTCTCTCGATAATGACTAACGATTACTGTTATTATTGCCATACATGTGCACTAATACTATTTATTTGAAAATATATCAACCCATGTGGACATTAAAAATTTAAAACATACTTTATCAAACATTGAATGATAAGCTTTATGTATAATAAGGGATTGCTAATAATAATAATGTATAAACTACATTTATGTATTATTATTATTATCATCTTTTTGCAGATTAACGTTGTGTGATGTATTTTTTTATGGAAAGTCATACATGATTAATTGATTTTATGATGTTAGTGGAATAAAAGAGGTATTTTTTTAAATTCTTAAATAATATAAAATTTTTTTTAATGTGCTCATAAGCATAAGAAAACAATTTCGTTCTTTTTTAAACACAAGCTCATGATTATATTAAAAAATTTCTACCGAAATGTCATAATCTTTTCTTGTTAAAAAATTCTTACATGAAAAAAAATTAAACGCAATAATTACAACTCTATCAAACCAATCATTTATTTTCTAATTTGAAAATAATCCACCCAAAGAATTTGCTTGAAAAAAATAAACGATTTCAGGACAGTTGATTTATTTTTCAACCCAAAATAAAAGAAGCTTTGAACTATTAAATCGCACGTTCCTACATTAAACCCGACTAGAAGCTTTATAAAATATATCACAGGGCGTAGTATAGCCCAAGTTATTTTATCTGCCTACTAAAGCCGCTTTAAGTTTGAGAGCCGATATAACCGCGATTTCGGACTGAAATTCATTTTTATCTGAAAAAGTAGTCCACGGGTTTAGGCTATCGAATCAGACATTTGTATCTCCCACGAGGTTACAAGCGCAAAAAAGTATCTCAATTTCATTTATTCAATCCCTGGCCAATAGTCGTTGAAACTTGCAATAACATTGTATTGGTATGAATGAAATCTGACTTTGGTGCTTTGAATCTAAAAGTCTTTTTATTAAATTGAGATCGATCAAAATTAATATTTCAGAAACACTTAAGCACCGGAGATTGTAAAAATGAGAAAAGGATTATATGTAGCAATTTTTAGCAAACATTATTTTTGTTTTATTTTGCCTTAGAGAAGATAAGAGGAAAACAGTGAATTATATAAGGAAAATAACAGCTTACCTGGTGTCTGGCTGCGGGGTGTCGGGGATTGGCTTGATGTCTATTAGCCAGCCGTACTTATGGGGTGCATTTGCGCAACCTCCACTTCCGAACGACTTCGGCCACGTTTCTGCATTCTGTAACAAAAACGAAAAAAAAATAATAAATTAATGGGTGAATAGAAAACAAATTGTTTATGGTTATTATATTTTACATTTACATTATAAATAAAATTACTCGAGAAAATTTACATTAAAATTTTAAAGTCTAAAGTCATAAACTTAATTTAACTTAACAGAAATAAAAAATTTCCCTACAAATAGTCAGACTTGGAGAATAAAAGTTTGGGAATAAATTATTTTATTGAAAAATTTAGGTGCATTAAAAAAGTTGTTGAATGGTTGAAAAATTAAACTGTAAATGTCTTAATTTATAAGTTTTAAACTTTTGATCCTTGACTTGGAAGTACTTATTTCATATAACTATTTTCATTAATTGAATTATTGAGTATTAAAAAAGTCTTTAAAGTATGTTAATACCAGAGCTTAAATATTAATTGATCGTATCAATAATCAAATCTATCATTTGGATCACAGTATACATTAGGCTCATTATAAAATTATGAAAGATTATTTAATTTAATATATAATATGAATCACCTCTCATTCATAGTTTTTAACTATATAATTGATATCGGAATAAACTTTCGTCGAGACGTTAATAATTTACCTACTTAAAAACTACTAAAACACTTTATACTTAAGTAATAACTTCTCTATTTCCGTACTTTATACCTTTCCGAAAAATTATAATTGTTTCTCATAATACCATTCACTTGAATCCGTTCTATTCAAATTTAATTATTTTAATTTAAATCCCTCGAGAAGGAGACTAACGGACCAATCACAAAAGAGAGCTAAGGATTTAAAAATAAGGGTTAATGAACCTCTGTAACTGTAACGAACCAGGATAGTAATAATAACCTAGTGCACAGGTTTGCCGTTTAATTATTCAAATACTGTACATACAAATTACAGGTTTGAACTGTAACATGCAAGTACATTCAATATTGACAAATAATTACCAACGTAAACGCTACTAAGTGGCCAATAGTTGTTTTTTTTGTGAATACTTTATTCAACTGTTATTGAAATTGAAACTTTTCGATTTTGTTTTTATTAATAAATTTTTGCATCGGGTTACATTTCAATTTGTTTCATTACTGGAATTCATACAGCTTCAACAAACAATAATAAAGCATCAAATTATTTTCGCTGTTTTTTTTTTTGTAACATTTAACTTCGGAAATTAAATACCTTTGACATCAATGTTTCAATTTGCTTGAATAAGCAGTTTTTTATTAATAAATATCAGTTCTGAGTAAATGTTAATTTTTTTTAATTTTGTTTTTGAAGTTGATGGAATTTTTTTCTTTTGAAAAATTATGCTATAACAGTTTCAAAAAAATTTTTTCTAAATTATTTCCACAAAATTAAGGATGTGAGAAACTTAAATTGACAACACTTATTTATCCAAAAAAATTTGTTGAATGAATGTACTGCACATAAAAAAAAAACTTTAAAGCAAAAAAAGTATTTAGAAAGACAAAAAAATTTTTTGATAATTTATTAATGGTGAAGAAAATCATTTTGAAAAATTTCATTGTCTTAGTTTAAGTATAAAAAATTAGTAGTTATTTAAGTAAGTGCTACTGATTTAAGACACTGAAACTCTTCAAAATTATTTTCTTAGTTCAACAATTTTTCTCTTGAATCAAGTTAATTTTTTTTTCTTCAGTTTAATAAACTCTCAAAAAAAGAAGAATAATATAATTTGAGCATACTTATCAAGTAGAATATTTATTGAAAAAGTTGTTGGAGCTTAAAACAACGCAATAAACATATAAAAAAGTTGTAAAAACGTTGTAGTTGTTTAGCAGTTTATCAGTCTGTCATATGTATATTACTTCGTAAACCGCGCATTATCGGAAAAAATCAAAAAAGTAGTATACGTTTAGGTAGCATAAAACTAAATAAAAATGGAGTAAAAAAGTATGAAAAATCGTGAGGGTGAAAAGAGCGTGCATTGGTATGCGAGCAGTGTGTCTGATTAAACGTCGATATGCGCTCCTATCCCGGGGGCTGGCCAACTAAAAAGTATATATATATAGACTGGTTGAAAAGTTGGGCGTCTTAAACTCAACCAGCCAGCAGCCACCCCAAGCTCGCTACTACCACTCACTCTTTGCTCCCTTTTCTCCTCTATACTGACTGTAGACGGCGTAGTAGTTGCGTTGCGTCGCGTACTACCATACCATACAGCTCAACTCCTCTCCTCTTCTCACAATACACCCTCCTCCCTTCCTTTATCAGTAGCAGAGAGCGAGTGGAGGCAAAAGTTTATATTGGATTTCATATTTAATGCAATACATCGCAGCCCGTGCTACTGCTCCCCGATAAATTATTTATGTCCGAGAGCTTGTGCAGTTTCATCTGCAGTTTCTTACTTACGGCACGACAACTCTCCTCTCAAATATTCCGTGTTTTGTCTTTGTTTCCCTGTTATCTCAATAACTCGTTAATCCTTACATTATTATAATTATAATTATAATATCATATGCAAAACATGGTTGGATAAATACGAGGGGAAAAAGGTGTTAAAATCATACCAAGGATATAAAAAATGTAACAGTTCGGGACTAAAAACCAATTCTTTACAGTAGGACAGATTTTTTGATAAAGAAAATTTTTTGAAAAATAATAAAATGAAAATTATTTCAGATAAAGATAAGTATTATTATACTTAGAAAATTTCTTTGTCTCAGAGAAAAATTGATAATTATTATTTTTTTTTTTTTTTGTGAAAATTGAATTATCGAGTTTTTTTTATCGTTCATGAAGTCAAACGTTCATTAAAAATTTGCAAAATTCAATATTTTTTTTTGTTTTTCGTAGATTAAAAATTAAAAAATTACTTACTTTAAAATTTTTAAATTCATAAAAAAATATTTCAATTTTATCGTGACATTTTTTTTTTTCAGATTAAAAAAACCTTGAACAAAATAATATTCTGGATTTTGATTATAAAAATATTATAACGCCCAAAAATTAAACAATCACTAAAACTTTCTCGATACTTTAAAACAATTTAAGTCTCCGAAAACATTTTTTCAGTTCAAATTGATACAATTTAAAATTTCTACTTTTCAAATTGAAACAAAATATCATCATAAAAATATTCCTCCTCCATATATTGTTATTCATCCCCCATAATATGTTTCTATTAAAATAATTTTCCACATACAATTAGATAATAAAAAAAATGTTTAACCCGCGCGAGGACGTTTTAAGGTCAGTTTATTGAAGGAGGTCGATCATGACTTGAATTTCTCATCATCTTGCTCCCAGTACTTCCATCTCTGTCTATCTTTTTCTCTCTTCCTCCTGTTAGCTTAGAGATTATTATATTAAGGTCGTTCTACAAAGGCGAAGGCCTTGTCTTTAATATCTCCTCTTCGGGTACACCTAAGACAGGTTTAACCATCGTTTGGAAGTGGGTACGCCATGCCAGAGCTCGGAGTAGCGCTACTCAGTATAGAGAGTTGGCCAACGATGAGCATCAGGGTCTCAGTCGGTGCTCAGATGATGGGAATACGCTCGTTTGTAAGGCCTTACCACTTACCTGTTATATATGTTATATGTTGTACGTAACATTCTCGAATGTGCCAAGAAATAGCTCCGAGAACATCGTCCAATTCCCTGAAGTCTGTATAGTAGTTTTCTATGATGAGTAAGGTGTGGAGAAAAATAACCGAGGAAAAAGGAACAGAAAAACTAGACTTCGAGGAAATAGGTCAGGCTTTAGTTATTTTGACTCACAACTCGGAGGAATTTCATATATTTTTTAATAAACGTATTATATCCGGTAAATTTTTTAATTCGTTTTACGATAAAGATTAATCTCGTGAGGAAGAAATAGATGCTAAGCAAGAACATTATGTCCTCTTCCTGAGGAGAGAGAATGAAAACGAGAGAGTTGCAGAGTGAATTCACACCGATAATGAACCACCGTCGGTAGTTCGACGGGCTTATGTACCAGTTCGCGCTAATTGCCGTACCTTCGGCTTCTCTTTCTCGCTCTTGCTCGCTAAGGGGTCTATCTGCTCTCTGTTGGTTGATTCCAAACCGGGAATTACCGAGAGTTATAGACCAGAAAGCAAATCGTAGATATTCCAGTTAGTTCCTCTTGGATAATAAATGATTTCTATTCATTTGCTTATTATTGTTTTTACCTTGTCGACTAAAATAATTTATAGGAAGATGAATAAAAATCAAAGAATTTATTTAATTTTTTCTTGAGAAGTGACTCCGTTTTTTAAGCTCAATATTTTAATTAAAATCAACCAGGTAAAAGATTGTAGTTTAAAAAACTAAAAAATTAATTGATTATTTAAAGAAAAAAGTAAAAAATAATTTGAAATGAAACAAGATAGGCGTGAGATATTTAATGGAATTGTTTTAACTAGTTTATTAATCGATATTTAAAGAACAAGAGTTATTACTAAAATATTTTAAAAAGCATCTTAAATTTTTTTTGCAACTAATCATTTGATTTTTATTTTAAGCTCATTGAGAATTATTTTTTATTTTTCAGTTGAAAAATAAAAAATTTTCAATAAAATATAAAAAACAATTCTATTAAAATTATAAATTAGTTTTAAATTTAAATGACAATCATTATATTCATAGGGCTTCATTAAAAACATTAAGACGATCTCTAAAGTTTTAGATTTAAGATACAAACTTAACTCTGTCTGAAGTTATAATCCTCATTAACGGTAGGAATACTTGAAAAAAAAAAAAAAAAAAAAAAACCAAAATAATTAAAAGAAACTCGAAACTTAAAACACGTAATATGTTCTTAATAAACAATAAATAATATTTAATAACACTCGATATTTATCCACCTCTAATTAGTATGCGATAAATAAAATATAGTATTTAAAAGTAGATACATAATTGCATGAAAGATATAAGTTTCGATAAAAACATTTATGATACACTAAACTGAATACCGATGACGCGAGTTTAGCGTTTACAAAACCGGTTTAACATTCATCCTTACCTACCAGATAAACCACCAAGCACAGTATTTATATTACTGAATTAGTAAAAGAGTATTTGCCGTTCAGTCGGTAGTATCGTGTGTAATAGTACTTCGGAGTAGGATGATACACGCAACCGCATTTCTGTATTTAATTTAATCCACATTACATTCATACACGCCCAATGCAAACTATCAACATTTATAGACTTTCGCTATCTATACGACTATAAACGTACAACCATTAAAATCGTGAGATGTAATTAAAAACTTAGAAAACATTTCTACCAGAAAAATAGTAAATTAATTTTTTTATTAATTATCAAGATTATAAATTTAAATCATTATTCAATTCGTAAGAGTCTCAACTCTAAGCCTCAGCTTAGAAAAAAAATTTGTAAGGTTAAAAAATTACACGCTTGTCAAAAAAGTGAAAGTATAATTTATAGTTTAAACTTCAATATTTATAGTTTTGCACGGTTAGGTTTTATAGCTAGAGCTTTGCTTTTTAATATCGTTCGTGTGATAAATATTGACATATGTAATTGTCATATTTTATAGGCAGACTTTATTAAATAAAGCTTATTGATTTACGGTAAAATAAGTTCTCTGGAGAATTTAATATTGGAGTAGCTATTAAATAATATCGATAAGCGCTATGGAAATTTGTAAAATGGAATATTTAATTTATAACTTTGTAATTATTACTTTACTTTAACTTTTAAAAATTATCTAATGCATCAATTTTTTTATTTTTTTTTAACTTCAACAAAATTTAATTGACAATACTTATTACAAAAAATGTAAATCTTTTTTTTTTTCTCTTGATATATTATTCCATTTTGTACCACTAAGAGTCTTATGCTTTTTTCATAAACAAAATTTCTTCTAAATTTAAATGACAATTTCTTTTAATTTACTTTAAAAAATAACTAAATTAAAATTTTTCTTAAGCATCTAAACTAGATCTTATTTTGATCGATATTTTTTCATCCAATCGTAAATTTTTTTTTTATTACTGTGTTTTGAAATTTTGCAATCGATTCTATTTCTGAATAATAAATTTCAATAACAATTTCTTTTAATTTACTTTAAAAAATAATTAGATAAACATTTTTTTTTAAGCATCTAAACTAGATCTTATTTTGATCGATATTTTTTCATCCAACTGTAATTTTCGAATTTATATGCTCTGGTTGGAAGAAGCATTATCAGATATATGTGAATTTAGAATTGAGCCCTGTCTTTACAAACGTGTATAATAATTAAAAAAAAAAAAAAAAAAAAACTATTGTTTCTCATCTGAAATTTATAAATTTACTACAAACTCCCGTGTAACTATTTGCAACATACAACTTGTAAAAATCAGAGTACATTTAATTAATTATTTTCTTTTATTATATACATACTCCATGTTGTAATTAAAAAAAAGAAACAACGTACAGAAGTGGAGCTGTTAAAGCAATAATTATCACAACACTTAGCTTTGTGATCAGCACATTTATTTATTGAAACGAAGCGACGACGAAGGATAAAGAGACACGGTATTATATATAGCACTGCACTACAACAACGCGGGCTCGAGGATTCAGAGATCGTTAGCAAGTCTCGCTCAACTGCAAACTATCTCGCGCACACGGCGTCACGCTTGGTTTAATGCATCGCACGTTTCAAAAAAAAAAAATCTGCTGAGAAACAAAGACATAATTCGCTATAAGAGATAAATAGATGGAGATATGTATATAGATTAATAATTATAATAATTAAGAATAAAAATATACATATGTATAGCAAAGAACGTAACAGAGAACTTTATCTCGCGTTCATTAAATTAATGTCAAGTGTCAAACAAAGTTTCAGTATTTAAATTATGAAAAGGAAAATACATATTTATAAATTGAATTTTTTCAACTGCAGGAGAGGAAGAAAATTCATTGGACAATTAAATCAGAAAAAATAACTTAAAAATTCAAGTCACAAAATCTAACAGATTTTGAGTAATTACAAAAGTTTATTTATAACGAGCGAATGTAAACAATAAACTCAGGTGTTTAAGCATGTTAATGACCATGTCAAACATTTGAGATAACAATAGTATAGCGTATACTGTATATTTATGAGTTGGTATGTATATCTTCGTAATGTGCGAGTGTATCCGCTGGACAGAGAATCGCTCAAGTTTAACGTCCGTGAAGCAAATTCATTATCGGTCATCGCGTTGCTGTGCTCCTCTGCGCACATTCAGAGATTAAAAAAGAAGGAGAAAAATAGGAAAGAGTTTTTGACTCTTTGTTTTTCAAAATTGCGAAATCGAGAATTCTTTAAGCTTCTGTAGAAATAAATTCTTTTCAACGCTCAATACCGTGAAAAAAAAAATCTCAAAGCTGCAGCGATTTCTATTCTTGTGTACTCATTTAAAAAAAAAATACGCACGATTAAGAGTGATTTTTCTCAATGTAGCGTTAAAATTGCTCTTTTTATCAATCTTATTTTTATAAATCGAAGAAATTATAAAACACATGATCGAAAAATTTTTAATTACGTGTTCATCGAAAAAACTCGGTCGAGTAGAAGTACACAGTAAATTTATTTTTATTGTTAACCCATAAGTCAATATGTATAACAGGGGACAAGTGAGTTAGTGTACATACCCGTAAAAGTATCTAAATAAATCAATGACGAGAGCGTGAGTTTACGAGCAAGTCTTCGATTTTGTTATTATTATTTATTTATTTTTTTTTTTTAACCAGGCTCGCGTTAATATGAGAGAGATACCAATAGGACTCATAACGAAACTCGACTGTATATACATATATATTGTGTAGGTGTGTCTCTATCGTTGTTGGCGGGCTAGTACAGTGGATGTTATCCTATATAATCTACTCTCGATTTACTCGATAACAACATTTAATGCTCCAAGTTCGTTCTCGCTATTATACTAACTTATACTTATCTTATTAAGATTATATGCGTACAAGTTAAGTTTAAGTAGGTGTGTCAAACTTTAATTTAAAGTTTAACAGCTAATAAAACTTTTAATATTTGCCTAAAAGTGAACTATTTAATAATATGACATGATATATAATATCCATGATTAATTCTAGCTAAAAGTCTTTGACGACCAATAAAAATATTCATAAACGTGAATGTAAAATTAGACAAACATAAAAAATCAAATGTATTTTTTTATGCATGAAGAACAATTTGACTGTGCGATAAATTCAGCATTTATTATAGGTTAACAGTACATGATGAATATTGCTAATAAAGTGCCGAGAAATAATTGGAGTCAAGTTATAAATTAAATGAGTCTTTAAAAAAATTTTTTTCCGGTATTTTTAATCCGGTTAGAGCAGTATATAGAAAAAGCGCTCGTCATAACGAGTTAATGGATGTACTACACGAGTTATCAGCTCTGCAGTCGTTGAGTTTTTTATTTTTAAATTTCATAACGAATTAAAAAGCACGAATAGCCGAAGGAAAAAAATAATAACCGATGGAGCTGCAAGCGATGTAGATGTGCCGATTTTTGTTTTATTTTTGAGTTTTTTTCACGACTTTAATTTCAATTTTTATAAGAGCTATTCGATAGAGGATAGAGGATAAATGTAGCGGAGTTTTTTGCCCTGCCCTGACCTGCTCTCTGGTCTGCCGCGAGTTGGCTGTAAATCGAGAGCGGCAAGCAGAAGATTTATTTCAGAGAGTTTAAGTAGTATCGAAATAGTCAATAAATAAAGTGTAATTAAATGTATGTGAGAAAATAACAGTAACTAATTCTACTGTTAATTTTTTAGTTCATTAGTCGACACTCGTTATTAATTAAATAATAAAATGGCTGCTTGGAGTTTGATGCATCGCCTACAGCCAATTAATCTGTTAATTCTTTATTTCGTTTTTGATTATAATTCATTCAGTTGTTTTATATTTTATATGATACAATACCTCTTAAAATTGTACATTAATTCAATAACCTTGTTCGCGAATTTAAAAATTTATCATCTCTAATTGTCCGTGCAGAAATATTATTTCAAAAGAGTTAATTTTTTTTTCTTTTTAAGTAAAAAAATTAAACTGAAAACTTTAGCGACTAAAAAATTTTTTACATTTGCATTTCAATCTTGTCGTGAGCCAACACAAACTCTACTCGGGAAATAGTAACTGAGTGTAGTTGAGCAACTTTAAAATTAGAGAGAAAAAAAGTTTCATTTCATTTATTTTAATAAATTTAATTATTTTACTCTAGTATTTTTTGTAAATTTTTTAAATAACTAGAGATGTAATTCTCATTTTCATTTATATTGATAAAAAATTTTCATTATCATTATTATATTAATTATTTTTCCGCATCAAGTATTTTTTGATAAGTAATTTTAATGTCTGTAGTTATTCAATGCCGATTCAGATATTGTTTAAAAAATTTATTATTTAATTAAAAAAAAAAAAACTTAAAAAGTCTGTACATCTGTTAAGTTCGCAATAAATCATGCATTTTTAGTTACTATCTCGTGAAAAAATTGTTCATATGGCCAATTTTCATATCAAGATATATAAGAACATGCACGATCATATCAAAAAATTATATATGTGTATATTAGGCCATAGATGTCCACATACAGACCTATAAGAACAATTTTCGATGAGTATCAAGTCACCTTGATAGTAAGAATACGTGCGATTAGAGTTTTAGCTGACGGTTGTACCGTTGTATTGGGACCTTGCGATATATATCGACGCCGAGTAGAAACGATTCCCCGGACGGCACACGATATTTATGTCAGCAAGCACACGGTCGCTCGCGTGTTCCAACCGGAAGTTATTTACTGGAGATGCAATGTTCCGTGATAGCGGGAAATCGTTTCTGATCCATCGGGAATTAAAATAAAAACCAAACAAAAATACGATAGTCTCATTCTATCCTATCCTATCGCATCGTATCCATTAACAACCATCAGTCCCCAGAGATTTACAACAACAACAACAACAACAGCACTTACTGTGTATTACTTTTTCATTAATTCTGTTTAAAACTATTGCATTGATAAATCAATTTGTTTTTGCTTGTAATTCTGTATTCTCAACAGGTGTACCGGTGAAACAAAGTTTGTCTTCAGTCTATGCTATATTACAAAATTATCATACATAGATGAATGAAATTTAATTACAAAATAGTTATTTACTAACTAATAAATAATTACTAACTTGTAAACAATAATATTAAATGGATACATATATCATAATAAATATATATTTATGGATTTTGTATTATATGTGTATTTATTATTTAACAATTTTTGTCAACAACGATTTAATAAAAAAAATATATTCGTATTGTTTGTTAATTTTCAATGATAAAAGAATTTATTTGATTTATGAAAAAGAATCTTGAACCAAAAAAAATAGTTTCGAACTAAAATATGAACCTAAATACAAAACAATAATGTTATTTAAAATTTTTTTAATGACAAATATATAAATACAAAGTTTTCATGATTTTAATTAATTATTAATATCCCTTGTATGTCAAGAAGTTCATAAAAATCACTGAAAATGATGTCTAAATTTTTACCATGGCTCAGAATTTTTTGTTCTAAATTAAGTTAATTTTTTCATCAGTGTGATCAAAGTATCATACATTTTTTATCTCGAATTTTAATTATCGATTATTGAATACAGAAATTTTAAAATTTAACAGAGTATAAAAAAAAGATTCATTGATCGACTTGAACAGATATTGACACAATTATTGTTAGTAGAATGCATTTAGTTTACTTATCAATTTAATTCACGCACAAGACAGTGACTGATGACATGGATACTTTACTCGGTACGAGCGTAGATTGAGGATGAAAAAGGGGCGAGCTGAGAAGGAATAAGAAAAAGAGAGAGGAGATATTTGAGCGATGAGAAAATGAGCAGAACAGAGAAAAAGAACGGTATAGTATAGTAAGAGAAAGTTTCAAGCATAGCAGTACCTAGTACTAGGACCTTTGGATATCTGACATTTGCTGGCTGGGTCTACATCTACTACTGGTAGTACTGTTGAGAAAAGACGAGATTAATATTATTCTCGCCACGTGCCAGGGCTCATTTCGCACCATCCCTTGGAGAATGTACATTTCCCCTCAGTGTTTTGCGCACCAAAAACGTGTAAGATAAAAAGAGAAAAAGTAGCAAAGAGGGAGCAAGAAATATTTTGAAAGACGAGATGAGGGTACAACCCGATTCATTCAACTTGTACGTCTACGTCTGCTTCAACTTCTTTTCCCGTTTTATCTTTACTTTTATACAAGAAAAAGAAAAGGGAGAAATATTTTAGCGATAGAAAAATCACGATCCGTTCATTCCTTCGTTCATTCGTTCTTCGTTCTTTCTTTTTATTTCTATTCCTCTTTTCGAACTGGCTGGCTTCCAGGTTCAGGCGCTATAGTACTCTTTTGTAATTCGCATTCTTTAAAATACGAATGATGCCACCTGACAAATATTCATAAAGGCGATATTAAAATTGTCAATGTCATTGATGACTTTTTTTATGTTTTATTTTTATTTTTTTTCCTTTCAGAGGTTATTAAAATAAGTTATTAAGAGAAAAATTAAGCTGGCCAATTGCCAATTTTAGTTATTAGTTATCACCCACTTCACCTGAGGTATAATTAATAATTGATCACTCGAAAAATGTCGAATTGTCGATCCATAAAATATACAAATGAATGATAAAATTCGAAAATTTCAATTATATCAAAAATATAAATCTTCTATCATTGTATTTTTACATTACAGATAAAATTACTTGATTCAAGAAAAATATTCTTTTTAAAACTTCACTCTTGCTTCAAAAAGTTCAGTTATTGAAATAAGTTATTTGAGAAAAATTTAGCTGGCCAATTGCCAGTTTTAGTTATTATTTATTGTCTAGTTCACCTAAAGTAAGATTAATGATTGATTGCTTAAAAAATATTCACTTGTCGATCTATAAAATAAATGATTTATATTTCGAATTGTTGGTAAGAAAGAGAAAAATAAAATCTTTTATTTTTATATTTTTAGGCTGAAAAAAAACTACTTGATTTATGAAAAATTTTGTCTCTAAAATTTGATTTTTGTTTCAAGATATTCAGTCGGAATTAATTTAAAAAATTCACTCGCGAATGAAGAAAGTGAAACTAAAGGATAAAGAGAAAAAGTTCTCCCTTTGATAATTTTAGAAATTTAAAAAAACATTTACTATTTTCAAACAAAAAAACAACTTATATTTTATCCAAAAATTTAAAAAAAAAAAACAATATCCTAGACGAGAATTGTTGAATCAAGTTGTTCGATTTTCTTCAAAATAAATTTGGGTCAACAATATTTCTCTTGAATCGAGTAGTTTTTGTCAATTTAAGACTCATTGTAAGTCGACTTATGTTTGTCAATAATAAAAGCAAAATACGATATGGTATAATATCGCATAACAGTAAAGCATAATATAATGCATGATTCAGTGCACGTATCTCATATGTTTGCTTAGTATCATAAGTATAAAACGTATGCATGACCTTTTGTGTCAACTATTGATGACCTTTATACCAAGGAAATGAAGGCAAACTTATATAGACGAGAAGTAAGTCTTAAAGATATTGTAGTGATTGCTAGTGGTAGCCTATCCTATAAAAAAGACCGAGAAAAAAAAGAATCCGAGTTGAGTAAAAAAGAGTAATGAAGTAGATCTTGAGAAACGATTTTAACGAACGTAACATTTTTTATAGGCACTTGAGCTTCAACGTGCTTCAATTTGTTACGTTTTTTTCATTTTTTTATCAAGAGTCATTGCCATTAAATGTTGAAAAAATAAAAAAATAAAAGCATAAAGAAGTAGGAAAATTATTCATCGCATTTAGATTAGAGTATTAAACTTTTTACACTGGTATACATTTTTATGAGAGTTTAAAACTTTATAAGCCGCTGAAAAAATATAGTTTTGTTTTATTATTTTAGTTTCAATTAAAAAACATCTAAATAAATTAACCATGATAATTAAATTGATGTATCTAGATCAGTGAGCATACAGGAAGTTTAAGTCGATTGAATTAAATAGAGTGGGAGGGAAAGAGGAGGAGGGGACGGAACGAGGAGTAGAGAAACTCTGATAGAAGACAGTGTAGTAATCGATCGATGTTATAAAGTCGAGACCGCGGTCTTGGACTAATCAAACTTGGTATGGACTTCTGACCTATCCATTCTTCCTCTCTTCCTCCTCCTCCTACTCCTCCTACTTCTCCTTCTTCCACGTCTTCCTGCTCGTCATCTTTATCTTGGTTTCTTCTTGCTCAACTTCCTCTTTTACTTTGATCTACGCTTCCTTCTTTTAAATTTTACCGATGCACCAGAATTTTATTTCCAGGTCACGGGATTCAAGGACGAATCGCTTTTCCGAATCGAACGCTTCTCTTCTTTCCGGGTACTATCACTATAGCGCAGCCATTATTACGGCTACACCACACCACCATAACTTTTTTATCCTCACTTGGATGGTTATCAGGAAAACCCGAGGCAAATTCACTGGAACATCCATACCACGACTAGCTCGACTCACATCTTCGCTATCATTTTATCCAAATAAGACGATCGAGATCGAGATGAGAAAAAAATATCGGATTACTTTTGTAATAGTCGAAAAATTCAAAATTTTCCATCCAATACCTTTTAAGCTTTTGAAACTTTACTGTAAATTTTATTCCATACAATTTTTTATAATACTCAATAGTTAATATACTGAGAAAAACTTCTTGAGTCAAGAAAAATATTTTCTTCAAAATTTTACTTCTGCTTTAAGAAATTCAGTTATTGAAATAAGTCAGTTGAAAAAAATTTAGCTGGCCAATTGCCAATTTTAATTGTTATTTATCATCCACTTCACTTATAGTAAGATTGATAATTGATCATTTGGAAAATATTAAATTGCCGATCTAAAAAATGAATAAATTAATTAATTAAAAAATTATCGGTGAGATAAACAAGAAAAAAATCTATTTTTGTATTTTTATTCTGAAAAAATTTAGTTGATTCAAGAAAAATATTATCTTTAAAATTTAACTCTTGTTTCGTAATATTAGTTCGAATCGATTGACTCAAGAATCAATAATACAAAATTTAAAAATAAAGAGAGAAAAATACCCACTTAAAAATTTTAGCAATTTAATATAACACTTCACAATTTTCAAACAAGTTTTTTTTTTGTATTTCTTGTAACCAAGATAATAAAATTCTGAAAGGAAAATAAAAGTATTGATAGTTTCAAGAATTTTGTTTTTCTATCTAGAATTTGATTGTATCAATATAAGATAAACAGACTTTTTATCGAAGATGTAGAATTTTTCAGACCAAGGATATGAATTTCAACACAATTCAAGACAAAAAATTTTTATATCAAAACAAAAAGTTCTCTTCAAAGTAGTTTTCTGAGATCAAAAATATTTCTCTTGAATCTAGAAATATTTTTTCAATGCACGAGCTTTTAAATGACTAACTTTTTATATCCTTCAATCATTTATTATTTGTTTTACATCCCTTAAATTATTCCTCAATATCATTCTCATTTGTATTAATGTCAAACTGATCTACTAATGAGTTTAAAATTGAAAAAAAAAACTATTGCAAATCAACAAAAAATTTGCGATTGCTATTATCAAAGCAAAGATGACAAAGACGAATACGAATACGAGGTTCGGGCTCAGTAAAAGTCTTAAAATCTTACCAACTGCAGACTAAGATAAAGAAATAAAAAACCAAGATAGAAAAACATCTCGCCATTACGTCGAGCAAAGTCAACGTTATAGTTTAAAGCTGGAAAAGTTTTAAAAACTTTCAAACAAATATATACCGGTTAACTTTTCTTTGTTATTCCAAATGTATGCACACATTGAAAATTCAAACTAACCTGCAACTGCTACTGGTTTCTGGATCTGACTGTGCATGTATTGGTATTACATACAATAGTAGTTACTATATGTGTTAGCGGGGGAAACACGAGAACTGAAACGCGGAATTAGGACATTTTCATTTTAACGGTACTCGGTGACTGTGTAGGAGCATCCGCTCCTCGCAAATATAATAGTGTATGTAGGAAGCCTGGAGTTCGGTTGCTAGAACTCCAGGCTCAGACGTACATATAAGACTAAACTAGAAGCTACTAAGGATGAGGGAGTCAATCCCGTGGGAGCGGCCAATTACGCGAGATGCATCCCCGGATGGTCTCATGTTCCGGCAGCTGTATCCGTTCTATAACATTCTATCATTCGAGGTACATACTATCTTACTGTTACTCTGCTTTTAGATGCATATCTTTGTATATGTTTCAGTTTAGCATGTTTAAATGAAGATATTAATCAGCGGAAAAAAATTTTCTTTAATCTCAAGTTTCAATCATTGACTTTTTTTCTTAATAAATTGTAAAAATCAATAAAAATATAAATTGGTAAGTAAATGCCATTTTATGTTAGTACTTTCGAAACATTTCGCTTTTTAACTTATGGAACGCCATTTTCAAGTATAGTTTAAGTATCGACCCATGTAAAAATTTTCTAATATGCTCACATATAAGTTTGATATGACTATAAATGATCTGATATCATCACATATGCCCACATATAATTTTTCGAGTAAAAATAGTTTTAAAAATCTCCGATGGAAGGCGCATGTGGCTAAATCTTTTTAAACTTTTAAGTGATAAATTAAAAATGACATATTTTATTCTTATAAAGAGCTGTTTCGACATAGTTTAATTAACTACTAAACCAATTTTTGACTAGTACGACATATTAATTGACGAACACATTTCTATACAAATTAAAAAATTATAATTTATTATTTATGTATTCTCATTTATGCCCGGATATTTATCACCAAAGCAGGTCATATATAATCAGATATAAAAATTTATTCACGGGAATGAACTATTTTTAATCATAACAAACAATATATGATTTATTGAATGATAGATGGTTGAATAATTTCCAGATAAATTCAACGAGTAACAGAGTCACAGGTATTTGGAATATTTCCATCAAAATCAATTAAACAATTGTTGATTTGCGACGTTGCGTCTCCATTTACTAGGAATTTATCAAGCTCTCAACGTGTTTAGGGGATCGTCAGTAATAAATACAAGCATTATACAATCATGATCAGTTGGACAGGTTTGGAGCTTGATAATCATTATATATATTAATATGATTGATTTTAATTGAAATATTATAAAGACTAGTGATTTTATTACTCATTAGAAAATAATGAAAGGGCTGTTCAAGGAGACAAAACTTAATGCGAAAAAAATCAGATTATATAACCATCTTCAGATTATATTTTTCTATTACCTTCTTACTCTTCTAACGTCTGGTCAAAAAATAAAAAAAAAAAAAAAAAAGTTGTAATATTCAATAGACATTTTTGTAATAATTTAACAAAATTTTTGAAGGAAAAAATGATCTGGATAATAACATCAAAAGTTGTCATGCTAACACTTCCACGAAAACATTTGACGAAAAAGGTCTTAATTAATTGGATGACAAAATCAATTATGGATGGAATGGATAAGCACAAATAGAAACGAAGACTGGTAATAAAAATGAGATTAATATAATAAATTGATATACCAATATATAAATTGATATTGATAAATGTGACGATATATTTAGGTGTTTCTCAGCCAGAAAATAGGGCGATAGAGCTACTAGACGAATATTCACCACGTACGATTTCCACTGGGCGTATCGCATTAGTGCGTGGCTGGGTCGCATTTTACCCTCATGTTCAGTGGGTAATTTTCAAACCAGCAGGGAGTGAGAAAGGCTGTGCAAAGAGAGTCGAGACTGCTGTGCTGGGGGTGTTTCTATCGATGAGTGAATGAGTGTGCGAAAAGGACCGAGCGAGGAAGCATGTGTAAATGCACTAGATTGGCGGTCGTACCAATTCACGTACGATTATTTCCAATGACGAAAATAATTTACCTGCTTCACACTCTATTCATCTATTGAACAATTACACATCGATCTATTGATCTATAGGAGTTCATAATTAATTCGCTACTGCTGAGGATGAATAGTAACATCATTCGACGCATTCATTTTTTTATCGATCGAAACTTTAGGGCTTATGTTACTATTCTACCTGATTTTAGATCAAAGGGTTGTAGATGAAACGTTGCAAAATTAAATTCAAAATCTATTAAAATATTGTTTTTCATCGATATTAGCTGCAAATTATTGTTAAACAACTTTTATTCAATAAAACATAAATTTTTTTAAGAATTTTTAAATATATTGTAGAAAATGTGCATGTCAATCACCATAGGTAAATTGGTAAATTGATACATGCAACTTTACCAATAATAGGTGGTATGTTATTCTATCTATTTCAGAACCGTAAATTTTTTACGTGAAAAATTTTACATTATTTAGTGAATACAAAAGTATCAACTTTAAAGCTTTGACATGATCCATTCGATTTTAAATTATTCACTTCAAATAAATAGCTTTAGTATTCACAATTTTTTTAAATGGAAGATTGATCATTAACAAATATATATACTGTCAATCGTTATCAAAAATATACATACATTTTTTATTGGAATAGATTTATAGTAAATAGAATAAAACGATTCAAATGAACTTAATTTCATTATTAAAAAAAAATTTATCACGCCTATCAAATTATAAAAGTGTCATACTGTGACATCACAAGGAAGGGTCTAACAGAATTGTGACAAAATGTGACGCAGGGGAGGAACTCGAAAAGTCTAAAAAATCTTTTGATATAATATACGATCCCTAATCTTGGATTTTTAATATAACGAGATGTATGAAATCAACGTAATTTAAAATTTTTTATGCAATTTCTCGTTACAGATGATCAGCGACAGTTTTTTGACGTAAAATTGGGAGTGATAATAAATCAAGAATGTATTCTTTCATCTAAATTAAATTTTTTATCAAATTAGAGTGTAAATTTTTTTCTTGCAAAACAAATTTGATAAATTCTACGAAATGTGTTGCTGTGTTTTAAAATGGAGCAGCCGGGATATATTGCATCATCAACTTCTACACTCTTAAGGAAATTAACTTGATTCAAGAAAAAAAAAATCTTGGACAAAAAACATCATTTTGGAGAGTTTGATTATTTTGAATCAAAATTCTGAAATCAAGTAAAATTTATTTAAGCCAAAAAAAAATTTTTTTTTTTTCAAGAATTTTTCAGCTTCATTAATATGATCAAACTTTTAAAAATGATGTTCTTTGTCTAAGATTTTTTCTCTTACATGAATAAGGTTAATTTTTTTTATCACTGTATACAAGTTTTCACCAACTGAAAGATGTTAAAAGCTTCTTCTCAGAATACTTAGTTCGTAGTTGGTGCATCAGGAATAGCGTGCGATCGAGGACGAAGATTACACTTTTGGAATCCCTTTGCTCTGCTCACATCTGAATCAGTACGAGTTGAGGTTTCGTGAGGTCTTTTAACCTTTACTTTATGAGATGAGATCACGGTTGTGTAATGTTATTTAGCTTCAGCTTCACTTTTTTTTTACAGATTGGTGTAGCCTTTTGAGTAAACTGAAGCTCGTTTTCGGTGCAGTAAATAAATTTATTCATTTTTTATTTCCAAATATACTGAAAGGTTGAAAATATATCAGAGCTAGGTACAGTATTTTATTTGGAAAAGTGGCTCAGCTAAAAGGATTTTCAGAATTGAAACTCAACTCAGCTCGTGTTGAATATTCGGTTTTAACAAAGAAGTACGCCCACGTGAGCGATCGGCCGGAACAATCGAGCCGTTAGGAGACCACTCGTAGTTGTGTACTTTAACATGTATGTACACAGTGTGTAGTTAAGTGTAAGTGTAAGTGTATAATGGTGTACAAAGATATTTGCACAGAGAGACTGCAACGTACAACGGATCGTTTGTGAAGCTGGTGAGAAGCCTACGGCGAAACACGCTCTCTATACTATAAGACAGAGTTTTAGTTGAGTCTTGAAAGCTGAAAGACGAATCGATCGGTTGCCAAGCATGACTTTGCATAACCAAAACTATAATAATAATGACAATAATAACTACTCATACTAACGTCCTCATTGAATGCTTTATGGGACAATAATAACAATCATTTTTGCCCATTAATTTATAAGTTACTTTCTTTTTTGAAATTTATACTTTGCGTATCATAAAATTCATTTTTGTGAAGTATAAACTCGGAATAAAAGCTCAAGGATTAAAATTACTTGTTACTATATATTTTTAATGATGTTAATTATGAAAATATGATTCAGAATATTTTTTTGAAATTTCTCAACTGCTTACAGTTTTTTTGAAGACTAAAAACATATTTATGATCTTCAATCAATTGATTAATAAATTTAGATGCCATTTTTAAAAAAGTTAAAAAAAAATTTATAATTTTTCAACACGGGAAGTTAAAAATCTTTTTTAAGTTTAAGAGAAAAATTTATAAAAATGACAATTATCTTAATTGAAACCATATCATATTATTATTTTAAATTCACTTCTGATACAAAATCATTCACGAAAAAAAAGGAAATGATTGATTTTAGAACAAGTTTTCTTGAATTAAAAAAATATTCAGAAATACTGATAAAAGAATATTTTTTGAAGTCAAAAAAATTTTTTTATCTGAAGAACATTCAAATTTCGGTTATATAACTTCATTTTTTGAATATTTATATTCATATTTTTGTCAAAATAAATCAATTTTACTGTTGATATAATTGATATTCATGTCAAAGCTCAATTAACAATAAAATCATGATCTTCCTATCATGACTTTTAACGAACAATTTACATACTTATTTAATAAAATATCACTATGTTGTAAAATAAGGTTAGTTAAGCGAATGATTCAAATGAGTGTAGAGACACCGAAAACAAAAAAAAAAGCGTAAAACAATTTAAAAAATGGTGATTGAAAATACGCAATGAATAATTGATGATTGAAAACAGGTGAATGTGAAAGTGTAGCTGACAAGTCAAAAGAAATAATAAAATGGGAAAATGTGTATACACTATACATGCACATATACGTTTTTCATGCACCCTAGTTTTTCAGAGTCGTTTGAAGTCTCGTGTGACATACGGGAAAAGACTGTTGAATGTCGGATAGTAGTTCGGAGAGGAAAGACGGAAACCGGGGAGCAAAGTAAAAGACACAAAAAAATAAAGTAAAGCGAAAAATGTCGGAGTTAAAGTAACGCGAGAGTGAGAAAAAAGATTCAGAGGGTGAGTCTGTGTAGGATATGTAGCATAGTAGTCGGGATATATTTGCTGGCGCACAGCACGGACGAGGACGAGCCGGTAAACAACAATGGAATGGAATCACCCCCCGCGTATGTGCGGCACGGTAATCGACGTTGGAATATTCATGAGGGAGTCACTGTAACTACAACTACTGACGGCAGAAATCGCATTGCTGGACAGGAGGGCTAAGTATGGAGGGAATCTCAAACTAGCTCATGTATGTGCTTTTACTAGTACCACTACAGATCAATGTATGCATGTATTTGTATGTATGTAAGGAGTAAAGGCTAAACTGGAATACACAGGCACATTAACAGAGCTAAACTGGCGTCGTTGTTGGTGGTGTTGCATAGGTAGTTATAGTGTGCAGTGCAGGAGACTTTGACCGTGATGTTAATGTGCAAAATGCAACGAGCAACTCGGGTATCGAGCTAGTTTGCGTTTGTGATCGTTGTCACGTTCATCCTGTCCATGAATAAATCTTATTCGTTATTTATAACCTCATTTATTTATTTGTTTATTTATTGCCTTTATTTATTTATCATTAAAGTACAAATTAGATTAACAGAAATTAAAAATTCATTGCTTAATGAGTTGCATTATTTTTAAAAAATTTATCTACTGACAATTAGATGAGATTGCGATAAATGTAAAGGTCATAAAAAATAATGATGAAAGAGAGGAATATTTTTATTTTTTAATTTTGCGTTAATTAAATGCAGAGATGTTTATTCGTTCTTATGCAACGATTTATTCGAGTAGTTGTTATTTATTTTTGTTCAAATACTAATTAGACTATGAATAACCTATTTTAGCTGTAGCCGAGTGAATATTAATAATCTAATTTTAAATTGACATGAAGGCTGTTCTTACCATGAATATTTTATCAAGTACAATTTAAATTCTCAATTCTTACATTTGAACAAAATTCCTAAATTTTCTACCCGTCAGGTTAGAAATAGAATAGAACTTTGAAAAATTAATGGGATTTTGAGCGGGGATCGAACCCACGTCATTCAGGGTCGCGCCAAAGGTTTCAAGTCAAACCAGACTTAACTATACCACTAAGTTAACCCACCATATGCCTGTTTACTTAAACTATACCTGAAAATGGCTTTCTGTAAGTCAAAAGTGCAAATTTCTCTAAGAAAAAAAACTCGAATGTGAATAAAGTATAATATATCTTAACTTTTTAATGCTTATGTCATTTATGTAAGTGAAAATTTGGCTAAAAAAGGTAATCATTGAGTTTTCTTTAAAGAATTATAAATTTTAAGACTATCATATTTCTCTCTAAAAATTTTTACTTGCAAAAATTTGTTTATTCATAAATCTAATTATTTCCATTATAAAATGAAAAGACAAACTTTTCATCTTCTTAATTTCTGTTTGCTTTTTGATGACCAAGTTTTATTGTAACGTAGTTTGATCTCGAAAAGTTGAAAAGCGGCTAAAATAAATATGAGAGTAAGAAAAGTATAAAAGTAGATGAAATTTTCTAAAAGACACACCAAAGACTGATAGATAATTCTCAGTAAACGGGACGGCATGAGTACAAGGAACGACGCTAATTGTTTAGCTCTCAGGCATAATGGGCTGTTCTTGTAATTAGTGCCGGAAAGTAGAATAGAAACTTACTGGAATAGTCTACCACCACCGGCACTATTACTACTGCAACATAACCACTACAACTCCTGCTATACCATACTATTATTATTATTATTATTATTATTATTATTATTATTATTATCATTATCATCATTATTATTATTATTATTACTACTATGTATTACTATTACTTCAAAATAGCGTAGTGTACCAGTCATCTTTAGCGAGAGAAGCGCGACGAAACGAAAATAAGAGGGAAGCAACAAGACTAAGTCGAAGAACAAGAATAATAATAATAACAAGAAAAGAGAAGAAAAGTAAAGCTCAAGCTGTATAATACAACGCTGTTCTGTATATCAGTGTTATTATTCAGAACAGAGGAAAAATCTTCCGAGAGCCATCATCTCACACTCGTATCCTTTCCCTGATCCTTCTTTGTGTACTCCCTTAATGTAACCATCACAACCAAACACCATTCTCGATCCCATCTTGTATCTTGTAGCTTGTAGCTTGTATATTACTACAGAATTATTACGGTGCCTCAAAGTTGTTTGCAAACTGCTTTCAATTCCTACCTGTCCATCACAGGCACAAGTACTAATATATATGCCACGGGTAATATTAATATATGTGTATATGCTGAACGTAAGCTGCACAGCAGAGTGTATAATAGTGTAGAGAACTTTGAGGAAGCAAATGAGATTAATTAAATAAACGATGACAAAGGGGGCCACTGTATACACACACTGAACATAAAATAGGGGCCATCAACGATAGTAATGTATATCACACGCAGATTTATATTATTTCGGTGCAATAGACACTGGCCACATGCCAAATAGTTGATAATAGAGACTACAATCTAAATTTTACTGATTTTACTTTCAAAATCCTTTTATTTATATCTCCACTACTCTTTTTTGGTCATTGTCTACTGGAAGTTTTAATTATACTCGTTGAACCGCAGGTATTTTATCTTTACAGTTTTTTATTGAGAAATTTAAATTGAAGTTTTTGAAGATTTAGTAGTTCTCAGAAAAATTTTGAGAATGTTTCTTAATCTTTTTTTTTTGTAAATTTTTACGAAAAATCTCGTCACACTGATAGATAAATTTTTGAACCAAAAAAATTATTTTGAATTTTATTCAGTCGAAAAATTTTGAAATTGGATAAAATCTATTTTAATCAAAAAAATAATTAAGTTCAAGATTTTTTCACTTAATTTAGAACAATGAAACTCTTCAAAATAATTTTTGGTTCATAAATTTTTTCACTCAAAAATTCACAAATGTTAACCAAAGTTATAAATCATAAATGTTATTTATACGAAGCAATTTTTACAATACAACTTAAAAAAATTCTTCATCGACGTAAAAAAATAATAAATCCAACGAGTATATACTTTTTATCGTGACTAGAATCGATAGAGTTTTGTATCGTATTGATGAAGGAATAATATGAATAAAAGAGAAGTAGAGCTTTAGCGCAAGAATGTCGAGCAAAGTTGATCAATCAATCACCGGTGTTCGACAAGCAAACGAAAACGAGTGCATAAATGATTTATTACCAACTGTAATAAGTGTGTATCAATCTTATCGCACGATTTAAACGTTTAATGTAATACATACAGTTGCATAACGGATTATTACACCGGTAAATATTTTTTTCCGCTTCCACACGATCTTCGTATCTTGTATTATCATCATTATTATTGTTATTATCATAATCATCATCAATATTATTTCCATTATTACAAAAGGAATTAATCGTATACCGTGCAAGTGGCCTTGCTTTATCGTCAGTGTGTATATAGAGACACTTTACTAAGACGATTGATCAACCTCTTTTGCACTAGACTGCACTGCACTAATGATAATCTGTACGTTAGTCTGCAATAGCATTGAGCATTGAGTAGTTTACACATATATAATATATACATACGTACAAACATTGCGTTGACGAGAGTACCATACGTGCAAATACCAGACAAGACAATGTACACACGGCATGTATGTACTTGAGTCAAAACGTCGCGCACGCGCATTTACCGTGTTTTATTATCATAATCATACATGCTTGATAGATATAATTCTATCCAAAAAAAAAAAAAAATTTAGCAAGATTATCATACTCGTGAAACTCAACCTTGATCCGAATAACGTCGCAAGGTCGTGGACGAATTATATTATTCGAGATCATTACATTATTTTATTTTATGACTATGCAAACATTTAGATTCTTTTTTACTGGTATAAATTTGAATTTTTCTATCAATTTTTTG
The DNA here is from genome assembly GCA_000956155.1 of Cotesia vestalis. Lineage (NCBI taxonomy): Eukaryota > Metazoa > Arthropoda > Insecta > Hymenoptera > Braconidae > Cotesia > Cotesia vestalis. Next base: position 97,076 of record JZSA01000171.1, read on the forward strand.
TCCAGGAAGTATATGCGTAATTTTACATAATATAAAGTATCTATTGAACATGTACTTTTAGTTTGATTATAACTTAATAATTAATTGGGTCACGTATGAATTTTTTTTTTATTAAAATATTTGCTTTCACCTGGTAGTTTTTTTTTAATATTCGAAAGCAATTTCGCGGCAAAAAATGTAAAATGTGTCAATGTTAAAAATACCCATCTTTAGAATTAAGTATTTAATTTAACACTTGAGTTAGACCAATTAAAATAAAAAAAAATTAATTCGTTCGTCTTTAAACTACGTAAAAAGAAAAGTAACTGGCCTTTATTTCGAAAAAAAAAATCTTGAACCAAAAAAAAAAATAATTTTGAAGAACTTTATCGTCTTATTGTTCAAAACGAAATTGAAAGGTTTTATAAAGTTAACTTACGAGCTTTGATCTTGAATTTTTTGAACTACAAATTTATAATTTGATTGTTTTGTCTAAAAATATGTTAATAAGAAAATCAGCATTTTAAATTACATAATAATTTTGTCTTCATCATGAAAGCTTTAATAATTCATTACAAAGTTGTAATTAGCTGCCTCAATATTGGATTAATGCTCTATTAAATAATCTGGTAAGTAAAATTTTGAATAATGTACATTCTACATATTTAAGTTTATAATGAATCTCGTAATCTGAAATCCAAGATGTATAAGCTCGGTTATCTCGATTAATTATTTATTATTCATTAGAGGCGATAATGATTTTGTTAAGATTTATTTACCAAAGAAATAAAAAGATGTTATTTCAGTTATCTTTCAATAAATATGGAATTTAGATGTTTATGATGGCAGTGACGAATCGTTAGTATGGCATATGCGTCGTATCGGTACGGTGTAAATTGACGCTTCCGCGTCGAGCTGCTACGATAACGCGAGTCGACACGCAAGGAGAAAGCGAAAGCGGAGACGTGACTGACACGTAACAGAATCGAGCCCACACGAGCTTTGCTGATGTGAGACTCTATACTACTTTATGTACTCATACATAGTCTGTATTCTGTGCTCCGTTGAGTATATAGAGGTGTTTTGCTCTTGGATTATGTTTTAGTGGGAGGAAAAGTAAAAGGAGAACCATGCAGAAGGTAAAGGAGTATTACATCGAATAAACCAACGCAAAGTGAATAGAACCGAAGGTAGATGTGGATGGAAGCGGAAACCTTCTTTACATATTACTTAAACTTGCTAACTCTCAACTTTGCACCTGTTTCATCGCGTGAATTTTCTGATTGCTTTGTTTTCTTTTCCTCAAGTATCTTTGTTTATTTTTGCCCTTTAATAAACGTTGTAGTTATTTTTCTAACAAATTAATGAATCAGTTTATCAAAAATCTGGTTCTAAATTAAAATGTTCCTCAATATTGATAAAAATAAATTAATATCATGAATGTGATTGCAGCAGATAATAAACGATTTTTTTCAAATTTGTAATTTATTCCATTGCGATAAAAATAACAATAAAAAAAATGTTTTAAGTTTTCGTCTGAAAATTTTACACTCTTTAATTATCGAAAATTTACAAACTAAAAAAAAAAAATTGATATTCGAAAGAAATAAAATTCTAGAATAAAATGAAAAAAGTTCCTCATTTAAGAATTTTACCGATTTCATAATACATTTTACTATTTTCAAAGAATATAATCTGTAATTCAATCAAAAATGTATTTTTTGAAGATTAAAATGCACTGTAACATCCATTCAAAATAATACCAACTTATTTTTGATGTACCAACAATCTCTGAATTTCTATTATTTTCTATATCATTAAATATAAATTTTAAATACTGTTTAAAATGGATTCAAATAATATCAATTTTATTTTTTTTTGCTATGTTGAATTAATAAATTTTTTTTTGAACCGAGAATATAAAATTCTGAAAGGAGAAAGAAATTATTAATCGTTTTGGAAAATTGTATTTTTGATTGCATCTCATTAAGATGATATCCTTTCGATCAGAGATAGACATTTATTTATGCTAAAAAAATGAGTTTCAAGACAAGAAATTCTTAAATCAACACATGAAGTTTTCTTAAAAATAATTTTGTGTTTGGATAAAAAATAGACTCTTAAATCATCTAATTTTCTTTCAGTGCAAGAGCTTTTAAATTACTCATTTTAATCTCAAATCATCTATTAGTTACTGTATTAATTAACTGAAAGTACTTTACACAAATTCTTCATTATCAAAAGCTAATTAAATGAAAGTAAAATATATAGTCTGAGCATCTGATACTTGTTTGACAACAAAGTTAAGCCTTCTAATTTGATAACATAGTTTAGTGTTTTTAACCAAAACCCAGGAGTGAAAAGTTTACAGAGAACTGCATTTGAGTGACCCGGTTAGTTATAGAGTTTTAAATACACACTAGAGTGTGCAATGTAATTAATGAGTAATTAAAGAGTTGCTGCAGCTATGAATAGTGTTCTGGCTGACTAACAGAACAGCGTTGAATCATTAAAACAAAGTGACATTCGATAGATTAGAAAATTTATTCGATAAATACCTTTAAAAGTTAAGCAAGATTTAAATTAAATTTACCTGTTCCACGTGCCCTCCAAACTCGGTCAAACTTGACGAATCAAATGGTAAGAACTCGCCAGGGAGTTGAATGGTCTCTCATCTCTTCTTTCAACCGAGTAAGTTGTCTCTATCTTACCTAAAAGAAAAAAATGAAAATATTCATGTTTAAAATTATGAATTTAATAAATGAATAAGCAAACAAGTTTATAAGTTTTATGCGCAAATTAAATAAAAGGAAAAAAGATCCTGGAAGAATCGCGTGTTTATTATAAAAGTTTTCACCAGCGTAAAGAAGCAAAAGATAAAAGGATCCCAAGTAGAGATTAATCAAACACGAAACCCAATGATGGGGCGCCAGTCAAAAGCTTTTTATTTCTACGCCGTTTTTTTTTTCTTTTTTTTGGGCTGCTGCACTGCATGAAAGTACCAAAAGGATGTATAGAGTGGCTGTGTGGTCGTTACGAGAGCTTTACTTCTGAAACTATAAACTGAATAGCCATTATTCGGGTCGGGTCAAACTTTTACTTTTTTCCAATCGAGCGATCGATTAAACACTGGCATTGTACTCCCTGAGTTTCGCTTACTCTGTTTACTTTTTGCTAAAGATTCATCTCTTTATTCTTACATCGCTTTCGACAACTAAAATCACCGTGGAGAACAAAACTTTTTTAATTATAAATTGTTGAACTTAAATTTTAAGTTACAGTAAAGCTCGTAAGTCATGTCTAAGATAATTATTCGTCATCTTTACTGACATTATTTGTAACTTTATATTATATTATAAACTAGATGTTCTTCAAAATAAATGACTAATTTTCTATAAGTTTTTGAATTGATAAAAAAATGGTATGAGATCATTTTTGTTGTTTTCGAGTCGATAGATTTAAATTGTCTTAAACCGTATAAAAAATTTGGTAATATTTAATTTCACAGTCACCTGGTATTTTTGGTATAAAAAATCACCAATTAATAATAGTGATTTTGAATATTTTTTCTGAATTACACGTGAAAAAATATACAATTTCCAGAAAGTCAATTTTTAATTTTTTGTCATTTAAAAAAAAATCATTGGTATTTTTTTTTTTAATTTTATTAAAACGATTTTTGAAGAACTTTAAAAAAAAATTTAAATACCATTTTTATAGTTTATAGGAATTTTCTAAATAAATTTAATTAATTTTACATTACTGTCGTAATTTGATGTTTCAAAACAATAATTTCACTATAACGAGACTTTACTTTGTTCGAGTAAGCTGATTATCCTTTGAAATTTTGTAAAAATATTAATAATCAAGATTTTATAAATACATTATCAATTACTTTTCTTTCAGAAGCTTTGATACTCCTGAAGCTTACTATTATACTTTGTAATTTCTCTTCCATCCATATCAAAATTAAAGAGAATCAATAGCAAGCCGCAAGTATGAGTAATGATTGATTATAAATCACTTCTCATACTTAAAGATGAATGGCTTAATAAATAAGCTTGATTTTTCCCGAATAGAAATTATCAATCCATTTCATTACCCGTGAAAAGAATAGATTTCACTATTGTTAGAATTATATTAATTTCCTTTGACTGTGAGGTTTTTCTTTTCTTTCGAGCGAGTAAATATCCGATGAAACCATATGTTTGTTGTCAACTTAAATGACAAAAGCTACATCTCTGTCTCGAGAGAAGTAAAGCTTGAGGATTTATTCGGTTATTTGGGTCGCTTGCAAATAAATAAAATAAATTTCTGGGACAATGAGCAAACAAATTGGAAGTGCTTTTTAAAAAGACGTCGGAAGCGATGAAAAGTGAGACATCCTTGTAACGTCGTGAGACATTTTTCCCGAGTTTTAAAAGAATTCTCAAGTTAACTTTTATTTAACTTTTTAACTTTGAGAGTTAACTCTTTTTTCTTTCATTATTCAAGAATTTTATTTTCCCTCGACGGGGACTTTCGGTAACTCCGCGCCGTCGAGACGCCGGAAATAGACCGTAGACCAAGTAGAGTCGATGACACGGATCGATTGAGATTTAATCACCACGCTGGACGAGAGAGAGTTTCACGCGAATCGATCGATTAGCGGGACATTCAACTCCCACTATCGTGATTACTGTTCTCATTGCTGTCCCGAGTCTTGAACTGATGGCTAGTTTGCTGTCTCTAGTTTCTAGTTCCTATACTTGTATTCAGCTGTCTGTATAGTCCAGTAGATGGTAGATAGTCAAGATCATCTCCATATCCACCCCTGCATCACCTAACCGTGCCACGCTTATCCCACACCCGACTATTCGGTGACTACTGTATTTTATGCGACATAATTAACGTCGATACGTTAACGAAACGCCAGATGTCACTTGATTAAATCCTTTCCCAGTCACCTTATGGTTGGTTCTCACACTTTAACCCTATAATACTTTCTTTACACAATAGCTCGGTAATTGGATTTATGGAAGGCGTGAATTACTTCGGTGGGATAAATTATTGGTTATGGTACTTTATCAAATTAGTTTGGTGAATTCATACGTGTAAATAATTACTTGAATGTCCTTCATAAAAAACTCAAGTTTTAATTTTTTATTTGAAAGTTTATGGTCTCATTTTAAAGCTTTTTTAGTCATTCAAATGTATCGTTGATAAGAATATTTAGAAAATTTTATTATTACGCATGAATGTTTATATTGATCATATTTTAGAAAGTGTTCATACCAAATCGTATCTACATTTCTCGATAAACATAAATTGCATAAAGAATTAAACTAATCAATAAAGGAAAATTATTAATTGACATATAACCAATTTATACCGAAGAATTTTAAGTTTTTACAGTAAAAAAGACTTAAATTGCCTCTTAGTTTTTTGCACATATCTTACGCCATATTCTCCACGTTTTTGAAGCCTTCAGAACTCATTTTTCCAAAAAAATGTATTTCAATTTTTCCCTTCAGAATAAATTAATACAAAGTATTTTTATTTTACTAAAGAATTTTTGCAAGTATCAACTTTCTTATTTATAGTTTTTTTTATCCAAAAAATCTTTCAACACATTTATAACTGTTGATTTATGATCATTTCAACTACTCATTTCTTCATAAGAGAAATATATTTCATGTCAACTTTAAATTATTTTTTTCTAAAGAATATGAACAGCTACCTACCCTGAAAATTTACAATAAATTGCTTGATGCAAAATCTACAAGGACAAAAGTTTTGAGTAGTTGATAAATATTTGAAAAATGAAGATTTTATCCAACAAATCAATCAAAAAAGGCTTGTTATTAATTCTCTAATTACTTCCTTATTAAAAAATCTATTTATTATAAATGCAATATGTACTTAAGCGTACTTAATACATTAATAATGAAGTGACGTCTCGTAGCTTCTCGTAAATAAAATTTTATCAATTTCCCGAGTATCATTGGATGTCATAAAGTTTAAGCATAAATTAAACTTATAAAATTTATGATAGCAACCTTGAAGATAAAAAAATTTAAAAGTAATTTTTATGACAATAATAAAAGAAAAAAAATATTTAAATATATTTATATGTATTAATGTAATTTGCTAAATATATATGACATGGAAGCCTTGAATGTGCTTTCTTAGCATTACGTCATCGAACGTTACACACTTGAATTGGGTCAGTGAGAAGAAAGCATCGATATAAAAGCAGAATAAACAAATTGTAAAAGACAAATACAAATTTACGGTTATTATTCTTATTTTTATTCCATTGAATAATTTTATCGCAAAGTCATATTTATATTCAAATATAACGCATGAATAAAATGATATTTATTGCAAGAAATAATAATAATAAGTTTCTAAAGGTCACGGTGATTTAAAGTCGAGATAAAAATATCTACTGAATCTTCTGAATAAAAAAATACAAAAAGGAGACTAAGATTTTATGGATAAATGATAAAGCGTTTAAAATCGGGTCTTGACTGTAAAATCTCGAATTGACGGATAAAGAAAGAGATGGGCGGGGGCGGGGGCGAGGAAGGATTCATGTCGGCTTCACTTTCACAATCAGCGAATTGCGCGGTACTTAAGTCCCTCTACTCTCTACTCTCAACTCTCAACTGGTTCCAACTCTTTTTTTTTCTATTAGAATTTATTCATTCTCTCCTTCACTATAATTTTTCTTGTCTTGTCTTCTAACTCTCTCAGTCTCACTAATATAATGCTAACTCTAGTGCGTTCATTCACCCTACACTAATATAATATAAACGTCGCAAGATTTTCATTTAACGTGTCGTCACTTAACATCCTGAATCCCGCGTATTTTATTTTTAAATTAACCGTAAATGTTAATTTATCTCCTATACTAAAAGGTGTTTGTCTTTTCCCTCATCCACCAAAATACTAAAATATTCATATCACTCACACTTGCGTATTCCAGAAATTATGTTCAAGAAAAATAACAAGAGCCTTCGAATATATTTCTAAATTTGTCACTCGTGTATCTTTTATACCATCATGATTCATCATGGCGACAAATAGACATTCATATATGTGTGTCTATACTGTACACATACTATACAGGCAAGCATCAAAATAGATGGACCTAAGAAGATAAAAATACCACGCTTATTTTAAAATAACTTCTCTTTGTTTTCCTTTTTGTCGACATCTTACTATACATATTTTTCTAAGATCGAAGGTCTCACATTATTTAGTAATTGCTACAGGGTCGTATTTCATTGACTCGGAAATTAAGATCTCTAGAGTAAACAAACATCTGCATTACTAATTTAATTTAATTTTTTATCAACAAAATAAACATTTGATTATTAGAATCAATTAATTGCAATGTATATATGTTTTGAGTAAATAAATCAATAATAATTTATTTTTCGGGATGATACTCTAAAGTTTGGACAAGAAATCTAAGGTTTTATTTCTATCGGTTAATTTTCAAACGTGTTTTGCTCGTGTATAAGATGAAATTTAAAAAAAAACGCTTCGCTCTTCGACAGATAATTAAATTACCTAACGAAGAGCAAAGCACTTTTTTAGAAAATTTTCATTTATTTATGCATAAAATGCGTTTGAAGGTTCCATTTGTTGTACAAGTATGACAGAGATACTTCAGTTTGACCAATAGAGAGCGAAATATTAAAAAAGTATAAACCCTTCTTTAATAAAAAGAGGGCCAGTTCATGTATCTTCGTAAGTGTATAGCTGTTCAGCCGTATGCAGATTAAACGTGAGCAAATCTCTCATCACGAGAGTAAAGATTACCGAAAAGTTCACGTGAATGCTGACGGGTTAAGAAATTTGATATCGATTAAAAGTACGAAGATATTAATTCAAGAATCAAGAACCAAAAGAACAAATGTGAAAGCACAATGGCAAGTTTTTTGAAGATAATTTTTTCTCGGTTAAAAACAATTCTTCTCTAAATTTACTTTTCTATCAGTGGTACAAAAAAATATTTCTCTAGAATAAAACACCCTAATGTATACAGAGTAGTTGCAACAGAAGTGAATATGACGTAAAGTTAGCTCTTACGAGTTGGAGTAGATAAAATAGAGGTCCAGAAAGAAGAAAAGGGAGAGAAACTTTAATCGCGGACAGAATTGTCGCCGTGGGGATTCATTCGCTCGGAGTTGAGTCTAGTCTCGCACGAGTAGAGCTCTTAGCCTTACTTCTATTCTTACTTCTGTTTGAGAGACGGTCATGACTAGAACATTCATATAATATAATATAAAATGTAATATAATACCACACGAGTGTAATGTTGCGTTTGTACATACATGTAAATATATATTCACATGCATAATAGCACAAGTCCGTACAGCGACTTTGGCGCGTGCGAGTGAACAAGGGATACGATTAAAGTCGAGTGACCTCACATGCACTCTATACTACAGCAAGATAGAAAGTGTACAGGTTTTTAAACACAACACTCGGCGCTTGGATGTGTTAATTTTTTGTTGGTCTTTGCTTTACTCCTTTACAATCTTATCCTCTACTCCGTACTCGTACAGTACACACTTGACTACTATACATTACATCTTTTCTTATTCGAGGTTCGATTTCATGTATGTACACACGTACTTGTGCTCCAAGTAAATTTTCGTTCTTCCTCCAATCCATTCTCTTTCATTTCATTCGGTCTTATTTAATTTTATTTCTCACTCGCCTTTACGTCTTATACACTCGACATGACGTTCTGTTGCAAACACTTCAAGGGAACGTCGACGTTTTACTCGCGTCAGCAACGACGGGCAAATATTGGCTAACGGACAACGCTCTCTTGGGTGTACCAAATCGTAATCATTATTCTTTATCCGTCTTTTTCAGATTAGATATCTTTTTTTATCACTTTTCTCACATTTTTATTTTATTGTGTTATTATTATGAGTAACGTCGGGAATTTATTGTACGCGGAAGTTGACTCGCACTGAAAAGTTAGTCATTTTTTTAAGACAATGGAAAAATTACTATCTTTAGAGGGAAAAATAATAAAATTGCCGTGCTATCTCGATTGACTTGCTTTATCGGTGATGTAAGTTCAACAATTGATAGATAGTAATCTCGATGAAAATTAATAACAGTGATTTGTTCGATTAGAGTCATCGATTTGATGTATAGCAATTCCAATACCAGTATTTAAGGTTTAAGTGACTTTAAGTCATGTAATTCACGAAATATCTATCTATCTATAGATTGTCTGTTTCTGGTTACACATGTTTAAAAAATAACTTTTCCGCTCAGAAAAGAAGGTTTACTTGAATTAAGAAAATTTTTGACAAGATCTGAGTTGTTCGGGAGCAAGAAGAAATTTTCTTCGTTCGATTAAAATTTTTTTTTGCACTTTTAAACGTATAAGTCAATAAATTTACTGGATGTCAGTGCTTAAAATCGCGCCTTTGTCTATTTTTGACTATAACACGTCAAAAAATTAAGTAAAGATATTCACAACTAGAATTTTCCAGAATAAGATCAATTTATAAACTTCAAGATTTTCTCATACAATTCATACGGAAGTTATAATTTATCAAATGCTTTAATTTTGATATCTCCACGATGTTTATCAATAAAAAATTTCAATATTTTTGATAAAATTTTATTGTTGCATTTGTTTCTAATATTTAAAAATTTTTTTTTTCTAAAAATATTTCAAAAATTGAAAAATTTGAAATTATGAATTTCTTTAATTTTAAAAACTTTTTCCTTTTGTGTTGTAATTTAAAAAATAAATTCACGTTAATTTTCTAATTTTTATGGCCGAAAGTAAACGAATAAAATTCAGTTAAGCTTTTTCATTTCCATAATTTAATCACAATAACTAGGATTTCCTTAAACCAGAAGTTTTAAATAAAAATCCATATGCATAATTGTGATGGAAATTAAATTCGAAGAGTGAAAATGAGTGTGGAATAGTGGTAAAAATAAATAAATATTGACTAGAGTGCCCACAAGCGTATAGATAATACCGAGTACTGTAGAGAGACAGAGAGCGATAGAAAATACGTGGACATGTAATATAATGGACATAATATACAGATATGAAGAGTGTCTGAGTACGATTACGAGTAGGAGTACGACGAGTAGAGGTCGATGAAAGAGGAAGTAACGGGCGGAATGAAAAGAGAGGGTTTTGCAGAGAGTTGATGGCCTGGAGGAAATTGAAAGAAGACGTCCAGAGTGATGGCGAAAGAGTAAACGAGTATAGTAGTCATAATAAAGAGCAAGAGAAAAAGAGTGAGAGTGGCAAGTGATGGAGGAGATAGATAAAGAGAGTGGTAGTGCTTTGCTTGGTATACGAATGGAACGTAACGGGCGAAATGTAAAGAGAAGGAAGAGTAGTATGGAGGAAAGCACCGTTTATGGACGTGGAGATATGCAAATAGATCTCGTTCGCTATTCAGTCGCGTCTCTCGACCCATTGACTTGTTGATCTCGTGCGCCAGAAGCCACTAGCTCCAGAGTCACCGCTTTATGAGAGGCGTGCATGAAAAGTCTCTTGAGAACCCACACGCTCAGCTCTTCTTCATAATACATAACAATACAATGCTACACTATTCTCTTGTTAGGATATTGTCTTCTTCGTGATTCACTTTTAATCTTACACTCTATTTTATTCTCATTTATTATTATTAGACTAATGATCACTTTTTAATTTACTTTCGCTAAATCTTTTTGTACTTTATTGACAAGTTTTATTTTAGATTTTTAAAAGTAATGTGTAAAGTTATATACAACTAAACTTGATTTATAATCAACTATTAATTAATAATCATTGGTATGTAATTCAATTAAATTTTATACTAATAATTGTAATTTAATCAAAGTTCATTAAACTATTTCAATTTAATTCACTAATTAATGATGAATAATATTTTCGTACGCTGTGGAGTTTATTTTTTTATAATTATCAATAATTAAATCAGAGGGCTTCATTAAATTTTTATACCTGATTATTCTTAATATTTTCATATTTTAAAGAGATCTTTTATATTTTTTAATCCTTCAGTGCCTACGTGATTTTAAATTTCTCACTTGCACTGAAGTGAAGTCCTATAATATAATAGATGTTGTTGCATGACTAAAAACATTATTATATAGCCTGAGTGATGGAGAGTTAACTTGAAAATTTTTTTAATTAATATATTATTTTTTATTTAAAAATCGAATCTATAAAACAATTTTGCCCGCAAAATTTTTTCACTCCGAGAGAATCACTGTAAAGAATTTCGTATTCCGGTATCAAAAAAGTTTTTATTTTTAAGTCAAGAAGAATTTCTTTGCTCAGTTTATCTATTTGCTTCAGATCATTCAAATTTTCAAAATTTTTCTTCTTGGTTAAAAGTTATTTGTTTTGAATCATAAAATTTTTCCTTGTATATTTTCGAAAAACCAATTTAAAAAATTGTATCGTCATTATTAATTTATATAATACTTGATAATTTCAATCGTTAAAAATAAATCAGATTTACTGATTAATATCTCTACTAATTGTCAATAATTAATCACTTAACGACGACGACAAATAAAATACCCAACAGTAACTATGCGATAAAAATAAATCAATAAACTTGAAACACCTGACCGAGAATTTACTCGTTTTTTGGTGTGAAGCTATTTATATTGCTCATACATGGATTTATACATATAACGACAATAATATATCGGAAAAACTGTGTAATGTAAAAACAAAAAAGCGAGCCTATTTTATAATTGATGACACTTGGTGATTTACGTGAGTGATATATTTAAATAATAATAAATACGAAGATAATTGATTCAGTCGGTGTTATGTGTTATGTATGTCTATTATATATCTATCGCGCTCAACCTTGGCTGTCATAACGAAGACCATTAATAATCTCGTCCCGCATACATCAGCGGCAAAGCAAGTAAAGCAACCAGAGTGTGTATATATATATATATATATATAAGTAGACATAGTAATACATATTATAACGAACCAAGTGCTATGCAGCTTGACGTCTTGACGAAGAAAGAGTAATTATCGCGCGATAATGCACACGAGGTGAAACACTTAACTACTGGCGTTCGTACGTACCTACGAGCTTGTTAACTGGCCTTGTTTTCGGTCGAGGTTATTTCTTGTTTCATTATACTTACTACTTACTACATACTACACTTCACTTTACTACAATGTCAGTGTATAACTATATACATTATTATTTTATTTATACTGTTTACCGAGTGTGCTGCTATTACATTACTATGTTTATACTATTTTCATCTACTGAGGAAATTATTTTTGGTAAAAACGTATTTGCTTTTCGATAATTGAAAAATGACTTCAAAAGTCTATTAATTAATTTATCAAAAATAATGTATCATTTTATTTCGATTTAATATCAAAAACATTTGATAATTGTTCAATAAATTTGAAACTAAGGTTACAAAAATCGAAATAAAAAATTAAAAGTTGAAAAGAGTTTTTTTTATGTTTTTTGTGAAAAGATAAAATAGGAAAAAATTTTTTTAATTTATTTTTTGAAAAAAGATCGTTGATAGTTTGTAACTAAAAGTTTTAAAATTTAATATTATTTAAAAAATTTTACTCTGTTAAAAAAATTAGTTTTAGTGAAGTTACATTAATTTAATCTTACGTTGTTTCAAATATACAAATTTTGTGAAGAAATAAAATTTGTTAAATAAAATTAATCATTAAATCAGATTCATGTTATTAAAAAAAAATTGCGCATCTATAATAAGGTTTGGATTAATTTTCATAACTTTATTGTGTTGTCTAATAAAAAATTTAAATTTTATACTTCAAAGGTTTCGAAAACAGAGAATTTTGGAACATATTTTTGAAGAAAAAAAAAAAATTGGTAAGAATAATTAAACAGGTAGTTTGTCGTAGGAGGACAAAGCACACAAGTTTGTTGGTGCAGATAAAGACTCAAAGGAATTTAAATTGATTGCCAGTGAGTAAATGAGGATCGGTATTTACGATAGAACGATTTCACGGGATATTTACAGCCATGATACGCCCGAGGGAGATTCACTTGCCGAGAATTATATTACACTCCGGGCCTGCTGGTTCACTTGCAAGCTGAGCTAGTCTACCGCCGCTCACGAACCACCAACCCAAAGGTTTATGTAACGAACAACGAACAACCATGGGCATGGACATTACCGCGAGAAACAAGGAAAGAAAGATATAATAATAAAGCAAGGAGAACGGGGAACGGCTCGATGCTCTTGGGAACGTGCGCCAAAAGCGATGATACCAATAATTTATCAAAAACAACAATAATAATATAAAATAAGCATAATAACAATAAAAATAATAAGCTACGTCACACTGAGACTGCTAATTGCGGTAATGAAAAAACTCAAATGCACTTTTTTGTTTTATTTTTTAAATTATACTCATAATAATAATTTGTAGTCATTATCCTCAAGATTGATAAATTTTTATTTTTCAATATTAAAACCGCTTCAATCTTCTAATTTGGCATCATTTTTATTGATAATTTTAATCACAACGTTTTAACGAGCATTATTGCCTTATTGATGATTTTTGTAAAATTAACTTGAAAGTTATAATGCTAATTTACTGAAGAGTAAAAAAACTTTGAAATAATATTGACCAAGCCAGAAATCGAACCTAAATCTTTATGATTACATGTCGGGTGCTCTACCATGTGTAAATAATTATTATAAAATAATAATTATAATAATGATCATCTATATAATGAAGAGAATAAGGAAAATTTTGTCTCCGGTGTATTTATTTGATAAAGTTTATTTTTTCAATTTAACTTTAGGATCATTAGAAAGTTCTAGGCCTGAATTTGTACCTTTTTAAAGTTTTACATATTTTTGACATTTAATTTATTATTCGTAATTCTAGGCAGACTAATAATTACTGTCTGGAGCTAGTAACAATATTAATTGCAAGATCGAAAAAAAAAAAAAAATTAATAAATAAATAAATTTTCCCATGTTTGATTTTATAAGTAATTTTCATTAAATACGCAAAAGCTTTGATGGTACCCCCCATTTGATAGTTAAAAAAAGTAAATAATAATAACGAAAACAAAAATAATTAAAATAGAAGATTCTCTGACGGACATGAGAGAACATAATAATTCATTTGATACTAAGCGGGGATTGAATATGATGTTGTCGCGAGCAGCGGGATAATTTAAATTCAATGTGTTCAGCGCAAGCTTTGGCGCATCATGCTCGTCGTTCCATAGCAAGAGAGCAATCGCGCGATACGTCACGCACGACACGCTTTTAGATATAATATATTTACACATATATATCTTTATCTATACACACATAAACAAACACAAGCTGCAGATGAATAACATTTATTCATTGAACACTATACGTCGATTCGTCGCGATGAACGCATCGAGATTGTTGATGTCACTCTCTATTTTTATTTTCTCTTTACCACTTTCTACCTGCTCTGCTCGGTTCCATGGAGCACACCGGAATTCTGTTGATTTTTCGTCGTTCAGCATATTTGTATGTATATTAGTACGTATGTATGGTAAAAACCGAAAACGATAAAAAGGGAGTATAGTATGTATAGTTCTTTTATCAGGCAAATGCACTTTGGGCATTGAAAAAAGGTAGCTCCGGCTTGGACTCTAGCTCCGAGCTTGAACACTGAATTTTTATTGGCACGTTACGTGATTTGCTCTTTATCAATATCAATAACTCTTGTCCACATTCACAGTAGAGTATTTCACTATCTACGAATCAACAGAATGAAATATAATAAAATATACATTACTAAGCTGAGTAATCCTTTGTTTACATTTTTATTTTTTTATTTTTTTATTTACTTTATTTATTGTTGTTTCTTTTTATTATTTATTCAATTTTCCAAGTTTGTTTAAAAGGTTTGCCTTGTTTATTTTTATAATATTTTTATTAAGTCCATTATCGCGAGTCGTATTTTGTATCGATTGTACCTTTTGGCCCCAAGTTTTATTATCGAAGCTGCTGCACGGAACCACCTAGTGTAGAGTAGAGTACTATATATGTGAAGTCTGTAGTGTGTGGAGTAGAGCTGGTGGATAATGTACGATAAAGTTTCTCTTGCTTCAACTCTTGTGCTTTCTCTTTCTCTTCAGCTATGCTCGTTCGCTCCCCCGCATATCATGTGGCGAGTGTGTAAATGAGTTAGCTCGTGTGTTTGTAAATATGTTTATGTATATACATATAGATCTGTATAATGTGTCTACTCATGTGGGTTCATATGAGTGTGAGTGTGTGTGAGTTATTTATTCTCGCTTCGTGACGCGCCCACGCGTTCTACACTCTGACGTGATATAGCCGACCGAGACTAAAAAAAACACGCAATCACTAATGTAAGAGAATTATCTTATTATTAGTCGTTTATTATATACGTATTAAAAATCCATTTTATTTCAATTGTTTAATAATAAGCGTAACATATTTAAATTTACTTGATACTTTGTTAAGCGGTTTTTATTTTCATTTCAAGTACATACTGCAGAATCGCGATTACTGGTGGAATTTTTGACGGTTTGGAATTATTGGAATTCTATTTAGATTATTTTTATTTTATTACAGTTAGGAGATTTATTCGAATAGATCCAAAAATTTAGTTGAAATTTTTTTTTTATGATTAATGAAATATTATTTGATAAATCATAAGAAATAAAGTTTTGTTCTGTTGTGAAATATTTATTCGTATAATTTAAATTGATGATTGAGAAAAAAATTACTCGACCCATTAAATCAAGGAATTAATTTTTTTTTTAATATTTTATTAGAAGTTGTATTACCAGATACATTTTTAGATATTTTAAATAACAATATTAAATTCCAAAGTTCACGTTTTTGAGGCTCTTATACATTGTACTGTATGAGACACCGAAAAAATAAAAAATTGACTTGCATGCTAACTGAAAAACCTTCATTAAAATAGACATAAAAAACTAAACTAATATTAACCAAATGAATAAAAAAAAAATTCAACAGTTTGTGAGATATTAATTAATGAATAATTAAAAACTTGGCATTTCTGAATAGAATTAATATTAGTTTAAAAAACACGCTTTAGTGAAGAACTAAACTACTTTTACCAATGTCTGTCAAGAAGATATTTCCAACAATTGACATGAAGCATCCCAAGCTTTTTTACGGTTTAATAAATTTTTTTGTTAATTCCTCTAGTATCATTTTAAACTTGTTGTAAATTATTTTCTACTGTTTAGTTTGGTTTTTTATTACAGTGTTTTTTTTTATGATTATTAGTTTTAAAAAAAATTTTTTTTTTCATTGTAAAACGTACAAAACTCCCTAGTTGATCCTGATCTTAATCATATGTTTGTCTCAAAGATTAAACTATGCATGTCTTAGTATACGCCTTAGTGTTTGAAGAACCTGGTCAGGGTAATGGGACAATCTTATTAAATTATTGTATTAGTATTGTCATCAGTCATTAATAAATGTGCAAAGTTATAATTTAATCTGACGTTTTGAAGTAGCCAAAAATAAGTTCAAAGATTCTGTTACATACATAGGTACAGGCGACACTAATAAAATCGTGTTAAAAAGTGATACACTTATAACAATTTTAAAATTTATCAAAACTAAAAGCTCGGACAGCGTTGCCAAATTTTTTAAATGAGTAGTTACACGTACGGAACTGGCTAGGTAAAGTACAAAAACAGCAAAAAGTTTGGAGCTTATCAATTACGAGTACTGGCTGCCTCTACTCTATATACACTTCAACACAAACTTTTTGCTCCAAGTATTGCGATACAACTACTTTTAAACGCTGAATATTTAAAATTAATTAAAATTTCAAGCATAAAAGTGGATAATAAATAACAAACAGAAATTTATTAAATTAATTTATAAATTTGACATTTTTCATTTATAAATACCACATATATCCGATAGAATACGAATTCTCTATCAAGTGTTACTATTAACTGGCATATTTCAATTCACTGTGAAATAATGAAATATTTCTGAATAATTAATCACAAGAGATTATGAATAGTTGATTTGGGTTATTAAGAGAATGACAAATAAATATTTAATACACTTCTCCGAGTACTTTAATTATCAAGCGTAATTTAATTTACGTAAACAGGTTATTAGATTAAAAGTCTTATGAAGTATATTAACAATAATAATGATAATGATAATAGCAACGAATAAAACGATTTGAAGTATACAAAATATTTAAATTATTAAAAAGCATTTAAACAGATCGTTCATGCATAGCAATATGTTTTAATAATTACATGTATGAAGCTATTAAAGTCAACTGTAGACAGTCTAGATTGCAGTAAATAATAAACGAGCAATAAATATCCGAATAAATGTGCAGTCATAAATAAATAAAATTAGGTAATAAGAATTAATGTTGAATAACATTAAATCATAACTTTTGGGATTTTGGGAGTCGAGGTTTTATTTTACCGAAAATAGATAACTCTTGTTCGTATTCTCTTTGCCCGGGTTTTCAGCTTTTCCAATCTTCCGTGCTTAACTCTCCTGTCTTTTTATTTTCCGTCTCTGCTCTAACATTGGTTAGGTATACACTACTTTTATTTCTTACTATTCACAACTGAACCTTTTCCTTCTTTTCCTTTCTTTTTAATGCCCACATTTATGCGGATAGAGCAGAGGTATGATATATATTTCTATAACTTTCCTTCTCTCTCTCTATTACTCTATATATTACATCTATATAATACTAGTCGTTCAGTAAATATAAGATAGAGAAGCGAATTATTGATACCGTGAACACGCTACAGTGCAGATGCAGTGGTGTAGTCGAGGAGGTAAAGCTATCGAGCCAAAGTATAAACTACAAAACTCCCTCCTACAGTATACCGCTATGCATCCATGTACATGAACGAACATATATTTAGATAAGTATATACGATGCACCGTGCCCCGTGTATATGAATATGTACTTTACTTTAAAGTGATACCCGTACGTTCTTTTCACGATAAATTTTATCCGGAATTTTTTTTTTTTTTATGTATTTTACAAATATTTCTCATGCTTTACTTACGGCGTGATAACTTGTTTTATTTCGGTATTAATTGAATCATTATATTTTTAAACTTTTATATGGTACAAATTATTTATATTTATATTTGAACAGGATTTTTGCATTAAATTTCTATGAATTAATTAATAATAAAAACTGAGAAATATTGTAAATCTATTTTTTAACTTCCCGCTAAGAAAATTGAAAATTTTTAAAAGTTGAGAAGTTATTGGTTTTACCCCGTTTGTCAAGGAGCTCAAAAGCATAGTACATCAGCTATCTCTTTGAGTCTCGAGAGCTCAATATTAATTATAACGATTAATATTGTTTTAATTAATATTGCAAAAAAGTTGCAGGGATGGCCTTTAGGATCAATCGTTTTCTTAATTTTTTTTTTTTTTTTTTTTTTTTTTTTTTTTTTATATTTTATAAGCTTCTATTTTTTTTTTTCGAGCGAGTGTTTTATCCCACGGCCATAAATTTTCTGCGTTTTTTTAATAATGAAAAAACAAATTAATTTCATTCATTCAATTAAAAGTCAGAAAACAATTAGTTGCATGAAAATACTGGAAATGTCAAATGTTTTGTTTTCATTTTTTAAAATTTTTTTGGAGATTTACAATGCCGAAAAAGCGGAATAAATGTTGTACAATATACCTTTATCATGTCTAAAAATACTCCTGAAATTTATAATATTCTCGTAGAACAGAAAATCTTTGAATATAAACACTGGTGAAACTTGAAATTAAACACAATTTTCTTCCGTAAATATAAATGAAAATTTACATTTCATCGAATAAAATTTTAGTTATAATTATATATTTACTAAAGAAAGTTGAGGTTAAAGAGCTGAAAAAAATTTCATAGCTTTGAGCATTTATACTATCCAAATAAAAATAAGATTTTAAATCGCAGTAGATGTAATTATTGAAATAATTAAAGTTAAATTTTGTTTTTCAAATCATGTTGATCGACAATAATTTATATCACTGAGAGTTTGCACCATCGCGAGAATAGCTGAGTCAAAAATAACCAAGTCATTTAATTACATCCCTTCATCAAATGATCAATAATCACTCATTGTTAACTTTGTTACCTTATTATAAAGTAAAATAATGAATTTTAATAACTATTCGAAGGATTCAAATTACAGAAAAATTCAAACACTATTTTGATTCACTAGTTACCATACGCTCAACTTTTTCTTAAAAGTAAAATTTGAACCAAGACAATTATTTTGGAGAAGCTCTTTGCCTTGAACCAAAAAATAAATTTCTTTGACCAAGAATTTTTCCGTTAATTTTTTGATTAATTTATTACAAAATTCACAAGATCGATTAAAAAGTTCTACCCTTTATAATTTCAAGCTGTTGATTTTGATAAACCAATAAATATAAATGTCTAGCGGAAACTTAAATTGACCCGAGAGCACTGATAAGTGAATAAACTTGGAGCTGACCAGAAGTATCATGTCTGCATGACATCCCCTACATCCGCAATTATTTTTCAGGGATCTTTGGAGTCCGTTATATATGTGCACAAGGTCTTGAACTGAAGTGAGCAATTTGGAGACGTTTGCCTGGCAGTATTTCTTCTCGATTGAGCTTTGTAGTGTGTTGACTTTTCTCAGTATGCTACAGTACGGGTATATCAGATTTAAGTCCGAGAAATGTTTAGCCACCGGACTATTTCAAGTCTAGCCGGAATCCGTACCGTGCTCTACACTCTATATTGCGCTAAAGTTTAGATTGCATGGATACAAAGTGGAAGGAAGAAGCTCTAATAAAGTAAACAACAATCTTGTTGCAGTGACTGACTTACCAGAGTTTACTTTGTTTAAAATGGTCTTGACAAATCAGTAGTTTAAATTTATTCAACGATATTGGATAACATGAAAACTTTGTACAGTGTCGAGTCAATTCGAGTCAATTGTCGCTTCACGTCAAGGGTAAGAGTAAGAGTAAGAGTTAACAGCACAATCAACAATTACTTTGATAAAATTTTATCCCCCACACTAATTTATTGTACACCTCTACTCCCTGTAGTGCTCATACCTAACCGTTTAGTTATACTCTGCACACTACCGACAGTGCCTCACAGCATACTCTCTTTACTTCTCGTTTATTCTCTACTTCGCTTCATGAATTTTCATTGCTGAATAATAAATCGCGTTGAATAGATCCCGAGTAAGCCCAAAAGAAAAAGAACAAACAATTAAAAAAAATAAAATATTTCTATATATTTTTAAATTATTTGAAAAACTTCAACTTGCATTCAATTTCATCTCTACGATCAATTACTAACTCAATTACTATTGATTTTTATTTTGAGAGTTCTATTTAATTACTCGGAATATTTACGTTTTATTAACTAGATGAGATTGCTTTGTAATCATTTTGTCATACTTCAAAGGGCCAGTAGTTTTCTTTGTTTTATCAAAATTGTTTCTCTCTGATTCGATGAAAATTTGTTTAATACTCAATAATGATATTATGAATGTATTATGAAAATTTTATTTAACTTAATTACAATCTATTATTACATAAAATTAGATTAAAGAAAGCCTGTCAGGTAGTGGAGAGTCAGAGCTGCATGGCTGATGTCCAGAGGAACTCAGTCCGAATCTCGGCGAGGTTCAAAACTTATCTAGATTGGGTATGAGTTCTCAATTTTGAATCAAAATTTTTGGTTTTGATTTAAGACATTTAAACTCTACAAAATTATTTTCTTAATACACGAGTTTGATTCTTAACTCGAATTAATGTTTTTTGACCATGTGACAGTTCTAAGTTTCATATTGGTAATTAGTTAAAAAAAAATACTTCAGTTAAAAACGAGCTCAATACAATTTAAAATTGCAAAATATAAATTTGAAGTTTACGTCAAGATTATGTGACTTTAAATTGGCAATTAATAAATTTACACATTAAAATTGGTTGTTTTATTGTCTGACTTAACATACACTGAAAAAAAAAAATAAACTTGATTCGAGAAAAAAATACTTGAAACAAGAAAATAATTTTGAAGAGGGTGATTGTCTTGAATCAAAAGTAGAAATTCTTGAATCAAGTAAAATTTCCTTAAATCAAGAAAAATTTATTAGTTCAAGAATTTTTCTACTCAAATCAAGAAGATTAAAAGTCTACAATTCAATGATATAGCAGTTGTTACTCATTACTTTTAATTGATTGTGATTCTACGTAAAACAGTATCGTGATATTCTCACAGATAAAATTTCATAAACACTAAAAAAAATATTTGTACTCGTAAAATCGATGAACTAAAACGTTATTTCCGTAAAATTACCAACTGGGATTCAAACTATAAATATAACATGTGAATTTTTATTAAAAATTCCATGAACCATTTTATGCTTTAAATATTTTACGAGAAAAAAATATAAAATCGGATCGCGGATTAACGAATGGCATAAAATATTAAAATATTCATTTTAAAAACCCGATAACTGTTTATATTAGTACAGCCGTGGGTCAAGAAGTATAAAATAAAATTTTCCAGTAAACTTTAGATTATAATGACAGGAAAAAATGTTGAATGAAAACTAAAATTCAATACGTATAAATAATGAAAGAGAATAAAATATAAATAAAAAGTAACATGATAGCAAAGAGTTGAAAATAAACAGGTAATTTAATCTGTTGTAATAATCCTTATCGTGCAGAGCACAACAAAGATTACAAATACACATGACATTATACATAACACTACACGGATGTATGGTGTACAATACTTGATTTGGATTGGAACCAGCCGGAGAGTGAAATACAAGAAGCGATTGAGGCTTTTCCCTGCCCTCCCCTTTTCTCTTCCCCAGTCGGGAACCCCGACACATCCCTCATCCCTCATCCCGTTTAGTTTGCGATCAATGCAGCAGCAGCAGCAACCCCGACGATTTCGAATAGCATTAAACTCCAATGTGAAAACGTTTCGACTTCCGGCGGGCACAAACGAATTCCGACTGGTCCGTATGCACGCGCTTTGCAAATTCAAACTCACAACTATTGCCTTATACTTCACAAAACCCACCTCTACCACTGCTGGGTTCAATCAATCGTCCTTTGACGTGATGTATCTCTACAAATACAAAAACTGAAATCAAAATAAAAATTTTTAAAAAATATATGACAATACAAAAGATTTAAAATGACATTTTATTTCAATGATGAAAAGTCACGATGTTTTTAACTTTTTTATTGTTTTTCCAGCATAAAATCTTAGCGAACCACGGAGTCTTGAATTATTTCCCACCATTCGTTTACTTGGTTCAAGGCTTATAATTACTCGAGCCGCAAGTAGGTCGCTTTCTACTCGGCACTTTGCACAGTACCGTATACTGCCGGGACTTTAAATCCAAGAGAAAGAGTTGAAGAACTTTAGCTTAAACTTGTTAAGAACCCATGAGATATGTCTGTGGTTGATGATAATAATGATAATAATAATGATAACACTATTTTTATCTTATACATCTTCAATCTTAATATTCACTTATTTTAAAATTTTTGTCATTTACTGAAAAAAAAGTATTCTTCGGGTACAATCTGTACAATTACGAGTAGCAGTCTGGATAGTGACCGTCACGATCCATTCGGGTGCCATTCACGATACTATTTCTACCGTTAGTATACAGTTTTCCTAACCTCACTATTCTTTAGTTAACAACGTGTGTATCGTGACAGTAGCAAAATAACGTATCGTGCAGAGCAGAAAACTTTTTTTTCAGTGTACGTCATAAGTCATAAGTATGAAATACATTTTATCTATTAATTACATATTTACTTTTATAATCTCTTTGCTCTGTACACGATATATTTAGCGTTTATAGATTAAACTCGGGACGTTTTTTAATCTTCATTCAATTCTATCGGGAATTATTTTACTTGAAAAGGGTTTATTTAATTAAGTAGTATATTATTGAAAAAAATAAAGATAAACATTTACTAACTTTTAAGAGAAACTGAATTTTTATTTTTTAGTAACTCAAATTCAATTTTTAAAAAACAAAATTTGTAATTTTAATCGAATTTTAATCATAATAATAAATATATATTTAAACGATTTAATTATGGAGTGTTACTAAATAATAGTCACTGATACGTATGCTCAAAATAATTCTGACAAGCTTAAAGCGACATTACGATTCTAAAATTATGAAACCTTCCTAAAGAGACTGATTATGTTAATTTACGGGCAAGGGGACTGGAATAGTTTGACTGATTTAGTTCGGAACAATTCGAAGATTAAAATTTTTAATTAAACAAGTCTATATATCCAAAAATGTTTAAAATATTATGAAACATTATACAAACATGATTTGATGTAAAGAAGATAGAGAGATAAAAATGTTTAATCCAAACCCGTCATGAGTAACGACAAATTTTGAAGCAAAGACAAAAAAAATACGTATTTTAGCATATCAAAATTTCTTACGGTTTATAATTTTCAACAACACATCGCTTCAAACCCACATCAGTTGAAATTACATTATTTCCAGAGCGGTGAAAATATCAGGACACAAATTAAGATTTTAAATTTAATTTAACCGTACGCTTACAACTCCGAAACTCACTTCTCAAGACTATTTTCATCACAGCATAAGTCATAATTATAATCACAATCACAATATACATAGACTGAAACGAATATGTATTTGAGTAATGAGAACTTATATTTAATAATGAAACTAATTTTTAAACTTCTCTCTTTTCCGTTATTTACTGAGCAGAAAAAATTAATGTAAAAAATTTCTTATCTTCATATAACTACTAACATTCACGCGCACAGTTTAAAATTCCTCTGTTAATAAAAACTCAATATTTATTTTACACCAAGCAGATTAAATTTTTATCTCTTTATAAATTTATAAATTTATAAATTTACCGCTCACTCACTCTCATTACATGTAATCAAAATAACGGATATAAATAATGGGTATCAATTAAAAGTGAAATACATACGGATATACACGTTTAAAATCGACAGTAATATTATCGTAAACATTAAAAGTTTGTTAATTAAATAACAAAGTAATTTATGTATGGTAGTAGACTAGCATGTGAATAAATATCAATAAATGCTAACGACTTGCTGTAATTCATTATAATCTCAATGTATTCAAAATTACTCCAATAAATTAATTTGTATTATCAATTTAGTATGTACAGTGGATGCAAATATATAAATAGACATGAACAAAACATTGTAAATGAATGGAGATTCGACTTTTGAACCACGCATTTGTTTCTCGATACGATATACAATGATAGAAACAATTACCGAGTTCTCCACATGTAACACGAAATATATACATCCTGCACATGGATATAACATTCCATTATAATCTCCAGAGTAATGAACAGCCAGTGAACTGAATCAAACAAACAACCAACAAGCTGACAAACCAACAAAACTTTTTTAATGACTCATGCACCTCTAAGTAATATAATTTTTAATTTTTTTATTAATATTTCATGTTGACCTTTGAACACCGGATCTTATAATTTTAATTATATTTTTTGCTTATCTTTTTTATCTTCCACAAGTAAAGCGCTCAGCTTTTAAGTCTTGAGGGCTACTTCCCTTGTCCCCTTTGCCTGGCCAGAGATAGTAGTGCTAGCTCTAGCTCTACTTCTGCTCGGTAGACTCTTTGCTTGCGTCTTGCCTTTTACTTGCCTCTACTCATATAACTCGGCGCCATACTCAACTTCTTTATTTCCTTTACTTTCGTTCTTTGCTCCTTTACTCGAGATATATCCAACCCCTCCGGGCTAGAAAATGTCTTCGTAGCATTCTCTCTATTTTCTATTCCTTTCTTTTATACCCGACTACCACCGACACCGTTATACAGACGGTATAAGTAGACAGACAGAAACATACACACATACCCGCTCGAGAGACCGTTTCATATAAATTTTGTGATGTAAAACGTGTTTGAAATAATACTACCATGAAATCACTATTATTTAAATTTTCTTGTATGTTTACATTTTAGTTTTTGTTTAAATAAAAATTTTTTATTTTGTCTTGCAGTTCAGAAATTTCAACGAGTACATGTCTTAGTTTTGACATTAAATAAGTCAAGCAAAAATAAGATCATTCATGCATTATACGTTATAATTGACAGTTTATTGAAGAGCATGCAGTGTAGCTAATAAAAATTATGCCAAAGATGCAAAATTTAAATTTTTTCATTAGTAGGAAATTTGTATGAAAAATCAAAATTTAATTTTACAACTGCTACAAAATTTTTGTTTCTTAATAAATTTATACATAGATATTTAAACAGATCAAACATCGCCCTCATAACTATTTACTAAAAGTTTACTTTCGCTTCTACGATCTAAGAAATTTTTTATCACTGATAAATTCACTTAAATTTCAGCTGCTTTGCGATCTTTTCATTAATTTTTTATACTTTTAAACATCTGCATATTGTAAATGTTTATCTTCATTTATAAAAGATTGAAAGAATTTTTATATTAATTTTTGATTACTCCTTAGAGCATTTAATTATTTTAGTTATTAACAGACATTGTAAAAAAAATTTTCCCGAACATAAAAACACGAAAAAAGTAAATAATTAAAATAACAAATGTAAAAATGTAAAAAAAGTAAACTAAGTGATGTTAATAATCATAAAGAGCAGGGTTTAAAAGTGTAAACGTGAGTCAGCAGTAGCAAAAGTAAATTTCAGCCACAATTCTACAACACCGCGATCTCAACGCTCCGAATTAACTTTCTAGCTCTGGTCTTTACTTTCATCTCTTTTTAGCAAAACTCTTGGTACTGTAGTGCTATACCACGTCTCTTTGGGTTTAGCCGGTGTCTCCCCATTCCTGGGCTAGAATAATGTACAGTACAGTGCTAGAGGAAGAGGAAGAGTAGAGGTATCTGTACAGATGAAACTCGCTCAACTACAACCTTCTACATTACTCTGTATCCACAAATACAGCATACACTGGTATGGTATGGTTGATACACAGACTACAGGAGTAACTGTAAGCTCGATTCGTCGGACTATGACGGTGGAGACGAGCTGAGTACGGGTACGGGTGGTAAAACTTAAATCCGTCAGATTGGATTCGCCACTTTTCCCAACAGTTATATTGGCTGGCCAGAGTCCAGAGAGCAAGGCAAGAGCAAGAGCAAGAGATTTCGCTTAAGACGTTTCAATCGGTCATCACGTCCCCATTTTAAACCGAGCAAATCCCTTCAATTATTCTTTACACCAGCTTGCCTTTCGTTATCCCCTTCTTAGCTAAGTAAATAAATTTTTTAAATCTCAATGAATTTATCTTTAAAACCGCATATCCTGTTTATTCATCCCTCATTTTTATTTCATCTGTCAAATAAACTTTGTAATTACCTTTTACCTTTAAAAATTAGATATATGTGCACCGAGGTATGTACCTAATGTCTAAGTACCAGTATTTTATTAACTTCATTTAAAATGCTTTCGTGTTGCACAAGATTGTATTTATAGCCGACGCATAGTCAACATTATTTTATGTACAAGAACTTTATTATCGCGTGTTTTTTTTTATTTTTTATACACATACACGCATTAATACGTGTATACTATACTGTCACACAACGATAATTAATTGTGGAAAAGCTAAACAATAGACTTCGGAAAGTGGGAAATTTTTTTCTCCAAAATTTATCTTAATATTTGATTTTACTTATATTGGACTTTTTATCGTTTTTTTTTAACCAAAGAATTTTTTTTGCGTCCTCTTAGTTTTTATTTTATATCGATAAAATTTTTTTTCTAAAACAATTTTCAAATTTTACTGAAAATCATTTTTATTACAACGAAAAAAATTTTTGAATTTTGTACCAAAAAAATATCAGTAGAAACATTCATAAGAATTCAAACTCTTGTCCCTTTATTAAACCAAAAAAATTTCTCTCTACTTTTCTTCGTCAATTAATCATTATTGTATCACTAAAAGTTTTTTTTTTGAAATCAGCATTTAAATTAGCACGTCTTTCGGTACCGCGCCAATTGCTGTAAGTCAAGCCAACCAATTATTGTACAAATGACATTGACCATTAAACTCTGAATAATTTTAAGAGTCTAAAATCAATATTTAAAATTCTCGTTCTATTAATTAACCAAAAAAAAATTTTCTTCACCCTTTTTAATCAATTGGAAGTCCTTCATTTAGCATTCGCCGACTGAAAATTCGATTTATTTTATTTAACTTTATGTACATACCAAATAAGGAACTTCTGTACATTCTATCTCTTATTTACCCGCAAAGCCTTTTATATTTCTATATAAATGCACACATATATATATAAGCGCATATAGGTATATAAATATATATATTCATTGGAAGTCGTGTATGCAAACAGCATCTTACGATGGGTCGTTTCTTCTCGGTCTACCATGCAACAGCTTCAGTAATGTCGTACATGTAAATGTATACGGCCTTGACATCATCACTCGACTTGTTGTTGCTTTACACCATCGTGAAAGTCATCTTTATTATATTATAATGATATCAATATCAATGCATTGCACACTGCATATAACAATTTAAAACGACACACTATTTGCTATTTATCATTATAATACAATCATTATTTTATTTTATCTATTCGCATATAAGTTCAAATGATTTTTATATTCACTGTATTATATTATGAATGACTTTTTCTTACAAATTATTCTTTCTGTCTTTGTTTTCTTTTCTAACGTAAAAATTATGATTGACGGTCTGTTTATTTTTGTTTTTATTTACGGTAATCCCTTGAATTTGAAGATGGCAATGGAGATTTATTTTAGCAACTTGCGATATATATATTTCGGAGCAAGTATGTTATATTTCAAATACGTGGGCGAACAAGAATTCTGAGACCTTGGAACGTGATTGAATCCTACTGGTTGACCCACTCTTTATAAACTCTGTCTTTTGCACGAAAATCGACGAGGCTGAAAAACATTTATTCATTTTTTGGTAAAAACAAGATTTTGATTTATGCCAATAACTATAATAAATAAATTGAGTTTATATGTAAAAAATTAATACAAGCCGACCTCAAACTTCGGGCATCGAAATATCGACGAGACTAAAGTTCACTGGTTGACCTTCCGATTATTTTTATTCTAAACAAACCCACTTGTTTTTATTTCAGGATCGCGTTTTGTTGATTAAGAAATTTCACCTGACGACAATTAGGAAGGATCAAACGGTAGCAGTGTTTTTTTTTTTTTAATTCTTTTTTATTGCTTGTCAAAAGCAAAAAAGATCCTCGTCACCTCTGCTCGCTCAAAAATTTTGCGTGTACAGTAAACGTTTGGAAGCAGCAGTTGGATAGAGTATAATATATATTTAGCAGCATTTGTGGAGCGGATGCTACATGGATTGGCGCAAGTCCAGTGAGTTCAGGATTACACACCACTGCTCGTTTAGCTTCTGCTCTTGCTCCTTACACACACCAGTTCTCACATGGTAAATTATTTTTTTTTTGTCATCGTCTGAAAAAGTTCGTGTTTGGATTGTTTTGTTCGGTTAACTTTTTAGGTGTTAATTTATCATGATCTTTCATCGAACAATTCAAAATTTTATTTTCATAAAACAATTCTAAGGATTCTTATTTTTTCAATAATTCAATTATTTTAAATCAAATCGTTAATTAATTTTTTAGTCAAAACTTCGAAGTTAAAAATTTCAATTTTCTTAAAAATTAATTATTTTTGATAATTTTATCCTTAATAAATTACTCAGTCACAGTTTTAAATTTACAAAATTTGTTTTTAATAAAAAAATTTACCAAACCAAAAACGTAATTATTAAAAAATTTGACACATCATTTTAAAACTTGTCAATTTAAACGAAAAATTTTTCACAGCACATTCAACTTCCTTTCAGCCAGTAAGTTAATTTTTTTATTTTTTCAGTATTTTTGTTCCACTTGGTGTCTCCAAGTGCATCCGACACGGTTTTCCCCTTCAGTCTTTACGAGGAAGAGAACAACCGCTACACACGTGTGGTGTGTGCCGTTTTTGTTCCTTCAGCTCCCGACCTTCTTATTCTCTTCCTCTTCCCTCCTCTCTCAATTATATATCTCTTTCTATTCCCGAGCGCTCCATCGCCGATAGGTGATTACAAATACATCCAGACTATCGCCCTTAGGGTGACCAAACTCAAACGATTTAGAGACTTGTTTCTCAGCAATTTAAATCTTTACTAACGCCAATTATTTATTTTTCCCTTCAAAAGCATTCTTCGACTAAATTACATAAAAATAAAACTAAATAAACTTTAATAAAATCCTCGCTCGTATTAAAAACCCATTTTTTAAAGTTAAATTGGGATAAAATAAATTTTCTATCCCGAGTTTCAGTATAAATAATTATAATTAAAGATGAATTTGGGCGCGAGCGATAGTAAAGTCGTGCTCCAATTCCAACCATGAATAAGCTATTAATATCACAGGCCGTCGCAAATCAAGCCGGACGTAAAGTATGCTTGGAATGGCTGCTTCTCCCTTCTCTGGGTAAAAGACCAGCCTTCTCTTGCCCCGCGGACGATCTCCTCATGATCGCACACAACAGACCGTATAGTACCGGGATAGCAGTAGTATACTTTACAGAAGTATAGAGAAGAGAGCCTTTGCTGTTTCATCTCATCTCGTATTCTCTTCTTCTCTCTGGTGAACTCCAACTCCAACATGATACGATACGATACGACTTTTTTATCCAGACACACACTATTTTACTTTAAAATATATACATGACACAATATTATAGACCGCCGACTTGACTCAGCCGTGCCGTTTCCCTCAATAGACGGCTGCACTGGTTTTTTAAAATTTTATTTTAATTTTTTTTACCTCAGCTTCAATAATAATAATAATTAAAAATTTTAATAACAATACTGCGGCATGTTAAGACGCATCTTGTAATGACAAATCAAAAACTATTTTTTTATCTATGTTTAATTTATTCTAAGGCTATTTGTTGTTTGCGTAATCTAGAATAATAATAGTATGAATTGAGGATACAAGAAAATTGCGGTTTAAGTAAACTGCACTTAATTCAATAAATTCGATTAAAAAATCAAAACAATTTTCTTTCTTCAAAGTTATTTTCTTGAATCAAGTTGAATCTCTTGAAATTCTTCTGCACATATTTAATCAAGCTTGAATTAATAATTCTTTTTTCAAGATTGTATAAATTCAGATTGAAATCAACAGTCAGAATATCCCGAAATTGTTCAATTTTCTAGATATTCAAAATTCACATCCTGTTTCTCTATACAATACTCTGTTGTCAACGCTAAACTCCAACAGAGAAAAATGGACAAAATGCGTCTCATGAAAAATAATTTCTATTCATTTTTTTTATTGTTATGTTGGCTTTAAACTTTCCTCTTGTCATGAAACTCATAAAATTTTTGTACCATTGTAAAAAGTTTATAACTTAAATGGATTTTAGATCTCTCTGATTTAAGAATCAAGCAATCCTCGAGTCAAATAAACTTTTTTTTTCAGCACACTAAATTAATAAATTTTTATAGTCCATACCTCAAAAAAATTTTAAAAGTAAATGAACTTAACATGGATAAAACAAACTTTAAACTTCAAAATTTTATTCTTTTGATTCTGAAATAATTAAAAAATCTGAAAGCTTTTTACTCTTAAGTATTCTTTTTATCTCTTAAAATCTTTTGGCAATTGTGCTTAAAAAAGTATAAGCATCTTTGAAAGTAGAAAAATTTTGTCGATCTTCAAATGATACCCTAGATACTAGCGGAACTAAACGACAATATACATATAGGTAATTTAAAACAGTTGGCAGTTAGTACAACATAATACAATCGACAAGAGTCTTTTACGATTTGTTGTTATGAGTTTAAAGCTTACAATCTCACTTTAATGCTTTTTATTTAACAACGATTGTATGCATCAAGAATAATAAATAACACCGACTATTTCCGTTTATTCTTCGTCTTTATCGTAACTATTTTTTTATTTATTTTTCTATTTAATAAATCAATTAAAAAATAAATTTACTTTTACAGTACAGCAATGGTACTTGATGATAATAATACTATATATACTTAATATTCATAAAAATATATTCATGCAATAGTATGGTATTAATTTAACAAATACATAAAACTATGTTTCTATCGTCAATATAAATTCCTCGAACTCGCGGAGATTTATCACACGAATGCAACTGTGTATTAAAAAACGATGAAAGTAATAAATTCTCACTTAACTCAGCGGGACAATCTGCAGATGGAATTCAAATATCGACTTACCTGAAACATAAATAATAAAACAAATTAACATTTATTCATTATCATTGTTATTAAAATTAATGTTAATTCTATTTATATAGTTTATAATAAACTTTATTTTATCGAGTTTTAATTAAGTTAAATTAAATTATATCACTGCCAATTACACATTTAAACTTTCTGTCCACAGCCAACCGCGATTGTCTATTTTAAACCAAATATCGTTGCTACAAAGGTCGTTGACTGAATACTAAGATATGGAAATTTTTCATCAATATTATCGATGCGATGGCGTCATTTTACGTACCGATAATAAATACATTAGTTACTTTTTCAAATAAGTTTAATATACAAAGAATAAATACTTATTATTTTCTACAAAAAAATTGAGTAATTTTTAAATTCTATATAATTAGAAAATTTTACTGGTTGAATGTCATTGATATTTTTAATTTATCTATAATCGAATCTGGTATGTATAAAAGTTATAGCAACGAGAAATACGTCCAACTAAATTTAAACGATTTACTCTGTCATTTTATCATTATTTTGTACGCTGTTCGTATTCACGTGACATAAAAATTCGTACAAAATATACATGTTTTCGCAAAAAAAGAAACTCAACTATTGTTACGGCAAACTGAAAAAATGGATGAGTTAAATTAAATGATACACGGGGAAAATAAAAGATCAGAACGGAAAGAGTTTGAACAATAACAGAAAAAAATGTTGGAAAATATTGATCTTTTTAAAATAACAAATTGGAAATTTTTTTTTTTACGAATATTAATTTCTGTTTTACAAGTCAATGATTTATTTATCTACACTGTAAAAATAATTATTTTGATTTAAGAGAAAAATTTTGGAAACAAAATTTACCATAAAAAAAAAATTTTTTTTTTGAATCAAGTTATTTTTTTTCTTTTTAGTGTTGTAACTTTGATTATTCAATTATACACAAAAAAAAATACTTCTGTCAAGAAAATTAATGAAGAAGATTAAAATAGTTTTGGCCCAAGTGAAAATTTTTCTTGAAACAGTAAAATTGGATTTTGCCAAAAATAATTGTCTTAACATAGAAAAGAAAAGCATTTGAAAAATAACAGCTTTTGTATTAATAAAAAAAGCTTCAAACGAAAAACTTATAAAATTTCAATCTTATAAAAATAAAATCCCAAGTATTAATTTTTACGGTTTCAAATATAATTTTACAGTTTTAAAATGTACTTCTTAGAACAACTTTTTTTTTCTGCATTTTTTAATTAAAGAAATTTTTTCTCTAATCAAAAAATGATTACATCTGTGTGTTAAAACATGACAAATTCCTGCAATAAATACCAATTAAAACAACAATTACCATAACGAAATTGAATATATATTAATTTTATCGAATACTTAACGGTAATATAAACTACAAAGAGTTTGTAGGAGCGATAAATATAATAATGTAATAAAAAATGAAACTAAAAATCTAAATGAAAATAACGGAGTCTACAAAAAGGAGCTCGTTGTCAACGGATAACGACTGAACACGATACATCCCATGGGTAAGGATACAAAAAGTTAAATTGATATAAAAAAACAATTTTCTCTTGAGAAAAGTATCAGTAGATAGGTATAGAATATATAAAAGTGCAGAACAGTTGAACTACTACAAGGACGACTGGGAAATATTTGCATCCGGTAATTGGATAGATATGCGACGAGGTGTGCGAAAAAGAGAATGAGGCAAATGGGAGGCCGCAAATGGATGCGTTACCAGTACATATAATAGGAGTAGAGAAGAGATGTAGTAGATGTAGTATGTACGTAGGTAATGTACAGTACTGAGCGTGATATACTCGGCAAGTATAGGTTTAGGTTTGTACAGTATAACTTTAGTATTATACTGTGAATAGAACGAGGAGGAAATAAAACGGGAGCACGCAGTCAGGAAGTTTAAAGAGAGTACCCACTATTACTATGCACTATCACATGAAACGAGTTTAGTTTTAAAACTAAATAAGAAAATAATAAACGTATAATGTAATATAATACACAAGTTAAGTGCAGCTAGTAACTATTTGTCTCTATCTATCTGTCTCTATCTCTATCACGTACTGGCTTCTATTTCTATAGAATAGTTTCATTTTGTAGATATTTGTTAGTCGCGTCCTCCAGAGGCCCTTGTCATGCTTAGCGTACAGTCCACACTGCACAATTCAACGTCTTATCTCTTTCTCTCTCTCTCTCTCTCTCTCTCTCTCTCTCTCTCTCTCTCTCTCTTCTCTGGGTCTTGGCAAGTGCCGTGAGACATCCCGTGCACCGACTTGCTAATTATAGACTCGCGATTACAGCACACAGCCGTTCGTTACCAAGAGTCAGTCCGAGCAACCAACCAACCAACTAACTTCCGTTTCTCGCACGTTTTCATTCCTTCGCTTTATATTACTTATTCGGCTACGATGTAATATAACAAATAACATATAACATAACTATATAAAGTATTATTGAATTTATATACATATACATCTGTGTTCGATATACATGTGGTGGATGTATTTATCAGTGTATGAATGTATACGCAAAGTACAAGTAGTAAAAGTATAAGTAATAGCTTTTTATGCTTTACAATGACAATTGTACTAGGCGAACAACTAATTTGTTGTTGTTCCTTCAGTCATATTTTATTTTGTTTTATATATTTTTTTTTTTTTTTTGGTTAATCATTTATATCTTTAATGCACTTTTATTATTGTAATTACGAACAAAGAGCTGTTTTATGAGCAGAGTTAAAAGAATGAAATAAAAGACAGGTTTTTCATTTTGATATTAAAATTTTTCAACAATTTATTTTTAATTTGTTATTATTGTTATTATTATTATTGTTATTTTCTCAAACGAAAAGTTCTGCTACCTTTTCCTTGCTTTTTCAAACGTACGATAACGTCTGGTTTTGACGTGTCTCTTACTATTTTCACCTTGTTATTTCACAGAGCTTGTCGAGCGAGTTGATTCAAGAAAGGAAAATGTAAGATGAAAAAATCGTTTTTTAAACGTGAGTTGACGTACTTGAAAGAACCTTGACCCTTCGTTACCACAACGCTACATCATTTGAGTATTTTTGTCGACTAACTGATCACTTTCGATTTTTCCTCGAGAGTATTTTTTTTGTTATAAACTAATTTCATTATTTATTTATAACTTATAATTTGTAATGAATAAATTTACTATGCGAATAAATTGAACAAATTTCAAAGTTTGAGTTTAAATAAAAAACTTTATAACTTAGTGGTACACTTTTTCAATGTTTACTTATCAATTCATATCGAAATCGAAATTATTTCTATTACATGTCGACGAGCTGTCATTCATATTTATTTATGATACACGAAATGACGTGATAAAAAATTACATGGAAAAGTATCGACTGTAAATATATGATGTGACTGATAAAAATGAGAGAAAGTTTTATTATTATTGTCAGATATAAGGAATAATAACAAGTGAAGAAAATCGTTAATAAAATCTAAATCGACATATAATAATAATAATAATAATAATAATAATAATAATAATAATAATAATATTATGGAGTAAAATTTCACTTTAACTTGACGGTTTTCAACCGATAGACAATACATGAATACATAAAATTTTCCGTTTAAAGAGTACACACGACGATGTTCCACAAGTTCCATTTCCAACTATCGAGAAAATGTATATACACACACATATATATGTATGTATGTTTATACATTATATATTATGGTAGGACGAGAATGGCCGCCACCCAAGGCGTATCGCTTTCACGCTGCATACGCTCGATCGGATCCAGGGATCGGAGGTGCAGAACTCGACCAATGAGTATCCGATGTCTCGGCTATTGGTTTTTATCTCTACCAAAAGCATATTACACCTTGCACCTTTCGACTAACCTATTTTTTGTTAATATTCAACATTAAATTAAATAGAATATCTATAAGACATAAACAAATAAATATTGCACAATATATAAAATAAATCAGCTTTATTATGAATATAAAACACTGGAGGAGAATTTAAATGAAATTAGCTGCGTAATAGTATATGACTGATTTATTGTATTTGTAAAAGCTGATAAAAGATGAATGTATAATGTAGAACGCATACAATGTTTGCATACATATGTATATTTGTATGTAAGTTTGTATGTGTGTTTGGGTATAAATTGTTTAAATCAACTTGTCGAGCTGACTTAACACTTTCTATCCGAGTAGAGCAAAAGACAACCGAGGATGAAGGTGCGGGTGAAACTTTTAACACACAGCGATTTCCCACGCGCAAGATGGCGCACGTCAGCACTTCCGCCGATCCGCAACTAAACATTAATCATAAAAGTTTCGGACTCTAGTTTACCTATACTTTTAAAGTCTCGAGGTTGTTATATGTCGGGCGAATTAAAAAACGTACAAGTAATATAAAGTATTTTACGGACGTAGATACGTTTGCACTTTTATAAAAATAAAAAACATCCAAAGACTTGCTTTATAAATTCTTCATATATATATGCATGTATGTGTATAAACTTTGCTTTTATTTTAGTATCAATCAATTAATTTAATTACTTTTTATTTATACCCGGCGTCGTCTGCGATTTGCTCTTTTATTTTATGTAACTCGAGCAACAAATCAATTGTCTCGTCAACAGACAACACATTTAATTTTTTATACATTACACATATGTGCATATACATGCAAATAATTATACGGGGATAATAAAATTAAAGGCAAATTAAGAGAATGAAAATGTATTTGTATATTTTAGTATTTATGTATGTACGCGAGGAAAAGTTTATGAGAGTGACGTTTGAACGGCAAAGTAAAAAGAGGAGAAGTAAATTTACGTTAACCGGTTCGTCAAAAAAAGGAGCAGCCCAGAGAGAGAAAAAGCTTGTATGTATATATATATGTATATAGGGGACGGGGGGGCAAAATGGGGTAGGGGTGGCAAAATGGGGTACCCCCAAAATTTCGTAAAAAAAATTTTTTTTTCCAAAAAGCTCTTTTAGCTTTCTAAAATATATTTTAACGTCATTTCCTACAATTTCAGAGGAAAAAAATTTTTTTAATTAAAAAACACAAAAAAAATTTTTTTTTTTATTTTTTTTACATGAGGTAAAAGCCCCAATAGATGATCATGTACCAGTATATGATCATTCCATGTATTTGTATACCTATATTTGTGAATATGGATATACAAATACGTGGAGTGATCATATACTGGTACGTGATCATCTATTGGGGCTTTTACCTTACAGTAAAAAAATTATCGACAAATTTAACACAAATATTTGTGTTACTGACTGTTTTTACACAAACTAATGTTAATTTTACATTATAGTGTGTTAAATCAACACATGAGAATATACAATTCTACACACTAGAGTGTAATTTGCTACACAAAAATTTTTACACTTTGAACATTGACGAAAAATTTTTTACTGTGCAGTAATTTTTATCGTCATTGTGCATCATAATAATTTTTTTTTTTCACATTTAAAATTTTTTTTTCTAAATTTTCAAGTTCTCACTTTACAAATAAATGATTAAAAAAAAAAAAAAAAAAACGGGAAGTCATTGGTTCCATGCCAGTTTTCGAAAATCATGTTCTAATCTGATCTCCACATTTTTAAGGTCCTAGGAAGTAGCTCTTAATATTCCTAAGAGGATTTCTATCAGGGTGTGTGTGTGTGTGTGTGTGTGTGTGGGTATGTAACCCTTTTATAACTTTTTAACGGCTTGACCGATTTGATCGCGGTTGGTGCCATTCAAAAGGGCTTGACCAAACTTAGATTTCCTGAAAATTTGAACCGATTCGGACCGATGGATTTTGATAAATGGCAAAAAAACTACAAAAAAAATTTTTTCGAAAAGTGGTTTTCTTGGAATTACTTTTAAACGGTTCGACCAATCAATTTCAAAAACTGATCAGCTTTTAACATCAAAAAACCGCGTCGAACGTCGCCAGTCCGGTCAAAATCGGTTGATTCGTTCATGAGTTATCGTGAACGAAAGAAAACCGAAAAAAGTGTTTTTTCGGGATTACTCTGAAGTTTTCGATTTGATCAATTAAAACCTGAAAATTACTTATGAGGATGATAAAAATGCGTCGAATGCCGCCAACCGCGTGAAAATCGGTTGATCCATTCAAAAGTTATTGCGATTTGAAAAATCCAAAAATAGTGTTCTACGAAACTTCTATCAGACTTTTGAGCCGGGAGAGCTCAAATGCATCAAGATATTATCTCTCCGAACTCAGTGAGCTCAAAATATCACAGAAATTATATTTTGAGCTCAAAAATCTCAAAAATGTCATAAGTACAATTTTAAGCGCTCAGGTATGGAATTAGCGGGAAATTACAGAGATGGCCTTTAGGGTGAACCGTTTTCCTAATTTTTTTCGTGCTATTACTTTGAACTGCGTGAGAACTATGAGTTTAAAAATGTTTTCACCGGGAGTTCCAAAAACTAGAATTTTCTCAAGGAACTCTTTTTTTTGTCTTGATATTATTTTAACTCAAGCGAAACCCGTCAAAAATTATTACAAAGTTTTAAAATTTTTTTCACTACCTCAATTTTTGTTAGGAGTATATTGCTTCAACTAACAATGTCTCTTTTTTGGGTGATTTGTTCCTCTCTTTGGGTTCTTTCGTAGACTTATCGATAAGAAAATGTTATTTTTTTAACGATATTTCAAATTCGGACGAAGAAACTTTTTTTTTTTCACTTTTTCTGGGAGTACCCCATTTTGCCCGCAAAAAAAAATTTTTTTTTCTACGGCAACTTGAAATTTGATTATTTTTCTTTAATTACGACTGAAAACGAGAAAAATCATCGTATTTAAGTCCTGAAAATCATAACGATTTCTTAAGTACCCCATTTTGCCCCCCCCTCCCCTATGTTGGCAAGTATTATCGATCCTCAGTATATCGTCGGCATGCCAGACACTATCGCATGCTTGCGGTGCACGTGTGCTTGTATAGTTCGCAGTTCTCTCTCGTGGTAACGTTCTATTCTATTCTCTGTCCATCGTATTATTATTATTATTATTATTATTATTATTATTGTTATTGTTATTATTATTATTATATATACACATACAACCGTACTGAGTTTGAGAGGACAGTCAATGCTATTTTGCTATATTGGCGCGCAAGCGTTTCACACATATGTGCCCCGCGTAATCTCAACACCCCTTCGCCGTTCCCCGTCTCTCCCAAAACATATATGGACGTTAGTACAATACATAATATTTTAGCAATGTCCTCGGTGAATCGCGACTTACGAGAGCATCTATGCATCCCAATTATTATATTGTCCGGCCTTGCCAAAATTCTCGGGCTTTTTCACTCACGTCATCGTCTAATTATTATCATTATTGTCATCTAAACACAATCCCTAATGAACATAATATACATTAAAAATAAATAATACAAAGATTTTTTTTTACATTTATATTATAATCAATTTTTTATAGTTGAATTCATTATGATAACATTCTTAAATGCCTTACATATTTTTCGTTGTGGATATATTTATAATGATTAAATTAAATCTTTGTGTCATTACCCATTCCTTTAACCTATTTCTCGTTGTTTTCTTATTCAGAGTCATTTTTTTTAATTTAGCTGAAAAATAATTTTTATATTTTCATTCATGTACTTCTTACATATTTATTATATTAATCTTTAATGTATTTTGATTATAATTAAAAAGGACCTAAAAATCGGCAAAAATATATTTTTCCTAAAAATTGTATAAATATTTTCAATTCAATTTTTTTTTTTTATGTAGAAATTAAATTTACCGTAAGAATTACTGGCGACTTCACATTGACTGTAATAAATAAAACTGATTGTCAAATAAAACTGTCAATTGGTAGTTTAACAATCAAAACATTTCTCACGATAGGCGGATTGCAACATTCGCACGAACAAAAACTTTTAACTACTCGTGAGAATTATTCTAAAACAATGTATTATAATAACAATATAGTGGCCAGTAAAAATGAAACTGTTGTAATATTTTGATGTATACTTTTCAGGAAATATCTTAATGCATTTGTTTATGCTAATATAATAAATATAATGGACCAAGTACTTAACAATAAATAAACCTAAAACGTAGTATTTTATAATTTCAAAACTAAGCAGGTGGATAATCACGTTTTATTTCGTAAATAAAAGCAGCTTTTGCTAAGTCGTGATCTAATAACGAGTCATCATTTGATTTATCGATTCTGGATCATACTTCACCGTATTAAGAATCATGACTATACTGTCGGGTATTGTGAATTGTGTTTACGTTGTGTGACTGGAACTGGATGACTAAAGATTTTATTCCGTAGAATTTAAATAGGGAAATCTTTAATATATTAAAATCGATACATCAATAGCCATGGCGGATAAAAAATGACTCGACTTACAATCAGTGCCAGTGTGCTGAGTTGAATTGTAGTCTTTGGATCTAGTCAGTCGATCGATGTGATGACTCGGGATTTATTTTCCTTGGGCGACGATAAAGTATAAAAGGGATACCTAAGCAGTGCGAGACTTGTCAGTATTATCTTATGAGTTAGTGTGGATATATATTTGTATATACTGTTTAAGTTGCTAGAATGGCTTTAGGCGCCGCGTCGTAATACTTGAGTGTATAAACATATAGATATATATGTGTTATATTCTATTCGTAAAAAAAACGGGTCGCGGACTTGGATCATGCAACGACCCGTGGGTAGATTGGGGTCACGACTCAACATAAAAAACCTTCTCTCTTTCTCATACCCGGGATCGATTGAAAATATATATACACACATATACTTTATCCTATAAATATATCTATGTAGATTTCTACGTGAATAATCGTTTCATTTTAGTGAAAATTTTTTTAAATTTGGAAAAAAAAACATGAAAATAAAGGTAGGTATTAATATTTGAGATGAAAGTTCTTACTGAAGCGGAGCTGGATTAAAGGAAATATGAAAAATTATTTTTTTTTTAAATTACAAATTATGATTGTAAAGAGATTGATGTATTTTTTCGGATGTCTGGATTGAGTCCAAAGATTCGCAGTTTCAATGTTTTAATTAGTTAATATGTTTTAAAAATTTCAACAAAAGTATGTTGGGTACAAATTCGTGTAAATTCGATCTTGACAGTGAAAAATTACACAACGATAGAATAATTTTAAATTGACATTAGAGAGTTGAGGAAAGTTTTAATTAATAATAACGATAGGAGAAAAAGTTTTGGTCAAAATTAAATTTTTATTCTTAGTTCTAAAGAATTAATTTTTTAAATGAAATTTATTTAAGACAGATAAATTTTATTTCACTTTTCAATAGATAATTAAGCAATAATAATAAAGCATTTAATGAAGCATTGAAGATACAAAGAGAGTAGTGGTTAACAATAAATAAAAAAAAGTTTAAAATGTGTAAAACGTGAACTTAATGATTGCACAGATGTTTTTGTTTAACTCTCACGAAGGGAATTTTATCTGAGTGATGAAGAAGATTGGATTCCCTGGTGATTTTGCGGTGGACCCCAGAGGCAATAGCACTTCTTACTTGGCTTATGTCTGATGCTTCTACCTTTACTTTATATTACTTATACATATATATTCAGCATTGAGTAGAACACGTCGTACAGTATATATCGTATATTGTATATATTTAAGTTGATCGATCGTAAACTCGGAAGCGTCGATACGTCAAGTGGAGAATAAGAAACTGTGTTCCAAGTTAACGATTATCAGATTCCCTCAGGTATACGATGTTTAAATGGTCGATTAATGTCTCAAGTGACGTAACTTTCCTTTTAAACCGATCTTCGATTTATATTAATCCATATTTACATTTAAACTACATAGTTTAAAAAATTTAGTTGAACTTGACAAAAAAAAATCCTTAACCAAGAAAATTATTTTGAAGAATTTTTTTTTCTTCATTCAAAATAATCAAATTTTTAATAAAATAATAAAATATTTTCTTTGTAATAGTTTTATTAATAATTTTATGTTTAAAATATAATCATTAAATATTAAATCGACTTTAAGTTTTTTTTTTTTTTTTTTTTTTTTTTTTTTTTTTTTTTTTATGGATTTCAGTTGCAAGTGAAGCAATAAAAAGTTTAAATTTAATTACACGTCAGCGAAATAACAAATACATACACATACATTGTATATGTATAACGGATAGGAGCACCGTTGGCGGTAGGTTATCGTTACGGCAGTCTAACACAAATTACAAACTCTCTGTGATGGTAATGCAAATGACTATTCTATTCCAAGTATAAACTATCACACTCAACTCTCGCTATTTTATTCAATTTTGCGACAATTATAATGCTTCAAGAGCACTCCAAATTATTTCAACATTTCAATAAGTATATTGAGCGGTTAAATGGAATCGGTAAAATAAGTCGATTTTTTATTGACAGTAATTGATAAAAAGTTATAAACATTAATAGAGAAACTTTCGAATGTTATTGTAAAAGATCGAGCTTGATGTTCATATACATATACAAGACAAAATGTTTACATACATATACAGCACTAAAATTTAATAAAAAATATTATTTATCGCATCAGTGATTCATAAACAGAGTATGCCGCAGACTCAACGGGAATAAAAAAAAAAATTTGGCATTTTTGAGGTTTGGAAAAAGGACATAGATCATTTATCTCAGAAGAATTTTTGAGAAGAAGGTATATTTATATAACTTCAGAAATTTAAAAACCTGCCTACCGAATCCCCAAGGCCTTGGAGCCTCGGTTGGTACCAAGGGTTTAAAATCACTTCTCGAAAGTGGATATATAACGTCAAGAATAGACAAAATATTATTCTTAAGTTATTTAAGAGGAAACATTTTATTTCATTCAAGCGGTTTCGAGTGAAAAATGAAAGCAACCGGAAATTGACCTTTTTAAATTGAAATAAAAATTCTTGCGAAGGGAATTTTTTTCCGTCAATCACGATCGACCTTTTTCAATTAGGAGTGACGGCGCTGAAAGTGCCGACTTAAACGATTAAATCAAATCATGTGCGAAAAATATAAACAATATAAAAAATAAAACTTGAAAAATTTTTCAGTTCAAGAATTTTTTTTTTTTTTTTTTTAATCATATTAATTTTCTCTTAGTGTAAAAATAATTTCACAAATTATTCAAGTCTTTAAAATATTCCTCCCTCAAGTTCAACTCAATTATAATGTAAATACATGCACATGTGTGTCTTAAGTACATGTATCGGGAAAATTAATCTGCAATAAACGGAATAATTGAATTTTATGACAAGAGTATGTTACAGTTGTCATGCAAACCGGAGTCAGAGTGAGCAATTCATCAGATAATTATTCGAAACACGTGCGTGCTTATTCGCCCCATCTACCACGATGCTGATGACGATCAATCGAAGGTCGGGGAATCCCAAATCAAATTCAACAATTCAATACGGATTTACTATCATCATCCGTCTTGTACTTGCCAATTCCAGTCTAATGTATTGCGATGAAAATACATTATTCTCTTTTTATATAAAAATATCTATATATATATATATTTTTATACAACATCTCCGGTCGTATGTATTACGCCAAAGTTAGGAAATATCGCGAATATTTTTCCTCAATAAATAAAAAGAAAAAAAAATAGCAGACAACTACACATATGTATAAATATAAAATTTATCGGTTACTTCTTTAGCAGATTCTTTTTTTGTAAATAGATAAAAGAATGTGCTGACAAGATTATTTCGGGGTATTGCTGGTTTAATACTCTGACAGACAACACACAACTCAACTTGTGCTCCAAGTGGTGTCGACGACCTTCCAAGTAATATTAACACTTTTATTTTAAATAAATACGATCTAAAATAATGTGGGTGTCACTATAAATATAAATATAAATTTAAATATAAACGCATCAAAGTATTTATATTTTAATTTAATGATATTAATAGCAAATGAAATCATGATAAAATACAAGAATAATTTTTGATGTACAAGGGTTAAAATCGCAGCAGTGCGTGATATAAAAACGAGAAGAACCCTCGAGACAATGACGATGACGAGTCAAGAGGGAGTAAAAAATAATACCGAGCTTCGATCAAAGATGCTCATTCACGGGCATAAACCGTACCTACTGAAGGGATCTCGGGCTTTTATGTTATATTCTTTTATTATTATTGTTGTTGTTGTTGTTATAACTACTACTATGGTTATTATTATTGTAAGTAAGAAAGAAAAAGGCAGCAAGTGTGTAGGGCGTAAAGTATACATGGGAATAAGAGCAGAGTTCATTGGATCGGTTGATTTAATTGTGCGAGTTATATTATCCGTTAGAAAAATAATGAAGCTTTTCCAAGGTGAAGGACATTCCACTTATTAGCTTCTGAAGCAGTCGCCTACGACGGTACGCCCACTCGGAACGCTTATCAATTAACACTGTTAATAAAACTGCTTTAAATCTTCTAAGAGAACACAAAGCGACTTAACTTGTGTTATTTTAATATAAGTGGATTATAATTTATGTTTAAAATACTTTATTTATAAAGTATCTATTTATTTAATACTTCATCGTCGTCGCTTTGATAAGCTCATAAAAATAACGCGCTAAAAATATATATTTATATATTAATTAAATAAAGTGAAATTATTTATCGACCCGCGGGTTAAATGAAAACTAACACGCTGAATTTACGTCCGGTAGGTCAAGCCTGTGCTTTTGTGGTTAAAACTTTTTACGTCGCGAGAAAATAAAAGAGCAGGATCGAGTCGAGTCTAGAGACAATATGTAACTTCTGTATGTGTGTTATATTAAATATTTACCTAACGCCTGGAGGTTCGCGAGTCTGATTTTTGTTTATAATGGTAAATATTAAATGATAAAATAGTTTAGTGAGCTTGATAATTGGGTAGTTGCTTATAAAATTTTCAATTTAGTAAAACACAACCGTTATTTTAGTAAAATATTAGGTAAATCACTTATTGTTAAATAATTTTTTTTTTTTTTTTAATTTATTGCTGTCTAAATAATGAACAAATTTCAAAAATTTAACATTCTAATTGAATATCATACTAAATTTCTCTGCAATTATTTTAAAGCTTACATTTATATTGTAATTATTTGGCGACCAATTCAAAAATTTTATTTTAATTTTTTCATGATTAATCCATTTATAATAGAAAAAATAATTTTTT
Organism: Cotesia vestalis; assembly: GCA_000956155.1. Taxonomy (NCBI): domain Eukaryota; kingdom Metazoa; phylum Arthropoda; class Insecta; order Hymenoptera; family Braconidae; genus Cotesia; species Cotesia vestalis. The sequence continues at coordinate 141,620 of JZSA01000171.1, forward strand.
TTCTCGATTTCTGTCTAAATAACTAATTGCTTAAGATTATTGTTAAAAATCACCAATAAATTTTCAATTTACATGCATGTTTATTATTAATTGCGCGATTACTCCAAAAAATGTACAAGACTTTTTGAGTTTATTTGAAACATGAGTTTTACACATGTGTTGGGAGCAAATTGTGTCAGGTAACATATCCATACATTTAACATGCAGCTGTGTGGATATAATAATACGACTCGTAAAAGTCGATTATGAGTACAAGTTAACCGTTAAGTAAAGACAAGTAGACACAACTATCTTTATATTTTTATTTATCTCAGCTGTTTTTCGACTTTCTCTTTCTCTGTTAGTGTCAGTGCCTGTAACATAATTTCAGGTCTACAGTATTATATTCTGTCTCTTCTGTTTTTTATTGCTATTACTATTGCTATTGTGTTTCCTCTCGTTCTGTTACTGGTTGTGAGCAATAACGCTGTCTCGGTTGACGCACATGCGCGAGAGTAAGAGCTTAATGTGCGCCGACGTGCCACATGGCCGCCACCTTGGCAATGCGTTGACCCTAAAGTGGCGCGGCGTCGGCATACGAGTTGATAGAAATATATATGTATGCATATAAACTTAGGATGAGAATGAGAAGAGTTTAAGAAACGGAGAATGTGAGAGCCAGAAAATAAATAAGAGAGAGGGAGAAGGTTGATGGTTCTCTTGTGCTTTGCTTGGAACGCTGCGTGACGATCGAGGGTAAACGAGTCGAGAAGAAGAAGTTTAAGACGAAACGGCCGAGCAGAAAAAGAAGAGATATAATACTCTCGAGAAAGAATAATATAGGAGATTGTTAAATGTTTACATCGATGTACAGGACCGTGATGTTTACAACGCTGCGGGTCTGGACCCTATAGACCTTACGTAAAGCTGGATGGTACTGACTGGCCAATTTATGCTCGGTCATGTTACTTTGACCAATTTACACTTGGAACTGGACACTGCTATAGTTTTATTGAGGTTGATACTAAAATTCATATGGAGTGTGTCTTTTTCGCGGTACTTTTACGTAAGAAGCAGCTTATCGGGTGATAAAAATTTTGCGATTAAAACAGCTACTTTATCTCTATTGATATCCGTTGATGAAATACATCTTGAAATATATTTATAATCTCAACTATGGTGTAAAATAAATGAATATATCTTTCAACATACAAATAAAAATATGCTCAGATGCTTGGTAATTTTTAACGTTTCAAATAGCAATTAAGACTTCGTGGTGGCATTTTAACTTTTTTGGCACTTATATCGCTGTTATTACTATTTAAAATGCTATTTCTAACTGAATAATTATTGAATTGTAAAATTAAAATCATTAATATCACAAACTAACAATTAAAAGAACGATTTTATTGTTTGAAATAGTATTTATTATTCATTAATTATTATTTATTAATATTCATTAAAATTTAGACCATAAAATGTGTGCAATTGTTATCGTTGTTTCTCAATAATAAATTCTTGAAAATTATGAAATAATGAAATTATATTTTCCCAATACACTTCTTTTTTTTTGCAAGTACAAATTAGAGTAATTAAACTAAAAGATAATATTTTTTAAGAGAATTAAATTACTCCGAGTTAAATCGAGTGGTGTATTAAAAAAAGTTATTTAATTACCGTGAAATAAAATAATGGAAAAATCAATTGTAATTTTTTTATAAAACCCAAGATCGCACTTGAGCATTTATTTTAACGACATAATAGCACACTAGATACCCGAGACATTATCATTGACCTCCTTCGCCTTTTCAATATTTCTTTTTCTCTCAATAACAATCTCAATCTCAATTCAATAAACACACACACATATATATATATATATATATATATATATATTCCATTTATACTATTAACCGAACGCATTTTAATCGCCAGATCACACATTAATCAGCTATAAGTACACAATATACTTACAATACATACAATTCGAGCTAAGTATAAATATATTATAAGAACAATACACGGCACTCTACAGTGTTTCGTCAGCTATCTTATCACCGCGATCCTGCACACACATTAGCATAATGTGTAATCAGCGGTCGTTATCGCTTTCTTTTGGCAGTAATGATAATCACGATTAAATTATCCAGTGGCTGCAATACCTCAAATGAGATGCATTTTAAATGTGTGATATTTTTTACCACTCAAATATTTAACTTATAAATTAGCCTGATAAATTGATTAATTAATTAACGCTCCCCCTTTTTTTTCCTTCTGCCTCCCTCACTTGTGATACCAGCTCGTTAGTATGTCTACAAATTGTTATACATATATGCATGTAATACTATTACATTGTAGAGATTAACTTGCCAACGAAATGAAACGCATAAATCGGTTCTCGTGTGCTGTGTGTCGAGAATCGATTACGAGCTGACCTACTTCGCACAACGTTGACCATGAAGACGTGACCTGACCGATAAAAATGGATATTTTAAATTTTCAATTGACAATCAATATTACTGTCATACATATCGGCAATAAATTTTATTACATTACAATTGCCTGTCTCACATAAAGTATTATTTTTTAAAATAAACCCGCGATAGATGAATTTTTTATTTCTATACAATTATTTTTCTCTATTTTTTTCCGCGAATAAAAAAAAAAACTCGTTGGAATTATTCTGCAGTTGAAGCGGAGTCGGGCGCAATTCAAAGGGTTGAATGTCGAATGGAAATTACGGTGTTTACCGGGAACAGACAAAGCCCTCGTCCTTATTTTTTCTTAAATTTCTTTCAGTACTTTTCCTCAACTCAATCTCTCAGCTTATGCTGCTCCTTTCATCCTTCGACGTAACGGTACGCGGACGGATCCCTCGAGTACAAAGTTCATCTCACTAACCACCACCACCACGATACAATAGGTATGTATACAGTATATCATATACATTGTTTACTCTTTACTCAACGCTCTGTGCTCTATAATCTACCCCCGGTTTTATACCACCTGAAAAAGTTATTCAATCCACTTTATACCGTGTCGTTAAATGACAAAAAAAAATCCGCTATTTTTTTTATAAAAAATATTATTATAAATAACAAATATTTACAAGTTAAGAATTTTTTGACATTATTTTGAATAGCTAATCCCTACTAATATTATAAATGTGAATGTAAGTTTGTTTGTTACGTTTTCACGCGAAAACTACTTAACTGATCATCATGAAGCTTTGTACATATACTCTTGGAGGTATTAGAAGTAACATAGGATACTAGTTATTAAAAAAAAAAAAAATTATTTTTTACAAAAGACAAAAAAATTGTTTGTCAAAAAATTAGAATCACAATGATTCAGTTCTATTGGAATGTTATGATCTTTGATATTTATCTAAGGGCTTCAACGCGGGCGAAGCCGCGGGTAAAAGCTAGTAATTTATATTTTTACTTTCTAGGAGCTCCTGATATTTAATTAGGGAGGTTTGGATTCGATTCCCTGTTTGGTAAAGATCTCTTTACTGTTTTGAAATGATCCTCGCACTTTCTGAGTAAAAACTGTTGAAATTTTTAATTATTATCATTGTCTTTTATTTATTTATTATTATGATAATTATTCTTATCATCACAAATTTTTTTATTATTTATTAATGAGTTAATTTATTAAATTAACGCGTAAATTTCAGTGTATTTATAATTTACAACATTAATATTTGTCAAGTCTCGAGTGTTATTATCGCGAAATAATATTGTTCGCAAATAAATGAAAAACGAATAAAAGAGAATAAGAAATAAAATAAAATGAATAAAAAGAAAAAACATATACACAGTTTGTCCTCGAGTATAAACTTGCGCAACGGAAGATTGTCGCGTTTGTATTTCAACATCACGCGAGTAGAAATGCCGTGTACTGTTTCAAGTTTTTAACGCCTCGTTTAACCAGCGTATTCATAGTTTAGTCAAGTTAAGCTTAAGCCGCTCTGAGCACGATTATAAGCGCGATGTAAATATAAAACAGCATCAATAATTAACCAAACTAGAAATTTAAATAGCGCGCTACGCGCGCGCCTTAATTTCGACCAATAAGGAATCGGGGACCATGTTTTTTCGATATTTCGATATATTTCGATACTAACCAACTTCAACTCAGTCATGAATTTTATATTTTAAATAAAAAATAAATGATTTTGTCTTCCTTAAATTTTATTAAAACCTGACAAATACTATTTACAATTGAAAACAGCGAGGTCATTGGTCAAAAATTGTTTTAGCGACAAGTCTTATGCTCCGTTATAAATAGAATAAATTTCTCTCTCTTTTTAGCCTCTCGCGTTTGCGTGTACGGCAAACAATCGCCCGGCAAAAGTTGCCAGACAACCAAAAAACCGCTCGATAAAAATATAAATAAATATTTTTTGCTTAACCCACTGTTGTACATGTATACAATTTTTTTTCCTTTTTACTTACAGCTCAGACCATTTTTATTAATGATTATGATTTTTATAACAAATAGAAGGAAAAATTTCTATTAATTTTGTTTTTTATTTTAGAAATGAAAAATCCGACGATACAGAGAAATATCAAAGTGTCTAGAGAATGTACGGGAGCGTTTATCAACTCACACTGATGAACAAACGGAGTATAGTCTGTTACAAATATTTCAACTGTCCGATATTGGACATTACACACCAGACACTCGGGTGCCAGTTAAGTATTGTTGCTGGCGAACGGAACAAGTTTGGGTACTGGTCTAGAATCTACGGTCTACAGTCCACATTCTAGATGTATATATATATATATATATATATATGTAATAAAGTCGGCAAGTTTGAGAAAGAGTATCTGTGTCCATAGTACAGTAAAAGACAGAGCTTAAGAATTGGAGAATCGCAAGAAGTTGCTCGGTAAAGTGAGAAACGAGGGCACGTCAAATAAAAAAAATAAAGCGTTATATTTTCTTTAATTTTCAGGATTTTATTTTTACTCCTTGCTTGCTGTTTTCTGTTCTTACTCTATTCGTCTTTCTTATGTATACAAGTATGTGTACTTATTCTCACATTCTTACTTATTTTATACACTGGCAATTTCGCAGTTCACAGTTCGTGGTGTAACTGTGTATGTATTTAATATATAAGTCTTCCCACTTAACCGCCCGCTCATTTTACAAAGTCCGCGAAATAGTGCGACGAGTGTGTAGTATGGCATAGAATACCGGGTGAGTAAGGAGTAGTTATAGTTGTAGTTTTGTTTGGTTGTGTATTGCACACACGTAATGCTAGAACCGAGAACTGTAATATCGTGAGTTGTGCGATGCGATAATACGAAAGCAGTTGGGTATATAAAGTAAGTATGTATGTATGTATGTATGTATGTATGTAGGTAGGTAGTATATGGAGCGCTCGGATGATTCGTACGTACTAGGAGAAGCCAACCAAACCTATTTATAACGTCGACGTGCAAAGCGAGAATAATCGGTCACTCTGATGATGTTAAAACCGTTTCGGGTTCGTATTCGCCGACTCATTTAACGCGTTATTACGTACATTTAAAAAGGATTATAAATTACAGGCTGATTGATTAATAAATCAACACTTTATTGAGAAATCTTTTATCGATGTCTGGTAAATTGAAAATTGTTAACATTTTTTATGTAATTTAAGTTTTTACACACATTTGAAAGTTGTGAAACATTTGAATTTTAACAAGAAATGTGATGAAAATGATGAGAAACTTTTTTTTAGAGAAGTAAATTTGCTTTACGAGATTTCTCATTATTTTGCTGAGGATTGTAGTTTTGAACTTGAAAAATATTCATTTTCGTTAATTGATTGCTCTGAAATAACTTTTTTCTGTCTTTTGAATTCCATTGTTTCTAAAGAATAAAAATTAGGATAAAATTGATGAAGACCTTCTAATATAATTTTTTTTTATCTTCAATATTTACCCCATAAATTATATTTAAAATCTTTGAAACTACTTTTTATTACTAGTTAATGAATTAAGTTTTAATTCTAATTGAGATTTTTAGTTAAGCATAAAGGCATAAAAAGCTGAAAAATTTTTAATTTTCAATAAAAGTAGGATCAAACTGAAAGGAATTTTTTTTAGAGGAAAATAAATTTCTTTAACAATCTTTGTTATCAATTCTTCAATAATGTTTTGCCCAGAATTTTAGCTTTTAGTTTTATAATAATAATTTTAGTTAATACTCCAAAAAATTTTTTTCGTTACTTTTGAGTAAATTTGTATCGAAAGAATAAAAGCTACATTGAAGCTGTTAAGGACATTTTTTTATATTTAATATAATTCTCTATAAAAAAACCTCTCTTAAACATTTTCATATTTTCAATATTTACCCCAAAATTTTTATTTAAAACTCACAACAAATTTTCCTCACCACATCATTTTTTTCAAGTATATTAAAATTATTTGAGCTTTTGAGTACAGCGTTACAAATAAAATCATAATAAATAGTTTGAAAAAGGCAGTTAAGCCAAAAAATGTATTAAATTAATTTATAAAAGTTTGGGGAAACGAAATTGTGAAAGCCGGGAATTGAGTTGGCAGACTGAAGCAGCGCATAAGCATCACGCGCCGGAGAAAAAGACCGAGTGAGTGAGTGAGTGAGTTAAGGTAGCTTGTAACGACGGAGCAGTTCAAGGGTTTATCCCGGTTACGTTGAGTGTAGTGATATACACGTGGAAAAGAGTAGTATGGAGGATAGAGGATAGGAGCCGGAGCACGAACAGAGTGAAGGTGTAGCGATGGAGGAGCCGGCATAGGCTTGAGAGGCACAAGAAAGAAAGAGAGACCAAGTATTTGACGTCGTAGTCGGATAAGTGGATAGACGAGGAGAAATCGAGTGAACAAGGGGAGGAAGAGCAAGAGAGAGAGAGAAAGAGAGAAAAGCTGGTAAATCGATATTAGCATCGCCATCGGCACGACCTCGTGCCCGTCAACCTTCTCCATGCTTGAACCCAGACCTTCACGTTGCTATATAATACTATGTACATGCCTGTGTCTTGTGTACGTTCGCTGTCTGCCGACGTCATCGATTATCATCAATCCTCTTTCCTCTTTTCTTGTGTTATTCTGTCGCTCTATACAATTATTTGGAGAGAGTCGAGGAGACTTTTTTGGCAAAACGATATGTAATGGAAGAGAAGTTTTGATCGAATGAATCACACGGAACATTACCGGGGATATTTGTTTTATTTTATTTATATATTTAAGTAAAAAATGTGTAGGGGTACGTCAGGATATTTTATTTTTTATTTTTTACTGAATGGAAGCGATAAAATGAAATAAAATAAAAGTCAACGAAGAAAACGTAGTTCCTAAAAACAATCTCAAAAATTTCCGACTTTCCATGTGTTTTTCCAACTGGAATTATGAAGAGACAGGTTGTTGTACTCGTCAAAGGATATTTCAAAATGAAAGTGGAAATATGGAGGAGTATGGAGTGGAAGTAACATTGTAAAGTGAAGGAGATACTATAGATAAAAGTAAATACTAACGGATCTTGTGAAAAATTTTTTGTAGGTTCCAAAAGGTATTTATTTATTTGTAGGAGTAAATGAAAAGAAGTAGTAAAACGAATAGATATGTATGAATTTAAGTTTATGTATGAATGGATGGATGGATAGACGAGTCGAGTGCGGAGGGTAAGGATTGGATAGGAGTGATTGTGATAAAATGCATGAACTCCAGATAGACGAACAAAGAATAATGTCGCGCGGAAAAAATAAAAGTGAATAGCAGAGGATAGACGCGAATTTATAGCGCAAAGAGAAATGTTGTTTTTCTCGGGAAACAATACACTCATACTGTACTTTGTAGTGCTGAGTGAAGTACAATCTACTGTATATATACTGTTGCTAAACATTGCTACACTGTGCTAGGATTTTTACGTAAGAAAATAATATATAAATGGACCATAGAACTTCCTTTGGAAATTGTAATCACTGTTTCATGCAAATATTTATTTACAGATAAATTTGTAATGGTAATAAGCAAAATACGTGTGGGTTATTTTTAGCGTTTATGAACGATAAACTTTGCGGGAGGAATTGTAAATAAGGAATGATAATTAAAATTTAAATTGTAATTGTCGAGTTGCGGTTGTTCAAGTTCATTATTTCTCACGTCTTTGTTGCGTTCACGAGATCGATATCTGCACTCGAAAACCGTTTTACTTTTAACATACTTAGTCTTATGATCTGTAACTTAGTATGTATGTAATTTGTTTTTTTTTTTTAATTATACACGTGGTTAAAAATAAGCGGAGTTAATGAGGGAAGTGTTGGTGTACCTAACCCAGTCTGGTTAAAATATTATTGTCGTCGTCGTCGGTCAATGTCGTGCATAACAGCCTTCGCAAAATACATGCATAATGTGTACGAGTTCAGTTGAGTATAATATAAAGCATAGCACGCCATCATTTGAAATAAATGAATGAACAAGGTGGTGAGCTAGTACGTGCACTCTCACCCGATTATCTGTCGTAATACATCAACAGAGTGGCATTAAAAAACCGTCCGGACTATATATAATAATATATACTGAAAAATAAAATATAAGCTAAAGCAAAAGTTAAATGCGAGCGCTAAAAACAAGAGCACAAAAGAATACAAAATAACTGGATAGGATCGAGAAAAAAAGAAAAAATAATCTACAATGTTAAATAAAACAAGTACTCTATACACCTAAAATAAAATAAAATAAAGTGAAAAAAGGTTTACCACTATCAAAAACCCACATTGACTTCCTGTAAGCCCGCATCCATTTAATAAAAAACGGCGTTATGCCGCGATGAATAAATGACAAACCTCACTCACATGATATCAATAATATTAGTAAATAAAAATAATGGCGATTAGATTAGATTACAGAAACAAAAATTCTGACTACAACTATGAAAATTTTGGTTTAAAAAACTGTTTTTGAATAAAAAGATTTTTTTCTTAATTCGAGAAAAATGTTTAAATTACACTGTAGAAAATTTACGAATGATTTTTAATGGATTTAATTCCTTCGAAGTAAAATTCACTTTGAGAAGAATTTTATTTCGATTCTTAAGAAAAAAATATCCGTAGAGTGATTTAAAAAATTTTTTTTATTGAAAAGAAATAAAAGTAGTCGTTATTTATCACAAATTGCGTGTTTAAAGATTTTAAAAATTGATATAATTTTTTTCTTAGTTTAATACGACAAAGAAATTTTAATATTTAAAAAAAATGCATGAATATTTTTTTTTAATATCTTATAGTAGCATTTTTTGATAAATTCTTTCTATGATAATTTGTTTGTCAAAAATAAAAGCTTAGCTAAAAAAAAATTTATTTTATCTAATTCCGTACTCGGCTATTTTTTTAATTAAAATATTCACTCCGCTAAAAAACCAAATTCACTTTCAATTTTATTACAGTGTAATAGTATAAAAAAACTTGAATTAAAAAAAAAATATTTTTAAATTAAGCTAAAAACATTTTCGTTCAAAATTATTTAGAATTTTTAGTTAATTTAAAAAATAATTTTTTAAGATTAAAAGTAAATACAAGAATGTTTTTTTGTTTTCGAATACTAATTTATTTTTGAACCAAAAATAATTGTTCTATATTCAACTACATAGATCTTTTAAATCAAAATATTCAAAATAAAAAAAACATTTTGAACCAAATTCATTTTTCTAAAAATCTTATTGAACAACGATGTCCTTTTTTTTTGTGTGTAGACTAAAGTAGATGTTAATACGTAGTGTATCCTAAAGAAATAATAAAAAGAATAAAAAAAAGTTTTTAATTAACTTAAAATTTAAAAACTGAAAGGGAGAATAAGATTTGATGAAATCAAGCGGGTAATCGGGCTGGTTTGTGCGATTATTTTATCGCAGTGTAGGCAACACACCGCCAACAACAGAATGGAGGGGTCGACGTCCTCTGGGTAAGAGGGAGACCCGTCTACGTCGGGCTGTAGCATACCGTAGCAAGGGTAGACATAGAATATAGAGAGAATTCTAGCAGGAAGAGGAACAGGAGCAGAAACAGACGAAAAGAGTAGAATTCAGTACAATAGAATAGAGGAGAGTGTAGAACGGTGGAGCTGTACTGGATCTCGATAGCAGAGTGTAAAAGACGGAGAGAAGTATAGTTATAGATATAGTAAGTATAGATAGGACATTACATAGTTAGGTATGGGTATGGTGTAGCAACAGGGAATGAACGACGCGGGCTAGGGCCTGAGGGTGCGGCTGCAGTTGTGAACAAACCCCCGGTCGTCGCTCGCGCGGGAGTAGAGTAGAGGCCCCATGCTTTAGATATAGAGTAGACCGAACCCTCGTCCTATCCCTCGTAGTCGACTAAACGACCAACATTGTGCTCAGAGGCTCTACTCACGTTGCACGAACGTTTCTCGCCCTGGCATTTTGACGGGTCGATGGGTAGTCGAGACTAAACTTGGATTTTATCGAACCCGCGGAAATAAATATCAACCCTTTAATCGATATATTTATTTATAAATAAAAACCTCCATCATTACTTTATTGATACTTCTGGATATTTTAGAAACTTAAGTACGATTGTAATTAAATGTTAAGAATAATTTAATAATAAATTATTGATTAGTAGAGTAGCGAGCAATTGTTTAATTATTTCTGGATGCAAGCTCACGTGCTCGACGGATATTATATTAAATTTAATACTAAATATGATCTGGACATTTACTTTACTTATTATTTCTGTCACGCGCGCCGAGTTGCAAATATATCACTGCCAAGTAAAAGAGATAAGACGGTTTATGTATTTATAATGCCGGAGGACGGAAATGTGAAACTTAAATTTCTACTAATGCCATTTTAACTTAATTATATTTTATGGCATTAAGTACTTTGTGCGACGAAGTAGGGAGTAAAAATGACAAAATTTTCCTTGTTACATGACACGTAGCAGTCCTGCTTAAGTACATTTGTACAGTGGTGTTACAAAGACTTGTACAGCCAGATTATTACCTGGGAAATGTGTTACGTTCGGTTCAACTATAGAAGGCAGTAGGCTCTAGGTTATTGAACAGACACAACTGCTGTTATATTAACATGAATCTAAGATCTCGACCCGAATAAACATTTGTTAATTTACGATTAGATTGTAAGTACCTGGGGAGCCAGAGAATACCGAAATTAGGAATTTTAAGCCGGTGAAAATTTTTTTTAATAACAACTCATTTTGAGTTTTAGGCGTCTAATGATCATTTGTGTTTAGAGAAATTTGGAGATTTTAAATCGTAATTTATTGCATTTTTTACAGAAAAAACTTTTGAGAGTTTTATTTTGAAAATTGTTAAATTACAAATTTTTTTAAAGATAAATTAATATTAAAGTACCAAAAAATGACGGCAAAATTTTTAATTGAATAATATTAATAATAATTTTTTCAACTCCGTAATAAAAAAAAAAATGATAATAATAAAACTTGAAACAAATTATTATTATTATTAATATCTAGAAAAATTTCTATCATTTTCTTCAAATTTTGATTAACTGACTATTTTTGAATAATAAAAAAAAAAAAAAGCAATAACATATTTAAATTTATTCATAAAATGTTGAACATCACTCTCCACTATTTTCATGCATCTAAGCTTCTAAAACAACAAACTTCCTCTTGAAAATTTCCTCCGAAAAAGTGTTAACTCGACAAATAAATTCTATTCATTACTCAGCTGTGAAATTTAAAAACAAAAAAAAAGCAGTAAAAACTAAAGCCATTAATTTAAATTACGAATTGTTCGCTGACAAACTTGATATCAAAGTACCGAGACTTCTCGGTATCCGACAAAATAACATACAAGTAAAGCCAGGCACGTGAGAACGGGATAAGGAAACAAAAATAATAAAAATAAAAATCGAAGGAGCAACACAAGCAATGAGCAAGACAAGAGTGCCAGCCGATATCCGGCGGAACGGGTTTGCGATTGGGCTGATCCACTCTACTCTCTACTACTACTACCACTACTACTACTGTTATACATATATAGAAGACATAATATCGTAGCATGTATATATCGGAGAAGATAGATGGTATGAGAGTTCGGGACTGCTTTGTCTCGGTCATCACGGTCAAGCCGTGTTGCAAGTGAAACAGAGGAATTAGTGCTGTACCGTTTCACGGGATAATTACTGAATCCGCTAATCGAACAACTTAGACAGTTGACTAGCTATTGATTAACCTCATGACCCGTCTTCCATTCACTTTCCAATTTCATCAATTTTTTTTCTGCATTATATACAATTATTTATTTTATTATTAATTACCGCTAATAAATTTAATTACTGTTCATATTCCTGCTATTTTTTTTCTCAGCTCGTTAAATAAAAGGTTAAGCTGAAATTAAGGTTTACAATTAAAAAAAGTGGTAAAATACAGAATAATAAATAAAATAAAAAATACGTAAATTGCCCGTAAATACGAATAGAAGCCTTATTGAGGCGGTAGCACGGTGTTGTGTGCAATTGCCGACCTCGTGCGACGTTACGTCAGCAAACTTTGTCCTTGAGAGTAAACAACAAACGGCTGCAACGTACACCATCACGATCTGACGGTTTAGTCGTGTTGCTAGTTGCTAGTTGTTATACTAGGTAGAGAGTACAGAGAAGAGGAGCGGTCTATTATCTATATCTATATCTTTATGCTCATACAGATATATTATACATATATTATTGAGGATATAGATACAGATATGAGGCATGCCGCGTGTGACCGTGTGCTCGCGACAAACGACAGGAAATTGTTAAGATTCGCGGCCTTGACTATCCTCTTTACTAGTGTGTAGTCTGGTCTTGTATTATGTCTATTATGTATTTTATCAGATCATTGCTTTATTGCTCGCTTTAGATATTCGATCGATTTAAAATCATAAAATAATTTTTACATATTTATCGCGTCGTTAAATTTATTAGAAAAACATTTATTTTTCGAATTTCTCGAGATCGAGAAAAATTTTAGATAAGAAAAATATAGGAATTAATATTTTCTTAACACGTAGTCGAATAAATAACTGGGAAAATTTTAAACGTCAATTTCCTTTCAAATTACTAATGACGAAAGTATTTATAAATTTGGGGGTGAAAATTTAATGCTCCATTGAAGTGATTGATTTTGTTTCACGGAATACACGACATTCTATGTAAATGTATAGAAGTTGATACCGATAAAAATAACGTGAATTTGACAGGATTTGATGTTGTGGAAAATTGTAAAGAATTGGAAAACTGAGAAAGTGTCAGTTTGACATTTTACTATGGTCACTATATTTTCAAATTTGCTTCAAACTAGCCAGAAAAAAATGATATTTTTGCTCGAGAATATTATAACTAAAATGACAAAAATTTTGATTCAACATTGAGGTTTTTGAGTATTAAAACTCTTTTGAGTTTTACATATTAACTTTATGAGTTAAAAGAATAATTTCTTGAATCCTTTATTTTTTAATTAAAATATTTTTTAGCTTTTTTTAAGAATAAATTTTGCTCCTATGGAATAGCTGTTTTCCTTATTCAAGTTTTTTAATCCTATCAATTAAAATAAAATAACTACTTCAGTTTAAAAAGAAATTTTTAAAAGTTAAAATGTTCGTAACTTTTTTTCTGTTTACCTATTTTTTTTGGGAATGACCCAAGTAATATCTAAGGAAACTTTATTTCGCTCTTTAACTTTTTATTTGCAAAAAATTTCCCTACATTTTTTCGTGGGACCGTCGTAAAAATTACTGTAGTCTAAAAAATTTCTCCAATGAATACACCCAAAATCTAAACCTTTTTTTTATTGCTACCGGAGATTATAATAAACCTTCAGGTAGACCCGAGTAATCTTCATGGCCTTGGTAAATTTTCAGTTATTTTTTCATAATAAAGCATAGTAAACTATACGGAAAAAAAAGGTGATGTAAAATTTGTATCACTGTAGACGCTAATTTTGTATCTAATGTATTATAACCTATACTTTACTATACTATGATACAGCATTTTCTATACTAGTGAACCGAATATAGCATCACCTGACGTAAAATTTGTATCACTTTTTTTTCCGTGTAAATTTAGACTTTATATGTTCCAGTATCACAAAATAAAATATTTTCTTTAAAGAATTAATACAAAGTCTCAACACGAGTGTTGCTTCAAAAATTTATCGAGTAATTAAAAATTTTTAAGAGTGTAGATGTCTGAAAGTTTCAAAGTTTGTAAATTTTAATATTTTTTTATTCTAAGAACTTAATTTATAAAATTTTTTATTCATGTCCAAAGAAGCTATTAAAAACAAATTCTCATAATTTATATTTATAGAATTAACTCCAATAGAACATTCAGTTGCATTTCTATTTTAATTGCTGATAAATTTAAACGGGATGTATATTTATAGAAGTTAGCGCAAATAAAATCTTTATTGTATTTTATTTTATAACATAAAACGAATAAAATAAAAGTAAAGTAAGGAGTGAATGCGCTGACAGTTGACTCGATTAATGTCTAAGTATTTACGCCGCGATGAATACGAGAGCAGACGTAGAGACAAATGAGAAAATAATGCGTACAGAACGAAGTGTAATTAAGTTAATAAATAAGAACAAAAATAAATGAAGCTGCAAATTTAAGAAAGTAGAATAACCTTATTTACTTAAAAACCGGCGACCGGGATTAAATATATTTATTCGTTATCGTTATCAGAACGTGTTAAAAAAAAATATTAAAAATTATCTCAGCCCAGTTCTTTGCATTAATTTAAAACTGAGCTCAATAAAAATGATATTTAATACTCGTCTTATTAAAATTCATGCTTACATTGATATATAGTAAAGTAATTGCCTTATAATTTACTTTCATAGCTCAATTAAATAAAAATGTAAATAATTATTTTGCTTGCAGAAAATTTCAATTTGTAATTGAGAAAGTTTGCATTGAATTTTCCGCAATTGATTCTATTTGAGTTTGTAAATATTTAAATCAAAACAAATAAATAAATTGCTAAGCTCTACTCGTACCGTTTAATAAATTTGTTGTATTGCAATTTATGTGTATTGTAAAAGTATAAAATACAAAGAAAAAAAATTTGAGTAAGTAGCGTATTATTTTACGACAGTAAATTTAATACTTAATATATTTCGAGTGTCAATCAATTTAATATAGCGCGACAAGCACACACGGCAAAATTTACCCGTAAGAAACAAAATATAAAGCGATTTATCGTACATATAATAATAAAAATAACTTAAATGATAAAACGAACGACTGAAGTGAAGTGACATGAGAGATAGTTCTTTTATAAATCTATATAATAAAATAGAAAATAACAGAAAGACTTTTTCCTTCTTCTATTATATTTCATAGTAGACCAGACTGTACTATAGATCTTGTACTATAAATCTTGATGTGTACTCATTCTATTCTCTCAATTGTTTTTTATTATTATCTCACACTTTCTCTAGTTATTTTTATCAAGTAAAATTACCATTTCTATTTTTATTTTATAGATGAAGGCTTTTATTCTATTAATACGACATGTGTACATTTATATCATTTATATCATTATTTTAGTAACCTAAGTCACCTTCAGGGTGGCAATGACTCTCTATGCTCATCGTCATTTACATTGTACATCGGTGAATGTAAGTGTATAAAACATTACATGTGTATAATAATATGTACTGTACACCTAACCCGAAGCCGAGCAGTAGTTACCGTAGCCTGTTTGCCAGTTATTGTAACCAACACGCACGGACAACTCAACTCGACGACGACGACGAACGACCGGGTGGTATCGACCGTCCTCACTCTCTGCAACAACGTCCATTTCTCCGCACGCAAACTCCTTCTTTGTTTTTTTTTTTTTAAATTTATTTATTTTATTTTTCAAATCTTTCTTCTTTGCTCCTCCTGCTTGTTCTCGTTCTACAGAGTCCCGCGAATTTATATTTGGCATTTACGTCACGATCATACTGCGATTCGCCTCCGCATCGTATATACGTAAACTACTCTTTTTCTATTTCTCATCCGTGTATTCCGTCTCCCAGGGAGATTATTCTGATGTTAAAGCTACAATTATTTAATGTTGTGTTGGCGTATTTTAATTTTGTTTTTAATAAGAAGTTCTATGCACAGAAGGCTAAAAAGCTAATTTTTCATTATTTTTTCTAAACAATATTGTTAATTGATTGATATAAATTTAGTAGCCACTGAACTTTACTAATAAATTTTATTTTTTTACAAATAATTACTTTTTATAGCTGTTAATGATCTCTGAGAGATTTTATAGTGTTTTGGTGTGAGCAAATATTTTTGATTTAAACCATCGAAATTCAAAAATAAAAAAAAAATTCTGCTAAAATAATAATCAATTGAAGGAATAATGAAAATATCTATTTTTAACAAAATTATGGGTTGATAAAAAAAAAATTATTTTTTCGATGATAATTTCAGCCTTAAATTGTTCATAAAAATATAAAATATTAATGAGATTTTTTTAATCCTTCGATCAATTATTGAAAAATTTAGTTAAAAAAATTGAGTAAAATAAAAAAAATTCTAAGGGTACCTAACTCCTGATAATATCAACAACATTGAAAGTTTCTGTCGATACTCTTATGTATATAGTACTCTAAAAGCATAAAAAATATTGACCATAACAGCAGATGCTGAAGAATCCTTTCTTTTCACTGCACTTGGACTCTTCCGGTCGTTGTGCTTCGCCTCGTTTAATACGGAAAAGCACAATGCAGAACATACACACATGTATAGATATATATTTGAGCACACATCTTTGTACATAATGCTGGTCAAATAAAGAAAGAGGAAAAGAGCGAGTACAGAGGGCAAAAGCGAGACTCATGTCTACCACATTATAAAAAACCCGAGTTAGCCACTCTCTACCCTCTTGTTCAACTTCAACTTCCCTTAAATCTCCCTTTCACTATTACTTCCTACACATGCCTCTTTCTATACCTATTACTATAGGCCCCATTCTATTCCGAGCAATCTGTATACTGCACAGCTCGGGCTGCAAACTCTACGTTGTTATTTTGCTAGTTCAATAACTCGATTTAAATACAACGACCGTATGTACTATATCCTATAAAGTATGTGGTGCTTTGGATTCGAAATATTTTTCGCCCTTAAAATAAATCCAGAATTTTGGAACAAAGTAATAATATTTTGAAGTTTCTAAATTGAATTTTCATGTAAAAAAAAAAAAAATTATTTCTAAATAAAATTACGAGAATTGATTAAAAAGTTTTAATTAAAAAAAATTTAACTACGATATGACTTTTCCTAACATTTAATTAATTAATTAAATATTTTTTAAATTATTATAATTAAAGTTGACTGAAAAATAGTCTGACAAAATTTATGTATTGTTTTATCAAAATATATAAATATATTTCAATTATAATAATAATAAATAAATATACAGTTAATTAAACGTTTACATTTTATCTCAAGATTCAATTTACAGATATAATAAACTTTAAAATACAAGTATAGTTTTAAACATTGAATTTACTTGTTATCAAAGTATTTATGATAATTATAGCGTACAAATAGCAGTTATTGAGATGTTAATAAAATAGTTATAACGTTGTAATAAGTAATAACGATAAATTGTATAAATCTAAGAAGATAAACGGCAAATTAATGTCAACAATGAATTTAATACTCTAGCAGATACATAAAACGTGTGTAATAAAGGTGAAAATTGAAAATAACCACCAGTTATTCATCCTTTCACAGAGTATGTCCTGTATGTTCGTAGTACACATACATATATGATGTATTGTATATGATAGGGGTGTATAGAAATATGTATTGGCATATTACATCAGAATTTTCCGAGTTTTTTTATTTGGTCTTCGGGTGTGCATTGCCGATGAAACTTTTTTTATCTATTTGCCCCTGGGCATATACCGACGCCGATACTATTTTCTATTGTCCCTCCGGGTCACGTTTCAAGCTAACAGCGTGAAAAAGAGAATAAGTAAAAAAATTTAATAAAAAGACACTCTACTCACTGGAATGTACCGATCGCATCAATTCCGGATTTTCAGACTGTCTAACGACCCACCGAGCACTTTTAAACTATTAACGTTGCACTCGCTGACTCGAATGTCTTTTAATCCAAAAATTATTGACCGCTGTACCGCTAAAGTTCAGATAAAATGTATGTCTATATGCCCCGGACAATAACAGTTACTTTTACTTTGGATATATTTTTTTTTATTATTTTATATTAAATAAGAAAGCAATCTTAGTAAAAGTTAAGTGAGTTTACGTTCATCCAGGATTTAAGTGTTTCGATCTATTAATTACTTTACTCTTCTAACTTTCGCACGACAATCTGTAACAGTATTAAAAATAATTTAACGCTGGAAAACATTTTCACTGATTGAATTTTTCTCAATTATTTTTCCTCATTTTTGTTTTTTAGAGCAATCATTAAGAACAATTTTTGTGGAAAATATAGACAAGTTGTTAGCGAGTTTAATGAGATTTTTGCATCCGGTAAATTGGAAGAATAATAATAATTTACAGATCATTAATTTTAATGTGTATTCAATATATTTTGATAATATGTAGATGTAGATAATTTTGTTTTTAATTCGATGTAATTCCAGAATGAATTAAAAAATTTTCTGCCTATGTAATTGGAACTCTCTCAAGTGGAAAAATTCAGTTTATTTAGTTTTATAATAATCAGCTTCGCGGAAAAGAAACTTTGAAGTAAACTGTCAGAAATAGCAACGCAAAAAAAGTTACTGAAATTACAGTTTCGTGTTACAACAACTTTCAAACACGAAACTAGAAATTATTTTTTGACAAAGTTTTTCCAATTCTACTAATTTTATTTAACTGAAATGTTTTTGCTGTTTCTCAATAAATTTCAGCTTTTCATGGTTAAAATTTTAGATAAAATATTTGTAGTGGTAATTTTTGAATTCAATGAATTATAATAAATTATGACCATTACAATGTTTAAATATATAAAATTAATTACTTAACTGTTATTGAAATTAATTGACGTAAGGTAATTTTTAGAATATCCCGAGTTGAAAAAATTAACTTAAATGAACTTAACCGCTATACTAAAACAATTGATGTTAGCTCATATAAGTTCATTTTTTCGACTCGGAATCTCAACAAATAAATTATTTTAGAAATAATTGAATAAAAAAAAATGTTACTTGTAAAAATTAAAAAAAAAATTCGTTGTATCGAACTAAGAAAAAGGTTACATTAATTTTTAAAATCTCCGAACATATATTCTGTCATTTTTAAACGAATAAAAAATATTTTTATTTTTTTATTTAATAAACAAAAAAAAAGTAAATAAAGAATTTATTTTTTGGAGTTTTTTTTTACTCCGAAGGGATTGAATCAAGTAAAAATCATCCACTCGGTGAATTTTTACACTGCGTAGTTCGAATCAAAAAATTTTCGTCAGTTATTTTTCCCATCCAACAAAACAGTATTTTTATTTTATTACAGAAGATCTTTCTCGGTGACTATGCGCCCCTTTTTTTATCTCGCTCGCTCGTGGTTAGTTTCTACGACGTATTTATTTGAAGAGGTCCCGCCAGGATCTCAAGGATTCGTTGATCTTCCAAGACGTTTCTTATTTTATTATTTTTCTTTAGCTTGTTTTTCTGGTGATTTTTTTGTGTTCCCTGGCGCTCTTGCTGTCTCGCTTTACTTTCGGTAAACGTCTACATACACATATACGTATACTCGTACACAGAGTAGGTTATAAAACTACACCAGCTTCTTCAGCCGTTGTTAACGTTCTCGGTCGTATACGTAGTTGGGTTGTTGCTACTCTTCCTCCTATCCACTCTCTTTGGCTGCTCACAACATAAATCTTGACCGCAATGGTCGAGCCGACGAGTTTCAGAGTAAAAGGCCTCGCACTCTTCTCATCTTTTTATTATTCGTCTCTCTTGCTGTTATTAAGCCTTACATACATCTACGCTTTACTACACTCGTTTAAAAGCTAACGCATATCCGTTTGACTTCATCACGTGTGTTCCTTTAAATTTCTCGCGTTCGAAATTAAAATAAAAAAGATATTTATATTATATTATACTATACGTATAAATGTTTAGCTGGATTTCATTTCATAGTTTTTTTTTCTCACGTTTTTAAACTCACCGTACCAAACAACTGACCCAATGATTCTACGAACACGTCGATATATTTTTATTTTTTATATATTATATATGTTATTTTCGGAATTATATATGGAACGTGATGATAAGTGAACAGAACGTTTAATTACATATGTGGAAACTAATGTCCTACTTTTGCTATTTCAATTTTATTTTTCTTAGTATTTGTATTGTTATTTTTAAAGTTCTCTTGAAAATAATAACGCACGAATTTGCCTTTCAGTTTTGATAAAAAGTTTAATTTCATACTTGGATTCTTTTTTTTTCTAAAGGACCTGTAATCTCATTTATTAATCCTAATAAACTAGCAAACTTTTTAATTTAATTTCTGAAGATTGGTAGTTTTAATTATTTTACATTAATACCCAGGCTAAATTAAATTTACTTTTGACAAACGTAACAATCTAATGTAACTCATTTCACACATTTTAAAAAGAAACTTTCTCATTTAATGTAAATTATACAAATTAGAATTCTATTATTATGAAAGATTTATTGACTTTTTGAAAGCATAGAAAGTTCTAAAAAAATTGAGGAGGTTTCTAATCCAAGAAAAAAAATTAACATCATTAAAAAGAAAAATTCTTGAATCAAAAAAATATTTTTTAAATCAACTAAAAAATTTTTGAACCAAGAAATTGTTCTTGATTTAAGTAAATTTCACTTCTTTCAAGAGTTTCTTGTTTTGACTTTCGATAATCAAACTCTAAATTTTTTTCTTAAATCAACTTAATTTTACTGTTAACGTATAAAATAACAAAAGTCATTTGAAATAAAATAAGAGTTCACGTTCTTCATTACAAGTTTACAAGAAAAAAATTAATTTTTTATAACAAATTGGCAACAAAAAAATAGTTACTCCGTTACTAAACCGTACACATCATTACGGAGTTTAGTAACAGCGCCGTAATGGAGACTTTACGAGTGAGTAGAGACAAAATAAATAAAACTGTGAACTCGAAACTCGAGCTGAGCAGCACACACTGTCATTAATACATTTAAACTACTATACTACTACTCCTACAAATTATACAGACAGAAGACATAACAACGCAACACACAAGTGGGCCATTTGAAAGGAATAAAATGAACATTATGACGTTTTATATACAATAATTGACAAAGCGTTTAATAAGATGTGTATTTCAAGTGTATGATCTTTATAAACGTCCTTGATACAAGCTTGAATGGCACATCAGACGACTCGTATATCCTTTGAGACTAAGACTCTCTACTCGCAGTTGCTCATAAACTGGGTCATAAATATTGCACCTACTCTCAAGAGACTTGATCGATATCGAGCGTGACTCGTTCAAGCGCACGACTTTTCTACCACTACAAACACACACATAATATGTATGTATGTATTTACGAATCCTCACACACACACACAATAGTCATCATACATACGAATCCACATGACTGTTATGTATACATATGCATTCCGATGGAATTTCTATAAATTTTTTGCCTCGCTCGAGGACGAATTGTTCGGATCTTGAATCGATCAAATCACGCATCGCAGCACTCACGTGACAAACTTATCACTTTAATATATATAATATGCATGGCTTATTTTAGCATTACTTTTTCAGGAGGTTTATTTCTGGTTTACGATAACCACGTACTGTCACTATTTTTTAGAATTCCACTCTCAGTACGTACATGTTAGATAGTACGTACTTGTTTTATTTTTTCCGCGTTTCTTTGATCTAGATACCTCAGGAATCCACTTAACTACACTGGCTTTACCGTTAGCACGACACTTGCTATTGTTACACTTAGTACTCGTGTGACGCAATTCAAAGCAAGGTTAAGGCACGATTCAACGTTTATTTAATAAAAAATTTATTTCAATCTTATTAAAAAAATAAATTTCATTTTATAATTATTGAGCGAGTATTTTAGTCTAAAAGTTTGAAAAAATCAAAAATAATTTTTTTTTCAAATTTAAAAAATTTTTAAATATTTAAAAAAATTTTTTAACCTTTACCAAAATTAAGTTAAAATTTTGATTTTTAATAGTTTTAAGAAATCTTTAATCGTAATAAAAAATTGACAAGTATAAAAATTAACAAACTTTAGACAAGAATAAACCCTTAATTAAAATTAATTTATTTCACAAGCAGATAAAACTTATCAGTAAAAATTTTTCCGAAACATGATAAATATTAAATGGAAAAAAAAAAAAAAAATATTTTTCTTGCTAAAATATAAACAATATATTGGCAATCGTACATATGTTGTAATAATAAAACGTCATGATTATTTTATATTATATGTTAAATATATCGCATCGTTATTAATGTTTATTTGTACTCATAATTTACCTGTACTTCATTTCTCGTTTCATTAAAACGACAACTAATGACGGTAATTAATTGATATAAATTTAATTACGAGTGGATTGCGCGATTATAACAAAACTCGAATATAATGATAATGACGATTATTGTTTGTTCTTAATCGTTGACATATAACATTAAAAAATAATTGTATTGGATTGAATTGAACAAAAAGTGTGCACAATTCTATTTTATTCGATGTTTTGAGAAGTACTTGTATTGAGTTGAGCTTGATTATTGAGCAATAGATTAATGGGTTCGTTAACGTTGTGACTTATAACTTATTACTTATAGTAGGTATCTAAATAGACTTGAACGTATTTAAAAAATAATATAATCGGATAGATAACTTTTTTAAGCGTGACACCCATGTAAACACACGCGGCGGTCGATAAGCTGGTGTTTAAATATATAATAGTTGGCTTTTATATAATTGAACTAAAATCTCAATGATCCGACATGTTAATAAAACAAAATAATATTTTTATTTAGCGAGCATAAAAAAAAAAAAAAATTATTAATGAAATATTTTTATTTTAAAAACGTTATTCGGTGGGCGGTCTGGCAACTGCATTACAGGTCAATCATTAAAACGAGAGTTACGTATTAAAAAGAGATGGAGTTTGAGGTAATCTATATATGTGTATGTGTGCCAAGAAGAGAAAACGGGAATTGGTGAAAACAGAGGAGAGTATGTAGCATTATATAGCGGGTAAAGTAAAGAGAGAGAGAGAGAAAGAGTAATGAAAGACACGACGTGGCTTCACTTCGTCTGCCCCTCAGCCTCATACTCAGCTCCTGCATTGCCTTGGGCATCCGACCGAAAGCGGAGTATAACTGTTGGAATTTATACGACAGTGAATCGAGAGACAAGACGACGACTACGACGACGAGCAAGTGACAAGATAAAGAGAGAAAGAGAGAGAGAGAGAGAGAGAGGGAGAAAACCGTACCGTGGCAATCGGCTCTCTTATAAATTCGTCTCCCTACTGAATACGCGTACCACACTCAACTCTCATCTCATCTCTCCCACCGTCTCTCTTTTACTCTTATCAACCTCCTTCTCCTTCTCTATTATTCGTCCGCTTTCTCTCATTTGTACTCGCTGATGATAAAAATAAACACCGGGCAACTTTTAATAAAAAAGTTTATCTTTTAAACTCTCTAAGCGACACACACCGCAGCATAACTACTTTCGGAGTTTCATCTCTCACAGATATATCGACTTTGCTTGTTTTTCTATTTATAGACTGATACATTTATCATTTATTTTTTATTTTATTTTCGTGACATGTTCATTTTATTTGTTGTTTATTTTTATTAGCGAAGCGTTTTAATGTGAATCAATGATCTTAATATATATGAATATATTACATTCAGGTTTAATTTGAGTATTTAAAACTTTTTGTTACAGCTTATACATTTGTCGTCAGTACAAAGGAAATATTTTTTTTTTCCATTTTATAAAAAATCGATCATTTTTTAATCCAACTCCTTTTAACTTAGCTTTAAATTTTTTTATTGAGTTCAGAAATGATTTTTTTCGCAGTAATTTAATAACTTAAACTGCAAATAATTTATTGTTCTGCCAAAAATAATATTATATTTAGATTTTCTACAGCAGTTTACAAAAATTTAATTAAAAGTGAATTTTAATTCATTTATACGAATAAAATTTAAACTCTGACATTTATAATTTGTCGAGGAAAATTTTGAAAAAATCGAAGTTAAAAATTAAAAATTTTAAATTACCGTTAGTTATTTTAAATGCATTTTCATTCTCGTAAATACATTAAAATCATATAATTTAAATTCATCACTAGAAAGTTTTCATTCAAGCCACACACATAATAATGAAAACAAAATTATTTTCACTCAATAAATCTCACTATTAAATACAATTATTCTAAAGTTTTTAAAGCTTGGAGAAAGTACTATTACCATTGCAAAATTTTACAATAAAAATTAGAGACACGCTAAAAATAATTACAAAGTAAAAGCTTATTATTTCCAACATTGTTCTTTCAACGTTTTAACTTACACACAAAAAATAAATAAAAAAAAAAAAAAAAGCAGCACAAAGATAAATATCTCAATGACAAAATATTAAACCGGGTAATCGATACTCGCGTGTCTGTCAAACCGTGACAGTATAAACGAGCTTTAGAGTGCAGACTCCGATAAATAGAAGGAAAATAACGACGAACAATATTTATTTCTACACAACTAAACGGTAGAATAAAAAAAATTAGTAACAATAGAATCAATAGTTATTAAATCTTACAGATTAATTGTGATTTATTGTAATTAATTAGCAGATTTCAGAGAGAATACCGCGATCAGAATACACTAGTCAATAAATAGATGTATACATATATGTATGTGCCCTATTCAAACGATCAAGTGAATTCAGATTTGCATAAATCAAGTTATTCAATATGTCAGACAATGACGCATCAGTTGAGGGATGACGAGTACAGATAGGAATTGAGCGACGAGAGAGAGAAAGAGAACCCACTAGCTCTAACTCAACGTAAAACTGACAACAGTTATATTGCATTACAAGCAGTATCTAAGCCCAAACCTATACCGGCAATGCAACTATACCACATGTATTAAATATATATAATATAATGCAATATAACTATGCTACTACAAGCCGGTGAGTAATGAGGTTACTGGAACGCCTTTGGATTTAATTCACTCTCGTATCAAGCGAGTATGCCAAAAAATATATCAATAAAAAGAAAAAAAAAATAAAATGAGTTAAGCCCCTTTAAATTTATTCCTCTTAAAAAATCTGGTTCGAAATTATATGTATTAAACAGACCGAATTTAAAGACACGATAATATAGCGCTGTAATAGTTGGTAAGAGTGTCGTACCTCGGTCTCGGTTTTAGTTTCCTCAGTTGCTAAAATGAAAATAAAAAGAGCCAAAGAGGATTATAAAATGATTGTAACGAGAGTATATAGAAGCATGAGAATCTGTGAGAGGATATTGTGGATTTATCGTGGCCGTAACATTAAGATTTAGTGTCGGTTGCCAAGAGACTCTACTCCCGGTGCAACCCCTGACTGCTCTCTCTGCTCTCCACAGAACCTCATATCTTTCCTCTTTCGCAAACTTATCTACCTCGTCTCCTTTATAGCTCGTATCCCGTGGCCGTGGCCAATTCAATTTCTCATCAAAGACATAATTATCCTACATATAGTTAACAAATGTCTCTTTAAGTCGTTACGTTACACTAGTTACTGGTTACTAGTTATCCCTGCTCGACTTAGTTCCATAGATTTCTATTTGTCGGGCTATAACTAACGATTTGTCTTTATTGTAACAAGTTATTGTTTTAGTTGTCAGCGACATTTGTCCTGTTTTGTAGTTTGAGTTTATCCAGTTAAAGTATTCATGTGAATAGATTTATGGCAAATTGGAGTTAATTGGTTTGTAAATATCAAGAAAATGGAGAAAAAATTTTTCTCTCGCTACAATTATTTTCAATAAATTATTGAAAGTATTTTTGTTGTTTTTTCAATAAGAAATTTTTTATATTACTAATGATAAAAATAAAATGCACTTGAATATTTTGTTTTTAATAATAAAAAATAATTTTATTAAATAACAAAAAATGAAGAAATTGGAGTTCAATAAAATTTGACTTTTTTTTTTAATCATTATTTACTTTATGTACAAAACAAAATTACTTATATAAAAATTAAATGATACTGAAAACAGCAGACACAACAATTTTTTTGTTTTAATTAAATTAAAAATAATATTTAATTAAATTTTGTTTTATATTGCAGTTCTAGTTTTTCAAATTTTTTATAACATTTGTTTTTTAATAATTTGTTGAGTAAAAAAAAATTACAAAAATTGTCTGTCAGGTAATTTATTTCCTTAAAATTAAAGAAACTAAAATTAACATTCATCCATCAATTTTTGAGATAAATTTTTTTAAACAAATAAATTGATGAAAAAAAAAGAGAAATAATTTTTCGCCTGAATTCCAAAAAATCATTATTGTCATTTTAAATAAAAATGTTTAATAAAAATTTTAAATGTCTATGGACAGTATCATATAAATTATTGGAATTTCCTATTCGTAAATAAAAAAAAAAGTTGATAAATTAATATTGCGTGAATGTAGGGCCCTTATATTCACGCGACATAAATTTATCACTACTCTTTTTAATACATGAATAACCATCACTAAAATAACCAAATGCTCATTGTTACTCACAAAAGTTATAAATTAATCTAGACCAAAGTAACTCCAATTTACAAACTTAAAATAAAACATCTTTTTTTTTTTTTTTCAAATTAATAAACAAATTAAATTTATGACATTAAAGTTAGCAGTCATTAGAGAATTTTTTAATTTTATTTAACAAAAAAATTAGTTCCAAAAAATGATTTTTAAAAAATTGGATTTTTAATTTTTTTAAATTTCTAAATGTCCATTTTTTTTCCTAATTTATTTGTTAAAAAAAATTCTAAGAGTTATTAAATATCTGCTAAATTTATTTTCATATTAAATTTTAAAAAATCAACTTTTTAGACACGAATTTAAAAATGATAAAAAAATCAACTGCTGCTACATTTAGTCACACTATTTTAGTCTCATTAACACTTGAGACATTTTACCGAGTTGTATACTCAAGCACAGAAATATATTAGTTTACATGAAACTCTCCGTGAGTATTTCTCTTAAAAATGAGTAAAAAAAATAGAAATAAATGAATAAACACTTACATAAATGATAGCTGGGGGTAGTAACAGCAAGTAAACACACTTCCGTTAGTTAAAATGGCTGATGCGTTAATATATATCCAATAATAAATCCAAAGGGGCAGATTGGCACGAGCACACTTTATTATCACTTGGTCGTTTAATCACTGACAAATAACACCGACACATATAACTAAAAATTTATAAATATAAATTTAAATACTTCTTTATTATTATTATACTCATTTTATTTAATATTATATTATAGCAGAAAAACAAAACGCGTTACATACATTTTCCACATATTATATTCAGCTGAGACACAAGTAAAGGCAACAGAGAGCACCAGAAGCCGTTTGTTGTAGAAGTAGCTGATGATAAAGAGTACACAACTCAAGGATCAACTTTGCACACACATATAAGTGCGAGTGATAAAAAAGATGATACGGACGAATATTTTACTGGTTGTCAGTCGCTTTTATTAATATTATTAACAACAATAATAATAATATTAACGTATTATATCAACTGGACACTAATCTCACATCAAATTGTTTAATCACTCGGTACACAAATTTATTTATTTATCTATTCAGCTTCTACTGATATGCACCAAGTAGATTCTTTTTTTTTTACCAATTATTATAATTAAAATAATAATAATTAATAAACACTAGCACCTTTCACCGTCACTTAAATTCACTTTATCAAATAAATTAACCACAAACAAGTTACTGTGAGCAGTATGAGCGAGAGTACCCAGCCGAGCTAAATATCCCGCCGGTAGACAGCGTAAAACTTCCTCGAAACTTTTCACTGGCAATTTTAAAATAATATTTTATTTTTTCTTAGAATAATTTTTTAATGACAAAAACGCTCACGATGGTTTCAACTATTTTAATAATAAATAAAATAAAAATTTATAAAATCAGAGCGCTGAAAACTTTTATATTTAATATACTTTTAAAATAATTTAAAATATAAATATTTATTATTTTGGTTAAAATAACAAGCGTGGGGCCACGTATAGTTACGTAAAGTGCGCGTCGGTTGTTAAAACTGGGCCGTCCGATGCTCCTGGGAGTATATACAGAACAGATAGAGACAAGAGCGGTTGTAGTTGGTTTAGTTGTTAATACCGTGTGTATTGTATATTGTATCGGGCACTTGTCAAGGACACGCACCGGGGGTAACCTACTTTTCACCACACGATTATTCGCATTTGTATATTGGGGGAGGAGAAGAACACACAGGTGTGTTTTGTACGTGCTGATACTTGACTCTCTACTCTTAAATCTTAAATCTCCAAAACTCAAACTTTAATAACAATTAAACACAATAATAATAATAATAATAATCACAGAAAATCCCAAACTTTAAAACAACTTCGCAGTATCCATCGATAGCTTTTGTTAAAAATTAAAAAATTAATTATTAATAAAAATAACGTAGACAGTTTGTGATTGCCGCGCGCGCACTACTATACAGGACACTCTCGGATAAAGAGTAATATCTATATCTCACTTAAAATATATCTATATAGAATAGATATATATCACTTGTAGGGAAAGGGAGTAGAAGTTTAGTACAGGTTAAATACGAGCGACAGGCTAGACGGACGAGCGATGACGCGTCGACGGCGGAGGTCCGACTCGAACTGAGCGCCGAGCAACTGATCGGAGCGAACGACGAACGACGGGCGAGCAGCAAACCGAAAACCGAGTCGAGGACTCGGGACTCGCCGCTTCAAGCGCCCGCCTTCGGGGCTCTTCGCGAGTCTACGATAGAAGGATAGAGCCACTGTATCATGTGTATGTATTGTGTACAGTGTTTAGTGTGTTGGTGTGTTTTGCTTGCCAAGTCGCCCGGCAGCGGTAGTAGTGTATTGGTTTAATATATGTGTGGCCAACGCATTGCTGGGATATAATACTACTGCACGCTATACACACCCACAAAAATATACCACCCAAAGTAGTGTGCAATCGTTTATACGTATACGGACATTACTGCGAAATGAACGAGTACTCTCTGGCTCTGTCTCTGGCTACATGTACGTACACAGTAGCTTGCGTTAGATGTTTTATTGGTGTAAGTGTGTTGTATAGTAATACTGTAGCGAGATCAGCTCACTAATGCGATGCAAAAGTGTGGAGTAGAGTATATTATATGTGTGTAAAGGTATATAGGGAAGTAAATGAAAGAGCGAGTGAATATAGTATAGGATACTAACCGAAGCACTGTCCACCCGGAAACTTTCCATCCTCGCGGTCACTTATCGGAAACACTACCAAATCCTGCACACCATCAACCGCCCGCAATAAGATCTTTTGTGGTTTTGATCATGTAATTGTGGGCTGAGGAGTCGAGGATATGTATGTATATACTTTTTTTTAAATACCGCAGTATGGTAGAGGATGTTTAATAATCATGACACGTATGGAATTTTTAGGTTTTTGCAAAAAAAAAAGAAAAAAAAATGTGCGAGGTAAGGTTATTGGACTGGAGAAAAATGTTTATTGTGGGAGATTGAGCTGGTGAAATGTAATGGTGAGTTTTTGATTTGATTGATGGGAATTTTAAATGGGAAAATGATATTTAATAGTTTTTTTTTTGCTTGTATTTAATATTTTGAATTGAGGAAATATATTTTGGAAAATAAAATTTAATTAAGTGAATAAATAGATTTTGGGTAATAGAATATGAATATCTCTAATAAAAAATGTAAAAATTTTATTTTACTAAATATACTACATTTAATGTTTCAAATGTAATCAAGTATGTCATGTATTATTTTAAAATAAGTGTTTCAAGTGTATTTAGTGTGTAAATTTAGTATTAACTACATGGATAGAGAAATTAACAATTTAATTGAAGAAATTTTGAACTAAGGAAATAATTTCGAAGTTTCTTTGTTTTGAATCAAACAGAAAAATTCTTGAACTAAGTAAAAATATAAACTGAGAATAATTTCTTGGTTAAAGATTTGTTTTCTTGACTAAACAAAATATTATTTTCTTGGTTTAAATTTTTTTTTTTGAATCAAGTAAATGTTTTATCAGTGCATTCTCAAAATTGAATTTTTTTTAATTCTGGTTTGAAACTATGAACTTTCAACTATTTATTTTTTCAACTATAACTTATCGTTTAAATACAATATAATAACATTTAGTCTATTATCATTATTAACAATAATTGATAAAAACATTTTGATATATTCTACACTGATAAAAAAAAAGATAAGTTGACTCAAAAGAAGAAATTCTGAACCAAGAAAATCATTTTGAAGAAATTTATAATTTTGAATGAAGTAGAAATTATTTTGAACCAATTTTTATCAGTTAAGCTTTAAATTTTTTAATTATAATCATTGAAATTTCCTTAAAAAAAATTTTACCCAAATATTTTCATTAATTTTTAATAGAGAACGTCTGATTGCACTATTTCTATGCTTCATATTGTGCTCGATGTTTATTTTATTAAAAAATTCTGCTACATTCTTCAATATTAAACTACAAAAGTGCTCTCGGTTTCATTTATAAAATTTTGGATTACCGAAAACTAGATTTGACTCGTATACACTCTAGAGAGCTCCTTTAAAAAAACACAGCTCGAAGTGTGTAAGTCATTGTACTGTTCCGGGGATTCTTTTCAATCTGTCCGGGACAATAAATTTTTTCTCTGGTCCTTCCTATCCCGATACTGGTGCACATGTTATATACATGTATATGTGTGTCAGTGTCAGAGAGTAATGCTCTGTGTCTGTTAAGTCTCAAAGCCTGTGTAGCTCCGTAAAGTATAGCACAAGTAAAGAAGTGAGAAGGGATCTCGAGAAAAATAATAGGATAAAAAAAAATCCGGTTGCCCTCCAGATTCTTTTCGCGCCTCGCCGCTGGTTCCCGTGTTATGTGGAATAGGAACGTAGAATATTTTCTTGGAGCCGGGTTTCCGGCGTACCATCAATTCAGCCCATACTCTACAGCTGTGTAGTCGGTACATAAAACACTAATACCTACTAATTGTAAGTCTAAGTTAGGTTCTAGTGTAGAGAGAAGCTCAACAATTAATGTAAATATAAATATAATTACTGCATAACATATTATAAATATTAAAGTATAGCCGTGACTGCTACGCTGCATGCTACCCATCAGAGGCGGGAGAAAGACTTTTAGTTTCGCACGCGACTAAACTTTCGCACGCTCGTCGTCATCGCGATTATTCTCCATCTCCAAATTCTTATCTGTGTAATTACGAGAATGAAGAAAATTTTGTCTCTGGCGCATTCATACGATCAAATGGGTTTTTTAGTTAAATTTAGTGTCATTGGAAAGGTCTTGACCCTAATTTGTGCATTTTGAAGGTTTTATAAATGGTTTTCACGGACAGTTAATTTACTATAATTTTTCAGAGTAATTAATAGATTCAAATTTCAAGTCAAATAAAATTTTTTGTTTTGTATCCGTTAATGTGGTTATATGTCAAATATTAATTCATATAATTGAGAGAATAAGAAAAATTCCGTGACGGGCATATCTTTATCATGAACTAGTTTTCTATGGTGAGATTTAGTACCATCAGAAAGGCTGTAACCTGAATTTATTCTTTTTGACGGGTTGATATTTTTTTTCGACGATTCATCATCTGAATAATTAATAAAAAAAAAAGGAAAATTTTGTGATCAGAATATTTTTCTTTTAAAAGAGATTTTTATAATTAAATTTGGTATCGTTAAGTAGGCCTTAATATTAACTTATGCCTTTTCATGATTTTATACTTTCTTTGCTAATGATAAATTTTTTCTCAAGTTTTAGGAGCAGTTTTTGATGGCGTTCTGTAAGTTTGTTCCTTCACATTTTTCATTGAATAATTGATCCTGTCATAGCAATATTATTAAAATTTATTTAAAAGTAATTCAAACTATAATAAATTCTGCACGAAAGAAATAAAAATACAAAAATTACATTTTATTGTATAACGTAGCACTTTATAAAAAAAATCAGATGATAATTTTTAAATTAAAATTGAATTTTAGTAAAAATTTTAATCTAAATTTGTAATTTTTCCAATCTTTTTTTATAAAATGCTACGTAGCAATATATAAAGGATAAATTTTGGACACAGTAAAAAATTTTGCGTTAATAATTTTTATATTAAATATGTAACACGTTTTTGTGTTGATTTAACAGAATAGATGTTAAATTTACACATATAGGTGTTAAATATTTAATACAAAAATTTTTAACGCTAAATGTTTTGACACAATGACGCAAAATTTTTAACTTTGTATTTTTATATTTTGCATATGATTAAAAATATCGACAAAATTAAACCAAAGTTTCGTTATTTACAATCTTTAATTCTCGGCAGTCAACACATGGTACTTCTACAGGTTGCTAAATACATATTCTCACAAAATAAGCTGAATCGTTTGATTAATATAACATAAGAAACCAAATAAGAAGCATCTTAATCAAATCAGCCGAAACTAATCGAAGCTATCAATGCCGCTACACTAGAGTAGAGACGATAGACCCGATCTCTTATCTGGAAGTCGCGCCTACTCCAATCTGATCCGGGATATCGGCAGCACACGAGTGTACTATAAAAGTATTTATGTTATTTCTCTTACTCTGTTCGCCGTTTTCTGAGTATAACAACTTGGTGCCAATGTCCAACAAGTTGTCGTTGCTCCAGTGTTTCGTGAAAGCGACTCAGACACTCCATACCACGCTGTAGAAGCTTTACTTTATCTGAACCTACACAAACAGACACAAACTACACATACCCATAGACTCAAATGAATAGAAGAGTATATAGCTATAGTATACACTATATAGTATACAGCAATGTAATGGCAATAGTAATCGCTCGTGCGAGTTAATCCGCGCGATACTACTCTATACTCTCTCTTACTCTCTAACTACTCGCGTAAGTGATTAATTCACGTTACGTTCACGCAAGCCCGCTAGCTTCAATAATATATACATATATTGGGATTATATATATCGCAGCAGCTTACTCTCATCTCGTTAATGCTGATAAAGCAACTATGATCATTCTATCTACGCATTAAATTTAATGGGAAATGTCATCTCGTAGATTTGATATTTAATATCATGTTATGTAATTATTTGCTAACAAAGATCCGGCTTACAACAAAAAATCTTTCGATATAAAATGATTGAATTTTTAATTCAATAAATACCTAAGCTGATTTTCAGATAAAAATTTTTGTTCGAGTTAATAAGTTTAACGATATTAACTTTTGAAGAATAATGATAAAATTTTGATTTAGAATGGGAAGACCAAAAAAATGACATGTTTTCACTTTTTAAACAATAATTTAATGGTCCAGAAACCGTAAAAAATATTATTAATAATTCTGATTGTATGTTTTCTATATTTTATTTAAAATGTAAGTATTTTTGTATGTATTTGGAAATAGTCCTGATTTTAATCAAAATTTTTTTTTCAGTAAAATTATGTCAGAAAAAAATCTCGGTAAAAAAAGTACCTTTTGGCAGTCGAGATAGAAATAGATTATCTACTTAAATAAAATCACAACACTAGTAATACAAATACTTCAATCACATTGATGGAATAATCCCTTCTCCTTAAGTTAAAACGAATGCAATACTAAAATTTCATTAAATGTCTAGAGACGAATAGGTTATTTTCAGTCTAAGAGAATGAAATGACATCAAAATCAAAGCTCGTTTAATGGGCTTTAAAATGCAATTTACAAAATTTCAATAAGTTAGTTCATTAAAAAGCTATCCGCGTAAGAACCTGCCAAACTATGAATTTTTACGATTTTGAAAATTCTGAAACCCTATAATTTCTGGGCATATTTTTCGGCTTAACCATAATTTAAAAAAAGAAATTGATCCAAATAATGGCTTTTTTCTTGAGTTTTTAGGTTCACGGATGATGGACATTTTTTTACTGCTTGACGAAAAATTATTTTTTATATTTTGATGTTTTTTTCGGTTCTTAGTTCATCAAATCAGTCTTCAAAAGTAACAAAATTATTCCTTATTAAATTCTCTATCTGCGATAATGTGCAACTTATTTAATTCCCGTGGAGTAACAAGAGTGTAACAATGAAAACAGCAGCGAAAAAGATGCAAACAGAATTTTTTACTCGTAAAGGACACTCTGATGCTTCGCATCATGAGTCGTGTAAAATCTTATTTTTAAAAATTTTAAATATAAACTCAAAAATTTTAATCTAAATCTCATATGTTAATCATCGTATCAACAATAATTTTTTTCAAACATATTAACTTTCATGAAAATTATTTTCTTTCTCAGTTTATCAAATACCGCAGAATTAATAATTTATTTATGGACAAAAAACGTCCAAGTATGTAATATTTGAGTAATAAACTGTACACACGTTGAAAGTAACTACACACGTGTAATAACAGCTTATTATGCTGTATATTTATTAGCTATTGATCTTGATCGGTGTATGGCGAGTGCATAACAGTAGCCAGTAGATATTTACGGGCAAAAGAGTCGAATGTTGTCATCGATGGAATTTCCGCAAATTTCCGCTGCGGAAAGGCCGCACCTGATTTACCATCGGCACTGTTGCTATGTACCGTACATACATCGAGAACGGCACCTCATGCTCATGCTTTGCGCGACAGTGGCAAGTAGTCAACATAGATACAAATATCTATACATACATGGATGTATAATCCTGTGTATGAGGTGCATGCTACATACCGTTGAGCAGTCACGCATACTGCATGTCCGTGAAGAATAGTATGTGTGGATGCGGATACAAATACACTCTCAGGTACGTCAGCAGTGATGCGACGTTGCACGAGGACGAGGTGTGTGGTGTGTGGGGTGTTGTGGTACGTTGAGGAATCACAGAGCCGCGGAGGCTACGCACCGTTGCCAAGTTGTACTTGAGCCTCTATATCTGAGTATGTATATGAGTGTAGTGAGCCAAGTAGAGAGTCGAACCGCTTTTCCGTCAAGCATTGCGGCTCCTCATCGAATCCGCGTTGGTTGCAAAATAACATGTTAGTCCAAAAAAATTTATCTTTGAATTTTAAGACCATTTCTGAAAATTTTTTCTTCAAAATAAATTTCTTCTAAATTTCTGAAAAAAATTTACAAAAATAATTTTTTTTCAACCTTCGGAGGGATGAAAAAAATTAACGAAATATTTATTAAGATTGTACAAAAGGGGTGAGAGCTAGGAAAAAATACTTTGAAGAAAATTTTACATCAAATTGATCCCTTGACTTTTTTTTTCTTAATTCACTCCGTTTCCTTTATTTTTTGCATCAAAGTTAAAAAATTAAAATCGAAAAATTGTAATTTAATTATCGTACATTCTGTTTTAGTAATTAAATCGACTAATTATTATTCAGCAGTTGATATGAGTAAAGAGTAAAGAGACATGAAAAATTGCGGGTGCAAATTATTACTTTCATATTTTTTGTTATTTTTCCTCAAAAGTCCGAGTAGCACACGTCAAGCGTCGACATACGCTCCAATGAAAGTTTTTTGTAATCTAAGTTTTTTATTCGGTAAAAAATCCAAACCCAAACTTCAACTTATGTAGTGCATGGCCATACATGTATATATGCACTACCGTGGACGAAATCTTTCCCGTTCGTTCACTCGGGCTTGCTGTCGGAATAAAATTTCATAACTCTGTATATAATGAGAGAAAAATAGAAGAAATGGAATGAATAGATGTGGAAATGCAAAAGAGAGTATAAAAAATTAATAAAAATGAGAGAGATAGAGATCTTGAATCTAAAAAAATTATACATACATTCATATTGTGAAGGAGCAAACACGATCTATACCAACACCAAGAACCAGAATTCAAATATTTGTATAATAATATTATAATATATAAAATACATCGAAAGTATTTCATAGATAATATATAGCCAATAATATCACATCATCTTTTTCCCGTCTCGTCGAATCGCAAATCACCTTTACTTATACCCCTGTAGCCTCCATTTCTCTGTCATAGTTCCCAGTTATGTGTCCCAGTGTTGTTCCGCGACATGACATACATGCACACGAAAGACACATACAGTCCATCCCCCGATCGATACTCACTACCACTATCACTGCAGGACTAGACACGCTGAAATACTGCTATACTACCGTGCTGTACACAAACACCACCACCGACTCCAAAAATGTGTTAATATATACTGTATAGTATAACAAATACAAGCTAAACCCGAACCCAAAACGAGGGTCGGGTAATCACCTACGATTTTTCATTGTCATTAAATTTTCCTTCTCTAACCTGCTTAACAACCTTTACTTAAATCCATCACACCTAAAAAAATAACTGTTTGCTTCTCTCAGACGTAATTACGGCGTGCTGCAGTAAACAAAAAAATAACATACTTTTTATTATAAATTTATACTCTGATTATATTAAATAGACATTCATAGTAAATTTATCTATTAGCATATTTTTCATTTTCAATTACATAAAATAGAAACACATAATAGCACAGTTTAAATGCGAGAGAATAATAAATGAGTTCGGACAGTAAAAAGTTTTTAAAAAATCTCGCCAGGGGTAGGTCAGCACCGCGCGGGAAACATGAGTGAGTACCTGCGCTTGGGAATGACGTTGGAGGTATTGTATGTATTATAAATATGTATATGTATGTTTGTGAAGTTATGTTGTATAAAACCTGCCAGGTGAAACGCGTGTTGTCGACGTAAGTGCGACACGCGAGCTGATCCTCCCCTTTATATTCATCCTCCTTCTCTCTCTCGCTCTCATTGATTCTCCGTTTGGTTCCCTCGGGTTTTATTACTTTTTTCTTTCAATTGCATCGCACAGCACCTGTCGTTAACCCGAGACTTTTCAATCACTTGTAAACTGTTCGTTAAAAATTGTGTTGTGGTTATGATTGCTTTATTGTTTGACATTAAAGAGGAGAAATCTGCAGCTTAAGAGGAATAGGTGACTTTTTTAAGGGTATTACTAAAACTATAGTGAATACTTTGATTATTTTTAATCAGAAGAGTAAACTAGACTTGAGATGGTCCATAGTAGAGATGGAAGAATTGCGTTCGCATCTAATCGAATTGAATAGTAGAAATCGATTCAATATTTAAGTTGAGTATTAAACAATTTGAATGATTGAATTAATTAATTTGGTTTAACTTTCGAGTTGGAGAAAAAAAGACATAATTTTTAATAGAATTTCATTAATCAGTTCTATCAAAATTAAGTTAATTCAAGAGAAAAATTCTTAACTAAGGAAATGATTGTTAAGAGCTTTATCGTCTGGATTCAAATAAAAATATTCTTGAACTGGAAAATTTTTCTTGATTCAGAACAATCAAATTCCTTAAAATAATTTTATTTGTTCAAGAATTTTTCTATTACGTCAAATTAATTTTTTTTCTCAGTTTTTACAAATTTAATTATTAAAAATATTATTTCCCTTCATTGTATCAATTTTTTTTTGATCCGATAGGTTCGTTTAGCAAATTAAAATTAAAACTGTAATTTCTTATGACTTTTTAAAAGCAAACATTTCAAGCTCTATATATTATAGCTGACTTTCTAGAGCTTTTCAAAAAAATTTAAGACTATAATATTCACTGGAAAAAAAATTAATTTGGTTCAAGAGAAAAATTCTTGGGCCAAAAAATGATCTTTAAAACAATTTTTTTTTTAATCAAGCTGAAAATTTCTTGAATTATTAAAATTTTCTCATACGAAGAACAATTTTTTCTGTTGAAAAACTTTTGAGTTTGATTTAAGTTAATTGAATTCTTCAGAAATATTCCTCGTTCAAAATTTTTCTCTTTAATCAATTGAATTTTCTTCTACTAATATATTAAATTTTATTAAATTCGAATCATTAATTCTCAGACCGACTGTACTTATTTATCTCGATTCAAAAGCAAATGTCTCAGTTCCAAGCGACTTTGATAATTTTACGACAAAGTATCAATTTTTTGAGCTTTAAACAATTTCGTCCTTTTTTTTACGACCCGCCAAAACAATAAATTCTTCCTTAACTCCAAAAATAACCGATGAAAAAATAGAAATTATAAATTTGTAAGAGTGTGATCGATTAGCTTAGAACGGGTAATATATAACATCACATGATTAAACGAATAGAAGGCGTCAATGGATTTGAGCCCCCCTCGTAGTACTACTTGACTCTCGATAATTCCCTGATGACAACATTCAGAACAATTGTCAAAGCTGGTTCTATTTGCTTGTCCATGGATCACAATTCAAGTGTACCACCAGAGTAGAGCACAGTACCGTGTGTAGTGGATCGGTCTCAATAATACGAGTATATTATGGTAGAGTAGAACTCGACAAGTGTCACATACTCACGAGCTTTCTCTTTCTCTTTAATATGTTTACCAACCTGGATGGGTACACATATGAATGCACACATACATCCCAATACCGTTAATCATTTATTACATAGTACCGCAAACTAATTGCTAATTATTATCAATATCAAATAAAGTTTCTTGACAATTGACAACTAATTCATTACAACCACAAATAAGAGTTAATAACGCAACGGTTTACTTTCAGTGTCATCATATAGCTTCATCATTGTCCAGATAATTAAACTTGATAAACAAATAAACAATAAATTGTTTGTATACGGACAATACTCGATAATATTGAACTTTTAATAGCAATGCAATGAGTTATTTATAACGTTTATAAGTCGTGAATACTTGAACTAGTTTGTTTGTGAATCAAGTGCCAAGGACTCGGACGGGAGGCAAACGTTAGGTCAGTAAACCGTCGGCCGAACGGATTCTACGGAGTTTAGCATCAGTATCAACACACATGACAGCCAGAAGTTAATCTCGGCTTAGCTTTATTTTATTTTATATTTTACCTTGCATTTTAGTTGCGTTCTACCGTGAAATGTCGTTTCGCTATCACGGTAAAATGTTAATGTAAATTGAGAAATATTTAAAAAAAAAAAAAATCTGATGTGGCCAGATATGACTCTATATGTTCATAAATCGTAAGATGTCGTCATATGTGCCCATATATAATTTTTCGACGATAGTTAAGGTTAAAAATTGTCGACAGATGGAGTATGATTGCTGAATCATCTCCTTACGAAAGAGTTAAGTCCAAAATCTTGATTAAAAAAAAAAAAATAACAAATAAATAATTACAATTTTTTATTTTTAATAAAAATATCTACGTCAATTAATTTGTTTTATTAAAGATCTACACATTAAATCGTATCAAGACATACTAAATGGATACATCAAAATTACTGATCTGGTCAGATATGAAAATTTTTTTATGGATGAGGAAAAGTTCTGAATTTTGGTTGATTTGCGTGTATAAAATTATAAATAAATATAAATATCGCCAACTGTCAACAGTCAATATAAATATTTAATGTTCAAATAAAAATATATATATTAATATTTCAGTGTTTGTATAGTAATGTCAATACTCTAACCTTGAATTGTATAACATTTATTTAAAAAATCTCTATAACCTTAATGAAATGAAATTTTAATATTATATATATTATTATTATTATTATTATACACTGTAACTCGCGGTTCGGTGGTGTATGATATCGTAACCTTAAGCTCAAGCTTGTCACGTCACTCGACCGTAAAAATTAAATCCTGCACACAATAAACCTCGGTTATTCAATCAGACAAAACGATATCCATGATACTCAATTTAATCACTTTTTATTCCTGATGAAATAAATTCAAGCGGCTTTTTAGTTTTTATATTTATAACACGAATTAGATCGAACTCTCAGATTTAGAGGATTTAACGCTCTTGTAACTGTTCTTCATTGTTTTCCAGATTCAATTATTTTATCAACGAATAAGTAGAAAGTGAGTGAGCTTTGTTTCTTTAAAACTACGTGTGAAAAATTAATGCTTGTAAAAATTGAATGAGGGAAGAAATAAAAGCGCTAATTTATTCCTCGTTAGTCAAAATGGTATAATTTCTTCATTTTATACAACGAGTTAAAAATTAGAGTAATTTAGCCTTCTCAGAGTTATTCTCGGTATTTTACCTAATAAAATATGTTCTTTTAGGCAATATTAAATATTTGCTATCACATGTGACGGTTCTGCTAGTAAGAAAAAATTCATTAGCTTTTTTTAATTTAAACTTTAAGTAATATTATGCTAAGTTAAGTTGTAAGTTATTTTTAGAGAATAAAGTTGAGATTTTTCAAACCGTATTTTTCTAATTTTCGTCCAAGAACTAATTCATGAGTAAGCGGTTTTTTATCAAATTCGAAAGTGAGATACTTCCTCTGATGACTAATTTCCTTTGCTTGGTTAAAGTAAATACATTTAATAGTACATAACTTAACTAATGGTACAAACATTTTTTTGAACTCGTATATTAAACTTACTATTTTATTATTATTATTTCTTTTTTATAATATTTCAACAAGTGTACTTCTATAAATATCCGCTAGTCAAAGTTTTAAAACTAACAGAATAACATTTTTTTTCTTTTTACAAAGCTACACTTTTAAAAACCAATATTTTTAAGTGACGTAGATGAATTGATTTATCAATATTTAATTTATAAAATTCCAATAACAGAAAACGTTTTATACAATATCAGTAAAGTATTTTATTTATTAAATTTTCGATCCAAAAAACTTATAATTGATAAAAAAATTTATAGATTCTGTTCTCTAAGAATTCACTGGATTTTAGGTAATAATAATAGAGGGAAAATATCTATCAAAATATTTTGAGAGAATAAAAAAAAAATTCTACAAAGATTATGCTGCATTAAGATTTCATATTGCGCCAGAAATAATGCAAGTTACTTATGCAAACAACTCTCGGAAACTCGCTGTTACAGTATTACACACCGACGAGAATTCCGAGGGCAGCGTACGTAAGGATGAGAGTTTATTTAACTATTACACGGATTATATCATGGAATATTTACGGACATTGTGTGTATGTATGTACAACATACATTCTATACAAATGGATTATTTTATTCATGGTTAAAAAATCACTAAATATTAAAGTACTAACAGACTAACCAACCAAAAATGAAGGATTCAAAAAATTAAAGGGTTACTCGATAACCCGTAGATTATGAATCATTATAATTATAATAATTTAGGTCAAAGGTCACCAGTAAAAATTAATCATCAGAGACTGACATTGTGATTTAACGAGGATGTTTGAGCTTTTGTCTTATGCTCAATTAATTAGTCTTTCACATTGAAGATTGGCAAATTCTAGTTGACAAGGATAATCTCTTGTCCACTCTAATCTCTTCAGCTCGCTTTGTAAATACAGTTTACATAGAGGACAAATCTAAATGTATATTGTACATATATACTTCTTGTATAATATGTATTGTACGTACCTTATTCATATATTTAACATTATATACAGGCATACTCATGCTCATGAAAATAGATGAGCTGTAAAACTCGTGAAAATATATAACTGATGAGTTGGATGAACTGGGAAAACTTTTTGGCGACTATCGTACGCTTACGAGGTGCATCACTGAAATGAATGCATGCATGTTACATGTTGTTGGTTGGAATACGGTTTTCCCCGTCGGAACGCGTATTTTAACGCTCGGCCGCACGTGTATTTGCGCTCGGCTGTTGCTATTGCTGCTGCATGACCTCGCAAAATGTTAAAACGACCATAATTCATCGAACATTTCCGAAAACCAATTTCAATTTATCTAATTAATCCTTTTTCATAATATTTACTTTTTGCTATTACAAGTTACAATTTTTATTGCTCCAATAATTTTTAAGCTTCTATTTTTTCAATAAAAATTAACAATTTTGATTACTTTCTCGATTTTATGGATAAAAATAACAAGAATAATTATTAGAAATTTTAGTTAGTAAAAAATTTTTATCTTCTGATGGAATTCGGAGCAAACAAACCACATTTTCCGCGCAGCAGTAGAATAGACCAAGATGTTCGGTATACAAAAAAAAACACCGTGAAATCTAAAAGTTTCCGGGGTAGAATAGAAATATCTTAAAGTGAAAAATGTTTTTGTGCTGTAAAAAAATATTTGTTTTAGTTTTTATGCTATCAGCTTCTTCTTAAAATTCAATTGACGTTAAGCCAAAATAAACGTCATTATATTATAATCCATAATAAATCATTCGCTTAATGAACTAGCATGCTAGCTCATGACTGTTGAATCTTTCATGGTAAATGTTAAATGTTGAGTAACGATGTTACTCCTCTGTAAACTAGAATTTTATCTACGCCTCTAAAACAATTTGATTGCTTTAAAACACATGTTGACCCTCCGAGCCTTGCCGACCATAACTTACTAAACATATATGTATATAAGTAAAGGTTGTATTATATTACTCATAAATGTATCTAAAATATGTCGATTTTTTAGAGGGGATATTTAGTGAGTGTCTGGGTGTCGATTGACGCCAAAGCGATCGTAAAAGTAAAGAAAAAATAAAACTACTCAAAATAAAATTTTAAGTTTTCAATTTTTAGAGTAAAATTTTTTTTATAAAAATTAAATAATTGATATTTTGTTAAACATTTTTATAAAAATTCAGTCAAAAAAATCTGACCTAATTTTTGCATTAAATTTGACGTGTCTCAAAATTTACGATGCTTAATTAAATTTCAAAATAAAATATACTAACGTATAAAAATTTGGAATTTTTTTTTGAAAATTTACTTCAGAAATTTAAATTCAATCCCGTAGATTGTCAAAATTTATAAAAATGTTGTGATAATTTTTTAGATTTTTATAAAAAGATTTTAATTTAAAAAATTTTTTTTCCAAAACATGTTCATGAAAATTAATAATGTTCTAAATTTTTAAAAATTCAACTAAAGATCTAAAAAAAAATAACCATAATCTTTTTTTTAACACAATGACGGAAAAGTTTTTATCGTTAATAAAAAAGGAGATAAAAATTAACCCTGCGTAAGTATGAAATAAAAATAAAGACGTTTGAATATAAATTTTATCTTCCTCTCATTATATATTACAACGATTCGGCCAGATGTAAAATAAAGGGACCACCATAGATACAGATACAAATCCAAAATTATTTAAAGACATAATAGTGATACGAATTAAGAAAAGTATAGAGTAGACAGGATAGATGAGTAGAGTCGGCAGATCAGAAAGGTAGTTGAATGTGAATAGAAGCTGGTGTAGTAGAATAAATCCATCGAAAGACGCGCGTCGAGACATATTATAGTCGTTGGCGGTGGCGGTGGATGGTAAATGGGAAGGCAAGCCCAGGCATGGTTGCCATGGTACCCGCGTCCATCCCCCACGTCGACGGCAGCTCACCGCTATACACTGCTCGGAGTTTCTATGCTATTCCCGATTCCCGCGCTCCATACCAACACTAGTTCAGAGATTCTATACACCCACACCTACAGAGGCATATCCTGGCATCAGCCACCCTACGCATGTTCTATAGCACCCTCTTTGGTGTGTCGTTTATATACAACCATCATTCGCCATCCTTGCTCGTCTGCAATAACCTTTCCTCCCCCTTATCCTAGCCCTCCTCATCCATCTTCTCGATCTTTTTTATTTTTATTTTGTTTATTTTCTCACTTTATTCATCTACCTGAGATTATTTTGTA
This sequence comes from Cotesia vestalis, assembly GCA_000956155.1. Lineage (NCBI taxonomy): Eukaryota > Metazoa > Arthropoda > Insecta > Hymenoptera > Braconidae > Cotesia > Cotesia vestalis. The sequence goes on from JZSA01000171.1 coordinate 185,510, forward strand.
TATCAATCACGACGATAAAATAAAGATATTCTCTTCATGATTTTATTTTATTTTATCATTATTGTTTTTATTATTTTATTTTATTTTATTGGCTGAAGATAACGATACTAATAATAGTTATAACTAATAAATTATTATTCAGGTCAGTGTGACAATCTTGGAGTTTACTATGTCATTATAAACATATATGTATATAAAGATAATTGCAGACGATTACACTAACGCAGTAACGTTTATGGAACAGACACGTGAGTTGCAGAATATTAGCGTTCTATGAGTCTGCTTCTGTCTGTAGGTGAGTGAATAAGCGTATAACGTGTGATATATGTTTGTGTGTGGGTGATGATGTACAAATACCTTTATTGTATGTATGTATGGCTCTATATTTATGCACTTAGGCATGTGGGTGGATATATGTATATTTAGTGTGTGTATTAAAGAGTCGAATAGCAGATGAACGCAATGTTACGTGTATTACGTCGACACACACGGATTATGTACCCTGTGAGAGTCGAGGATGCCTGTAGACACCAGACGGATGATAGAAAATCGATATACGCGCAAGAGCTATGAGAATTACTCTACTCGGACCAACTCTACTCTTGTCGCTCCTGTTTAATCTATCACTATAACCTGAATCATGTCAATTGCACATGGAGGAAATCATTGGGAACACATTCCTCTATTTTATTACTGTTACTATTATTATTATTATTATAATTATTACTTTTATTTTTATAGTAATAAGCCGACTCAATTCATTCAACAAATTTTGAGTATTTATTAATCGTATACCTTAAAGTGAAAAAGTCGAGAAGGAAATTATTATTATATTGTTTTTTTTTTTAAATTGTTAATGTTCTTTGGCTTCATTTTTGTTCCTTTAAATTTTTTATAGAAATGAGCTTTGCTTTTAATGAAAAAAAATTGCCTTTTATCTGAGTATCGTAGTATACTCTATTATAATTTGAATCTCTAGTTATTGAGTAATGATAATAACAAATGAAAAAATAATTTCATTATTATGATTTATGATTATCAATTTTTAACTTCCGACAATAAAAATCAATTGGAATGTTATTGATTTTAACCTATTTTTCGAGAATCGAGTTTTCATCAGATCTTTAAGTTTTGAGGTCTTAGAAAGTAATTCTAACTATTTCTACAATGATGACACTGCACGGAAAAAATAAAACTCGAGAAATTACAACATAAAATGTAAAATCGGTCCAGTCGTCATCAAAACTAGAAAAATTACAGTTTGAAATAACATTTTTATAAATTCAATTTTTTAATTTAATATTCACAGCTTTCAATGTAAATATTACATTCTACAATGTAATTCTTATAAAATCTGTAATAATTACATTTGAAACTGTAATTTTTTCAGTTTTCTTTTTTCCGTGTGTGAGTATGTAAACTCCACATAACTTTTGGACGATCAAAACGCGGCTCACGGGGTTTTATTATCACTAGATTTAACGTGAATTTGAATTAGTTCCCTACTAATAGATTTTGAGATATCCTCACGATAAAATTAAAATAAAATGATTTTGAGAGATAACTTTCAAACTGGAGTATCAATCAATTCCAAAATCTGATTACCTCTTAAACTAAAAAAAAAAAAAAAAAAAAAAAAACTTTGATTTTTGCAAACCGCATTAAAATCAGTTAATTTGTTCGAGAAATATCATTGTCAATAAATTTTGAAAAAAAGGTATTTTCGTGTTAACTCAAAATTCTCTATCAGATCATATCGCAAATAATGATTAATCTTTTTGTACTGAAAATAATTACATTCAATCCCGGATACCGAATCAAAATTGGTGAATTCGTTCAAGAACTATTGCAATTTAATTTGAAATTTATAAAAAGGTTTTTTTGAAACATCTCGTCGATTTTTTAGCTTGAATTTAGTGGCTATAAATTTTAAATTTATTGAGTACCGAAAGTCAGCTTCATGATTTTAATTTGTAATTTAAATTATAGATAAATTCCATTAAGAATCATCCAAAAACATTTTGAATTCACTGATTGATTGATTAATTTGATAAAAAAATACAAATTGCGTTCATTATGTTATAATTCTATAATTGAATTATATATATAATAGATTATGTGAACGAGAGAACAATAAATAGAAAAAAATTGATAAAAATAAAATTTGATAGCTGAATAAAGAGAATAAAACTTTCTCTCAATAACTTTTATTATTTTAAATCAATTAACTTTTATGCATTTATACGTGGAAATACGCGCGGATATTTGCTTCCATTCATGTCACGGCAATTCATTAAAATAAAATAATCTGACGATTAAACTATAACTATAACTTATAATTGAAATAAATAAATTCTGAGTAATATCGTTGATTGATGGTGTAAATGACAGTTGGAAAAATAATACGTATACATTAATGAAAGAATTAGCGCTCGATTTGATTAATTAAAAGGGAAGTTTATCAGACAAACAAGATAATTATTTTAGTATGATAGAGTATTAATATAATAATAATGAGATGGTGATAAAAAGGGTATTAAATTTTTAGTGGTATTATTTTTATAATTCGCGTTCTTGAAGTCGTTGGAGTCACAATGTGTCGCTGGTTTCCAGGCGGACCGTAGAGTACGATACTATACCAGTACAGCGGCTGTTAATCTAACGGTACTCCCCCTCGCTTGTGAGCCACCATGCCGTACACATAACACATCTCCATGATGCACATACACACAGACGATTCCAGATGTAATAGTGTAGGTACGGCATAGCAGGACGGACTGGAATGGCATCAAGTTGGAGAAGCCAGCGGTTCAGTGACCGACCGACCGACCGAGCAAGTCGCATCTCCTGCTGCAAGCACAAGAGGAAGAAGCTATATAACTTCTCCATATAATATTATATATCCATATCTACTCACTACTCACATCATCTACCTATACTTTTATTCTTTCTTCTTATTCACTTATTCTCTCTTTAACGTACACTCTTACTACTCTTACATTAATATCTTTAGGTGTGCACACACGGGTTTAGACGCATCTTCATTCACCACTTTTTTTTTCATTTACAATTTTAAAGAGCTCTACCGCGAATCATTCATTACGAGATCAAAGCCTCAATCCTCTTTGATTTAAAACTCAAATCAACTGATAAAATCTCATGTTATATTTTTTTATTTCTTTTTGAATAATTGTTAAGCTTTTATGTATGCATTTTTAACCGTAAATAAACGAGTATTAATTCGAATTATTCACGCAGATAAATTTCAGTTTGCAGTACAATGTCACGTATCATGAATAAAAATAAATAAATTTTTATCAAACAATTCTGGAGTTTATTGACAGGGTGAATATGAAGAGGATTCGATCGATCACTTTGGAATGGGAAAGTACATTTCTAACTCAAAGATAAATTAATTAATCAAGTATATTTTTTATAAAAATGCTGAATTTAATGCTAAGGAAAAATTGTTATATTAAAATCATTTTCATTTAAAGAGATTAATAATGCAATCAGATTTTTTTTACTATTGCAATTATAAAATTTGAAAGAATTATATTTTTTAATTTTTAATTTCCTTTTTGGAGTAATATCATTAAATTTTTATTTTTGATCCCACGATTTGAATAAAAAATTAATCCTTAAACTTTAATTACCAACATTTGAATAAGAAATGAAATTTTAAACTTTTAATCCTACTTTTTGCATCGAGAGTTAAATTTTTTAAATAATTTTCGTCGTTAAATCATTAGTTTATAATTCTTGATCCTCTGATTTAAATCAAAAATTAATTATTAAATTTTTAATATCAAAATTTCAATTAATAATAATTTTTCAACTTTGCATTCGATTGTTTGCATTAAAAGTCTAATTTACAAATTCATGTTCGTGGTTAAATTATTGAATTATTGAATTCGTGACCTCATAGTCCGAATAAATAATAATTTTTTTAATTTTTAATCCAATCATTTGTATTAATAAGTCCAATTTTAAATTCAAAATTTTTCAATCAACAAATTTGTAGCTCTGCATACGAATAATGTATTATATCAAACAATTATTTCACTTTAAATTGATATTGTAAATAAAAATTGATTTTAATTTTGCATTGAGATGTATTTCATTATTTTCCAGTTAAAACTTTTATACCTTGCAAAGATTAATAAGTCCTTTTATTAAACTGTCCAAGAAAATGATATTTTCGATATAATTATATACACATAAGAAAACATTCTCTTTAACTGCGTCACGATTTACAAAAATCATATTTTCGTAGAATTCCAGACACTTAAATGATACGATAGCTAGGAATCTTATATTATAGTCTAAATGTTTTAAAAACCTGACGAACCACTTAAGAAAACTCTCAAGACAAATATGTACAAAGAGTATCTACTTAAATTACAAATTTGCTGGTTGAAGCTGAAGCACCCAGTTGGCAAATTTCATTTTCATTCTCGGCAGTATGGTACATACCTTTTTACCAATTCTTTATTCTCCTTGATATTTCTTATATATCACAGCTCAACTACACAAACGGTACCTACGCACGTCTCGGCACATGCCTGGGCATAAGTTGAGTAAACAAGTGTAAGAGAGTATAAAATGTAAAATACTTGATAAATCTCTGGCACGGATTTGAAACTCAAGAAATGAGAGTGACTCTCTTTTGGTAGTAAAAATAGTCATAAATTATGGATTAAAAAACAAATTTATAGTGATATAGAAAATTAATCTACAAAAGTAGAAAATCTTTTTGAATAAGTGTAAAATCGGAAATAGATCGATTAAGAAAATTAAATAAATTTTCTCATAAAAAAACGTGTGTAGTGTTATTTAATAGCGTTATTTAATTGGTAGATATTTATAAGAGTAATTAAATAATCAAACTTGTTAAAAATCATTCAAGACTATTTTCATCTTGTTAGTTTTATTTTTTTTTTAAAGAGTTTCTGAGTTCTTAAACTATAATTTAATTTCCAATTTTATTAAAATATACTTAATAGAGGCGCAGTAGCCTATCGGAGCCGGCCCTTGCTTACCAAAGCATTAGACCAGGTTTGAGTCCGGCGTACACCAATGAATATTTTAAAAATTGAAGTGTATTATTTTGCTTAGGCCAAAAAAATAAAAACGAGTTCTAATCTCAAAAGTTTACCCCCTACCGTAGTCGCTCATTGCCTTAGTAGTTTATGCGACTCTAAAAAAACAAAAAAAAATAATATAATTAAACACTAAATGAGAGAAAAAAAAATTAACTTTATTCAAGAGAAAAATTCTTGAACCAAGAAAAAAATTTGGAAAAGTTTCGTTATCTTGAATCAAGACGAAAAAATTTTTGAATCAAGTAAAATTTACTTGAACCAAGAAGAATTTCTTAGTTTAAGAATTTTTCTATTTAAATCAAGAAGATGATGCTCTTCAAAATTATTTACTTGATTCAAGTTAATTTTTCTTTCTGTGTACTATTAAGAAAATTGTCTTGTCACAATAATATATACTCTTAATAATTATTGAGAGTATATTTTCTTGTCTGAAGAATTAGTCGAACTAATCAAAGTAATTTGATTAATTCAAGTATATAGTAGTTAATGTTATGCCACTCCGGAGTCCGATGTACCATTTGAAACACTAAAAAGTAACTATTATCTGAATAAATTTTCCCGAACCCAAAAAAATGCACTTGTGGACTTACTCGGTATACAAAACAATTGATTTGAGTTGATGTAAGCTCATTTTTTCTAGATAGAGGTCAATTTAACAACAGTGTGTTAATGAAAATAGGAGGAGAGTTAAAAACCTGTGTTTGTTATTGTCATTAAATATATTACATACTACATTAGAATGGTATATAATAGATGTTATAGTGATGGATGCGCAGATGCCATTCGCGACACAAGTTATATTTCCGAAATAAATGTGTCCTCTCTTACGTCTGGCTGTGACTGCGACTGCACACTCATGTTCACTTTCCTCTTTATGTATGAATATATATATGTATATAGATTACATAGAGAGATCTCTCTTACTCAGAATTTCAGTATATAGTATATAGTAATAACTCTACGGCGGCAACACGACGTGGCCCTCTTTGCCCCCAACTGCGCCATCATGCATGGGAAGAGCCCGTTGGGCGCGATCTCTCCCGGCTCACTGAATAAATTACACAATTTCCTTGCTCGACCCCTACTCGCTCGGCATCCTTTTCTTCTCTATCATCTCATTTTTTTCCTATCCTTTATCTTTTATTCTCTGTCCTCCGTCCTCTGTACTCTGTAACGCCACGTTTACTTCACTTGTGCCCTCTCTTTATCCTTCGTCACGCATTGTGTCACATTCCCCTAGGAATTCCACGTGAATGCTAACCTTACATTCGTATATAGATATAACATATATACCTATTATATTATACATCTCCGTGTCTATATCTGTGTCTGTATACAAAAGACATAAAAATGAAAACAGGAAAAATTTTTAAATCTCTTATTTTTTATTCTTTCATATCTCAAGTACTTGCTAATAAAAAATAATTAAAAATTCATGTTAACTCAGCTTCCGTACACCGCTAAAATTTACGCTGTAATTACTTGTTTTTTTTTTTTTTCACTGGAGATTACAAAGATCACGCTAATTTTCAAATTAATTATTTTGAGTAAAGCTACAGATAAAGCTGAAGAATTAAAGCTGTTTTGTTCCAGATTAGAGATAGATTATTTGATTATACATTTTTATTATTGAGTTTTGTTGTAATTAATATAAGAGAGGAGATGAAAGCACAAGTGGATATCAGTGTAGAGTGGATATTTTTTTCAAAGATCACGGTCAGGACAGGAGTTATACTATACGAGATGGGCGGGAAACAATTGAGCCGATAATCGCTCGAATGAATTTGACTCGGGCGCAATATAGTACATGACTCGAGAGCGTCAGACAACGAGAACGCGCGGATATATGCTGTTGATGCTGATGCTGATGCTGATGCTCGTCGAGAGCAACGCGGGATATCGATTAGCTTGTTATACATACAAGGTCCACTGCATCAATGTTTTACGGTAAATATGTAAATGATGCGCATGCTGTGAATAACACTAACATCATACAGATTATTATTATTGTTGTTATTATTATTATTATTATAAAAATAATAAAAGAATAAATGATTAATATACTGAATATTTCAATTGGATTGTTTTCACAAAATAGCATTAAATGATTTTTATTTAAATTAAAAAAATATATTTGTAATAGTAAATTATTTAATGTCAATGAATACTCTCAATAAATTATATTATTAAAATCTATAATCCATACTCAATTATATAATTTCTCTACAGCACGTAAAAAATAAAAAATATGATAAAAAAAAATAGCTTGATTTGTATTTTAACTGACATGTAAAACATCAAATTGATAAATATTTCCTACAATGACATTTTCCCACGCATAAATAATTATAAAACAACAACAACGGCTACGAAATTTGTGTGGGCCAACGAATCAATTTTATCACTTTTTGATTGCATACTATTAAAATAAACCTATTTAAATATTTATGATCGTAGTCACATTAATCAAATACCGTTAGTTCTTAAAATACCTGTCAAATATGTGTAATAAATTTATTTCTATTTATATATCTTTACAGTTTCAGTTAGTAAATATTGTAATCACCAGTTACTAAATTATCGAATGTCATTAAACAGCGAATTAATTCACTACTTCTGGAGTAAAAATTTATTCAGTAATTGACCACTAATTATAAGTTAACAATTAACCAATAATCCGTGGTTATATCTATGACGTATCTGCAGAACAATACTGAGACTGATATAATCCTCATAATTTATTTAAAATTTTTCGATAGTCTCCCAGCTAGTAACTTCTGTTTATGACTATATTGGAATTTTAAGTGACTATCAAACTAACTAAATAATTAAAGCTGTTTCGTGATAGATATTATCGAAAGTTCGTGACCTGACTAAATATACAATTTGAGATCTATAAAAGATGTCATACATAGAGTTGTATTTATAATCCAAAACTAAACTTTGATCAAAACTTATTTTATCTGTAATTAATTTTATTTCCTTTTCAAGTATAAAATTGTTCAAGGATTTTTTTTCTTTTGATAAAATAAGAAATAATTTTTCTCTGCGTAAGAAGAATTTTAATTTTTTAATGTTAAATTTGTTGTAAATTTGAAATTTTTAAATTGAAAAAAATAATTTATTGACTCAAGAAAATATTTATTTTAATCAAAACTATTTAATTTTCTTTAAAAATTACCTTGACTCACGAAAAAGTTTCGACATTTAAAAAAATTTTTTTTAATTCGATTTATCATTCATTATCAGTCCCTTTTTCATCATCTTATGAGTAAAAAATCTGAAAAGTGTTGACCGGCAAGCTATATTTTGGAACTTCCCGCTTTTTTTGAGCTTGAAATGTTAGAAAATCTTCCTATTGGTTGATGTTTGAGCTTTCAGGACTCAAAAATTTAAAAGTTGTATCAAAAAAAACAATCATTTAGAAATTTTTAAATGGATGTAACTTTCGAACGTGTCATTCGATTTTGACTTACTTTGTGGCTTAAGTTTTTTAAAGTAAAAAAAAAAGTGTCTCTGAAGGCTGGAGTTGGTTAGATAAATATTTTAAAAGTTATTCAGAAAAAATTAAAAAAAAAATTTGAAACAGCTCGACCGATTGACTTCAAAATCTAATCAGTTTCAATTAACACTTTCGAACGCCGTGTCTTTTATCTTGATCGCTTAATTCGTTTTCAAGATATCGTACGACAAAATTTTATTTACATACATTTATATATACAGACCTACACACAGCCGAAAATAGTCGCAACGTCTTCCAAAAACCTTAAATCGTGAAGATCTGATGAAAGCTCGGACTTTTATTAATATTATTAATTTTTAAAGGATAAAGTTGAAGATAATAAACTTCACTAAAATTAATGTAATAGAATATCTTTTTGTTAAAATATCTAATTACCGCTAATTATGATGAAGTCGAAGTATGCAAAGAAGATTTACTGTCTAAATGTGTACTTAGGATGTATATTTACAAAATTAGGTACATATCCAATCTACAGTAATCATACCGGGTTGAGTGAGTGAATGTACTGTAAGAAAGACGTAGATAGAGTGATCGATGGGAATTCCGAAGTTAGCCTTAGCCAGCACATACCCAACATAGATCGTAGCTAACCTGAAGCAACTATTATGCAAACTAGTATAGAGAGACTGCACGATTACTCTAAAGCTTGTGGTCTAGGTTCTATTCATGAGTGACCTTCCTTGGTATACATGACCATAACAGACAAATGTGTCATTTCCCCTCAAGGCTATCACGTTCATTTTCACGTTAATTTACTTACTAATGACACATATACTTTTTTAAATTCTTTCACAATTTGCTAAATAAATAACTTTTATATTTAATTATTTTATAGATTCTATTAAACTTTGGAAGTTACAAAAAATAAAAACACATCAATTACAATTTTTATATAGTTTTTAACAACTATTAGAATTTAAAATTTTTAACGAATGTGATGGTTGATTGAAAAAATTCGGAGCAATTGATAAAGAAGAAAGAATGAATTTATTTTGACAGTTATTCAAAATTTAATGGAAAAAGAATGAAAAAAAAATTAATTCAACGTTTCAAATAAAAATTTTTCTTTTTACGCTAAAAATTTATAGTGGGAAAATAAACATTAACTGGATTCAAGAAAAAAATTATTGAACCAGGAAAAGTATATTGTAAAATTTAATTATTCTTAATTAAGTCAAAAAGTTCGTAGAATATACAAAAATCAAAAATTTAATTGATTCAAAATAAATTTAGATCAAAGAAAATTATTTTAAAGAGCTTCATCGTCTTGATTTAAATTGAAAAATTCTTAAAATGAAAAATTTTCTTAGTTTATGCAATTTTACTTGATTTAAGAATTTTTAATTTTGATTCAAGTTAATTTTTTTTAGTGTATTTACCTCAAACTTAAAAAAATCTAAAGAATTTCTTTCAAATATTATGTGAACACTCGAATCGATCGGATGAATGTGAATCTCATAAATAATTCCTCGATAAAATACTATAGACGTATACAGACATAAATATAAATATAAATAAAAATATATGTCTGTCAAATGGTATATAACATTATATACGAAATGCGAGGAATGAGCAATCACAAGACCCGTCGATTAAATGGTAAATCCCCCAAACGTTTTATTCGTCTCGACGATCTACTTTCACAACTTTCTTCGTTTTATTTAGTCTGACAGCTAAATAGAATCTAGATTGTAGATGTGCACTTAACTACTGGATACCGCGATTATTCACTTGATATAAATATGAATGAATAATAAATTGTGGTATTACGAGACAAGACTTAAATCATGAATCACGACAATTGATTTAAAAAATAATGACTATGACTGATAATATTATATGTATGATATAATTTATAATAAAAACTTTTATTCACAATACATTTCATTAATAAAATATACTTACACTAAAAAAAATAATCGGTAGATGTTACCGATTTTTTTTTTTTCGGTAGAGACTACCGATTATTTTTTTCAGTGAATATGTGATTCAAAACTTTATATTATTTTCCGATCTTTTGACGTGTCGAAGAAACAATTTTAAAAATAATCGACAGGTACACGTACAGTAAGCGAATGGATTCACGACGATGACATCGAGATACCGAGCACTTCTCCGTTTGGTTCTATTCGGAAAGTTTACAATTCAAGTTACTCTGCCCTCGGGGGAAAACTCTCTACATCACATACATCACAATATACGATCTCTTGCTTTGTAGCGACAAAACTTTTTATCCACATACTTTTGTACTATACTCCGCTTTTTATTCTAAAATACACACATATTTCAGTACTATGTTGTATAATGTCATTTTTATCTAATTTTCCATGCAATGTAAATTACTTTTATCATAATTTTAATTTTTATTACTTATTATACTGCAAAATTAAAAACACATTTTTGTTAAAACTAAGTACTTGTTAAAAATCGTAAATATATTTATAATTTTATTGAAATGTCGAATTATTTTTTTTTAATTAGGTTGTCAAAAAGGATGATAATTATTTTTTAATGTTTAAACTTTGATGCATTAAAATAAATTGTGGTTCTTGCATGCCTCATAAGCGAAGCGCACTTGTAGAATAATATTTATACATAAATGGCATGGAAAAACACTAGTTTAAACACATATGACGTTTATAAAAGACATTTTACTTTTAAAATAAATAAAAAAAATTATTCCGTGGACGTCCGACTGTCAAATGTATGTATAAAAACTGGCGTGGTCACCATAACTGCCGAAGAACTTAACTGATCAAAGCCATTTTTTTATACGCTTCAGCATTATCCAAAACTAAGTTCATTCGAAGATCACGGTCTAATTCAATGTAGTTTAATTATAATTAGCAATAAACTCAAATCTACTTATCGTTTGTATATCTATATAAGGTTCGCTTACAACACATACGCAGTACTTTTTTTCTGGGTGGAAAATGCCGCGAAAGATTTAAAAGTATTTGTATTTTATTTTAATCAATTTTATTATAGAAAATGAAATTATCAGGCGTGTATTTTTGGATTTCTTTAAATGATGATGTTCATAAATATTGATGATGATTTTTAAAATAATTATTATAAATTCTAAATTTAAAATTAAAAATAAATTATGAAAATATGAGAATGTTCTGTTACTTATTCTTTTCTGTACACAGTTAAAAATTTTGCGTCAAAAAATTTAGTGTTAAAAATTTTAACATAAAAATTTTTAACACAAAATATTTTGATGCAATGACGCAAAATTTTTAACTGTGTATACTAATAGAATTTCTAAATAGTTATGCTGTTAGATTATAATAATTTTCGAGCTTGAAACGTGATGCCATTAATTTAATTGAAAACAAAGCGACGATTCGTAGATATTTAAAAAATTGTCTATTTACAACATTAATAAAATTATAAATAGCAGAATGATTGATTGAAGTAATTTTAAAGACGATTATATTATAATTAATTCAATTCTTTAAATTATTCAGGAAAAAGATAACTTTACTGATTCGATCTTGAGGGTTTTTTTCTCTGATATAGAATACTGTTCATGTCTATAAATATCTTCGCACGTTGAATATAATTTTAACTTTACCTAATGTTCTATTAGAAGAGATTTTAGTAGGACGTAAGGGCCACGAAGAAGCAAACGCTGAGAAACAATTATAGTATCAATATTTATTTATAAATTAACCTAAATTTTTATATTTAAAATCTAATTATAGATCAACTTGACGAGACCTTCAGTGATAATAATTTAACACTCTCAATCAACCTTTTAACGTAATCAATTAATCAATCGATTTTTTTTTTCACAAAAAAAAACATGTTAAGTATTCTTAAACTCTGTTGTAATTAATTAATTACAATTATTAACAATCATGTCACTGACTACGATTATTGATTAATATTGTTGCTAAGATTATTCATATGATTATAATAAGAATTAAAAATCAATCGATGAATGTTGTTTATAGTTAAATAATCTAATTTGAATATTATGTCACTGAAGAACAATAATTTATTTATATAATTGCTATGATAATTATGATAACTTCATGATAGATTCAATTATAACTAAATGATTATGATCATTAATTATTATTAAATAACATTTAACCAGCTTACTGTAAAAGTTGCTAGAGATAATTAATTAATGTTGATAGAGGTATGATCAAGGATAAAATTAGTTTGACTTTGTACAACAAGTTGTCACGTTTGATATCTAATCATACATGACACAAATCGATTGCCTAAGCACCCACGATGATGTATGGATTACCGGATATTCCTCCAATAATCCTCCGAACAATCGAGAGGATCACTAGACAGGCAACTTTCCATAAATTTACTTACTAATCCTCCGTTTGTTTTTTAGCTTTCAAAATTTTTCAGTTATCTTTTTTTATAGCAATGTATTGCATTCATTATTTTGTAAGAGATAGTTATTGAAATTTTGACATGATAATTAATTTAATTATGCTACAATTTGTAGAATAATTACTTTTTATCGATATTTAAATAAAAAAAAAAAAAACGAGTTTATACTGTAAAAAATCGGGAATTAATTTTTACTGCTTTTGTTCGAAGTAAAATTGGAATCTTTCTGTCAGCGGAGCGAGTATGGATTTTTATCCGAAAAACATTCGAGCTTTTGAATTAAAATAAATTTTTATTTAACTGAAATAAATCTTATATTTTGAATGCCTAAAAAAATACTTTAACCAATTTTTCTCAAGTTTAATTTTGTAAATGTCAATTGTATTTTTCATAAAAATTTGACTTTTTTGGAATATTGAACAAAATTTTCATAGATTATTTTTTTTTTTTTTCAAGTCTTGTCAATAAACCCTAAGTAAAAATTTTTAAATAATAAATTTTTAAAAAATGATGAATTTACTCCACGAATTTTTTTTTTTTAACAATATAAATGAAATTTTTATCAGAGAAAACTCCACTCGGGAAGGATTTGATCAATTAAAAACTATCCACCCCACAAATTTTTTAGCGTGGAATTTTATAGTTGTCAAAGAACAAGGCAAAAATTATTCCAAATTTTTCCCTCAATGTGCCCACGAATATGTTCAAAACCGAATCAATCGTGTTTTGAAATTTTTATCAGATACCTCGACATCCGGTATATCACAAAATTGTAGCGAAAATTTTTCTAGAACGATTTTAAATAGCTCGAAACTAAAAATAGCTGCAATCGATAAAACTAATAATGAAATTTCCTTAACAATGAATTTATAAAAAATAAGTCAGGTGAAAATATCTAATGAGGATACTTCCTGAGCAGAGTATCGCGATCCTTACTATAAATTATATAAAGATCTATAGCCGGATCTTGGATTTTTCGAATCGAGTCCAAGGCTAATACTTTAATACTTTCGTGCATCAGCCAGCGAGTACGGTACATAACAGAAGCACTGATCCCTTCTAGTAACCAGCAACAGCAACAGCAACACCAGGACTAGACCAGTATATAGCATAGCTGTAAAACAACAGCGCAGAACAGTAATAAGAGTATATACGGCGACTCCACAGAGAGACCTCAGATCACGTTTTCCAGAGGACCTTTTCCAACATGCGCTTTTTATTTCTTCTTTTCTTTATCAACTTTTCTTAGTTGGCGCATCGGTGCAAGAAAGTGCTCGGCTACCGCATCACTTCGCAGACACATATATGTTAAACTGGGTTACCGGAGTAAACTAGAGCGTGGAGCTAATGACGAACATCCTTGAAAATGGAATAAAGAAAATTTCTTCATTTTATTAAGAATTAAATCGAAATTTTCTCTTTTCTTTTTATTTAAAAAAAAAAAAAAAAACAATTACCAATTGAGTTTTACCATTATTCTGTGATTCATTTTGTTTTTCTTGTTACGTTAAATTATTGGGTTCTTAGTTTTACTCAGTTATCATTTCAAATGCAAGAAGAAATGCTGCAGCTCGAGACATCTCGCGGTAAAATATCGTCAACAATTACATTAATACCGCCGATGATAATCATTCGATCTATTCAATATTATTTTTTATGAAAATTATTCATTTATTATTTGTGGATTTTCGCTAAATTATTTTATTCATTTATTTGGCATCTACTTTTAAATGTAAAATCCTATTAACAGATTGAAGTCTGAGTAATTAAAATATTAATCAGTTCAATCAACGAAAACATTATTCGATAAATCAAATTAGTAAGCAATTAGTGAATGATATGTTTGAATTATCGAAAAAATGGAAAATCGTGTCAGTTCAAATGATAACACTAGAATAGTATCAGCAAAAGTTAGCTTAACAGTAGAATTAAAATAATCAATTATTTTTAACGAATACTAGTGCATGCTAAAAGATAAAAGTTATTTTTTATTCATGCGAGGATCAGCGGCTTAATGGAAACTGCGAGCTAGTGAGATATTATTGCACATTAATGGCATTAATATATTATAGAATTATTTAAATTTTCATCAACCGTCTCTGATATCGCGATCATATCAAATCGCGGATTTATATTCAATTTTTGTTTGGCGCTCATTTTTTCGAGATTTTACTTTTTAATAAAAGTGTTGGTGGGTGAAAAAAATATTTTTTGACTTGATGTTATTCATAACTTAATTTTATTTTATTCTATTATAAAACTGTATTAATGATTAACTAATGTGAATAATTAATACTACTTATTTAAGATAGCTAAAAATATAATTTTTACCAGTTGAATATTTTATACTTTCATTAATAAAAAATTACCAAATTACTTTTAAAATTATTATTTTTATTGTTAAACGATAGAAAATTCAAAAGAAGTCATTTTTTGATATTCTTTATTAAAAAATGTTCAATACAGTAACTTTGTTTTAATGACACAATAATTTAAAATTATGATTTGATAAAATTCATACTAATTGCTGAGTATCACCAAGAAAATCATAGTATAAATAAATGTAAATATTCTGCAAGTAATACAAAATACAATTTGAATGTCACTGAAAAGAAAAGTTACATAACTAAATTACAAAACTCGTGTACAGACTGGATAAGTAATGATCGAGATTGAGAGGGGAGAAAAAGCGCATATATATGATGTGTTGCGTGAGAGAAGTGTTTTTATTCACTTATTATTTGTAAGGCCAGTCGAGTTGCGACTGCTCGATTAACCAGATCGTTAATCTTTGCTCTCAGATACTATTAAATTTGTTTTGTATAAAATAAAAACAAAATGATATAAACATAAAAATAAAATCATGGACTTGCAAACGTTGATAACTACGGTACTAATTACATTAATTTTGTTATTAATTATCTTGCATTCTTATACACATCGAAGCAAGCAAGGACAGCTTATTGATAAAATTCCTGGACCTAAATGGTATCCAATTATTGGCAATGCCTTAGATCTTATGGTACCGCTTGGTAAGTCAAATAAATTTACCTCATTAATTTTTTAAAAATATTTTAACTGATGTTTTTTGTAAATAAATAATAATAATAATTCAACTAATTATTCACTTTGAAGAGGATCTTTGGAATTTTTTCCGACGTTCTTCAAGAAATTATTATCCTATTTACAAGCTGTGGCTTGGTGTTTGGCCCATCATCAATATTCATCATCCCGATGACGTTGAAGTATGTATATTATTTTTTAATATTTACAAAACAATTTATTTTAAACAAAATATATCTTAAGAAAATATTTTTTATGCAAGTAAAAATTTTCAATGTTGTTTTGATTGTTGGTTGAATTTTTTAGCACTTTAATAAATAAAAAATTGAATGTTTTTTTCTCAATTTTCATTTATTAATATATCGTGTTACTAATACCAAAAGAGAGTGTAAAAATTATTTTTTCTGCAATCCACTTGTAAATTTGTATTAATATAAATTTATAAATCTGTTGGAAACAAAAAAAAATTTTTACCTACGCCCTCTTGGTTTAAAAAAAAAATCTTGAAACTAAAAGGGCGTAAATAAAAGAAATTTAGTCATATTTTATTTTTGCTTATTTCATTTTGAACTTCTGGGTATGAAAATTGAAAATTTTTTAAAGTTATTCAATTTAGATAGATTTTTGTTGGTAAAATTTTTTTTTAATTTCGACGTTTGAGTGTCTCAAGAGTCTTGTTTTTTTAATTTTCAATTTTTATAAACATTCAATGTTAAGTTTTTAAACCAGAAAGTTAGAAAATAAAATTAAAAAAATTATTTATCCACGCTATTTTTGGCTTTAAGAATTTATTTCTTTTCACAGATTTTTAGATTCTACAAATTTACAAATTAATTGGAGAAAAAAAATTTTTTTTACACCCTATTGATTCTGCAGAACCGAAAAGACATAATTTGAAATACATCCTTTTGAAATTAGCAACGCAATATCTTTTATATTCAAATAAAACTTTGTATCAATTAAGATTGTAAACTTTTTGCTTATAAGGAAAATTTAAAAAAAAATCTAAAAACATTCGATACTACGTTTTAAAATGGACAGTCTTAGTATTAAAAGGAATTTTTTAATCATAGTTTTCAAATTTTTTATTAATTTTTATTTGTAAAAAAAACTTTATTAATACTTAAAAAAATTCATTTGTTAATAAATCTTTGTTTAAATCGTACTGTAATGAAATTTAATTTCAATCAACAGGTTATACTGAGTAGCAATAAAAACATTAAAAAAAGTGTATTCTATGATTATTTACATCCGTGGTTAAACAGCGGTCTTCTTACAAGTACAGGTATGCACATAAAATCTTAAAAAATTAATTAATAGCTTTTATTATTCATTTATTAATAATAATTGTAAATAAACCAGGAGATAAATGGCGCGGTAGAAGAAAAATATTAACACCAGCTTTTCATTTGCATAATCTTAACGAGTACATGGGATCAATTGTCGACCATAAAGATCGTTTAATTAATGGAATAAAATCAGAAATAAAATCTGAAGATGGAGTTATCAAAGAACTTTTGCCCTTGATGTCCTCGTCTACACTCAACATAATATGCGGTAAAATATCGACCAACTTTTTTTAATAATTCATACATTTAATTTATGATGAATAATTTTTTACAGAATCATCAATGGGAGCTACGATCCAAGAAAATGATCCTGAGCAAAAAAATTACAAGCAGTCGGTTTACGACGTTGGGGAAATTTTTTACTACCGGTAGTTTTTTGCAATCATTAATTAAAATTGAATACTTTGTAGTTAATGTATTAATATTATTTTGAATAATAATTATCAATCCCAGAGCCGTCAGACCGTGGTTCAACAGCGATTGGATCTTCGGTTTCTCAGCCAAAGGTCGCGAACAAGCTAAGTGTTTAAAGACATTGCACAAATTTACTGATAAAGTTCGTAAAAAATATCCGGAATTAATTAATTGTATTTTATCAACCGGTTTATTATCTATTACTTTTTTCCTTGTCTGATTTAAATCTGCAGATAATAAAAGAACGACAACAATATCACAAAGACACCAAAGATAAATATTTAGGTGATTTCGAGGGAGGTACAAACTTAAATTCACAGTATGATGGACAAGGTATTTTGCATAAAAGTATTATTTATTACTTAAAATTAATCAGCGAATAATAATTATTCATTTTGAGCAGTAAAGCGTAAGAGACTGGCCTTCCTTGATCTCTTGATCGCAGCCTCAAAACGAGGCCTCGGTGTGGATGATCGCGGAATTAGAGAAGAAGTCGATACTTTTGTTTTTGAAGTAATTATAATTTTTTAATTTTTTATTGATGTTATTCAATAATTGTGTGGTGACTTGAATTAATAGTATCTGTCTGTTCTCAGGGTCACGATACCACGGCCATGGGATTACTTTTTGCTATTTTACTTTTGGCTGAGCATAAAGACATTCAAGTAAATTATACGTTTATTTTGATAATTCTTTTCTATTTGTTCATTTTTAAAGCAAATTAATTTTTTTTAGGAACGAGCGAGACAAGAAATAAATTCAGTATTAAAAGCCACAGATGGAAAAATGGGCATCAATGAGGTCCAAAAATTTTCGTACTTGGAATGTTGTATTAAGGAAGCGTTGAGACTTTATCCAAGTGTTCCGGTTGTTTCAAGAGAAATTCAAGAAGATGTACAATTGAGTGAGTGTATGGCTTTTATTTTAACTAAAAAAAAATAGAATTGACGGAAAAATTGGGAGCTATACACTGAGAAATTTTACGTCATTTTGAACACAAATCAAGTGTAACAAAAATAACTACTACATTTTTTTCGTGTAGTTTCTACGTAAATGCCTATGGTATAAATAAGTTGAACACAAAATATTCTTGACACAGAGACGGAGGATTCTTTACTGCGTAATTTTACTGAGATATTCATAATAAATACTAGCAACATTGCAGTCATCATGAGACTGCCCTGAATTGTGAACTATAAATAAATAAAATTTTGCTTTATTAATTAATGACTTTCGCTAAATTGCACTGTACTTTTTTAACTATTGACATTTTTTAAAGATATAAGCTCATCCCGATGTTAAACTCATCAAGAGCTTTCATTTGAGTACCCACATGCATTTTGATATATTTCTCATATATACATATATATAATATATATAAATATATGAAAAATTGATGTGGGTACTTAAATGGAAGGTCTCCATGAGAGTAACATCGGGATGAGCTTATATCTTTAAAAATGTCAATAGTTCACGATATACAAGGTCATTTCTTAATTAAATATCTAGAGACAGAGCATTTTATCATATAAATACACTGGCCACAAAATTTTGCTTATTCTCTTAATAATATAGATTAAAAGTTTAATCCTAATTGATATTTTTTTTTTTTCCAGAACATTGTTTTGTACCCAAAGGAGCAGTTGTAAATATTCATCTAATAGACACACATCGCGATCCTAATTTCTGGCCGCGTCCAAATATTTATGATCCTGAAAGATTTGCATCAGATCGTATCGAAAAACGGCATCCGTTTTCATACGTTCCGTTTAGTGGAGGTCCGCGTAATTGCATTGGTAATGACTTACTTACACGATTTTTATCAATATTGTTAAACATAATGTTCATTGTTTTTTGACGCTTTTATTAAGCTTATTATCGGAATGATTTTATTTGGTTGAAGCGTCTGAATTTAATGTTTAAAATCATCATGAATTTCCAATAAGAATGTACTTGATTATATTTTTGAGATAAGTAGTTCCTTTATAGAATTGAAACTTTTTTAAATAATAATTTGTGAAATACTAACTATTCAATATTAAAGCCTTTCTAATCCTTTAATTTGACGTTATCTTAATAAAAAATCTTAATCACAACGTTTTACTAACAATTTGTGTTATTTTAGTGATTTTGTTAAATTAACAATTAAAATTTTTTTTTGTACTTTTCAGAGAATTTACATAATAACTTTCATTGTTAATTCAACGAAATTACCTACATGGCAAAAATATTTGCTCAAACATAAAGATTCAAATTTTAAATGAAAATAACGTCAAATTAAAGGACTCGGAAGGCTTTAATATTGAACAATTACCATCTCAAAAATTTGTATTAATGTAATATAATTTATTAAATGGCCGTAGGACACAGTCCCCAACAGCCAAAAGATCCAAAATAGCATACAAAGTGTGTGCAATAATAAAAATCAAAAAACAAAATACAAAAATTATAGATAATAAGCAATTCTAATAATAATAATAATAATAATAATAATAATAATAATAATAATAATAATAATAATTTTTTAAATTATAACTTTGATCATTACAGGTCAAAAATTTGCTATGCTTGAACTAAAAACAGTAATTGCTGGAATATTACATGCTTTTTATTTGGAACCACAAGATACAGCAGCAGACATAAAGATCCTTTCTGATCTTGTTATCAGACCAGCAACGCCAGTTTACGTGAAATTTGTACCAATAATAAATATCAATAAATAAAAATGTAATGGAGGTGGGGCGGGGAGCAAAACGGGGTACTTAAGAAAATCTTAAGTATACAAGTATCCAAATCTTAAGTATCCATATGATTCTATTATTACTATTAATGATAGATTAGTGAACTAATATATGTAACATTCTTTTGAAGTTGTATAAAATTATAATATCAAAAATGATCCGAGAAAAATTTTTTAAATTATTTGAAAAAGACACTTTTTTGAAATTGTTAGCTTACTATTTCTCTTCAATCAACGTCTTCTTTTAAGTGCCGATTTTATTTTGAATTTGATTGTTACATCTGTTTAAAAGTTATTCCAAAAAAGAAAAAAAACATTTTATTTTCAATTTTATTTTGGAGATTTCTCAAAATCTATCTGGTTAAATTTATGAGTTAGTTCAAATTTATGAGGAAGTCGAAGTTTCGCGGAACTCTATTGAATGACGCCAATTTCGTTCAAATCAGTGGAGCCGTTGAAAAGTTATGAGAGGTAGACACTCACACACACATATACACATCTTCGTAGGAGTATTCAGAATTACTTCCTAGGACCTTAAAATGTGGAAATCTGATTAGAACTTGATTTTCGAAATCTGGAGTGTAACCAATGACATCCCAATTTTTTTTTTGGAATCATTGATTGCTACAGTGAAAATTTAAAAATCTAGAAAAAGAAATCTTATGTAAAAAAAGGTGTAAATATGTAAAAAAAAAAAATTATTATGATGCTCAATAACGATAAAAATTACTGTAAAAATTTTTTTCATATTTTTTTTAAATCAAAATTTTTTTTTCTCAAATTGTAGAAAATGACATTAAAATATATTTTATAAAACAGTAAGATCTTTTTGGAAAAAAAAATTTTTTTACAAAATTTTGGGAGTACGTCATTTTGCCCCCTTTCCCCTATTTTTGTACATATAAATGTTATTTTTTTATTACACCATCGATTATTTTTATTCACCCTCTCCTGATGAAACTAGTTATCTAAAGTCACAAGTTATCATTATTTCGTACATTAAATTTTCTCGCGCAAATTACGAGACAAATGATAAACATGTTTTCATTTATTTTTAAACAATTATTATCTAACTAAATAATTATTTTTTTTTTTTCATCTACTTAGCGTAAGGATGTGTCTGTATTGACATAAAAATCAATTCACTATCAGTTAACTTCGAGACATCGAGTATTAAACGTGTTGAATTGTGTTCTTGATTTCAATAACTGTAGATCTATTAAAGTGACAAATGGTTTTATTCATTTTATCAATTATACTTCTTTTATTTATTTGTTATGTTTATATGAAATTTTTACATCGATCACGTCGAATGGTATTTTATTTAGAGAAAATTCCCGGTCCTAAAACACTTCCGATTCTTGGAAATGCTTTAGATTATTTGGTCACGCCAGGTAATTTTATTTTTTTATCTTTTGAATAAGATTCTTAAATAATTTTTAAATTATTAGACTGATACACAGAAAAAAAAAATAAATTTGAATCAAGAGAAAAATTCTTAAACCAAGAAAATAATTTTGAAGAGTTTCATTGTCTTGGATCAAGACGGAAAATTCTTGAATGAAGTAAAATTTACTTAAACCAAGATAAATTTCTTAGTTTAAGAATTTTTTTACTCAAATCAAGAAGATAATATCCTTCAAAATTATTAACTTGATTCAAGTAATTTTTTTTTTTTCTGTGTAGGAGTTGAAAATTAATTCTATTAATATTTACACTTTTGAATGTTATTATTAATTAATTCTAATTATATGTTTTATTAATTTTTAATTCAGTATAAATTTAAGCTTGCGGTTGTATTTTTGCTGTACTCTTCTTAATAATTTTTTATAAATCTAATTTGTTTAATTTCTGACGTTAAAGTGCTTGATAAAGTCCTGAGACAGACGAAACATTGCATAAAAATAATAAAGATAATTAAGTAATAACAAAATTAATTATCAAAAATAAATCCGTGAACATTTCAAAGAATTAATACTGATTAAACGATGTGTATTTCTAGATCAATTATGGGACTTTACACGATACTTAAACAATGCTTATTACCCGATTTCGCGAGTATATAGTCTTAAAGATGGTGGAATTAACATTCGTCATCCCGACGACATTGAAGTAAATTATCTAATTATTAATTTGATTAATAAACTTATGGAGAAAATTAACACTATTTTTATTGCTGAATTTCTAGATATTACTATCGAGTTCGAAGAATATTACAAAAAGTAAAATTTATGCTTTTTTGAACCCTTGGTTTGGTACCGGTTTATTAACGAGTACGGGTATGTATTAGCTTTCCTTTATTTATAATTATAAATAATATAATATAAATAATAAATTTTTGTATCTTATTGAAAATTTAGGAAGCAAATGGCAGAAAAGGAGAAAAATATTGACTCCAGCGTTTCATTTCAACGTACTAAAAGAATTTTCGGATATTTTTGACCAAGAAGCGCGACGTATGGTTCACGATTTACAATCTCAAGAAGAAGAAGATGTAACAGTAGATCTTGTTCCTTTCATAACAAAATATACTTTGAATGCTATTTGTGGTAAGTTTATACTTAAAAAAAAAAAAAAAAAAACTTTCATAACAAAATATACTTTGAATGCTATTTGTGGTAAGTTTATACTTAAAAAAAAAAAAAAAAAAAGGGATTCTAGAGAATTTTTGAACGAATAAAATAATTTCAAAGAATTTTATTGTCTTGAATCAAGACGAAAAATTCTTGAATGAAATAAAATTTACTTTAAAATAAAATATAAAAAAATATTTCTAAAAGAAACGGCAATGGGAACTTCGCTGGAAGGACAAAAAAGTTCGATGGATAATTTTCAGAAAATCTATCGCAAAGCCATACACGATCTAGGAAACTTATTGCTACATAGGTAATAATTACACTAATAATTAGTAATTAATCCTATATAATTATTAACTTTTAACCCAGACTATTAAGACCGTGGCTGCATCAAGATATTCTTTTCAATCTTTCACCAACATCAAGGATGCAAAGTAAATGCTTGGACATCGTCCGTGGATTTTCTAAAAAGGTTAATTGAGTAACATACTAATTAATTAACAATAATTAATAATCATAATCTAATTTTAAAAAAGAAATATTTAAGATTATTGGCGAGCGTAGGAAGTACCATGAAGACACTCAAGGAATTCATCTGAAGGAATTTACAGAGACAAATACTGCAGAAGATGTAGACAGGCAATTATTGAGGAAAAAAAGATTAGCAATGCTTGATCTACTAATTGCTGCGATGCGAAACGGTAATATCGACGAAGACGGTATCTGGGAGGAAGTTGACACTTTTATGTTTGAGGTACGCGCTACTGTGTGATTACCTTGATTTTGCAATTGTATATTATTTATTTATTTTTTTTCATAATTACATGACATGCATCAAATAATAAACATGTGAGGATGTAATTGATTCATCATTTTCCGCTGAGTCAGTTTAGAGCAGAATAAAAGTTAAACTGATAATTTTCAGGGTCACGATACCACGGCAATGGGAATTTGCTTTACTCTTTTACTTCTGGCAGAACATCGTGAAGTTCAGGTTTGTTAATTGAAAATTTTTTTAATTGTTTACAATCACGATAATAGCAAATTTTTTTACTTGATTCGGTTTTATAATTAAATTTTTTCGATAAATCAATTATTCTTTTTTTTTTTTTTTTTTTTTTTTTTTTTTTTTAATAAAATGAATTAAAAAAATTTTAATTTTTGATTTTTTTTTTTTTATTTAAAAAAATTTTTCTTCCAATTGAAATGTTAAAATTTTTGAAAAGATTTTTTTTAAATTATTTTATTTTAGAAAACTTAAAAAAAAATTTTATCAAATTTTTAAGTTAAAAAATTTTTTAATATTGCGATTCTACACGGAAAGAACAAGATGACATTGGATATCATCCCAGATTATACTCAGTGATATCTGCGGTGAAAAAAAATTTCAGATAGTAGCTAAAAAAATCGAAATTATACTGCTTGATGTCTGGATTGTACTCATTATAATCTGGATTATACTAGCTATTATCTGAAATTTTTTTTCACTCAGTAGAATCTAGGATGATGTCCAGTGTAATCTTCTTCTTATTGTGTACACATGATCAAAATTTTAGAATTTTTATTACTTATATCACTTATTAAATGAATAACTAATTGTTTTTATTACAATATATAGGCACGAGTAAGAAAAGAGTTTGATGATGTCATTGAAAGTTCTAATGGTCAAATAACTATTACGGAATTACAAAAGTTATCTTATCTCGAGCGTTGTATCAAAGAAGCTTTGCGTTTATATCCAAGCGTTCCGTATATTTCTCGAGATGTTACTGATGACATACAACTAAGTAATTTAATTTAATTATGTAACTTAATAGCGATTCTACTGTTATGTCTATGTCTTATCTGAAGACTGCTACCTTTTCAAATTAACAGCGAGCATGTCTGTTTTCGTATTTTATTGACTACAATTTTACCGATTCCGATTTCAAAAGTTGATTTACGTTCTTGTTTAGTTCTGCTGAAAAGATAGCGGTCGCTTTTAATCATGAGCTGATTTATGTCCCAATAAATAATTAATTAGCTAAAATGAATTCCAGGAGATTATTTTATACCAAAGGATGTGATGGCCCATGTCCATATTTATGATTTACACCGTGACCCAAATTTTTGGCCCGACCCGTTGCGGTACGATCCAGACCGATTTCTACCTGAAAACAGCTACGGAAGACATCCTTTTGCATATGTGCCGTTCAGCGCAGGACCGAGAAATTGTATTGGACAAAAATTTGCAATGCTAGAATTAAAGGCGATAATTGGGCACTTGATTCATAACTTTTACTTAGAGCCCATTGACTTGGCAGGTGAAATCCGAATGCTGCCGGATTTAGTTCTAAGACCCAAACATTCTGCGAGGATTAAGCTAATCTCTCGGTCTAAGTGAATTATTTAGTAAGACAATTAAACTGTTGATAGTAGAGGTCGTTCACCTAAAAAAATTTTATCAAATTCCAAGTTTTATTGTTTAAAATACTATTACAAGTGCAGAAAGTTTAATATTCCAAAATGTCGATAAAATTTGGGTAATTATTTACAAGTTGGGTCAACCCATTCTGGGCCATCTTAAGTTTTCTTTTTTTTTTTTTTGTAATTGTTCGTTTTTTTGTACTTAAAAAAAAAATATATGCCAAAAACATTAAAAAAAGATAAAATATAAATTTTATCCAAAAACATGAAAGCCTAAATTTTTTCCGACTCAAAGGCAAAAAAGCTATTATATTGAAATCTTTATTTTTTTTTTTTTTTTTCATATTTTTTATCATAAAAGCACCGTAAAAATAAGCAGAATAAGCACTTGTAAATAATTACCAAAAATTGATCTTTTAATTAAAAAAATTACTTTCAACAATTTCAAAATAAAAATAGTAATTGAAAAAAAATTTTTATCTTATTGTCAAAATATTATAGAGTGATTTTTAAGATCTTTCTGTAATAACTTTACTTTCATAAATATCTATCAATGAAATATCTTGAAAAATTAATATCGAGCACTTTATACTTTTTTTAACAATAAAATAAATGTTTTCATTAATCACTCTATTCTTATTTCAGACTTATTCAAAATTTTTTTTACTTTTCAAGTGTATTTTCTATTAAAGTATTTCAAAAAATTTTTTTAAACAGTAATTTAAAAATAAAATGATTATTTAATGTTGGGGACGAATACATAAATCAAAATAAACGATTTTCACAACAATTTCGTATTTAATACAACTCCTTTACATCATAACTACAAATGTAACTTTTTAAAAGCTTTTTTTTTTCTTTTTTTTTAATTAACAAAAACAATACATTGGTATTTTGTTAGTATAAAGGCTTAAAATATGTCATACACATTTTTAATTGTAATGAAGTTTTATACATTCAATGGTACGTTTGCTTACTATCTATTTTCGAGCCAAAAAAATTTTTACAAAAACAAAAATTTCCAATTAAATCAGTACAAGTACCAGAATTAAGAAATTTAATAAATAAAAAATAAATACAACAAAACAAAAGTAAAAAATTACCAATACGGCTTTATAAAAAATAGAGAGCAAACTTAAAAAAAAAAACAATTAAAGGGCTTCGTCGTTTAATTATACATGTAATACGCAAAAATATTTAACTTGTTGAAATATTTGGTTACACCGTACAATTAACGAGAGAACAATAAATATCTTTGGTGACGAAGAACGAAACATTTTGGTATTCTTGCATACAATGTTTTTTGCAAAAAAAAATAATTCGAGTACAAAAAAATTAATGCAATTTAAATCATCAAAGATCAGTACATATCATACTATACTGTAACTAAATTAAAAATAGCTGATACTTAATTAAACTTTTACGCATACACACAAAAATCGTTATACTAAGCCACAAATTTAGATCTACGTCTATTCTACATCACAATCGAAAAAAAAAAGTTATTTTTTACAAACAATTTTACAGCACTCTGTATTCGTTAGATCTATCGACGTTTAGTTTTTTTTTTTTTTTTTCTATCTTTTAATACATAATAATAAACACAAACACAAATAAATATTGGTTACAATAATTAAAATCTACTATTAAACTAATCACTTGGTTTTACTCAATATATAAGAAATAGGATAAATAAAATAATAAGAAAAGGATCGACCTTTGGTGTACAATTTAATTTACCACGTCGACTTATTGTTTCAATTTGGTACAGCAGTTTTAATTTAAATTATCATTATCAATACAATTGTTACTTTTTTGTTCATTTGTATGAAAAATAAAGAGCTAATTAAAAAAAAAAATCAATTTCAATTGCGTCAATATTCATTTTTCAGTCTTATGAAATCCTACACTATAAAAGATCATTATTATTAATTTTTTTTTTTGTGTAAATACTCAATATCAATATTTATACAGAAAGGCACAAAATTGAGAGTTGTACTGACCAAATGTAGGCATTGAAAAAGGCACTTTTATAAAAAATCTTCATTAATTACCTTATTGATTAATTAAATAGTCAATATTGAATGGAAGATAAATTTATCGATAAACCATTATTAATTTTCATCGTGCGTAAAAACAATTATTACTTTGGTAATGACTAGTTTTTATAATTATTAACATAAATATCTATGTATGTAAAAGTATTATTATAATTTGACAAAAAATTTTTAGGTATAACATTTCTTTTTAAAATTTATTTCACCAAAATAATAATTAAAAATGATTGTATCAAAAGAATAAAAATTATTATGGCGCACTTGAGATTCCAGACTAAAAAAATTAATTGATTTAATATAACAGCCTGACGATTAAATCTATTCCCTTCTTATTATCTTAATCCACATCCTAATACAATTATAATAATAATTAATAATCAAATCACATATAATAAAATAATGAAAAAATAAAATAAGCTGAGGGATAAAATTAAAATTGTATGCGGTAATTACTGGGTCTGGGTATAGACCGAACTTTAGTAGGCGGTAAGGAAGATGTAGATGCATCGCTACTGGCAGTGCCTCCAGAGTCACGTCCGCCGCTTTTGCTGCTGACCATGCTACCAGTGCTGAGACCACGAACTGATGAGCCACCTGTTTGTTTCCTGAGCGTAGCTTTAGCATCTCCGTCACTCAATCTTCCGTAATCACCGATGCGTCTTGAAGGCGGTGGTATCAACGAACGGCCTTGAGTCTCACGGTGTTTAACGTCCCCACTACTAAGTATCATCTTCTTTCTTTCGACCTCGCCCAGCCGTTCGTACTCTCCACTGGAAGGTTTTTTGAGCGTGTTGGGCACAAAAGCGTCGGCGACCGATTTTTTACGCCTCATTCCCTTCCCGCTGTCGAATCTTCCGTACTCGAGGGTGCAGTTACCCGAGTCACGGGTTGTCTTGATAGTGTCGATGACACCAGGCCCGGGGTCTGATTTTTTCCGGGTCTCGGTGTCGCTCAGCCGACAGTAGCGGGAATTCCCGCTGGACTTGAGAGCACGTGGCGGACGTGGCAATGAACTTGGTGGTAGACTGCCAGCTCGACGGGGCTCGCCCTCTTGCATACGCTGTCTCTGTGAACTTCTACCCTGTTTCTCCAGCAACATCATGTCTTCAGGTTTCCCGTCGGACAGACGTGACGACACAGCACCAACGGCATTACCTTGCTTGTTGTATCTCGCAGACGTTGAACTTGTGAAATCAATCAATCCTCCTCCGCTTACTCCTTCACCTGCACCACCCCCACCACCAACACCACTACCGACACCAACACCAACACCAGCAACAGTTGGTTCACCCCCAGAGTCGTCCAACAGACGGCTCTTACTTGAAGCGGTACTGGAACTACCAGTGCTGTGACCTACGCCCGCCAATAGTGGTTTGGATATTTTTCCTTTTCGCGACGCAGTGCCTGGATTAGAGAATCCTGGAAAACAGCAAAGTGCCCGCTGAAAAAGAGAGAAAAATGCCTACGTTGGAAAAGGAAACCAGGATTGTGTGTCTGGATATCTTTTTTTTTTTGTAATTGGGTTAGTGCTCGCCACAATAGCTCATGCGCACTCTTGATTGTTAGGATAGGATTTTTCTCGTCTTTTTTTACAGAGGAATTAGTTGGGATCAAACTTCAAATCAAAATTGTAAAAACTATAAAAAAAACAAATAAAATATTATTAATCACTACACGGAAAATCAGGTATCTTCTCTCTACACTTATTTTATAATAATAATAATTAATAAAATTTAAATGATAAATAATAATTAATAACATGTCAATATAATTAAGTGTGTGTAAAGTAAATGAATTAAGCAAATGAAATAAAAAAAATTTAACGATCTACTAAGATGATTGTGAGATATCGATAGATTTATTGGACTCAATTGAAAATTATTCTATCAATTTATCAGACTTTAGAAAAGTTGATTTTTATTGACAAACTTTTGATAATTGTTCACCTTTATTAAAGGTTAAATACATTTTTTTTTTATCTAATTACCGACATTAATTACTGTATAGATTAGTTTTATCTAATTCAATATATTTAAAAACTATTTATGGGTATTGTGGATTTATTTAGATATCAAATCTTCAAAGTAATCCTTTTGCTAGTTTATCAATTTTAAAATTATATAAAAAAAAATTAGATAATTTATTATAATTTATTAAGAATTTATCAAAAGTAATTAAATAATAATTTATACATTCAATCAAAACTTTTCTATCTTTTAGATAAATCTCCACAATACTAATTATATATGGATATATTTTTTTTTAATTTGTTATTTACGCATTAAATTATTATTTATATTTTTATTAAAGCTATAGATTTATTTTTTTCGTTTGTTAATTAAATAATAATATTTTATATTATTGTCAGCGTTTTGTTTAAACTAATATTACAATTCTTATAACTTTACTATATGTTGAATAAATAACTATAATAATGTATAAAAATATATATCTATATTTAGCCCAAAAACAAATATGTTTATTTAAATAGTTGTTTTGAGGCTAAAAATTAAATTAGATCTAATTCTAATTTAATTTTTAAAGCAGCGAAAGAATTACCTTAAATGTTATGCAGTTTTTATTGAAAATTGCGTAATTTATAAAACAAGCATACCGAGAATAATTAAAAATTGCCAAGTAGTGTTATGGTTATAGTCATAAATTATAATAAAAATATAACAATTAAAAAAGTATAAATAAAATAATGAACATAAATTATAAATAAATAAATGACAATGTTTAATATTCTCAATTTTATAAAATAAAAAAATAAAAATTTCTATTAAAATAATCACTCCACACAAATGCTAGTACGGTACCTTGTGAAAATTGACCTTATTTTAAAAATATTCTTTTCATAATCTGAAAAATCTAATAACCGTTGCCAAACAAAAACAAAAACAAATAAGAGTACGCGATTATAAATAAATTAAAAAAAAGTGTTATAAAATTTCAACAATTGATTCCCGTTTCTACAATAACAATATTATAATAATAATAATTATTATTATTACTATTATGAATTAAAATAACAATGCGAATTATTAATTGAGAATAATGAATTGAAGCATGACAATGAAAAAAAATTGATTTTCTCAATCAAAATGAATCAAAACGCAGAAGAAAAATAAAAATATGTATTTTTAAAATAATATTAATAATAATAAAAATTATATAATATTAATAATAATAATAGTAATAATGATAATAATAAAAATAATATATATAACTATATATTGTAACAAATTGAACACACAACTACACTGTAGAGATTCTGCCTACCTTACTGAGTAGCTGGGAATCAAGTTCTTTGAGTTGATCACCAAGACTCTTGTTTGTTTGTTCGAAACTACCTTGGTTACGATACTTATAGCTGTCAGTGACGCCGTAGGACGTTCCAGTACTGCCATAGCCACTGGTCCCACCCAACACACTGCTCACTGATGACATACGTGAAACTACGATGAGACAATGCAGATGCATCGATTGCTTTTGTGACATTAGAACAATACCTACCTAATTCAGGAGTGCCTGTTAATCCTGTGTGATCTGCAGACGTGCTTGAATGAGAGGAATGTACCGCTGGATAACTACCCATTCCACTGCTGCTGCTACTGTCTTTGTCGTATGTATGCTTCTGAAGGACACGTATCATTGCATCTCGCTCAGCCAGCTTCGACTCGAGATCCTTCATTCTACATATTTTTATTTATTTACAAAAAAAATTCTCGTTATATTGTCATCCCTCACATTTTCAATTACAATACATGTCTCTATTGTACTAACTATTATTAAAACAAAATAAAAATTTTTACGATTTTTAAAAAATTCAGAAAGATCCAAAAAAATTGAAAAAAATGGTTCATTTTTTCGGACAGCAGTAATTTACAAAAAAAAAATTTTCTTTTACACTTTTTCTTAGTTAGTACGATAGCAGCATGTATATAAATTAATAATCTTTTCAATTTTTTTGTTTCAGATCATTAGAAAGCTTGCAATCGTGACAAGATTGGCGCGCCAGTTTTTTTGTACCCCCCACGTCAACACCATATAACTTTTTCAGTATTGTATTTTTTGACTTTTTTTATTTTTTTTTGTATTCTCAAAACATTAATAAACGTCTGTTAAAAAAATAGATGGTAAAAATATATTTTTTTTTTATTTATAGCGACCGAAAAAAAAAAACTCAAACTCGTGCTTCCATACTAGAATACCCCCTTAACAAGGTTCGAATTAGCGAGAATTCACTGTATTTTATTATTTATAATATAATTACCGAGATTCGAGATCAGCCAATTTTTTCTGAGCGGCATGAACTTCGTCCATATGACGCATTTTTTCAGATCTTGCTTCAGCGATCATTTTTTCAGCGTCTTGACTTGTCTTCTCCAAAGCTGCTATTTTAGCATCCCTAATACATGAATTATTATTAATACTATTATTTGTTATATAATAATTTGAAGGTAAATTGAATTAAATTACTTGGGAAGACTAGCTGCATCAATAGCTGCTTGACGTAACGCGCTCTCCTCCAAATATCGTTGCTCCCATTTAGCGACGTCACCTTCAAGCGACATTATTTTTTCATCTCGCTCGCGTAATCGTCTCTTTAATTCAGTTATTGTCTCGCCGTTTGATGACTGCTCGTGGCCATTAGATCCACTACCACCTTCACGTAATTCGCGTTCGAGTTGACCACGTAAGTGTCGCTCAGTCTCTTCACGTCTGTCACTTGACGCTTGTAATGACGATAACGCACGCTGTAATTGACCGACTCGCTCTACATAAATTTGTTTTTTACGGCACTAAACATACAAAATAACATCAAAAATAATTTAATTAATTATTCTTGAAACAATAATAATAAAAACAATTATTATTATTACCTCTTCTTCTAAACGTACAACGTTTCCTTGGGCATTTGTTAATGCCGTATCTAAAATGTCAATATGCGTACGTTGCTCCTGCAGTGTTGCTCTCTGTGCAGCTAATTCTATTTCTTGCCTGTCTTTGGACGCTGCTAATTCTTTATCTATGCAAATAAATTATTAAAAAATTGTAAATATATATTTAAAAAAAATTTTTTAATCAAGTAAAAGAAATTTACTCTGCGTTATAAGTTGCCCAATTAATAATTCTCTCTGCGTCAACTCTTTCCGCATGGATTCAACAATAGGTGGATTATCAGATCGTGAAGAGAGTAAATCAATTTGATCTCTCAAAGCACGATTTAACTCAGTCAATCGACGACAGTCGTTTTGAAGCCTCAGACGGGCTGCACGTTCAAGTTTCTCACGTCGCTCGCATGAAGCAGCCAACTCTTCGTGTGCTCGGTGAACTTTTGATATTTCTTGCTCTAATTTTTGAGACTTTGCTACCTTGCTGTAACATCGCTCTAATTCAAGTTTTAAGGCACTGTTTTCTTGAATTATTATTTGGACCATTTCAGATGGAGGCCAAATTTCTCCAGTAGCTATATCAACCTCCTCTCTACCTTTCGTTTGTGGTCTGTAATTAAGATAGTTATTTTAAAATTACTTAATTTAATCTATTAATAAATAATTAAATTAAATAAAAATTACCGCGGAGATGTTGCAGGAGAATCATATCCATCGAAATCTAATTTATCAATTCGTGATAAATCTGGCTGTGATCTTGATAGTGTCAATTTTTCCGTAGGTCCTAATAATCTGTGTTTACTTTTCGCAGGCATTAATATCGAGGTATAAGACGACTGAGACCGATCGTTGAACTCATTATTTATTTGTTTAGCTCTATCAACTTCGCGCATTCTTATTTCTAAATTATTTCCACCACCCTGGAGCTTTGAATACGGCTTAACTTCTTTCGCAAGATGTTTCAAAACCTATTGACCATAAAATGGGTTTATAAATAAATTTACAGGAATTTCAAGAATTTTGATTAACAACAAACTAGTGAAAAAAAGTATAAAGTAATAGATAAATAAATATAATTAATAGAGTACCTGAGACTGATTAAGATAATCATCAGGGATATCATTAATTTCTTGACATCCACCATTGTTCGGTTGCTCATAAAAACGTTCGTCATGCGGTAAACTCGTTAAGGATTGCATTGTCGGACTATTTGAGTGACCTTTGCCACCACCACCACCACCACCACCGCCGCCACCACCACCACCTCCTTCATTATACAAATAACCCACATCGCCAGCATGCTCGCGAACGATACTAGACAACCGTCCAGATGGTGACCAGCCGTTTTCATCATTAGCATTATGAATAATGAGTGTATTATATGAACTAGTTGATATATCGAGACTACTACGGTTAGATCCCACGCTTGTTCGATTACTCAAATTGTCCTTCAAACTATTACGATTCGATCCATTGATACTGTCTTTAAGACTATTTCTATTTGACCCATTTAAACTCTCCTTTAAACTGTTTCTGTTTGATCCATTTAAACTATCCTTCAAACTGTTACGGTTTATCAAGTTACCCTAGTTTTCAAAAATATTTATATTCATTATTTATTCATGCAAGTAATTAATTTCTAACTAGTAGAAATAGTTAAATGCAATAGAATTTTTTTTTTAAGTTATAATAATTATTTAAATCAAAGAATTGAAATAAATAATTTTAATGAATTTAAATATATTATAATTTATTTATGTAATGTTTACTTGAATATTTGGTATATTTTCTTTATGACTGGAAGATCTTGATGGACTTTGCTGTTGTTGATTTTCTTGACCCTGAGGCTCTTGTCTTGCAGTATGTCTTATGACATACCTTTCTTCATTGCTTAAATTTTCATTTGATGTTGATACATCGGTATCACTTCCGCTCAAACTTTGTGGCAAACCTCCTAAAAAATTAGTAAGTAAAAAAAATAAATAAATAAAATATTTATTTGTTAAAAATTTCTAAATTAAAATTACCTTGAGTCGACAACTGCTTGCGCTGTATATTGCTGCTGTTGTTAGTAAATGGCAGAAATCTACCAGTTTGTTGAATAGAACTCATTTTATACGTTCATTTGTGGATAAATTTATATTTTTTATCCTCAAATTAATCTGTACAAAAATAAATTAATTAATTATAATTCTTTCACAATAAAATCAATATATTTTAATAATAAAAAATAATTAAAAAACTGGAAAATGATGATGATAATAAAAAAGTGGTGGCCGTGATGAGCCAGATGAATGACAGAGGTGTCAACACTATGGAATTTATATAATCTCATATTACAATCAATTTAATTCATCGTTTCCAAATACCTAACAAATGAATCACACACTCAATTGATAAAATTATAAATACTGTGTATAAATATCAACAATTAAATTAATCAACCAATCAATTAATTGTAAGGTAGCACACCAATACCAATAGCAATAATGGAACAATTATTTTAGAAACACATATAAAGTCTGAGAGTTACACAAACAAACAAAAGGATGGAATCGCCACAAATTTTTCATCTTATACTTTATTTTTATTATCATTACTTTTTTTTAAACTATCATAAATAAATTTAACTTGCCGTTAGATGTTTGATTAATATTAAAATTTGTTAATTTTTATAAGAACTTACTCTGGAGAAGGATATTATTACTAAAAAAGGACTTTAAATAATAAACAAATTGTAATAAAAAAAAAATAAGTTATAATATACACTGAACACAGAAACTCCGTCTCAGTCTCTTACATTACATTAGTCCATAGCAGTTGGAGGAGAAAAATAAAAATTACAAACTTTGCACATTCCTCGTAAGAGCGCGACACATGTTAAAAAAGGGGCCACAACTCTCTTACAATTTTCACATGATCACTATCTGTTTTTTTTTCTCTTTTTACTTTATTTAATTTTAGTCGTTTTTTTTTTATTCTGCTCCACGAGATAAGTGTCTAAAGTGTCTATACATTTGTATGTCTTGTCATATAAATTCGGATGAATAATATATGCATATATTTGTATATATATGTATATATATGTACTTGTATGTATTTTATGATATGAATCTAAACACAGATACATATGAGAATTAATTTATTAATTTTTAGAATTTTTATAACAAATAAATTATGGCAAAAATTTATGAAAAAAATTGACATTTAGAAATTTTAAAAAGTTACAAATGCAATTTTTTTTAAATAATTTTTTGGAGCAAATTTAATTGTTAAAAAAAATTAAAAAATTGTCAAGTGACAGCTAACTTAAATGTCATCAGATATATAGAAATTTATAAATATATTAAATATTAAAGTTATTAAATAAAAATACTTTTTGTAAAATTGACAACTTTCTTTTGTTGACATTTAGAAGAAGAATTGCAAATAAATTGCATTGTTGCAACTGAACAATTAAGCAGTTGTATTTATTAACAATACTTCCAATTAGCCGAACATTTGTTTGAGTAAAGATAATATGCAATAAAAAAATTATATAATTGGAGTAAAAAAAATAAGGACAGGATTAAAAGAGAAAACGGAGGAAGATATTGTTGAATAATAATTATTATTGCTTTTAGTATCTATTGATATTGTTGTTATGAATAATTTAATTATTCGGAATTATCGGGTTGTGTTGTTGCGATGTTGTGGTTATATTTGTAAAGATAAAGATAAATTATGTAAAGTATTTAGTGTTGGGGGATTTAATCAATTTACAAAAAGTATGAGCAAATTTTTTTTTTCCTTTTTTAGAGAGATATTTTTATTTATATGGATTTTTATTTTTTTTGACTCTAGGTAGAGTGGGATTGGTAAGCAGTGTGAATTATTCGACAAAACTTGAAAATATGCGAGGTCAGGGTGATGAAAAAAATATAATTGGTTATGAAGAACTTCTAGCCGATCAGAAAAATGATAAAGTTCTGATAATTGATGTTAGAGAACAAAAAGAAATTGATGAGACTGGAAAATTACCTGGAAGTATTCATATACCCAGTAAATATATTTTTTTATCTTTTCGTTAATTATTTTGTGTTGAGTAAATTGTCAATTGGTTATAATTTTTTTTTTAAGTGGGAAATGTAACACACATGTTAAATCTGACGGATGAAGAATTTAAAAATCAGTTTAACAAATCAAAACCTACCAAGGATACTAAAATAGTATTGAGTTGTAGGTCTGGAATGAGAAGTGCTAATGTACAACAGGAATTGTTGAAACTTGGATATGAAAAGTAAGTTTTGTAATTATTTACAAATAAAATTTTATTTACATACTTAAGGGGGTATTTTAGTCTAGAGGCATGAATTTCAGGTAATTTTTTGAAGTGCCGTAAAAAAAAGGCAATCAATATTTTTATTATACATTATTTTATAAGTTATTTATTAACATTATAAGAATTCAAAAAAATAAAAAAAGTTGAAAATTCAAAAAATTAGCAGCTGATAAAGTGGGGAGAGACTCAAAAAATTGGCATGTGACCATACCCACGATTCCAACTCTCCTAGCAATCTTAAATAAAAAAATAAAAAAAATTATCAATCTAGAGTAATGTCGCTATGGCATGAACTACGGTCATTCCCAAATTTCAATTTTTACTATTTTAAAAAAATTCGAAAAAGTCAAAAATATTTTTTTTTTTCAGGCAGTCGTCATTTGGTGACAAAATTTTTTTTCAACTTTTTCCTAGTTCATGCCATAGCGACATTACTCTAAATTGATAATTTTTTTTATTTTTTTATTTAAGATTGCCAGGAGGGTTGGAATCGTGGGCATGGTCACGTGCCAATTTTTTGAGGACCCCCTCCCCCACACTTCATCAGCTGCTAATGTTTTAATTTTCAACTTTTTTTATTTTTTTCTGTAATGTTAATAAATAACTTATAAAATATTGATTGCCTTTTTTTTACGGCACTTCAAAAAATTACCTGAAATTCATGCCTCTAGACTAGAATACCCCCTTAATTATCTAATTAAATTCTTAATTTTACAGTGCGTACAATTATATCGGAGGATGGTCTGAATGGGAAAGTAAACAAAAATCATAATCTTTCTTATATAAAAATAAATACTCAAGATTAATGATACTCAATGAAATTGATCATTAAAGTTAAAATTGGTAAACAAGTATTTACAAGTACATGATACTTAAATAATTGAATGAATTAATCTAATAATAAAAAAATCTTATTTACAAAATATACATTCATTTTTTTTCTTCTTGAGCCAGTTTCTGACTGACCATTTCTCTAAATTGTCCTAAAATTAAGTTTTCACGTTTCTGACGTTCTTCTTTACTGAACATCGCCAATGCTCGTTTCTCGTCCGCTGAGTAAATTTGGTTCTCCTTTCGTATACGAACAGCTTCCATTCGACGATGCCTATAAAATAAAATTGTTAATTAATAATTTTCAATAACAAAAAAATCACAAATTAAAGAAAATAATAAATACCTGCTACCACTCATAACATATCCAACGCTTTCATAAGAAGCTATTTCATCAGAAGTAAGACCTATTTCACCACGACGTGGGATACGTTTACCCTCAGCAATATAAGCAGCCATTGCAGCTCCTTCACCAGGTAATAAAGCTTTACCAAAGTCTTTAGCAGACAGAGTGACATGTTGTTTTTGTAGTGGACCAACAACACTTTCATCACCACTGTCATCAGAACTAGATCTACGCTTCTTTTTACTTTTAACTTGTTCGCTCCCTTTCTCAACCCACTTAACTTGACCATCTTCATCATCGGATGATCCTGAATCACTCGAACTGCTATCTGAGTATTTACGTTTCCTTTTTTTACTCTTCTTTTTTTCTTTTTTAGATTTCTTTTCTTTTTTTAATTTTTTACTTTTCTGTAATGCAAATTAATTTTAATTAGCATGAGAATTTATTTTCATTTATTTATTACACCAGAAAATATTACAGACAATCAATATATAGTATAATAAATGACATATCTGTACTATTGAGATGCAGAACATCTGTTCATAGGGCTGGGATAAATTAAATTACAAATCAAGAAAGCTACACGGAAACAACAAGATGACACTGGATATCATCCCAGATTAAACTCAGTGATATCAGTGGTGAAAAAAAATTTTAGATAGTAGCTAGAAAAATCCAGATTATACTGCGTGATATCTGGATTATACTCATTGTAATCTGGATTATACTAGCTACTATATAAAAATTTTTTTCACTGAGTATAATCTGGGATGATACCCAGTGTTATCTTGTTCTTTCCGTGTGGCTTACATAATTAATTAATTGATAATAGTAGTTTAGAGAAAATCATAAGTCACATTGCTTTATCCATCGAATTAGACTTATCTTCAGTAATTTAATTGTTCCAACAAAAAAATTTCAATTCGTTTGGTAACATATTAAAATGTTTAAGGGCCGTGAATTTTGCACTTTGACTTGTAATGTTTTTATTGATTTTAGCAAGTAAAATCGACTCATTTCTAGTATTAAAAACTCATTTCTAGTATAAGTATTTGAAAGTTTCTGCCTACAATTATTGAAATAGAAGATGAGTGAGTTCACAATGAAAATTTTTTGTGTATTTAGAAAATTACAATTTTCATCTATAATAATTTTTTGAATCAGTCTAAGTTTAATATTTTGAGTTTAATTGAGTTCTATTTTGAGAATAAATAGATGATAATTAATTTATAAACAAATAAGTACTGAATCCTTGAACTATCCTTAAAAAAAATAGTACTTACTTTTTTTTTGTCTTTTTTACTTTTCTTGCGCCGCTCCGGTGAATGATCACGTTTTTTGACAGCTACTTCATCTTCGTCGTCAGAACTAAGAATACAAACAATTTATAAAACATTGACAGTCGTTGCAAGTGAGGTTAGAATACTTAAAAAATATATTGAAGTCTGCAAAAATTCTACAATAATTTACATGAATATTAAATAATACAAGTACTTA
Organism: Cotesia vestalis; assembly: GCA_000956155.1. Lineage (NCBI taxonomy): Eukaryota > Metazoa > Arthropoda > Insecta > Hymenoptera > Braconidae > Cotesia > Cotesia vestalis. The sequence goes on from JZSA01000171.1 coordinate 225,001, forward strand.
CTCTTCTATTCTTGTAGGAGATTTACCCCAGACTTGACTTACTCCTTTTAAACCAATATTTTCACGTTCTCGTCTACGTACGTCCATGTTGATGCTCCAAAAATTTAATAAAAATAAATAAAAGCATATTTCCATGTAAATATATTTTCATGACAGTTATTACTTCTACTGTTGGATTACAAGGTGGCGCTTTAAGAGGCGGGAATTATTTTATAACTAAAGAAAAATTTTAAGTAAAATCAATAATAATACAACAAAAAATAATTAAATTTTTTTTATTATGCGTTTATAATTTTTTTTTTCTTTTATTTGTACATTTGCCATAGTCACACTAATTATAAACTATTAAACAAAAAAATACACTAAATAAATACAATTAGTTAATTAATAATAAATCAGTCCACAGGGCCTTGGAAGTCTGTACGAGATTCTCGTGATTAAAAAAAAACAAAAAAAAAACGAATAAAAAATATTACAATAAATGTTTTAAGAATATCACATTAAATACAACTCAATTAAAAAACAACATTTATCATTGATCATCAATTACAATTTTAAAATAATTAAGCTAATTTTATATTCTTGATAATTGTTGTAACAAATTTGATGGTAAGATAGCTTCTAATTTATCAAGGATATAGTAAAAAGGTAATGAAAGCCAAGCGAGCATTGCCTTGGCGACAACACCCATCGTATCAGGATATTGATGAGTCAGAAGAGCCAGCAAAGCCGTAAATGAGCACAGTCCAGCAGTAAATAAAATAAAAAAGGGCAATTCTTTCTTAGGATAAACACTGACGTCGTGAAATAACGGGAGCAGTTCACGATCTGCGCATTCGGTGCAAGTTGGATACGGGTAAAAAAGATGACCACGTTCCAATGGGTACGGTAACATCCTGAAGGTTCCTTCCCACGTGCAGTGCAAAAGATTCAAAGCACCTTCCATTTGCTTCCAGTGCGATAAATGAAAAAAAGCGTATGCAATAGCTTCCGAGTCACCTCGTTTTAATACGTGTTCAGGTGGCAAAATAAGAGGCTTCATTTCCAATAGATATTTTGGTACGTGAGGATTGAATTCAACAGCCCGATGGATAGCTTCGACAGCAGACATCTCAGCAGTAGTTAATCCTCGCTTGCTGGCTATATCCGGAGAAAATTTATCCGCAACTAGTCTAGCTTTTAGCAGAGCTGCGGTGTAACATATTGTCGCTGATTTAGGCAAACTTATGTCGTCATATTTAGCTAGAACAGCTTGTACATCAGCGTAAGCCTGCATCTCCAACAACGCTTCTATTAAATTTTCATGAATATTTAATACATTCATTATTGGCGGTACTTCTTTTGTTAAATCACGAAACATTTTAACGGCTTCTTTTAATTTACCAAGTTTTCTAGCACACATTGCTAGCCGTCTTTTAATATAAATCAACACATTTGTATCCCGACGTAGTTCAGCAGTAGTACCTTGATGTTGAGTATTCTGTGATTTTCTGTAATTATTTTCAGCAACTTTTAGCGCTTGTTTTAAAATTTTTTCAGCTTCCAATATTGTAGTGGCTTCTTCTTCAGCTAACAAAATATAAGCTGGAGCACATTCAGCATTGTGCTCAAGAGCACTGTGTGCAGCTTTTATCCTCACTACAGGATTTCGTTCACGCCAGGCCGTCTGCATAATCTCGTACTCAGCTTTGCCGGTATCAGCTTCGCAGGTAAAAAATGTTTGGTGGTCTTGTGCTGAAAGATTCATATCATAATATGTCAATGGTTCTTTATTAGTTGCCCAATAAAAACGTTGGTACTCAGCACCGCGAAATAAATTTATCGGATTACGCCATACTTTACACTCCGGTACACTCTGTTGATTAGACGAGTTATTAGTATTATTTATATTTGTGTTATTGTTATCAGATGCACTGTCGTTACCTCCGATCCAAGGTGATATATGATTCAGTGATACTTGCTCAATGAATGATGTGCCGTACTTACGAAAATACCACCATTCAAATATTAATATCAACCCGGATATCAACGATGATGTTCCAGTCAATGCTACGTAAAACTTTGGTGTCAGTGTACTCAGGAACATTGTCGAGTCCCACATGCTTGTAAACAATAAGGCCATTTAATTATTTGAAATACTTGTTAATTATATCCTCTTTTTATCTCAGCTAAAAAATAATAACAAAAATTCACAGGGTTAAACTGTTTTTGTTGTGTATTTTTGATTTTTTCTTCGTAGTTTAACACACACAGACAATTATTTGTTTATTATTAAATAGTACCAGTTCAAAATTACAAAGTTACTTATTCATCAAGTTAATTATTTGCAACTGAGATTTGCAAATTATTTTTTAAACTTACTTCTGTACGGATGATTACATTGTTACACACGTAACATCGATCACTGAACTCTGCTTTTGTTCAACAGGATTACATACACATGCTGAAAATTGTTTTTACCATCTATGTAGAGACATATGTATTATTGAATTCTAATGAAGGCTTAAAATTTTCATATTGATCAAAAAAATAAATTTTTTTATACGCTAATTTTTATGAACTAAAAAATTTATATTTATTTATTTTAATATTAAAAAAAAAATTATTCAACAATTGGAGAGCGTTCGAAAAATAATTTGCGAATATGGCGATGTCACTTCTTACCATTGACAGATAAAATTTAATGAAATCACTAGGTGGCAGTACAATATCGTTTTTGAGGTTGCAATCACTTTTTAACAAGATTTTCTACAATCAAGACGTAAATTTTTGTTGAATAAAAAATTAAAAATAGAGATAATTGAAATTGAAAAATGTTAAAAAATTATAATACTAAAATTAGCTGACATTTTCAATTTATTCATTTTATTTAATAATTAAATTAGAACAAAAAAATAATTTTAAAAAATTGCACTTTCAGTTTTTCAAGTTTTTTACATGAAATTAAAAAAAATTTTTTTTGTAATAATATTCAAGTTAGCTGTCACTTGACAATTTTTTAATTTTATTTAACAAAAAGATTTGTTCCAAAAAATGATTTTAAAAAAATTGCATTTTTTATTTTTTTTTATTTCTAGATGTCAATTTTTTTTCTTGCTTTTTTTGCCATATTTTATTTGTTATAAATTTTTCAAAATTATTAAATATGTGCTACATTAATTTTCATTTTTAATGACACAATTGTTTTTTTCAAAGATTGGCGGTTTAATTTTGATTGGCCGCAGTGTCCGGAAAGTGGTATGGAAACCGGAAATAATCACTATACGGCAGAAATAATAATAATAATCGAAATAATAACAATAATAATATAATTTTTTTTTTTTATATCTCTCTCCAATGGCTGCCAACTCATCACGATGTTGACAGACGTACGTGGTTGACATTGCTAGCTATAGTACTGAAAAATATACATTTTTAATAATAAAAGAAAGTGCATAAAATAATAAAATAAGAGCACAAGTAGGCTGTAATAATAAGTTTATATTTTGTTAATAAATATTATTAATATAAAAATGAAATCACTGTTTTATGGTGTAGTGGTGTTACTATTTATAGTAATTGCCGATGTACAGAGTATAATGTTTGAACTTCAACCGAGTGCTAAAAAATGTATTAAAGAAGAAATACATGCTCAGGTATTAGTTACTGGTGAATACCAAGTATCCGAAGCACCCGGTCAACGTGTTGACTACGTGGTAAGTTTCATTTTGCATTTTTTAATTTACTTTTTTTTTGATTACGTCAACACAATCTTTAAGGTTAACAACTGGTTTACTAACCTGCAATATGGTTCAATTATTTGTAAAAACATTAAATCTAATGGTTATTGTTGTTATTTTTAGGTAAAAGATTCAAAGGGTCATATACTGTCACAAAAAGAAGATATTCCCCATGACAGAAATTTGAAATTTTCATTTGTCACTGAAAACTATGACACCTTGGAAATTTGTTTCACTTCACATTTACCAGCTCGTTAGTATTATTTTATTAACATTAATGAGTAATTATTGTTTATTAATTTCCACTGATGATTTCACAGATCAGCGAGGCATGAAACAAGACATTTTATTAATAACTAAACATGGTATTGAGGCTAAGAATTATGAAGCGGTAAGTTTTTTATATAAATTTAATAAAATTCTTAATAAAATGAATAATTATTTTTTCTCTAAGAAATCCAAACAGATATTTTTATTATTTTCTTCTTTTTTATGTGAACTTATTCGGGCGCTCAGATGGTAAATGAAATTTGCTAATTTCTTTTGCTTGTGTGTTCCATATTATTCTATTACCTATAATCTATTAATTACTGTATTTTGTTTCATTAATTATTGATCAATAACATTACACATAAATTGATTGCCACCTCGTTGATCAAATGTACTGTTGTTTTTAGTTATTTACGTGATTCGTGTTATTTTTAATTTTCCATACTAATAGATCTTGAGATGTTTTTTCAATAATTTAAAATTCACATAGTTTAAAATTAGCTAATATTTATTATGTTCTTATTCACATTAATAGCTTGGAGAAGCCGCTAAACTTAAACCCATTGAAGTTGAATTGAAACGCCTTGAGGACTTGTCTGAGAGTATCGTCCAAGACTTTTCAAGAATGCGCCAAAGAGAGGAAGAAATGAGAGATACAAACGGTAATTGTTTATTTATAATTTAAAAAGTAAAATATGAAAATTAATTTAGGGGATATTTGATAATTTATAAAATTTTTTTGACAAGTAAATTATGGCAAAAAAAATTGACATGTAGAAATTTTAAAAAATTAAAAATGAAATTATTTTAAAATAATTTTTCAGAACAAATTTATTTGTCAAAAAAAAAAAACTAAAAAATAATCAAGTGACTGCTAACTTTAATGTCATAAGTAAAGTTATTATTGAATCAAAATATTAATAAATATCTATTTTATTTTTTCAGAGCAAACAAATTCACGTGTACTATACTTCAGTATATTTTCAATGTGCTGTCTATTAGGTTTAGCAACATGGCAAATATTCTATTTAAGACGCTTCTTCAGAGCAAAGAAATTGATAGAGTGAGCTTTAATATAATTGTAAGTCTTCCGTGATCAAGCGTATTTTTCCATCAATTTATAAAATGATGTATCAAAAGACACGTAATTAAACTGATACGCAAATAAATAAATACCTTAAAAAATAATAAATTCAAGAGAAGACTTAAAAGTCATATTTTTCAGAGTGATTAGAATGTAAACGTAATTTAAATTTTTAAAAAATACATTGTACAAAATAATTATTCTGCCATCTTTCACTTATCACTCACGTTTTTTATCACGCAATCAACTGTCTTTGTATCAGATAATAATGTATGTTTAAATTAAATTCATGTTCTACTGAATTGAAATAATAACTATTAATAATATAAAATTGTAAATAATTGAAAAGTATTAAATTTTTAATACTTAAAATCTCATTTGATCAAATTTTTTTTTTTAATTTCATACGATTCATTTTTTTCACTTACAAAGAATGTGATTCTTTCAGAATAAAATTACTTAGATTTATTAAGTTGAAATTTAGTACTTTTCAATTCATAAAAACAAACGATATTGTAATTAATAAATAATTATTGATATTAAGTTGGTTTATTATAATTGTTTGCTTAATTTAAATATAAGGTGTCATTATACATTTAAATTTAATGATTATTGGTTTTTATTTAACAGAACTTTATAATTATATGTTAATTAAGCATCACTCAGCAAAATTTATATTAATTTTAAATAATAAAAGACTTTAAGAAGAATTAACAACTAGTGCCACTACTCAAGTATTGAGTAATGCAGAAATCATTTTTATGATCCGCCAGAGTAGTATTCCTTGTAAACACTGACATATGGATATGAATGCGTTTTTTAATCATAATTCACATGTGCAGCGGAATATATTTGCGTGAAAAAAAATATTTCGTCATCAACAATAAAGTTAATTTATAAGTTAGTTCATAACTCTTATTCCGGTATTTATAATTACCTATAATTAATTTTTCAATTAAAATTATTTTTATATAAATTAATATAATACACTTAAATATAAAAAATTTTATTATCTTAATAATTAGTACTTTATCAAATAAATAAATTCGTTACATCATTTCAGGATAATCCGGAGCTGATAAATCATGCCGACAGTAAGTGTGAAACGTGATTCTCTCTTCAAAGCACTTGGACAATCATATTGTACGTTAACACATATTTATTGTTATTATAACTAGATAAATATATTTTAATTATTAAATAACCAATTATTTTTTTTTAGCTGATGATGAATTCCAAAAATTGTGCTTTGATTTTGGATTGGAGCTTGATGAAGTTGTAAGTTATCATAGATTAAAATTTTTATAATACTGAAGTTAGCGTTCAGCTATCAATTTAAAAAAAATTTTTGACAGACTAACTACAATAAAAAAATGCTTCTAAAAATTTTCACTTGTAATTTTTATTAATTTTTATATGTGAAATTTTTTAATTAATTTTTTTTGTAATAATTTAACGGCTGTAAAATTCCAAAAAAATTTTTTTAATCTGTCAACTTCAGTGTTATAAATTTTTTCCATTATTCAATAAAATATTTAATTAAAATTTTTTTGAAGACTACCGAGCAGCAAATAATTGCTAAAGAACAAGGAACAGAAAGCAGTAAAGGTGCATCTGAAGAAATAATTTACAAAATAGACGTACCTGCCAATAGATATGATCTATTGTGTTTAGAAGGTTTAACTGCTGGTCTATTAGTATTTTTAGAAAAGTAAATAATAATTTAATATTATTCTTATGTCTAAACTAATACGAGTTGTTAATTAATTAATTTATTATTTATTCATAGAATTCCTCAGCCACGCTACAAGCTTATTTACCCGACATCTCAAAACAAGCTTGAAAAAATAACTGTTAAAAGCGCGGTAAGCCGACCGATAAATTATTCATAATCTTAAATGTCTATTTGAAGTTAATTATTTATTAAAGTAATAAAATAATTTATTACTACTCGAAACAGTGTATGAACGTACGACCTTTTGTCGTTGGCGCAATATTGCGAGGAATAACATTAACCAAGGAGTCATACGACAGCTTTATAGACCTTCAAGATAAACTACATCAAAATCTAGGTAGAAAGCGGTCGCTGGTATCGATCGGCACACACGATCTAGATACTATCAAAGGTCCCTTTGTTTATAATGCTGAACCTCCTAAGGATATTCGTTTCAAGCCTCTTAATCAAGATAAAGAGTACAATGGTGAAGAGATTATGGATTTATACGCAGTTAGTTTTGTTTATATTAATTTTATTAATAATTTTGATTATTTACTTGATATAATTATTTATTTTATGTTAATTTATAGCATCATGCACAGTTGAAACAGTATTTACCAATCATTAAGGATAGTCCAGTTTATCCAATTATTTATGACAGTAACGGTGTTGTATTGTCATTACCACCAATCATTAATGGCGATCACTCTAAAATAACTTTAAATACCAAGAATATTTTTATCGAATGTACTAATACTGATTTGACTAAGGTATTTTTATCTTTTAATTGATTTAATTGAATATTTTATTGAATAACAAGTAATTTATTACGTTAACTGATTGCTTAGGGTCAAATTGCAGTAGACATATTGGTAAGTGCCTTCAGTCAATACTGTAAAGATAAATATACAGTTGAACCAGTAGAAATAATTTATGAAGAAACTAAAGAAGTAGTTCGTTCACCTACACTTCAATACCGTTCGAATGAAATAAACAGCGATGACGCGGTTAATTTTATAGGAATAAAAGAAACTCCCCAGAAAGTAGCCAAATTATTGTCAAAAATGTGCTTAAAAAGCGAAGTTAAAAACGGCAACATTTTGTCAGTTGAAATACCACCAACGCGTCATGATGTTATCCATGCACGAGATATTTATGAGGATATTGCTATCGCTTGGGGTTACAATAATATTTTGAAGACAGTTCCCAAAATTTTGTCGGTAGGAAAAAAATTCCCTCTGAATAAATTGACAGATCACTTACGTCAAGAATTAGCGCAATGTGCATTCACAGAAACTCTAACATTTGCACTGTGCTCACGTGAAGATGTTTCTGATAAATTGGGCTGGAGTTTCGATCAAATACCTGCGGTTACTATTTCGAATCCCAAGACGCTCGAGTTTCAAGTAGTGAGAACTACTTTGTTGCCAGGTTTATTGAAAACGATTGGAGCGAATAAGAATATGCCACTGCCATTGAAACTTTATGAAATATCTGATGTTGTACTGCGAGATCCTCAAGCGGAATGCGGAGCTAGAAATCAAAGAAGACTTTGCGCTATTTATTATAATAAATCTGCTGGTTTGGAGGTCATCCATGGACTTCTTGATAGAATTATGTCGCTGCTTGAAGTTCCGTGGAATGTCAACAAAACCAATGATGGTTATTATCTTGAAGCAACTGAAGGTATTGTTTATTAATTATAATTATTGACGATAAAATAATTATTGAATTAAAAAGAATATTGTATGACACTGAAGTTGACAGACATAACAATTTTTTTAGATATTTATAGCAATTAAATTATTATAAAAAAATTAAATTAAAAAGTTTCACATGTAAAAATTAATAAAAATTACAAGTGAAAATTTTTAGAAGCATTTTTTTATTGTAATTGATTTATTAAAAAAATTTTTTAAATTAACAACTGACTGCTAACTTTAGTATTATAACATTGTAACAAATATTTTTTTTTAGATCCTACGTATTTTTCTGAGTACTGTGCAAATGTAATCGTACATGGGAAAGTGATTGGTAAAATGGGAGTTCTTCATCCAGACGTTCTTCATAAATTTGATCTTCGTCGTCCTTGTTCAGTTGTAGAAATAAATATCGAACCATTTTTATAATTTAAAAATTTTGATTTAAATAAAAAAAATCTTTATACTATTTTTCACAATGTTACATTAAAAAAAATAAAATAAAAGATAATTCATATTAAACAAAATATAATTTGTAATTGTATACTTGATTTAAATTTGACCAGTATGAATAATGTAGCAGTAACAATGGATTGTCATGTTGATAATTAACATAAAGCAAAAGAATGAATAGAAAAATTTTATAATAATATAAGTATAAGTAAATAAAATTAAAGATTGTCAAAAGTATAAATTTATACAAGCCCACAAAATACAAAAATGTAATACATAAATTTCTCAGTGAGAGAGAGATAATTTGAATTAGGCGGCAGTAGATGGCGACTGTGTTGTATTTTTGTGAAATGCACATAGAGTATATATGTTGGATTTTCAGGTCTTTTTGCGATTGGGCCGCAAATGATAGTGCTTGAAAGCGAGATAGAGAAAGTAACAGAGTGTTTAGTAAGTGAGAGACGGAAAAAGGGCGAGCGATAGAGTTAGAGTGAGCAAATAAGTATCGCGAGCATGAGCACGGCTGTAAGCGGCCCCTAACGTTTGCATCCTTCGAATAGCAGCAGCAACTGCGGAGGGTATCCGGGTAGGTTGGTTGGTTGGGTTGGGGAAAAGACTAGGAACTGGCTCTGGTCGGCCATAGTCGGCCATAGTAGACATGGCGGGTGTTAGCTTACGTGAATGACGGCAATTGTGAATAGTATAATAATAAAAAAAAAGTCTAAATTGGATATTAACGATATATATATAAATAATAAAAGTGTTCAATGTGTGTATTTAAACACGAGAACAATAATATTGGTGTCATATGATTAATTTAGTAGGTAAAAATGCAGAATGTAGCACAAGGAACATCCTCGGATAGCCAGAACAGCGATAGAACGAGTGTTGTACACGACATTACGTCGTCTACTCCCCAGTCCTCGAACTCTAGCCCCACAAAGTCTGAGACCGAGACCTTTTCGGAACCTCCACCACGCTTTATGACAGACTCATCCGAGAGTGAAGAGGACAGTATTTCTGAGGTAACTAGTACTATTTAAATCATCCTCATTATTATCATCTTTACTATCCACCATCAATCCTCCATTTTCTTTTCATACACACTTACACATCCTACTTTGTACTTTTTTTTCTTTTTCTTTTTTTCTTTAGTTCGTTCGTTCGTTCCTTCTCTTCCTCTCCATCCATTTTCATTGCGCACGAGGGGCGGCCTTTCCTCTGCATCGCAGTATGCCTTCCTCAACTCACTGCCATCATCAGGCCCTCATTCATTCCATCCTTTTAATTCAGCCTATATATATACATATATATATTATATATACATCTATCTATCTATAATATACATGTACATCCACATACACACATCTATTTATCCATCTTCATAACTATACATTTACTATTACTATTAATACGTATGTATATATATTCATGCATTAATCATTTATTCATTTTCCATTCGACAATTCCTAGTATTGTTTTTCCCCTATTTTTTTTTTTATCAAATCAACGCAACCGCTGAATCACCCAAAAAGTCATCCTACCGTTCTATTCATTTTATTAGGAAACAATGTTTTAAGAAAAATAATAATAATAATAAGTAAAAATTGTAATCCAGCGTGGGGAAGTGGGTAATAGTTGTCAACGACCGGTGAAAAAATTAATCAACTTGGTGAAATTGTACTTTTAAACACGACTACGTTTTTAATCTGTGGTTTACATTATTAAATACCTCAGTTATGACGTGTGGAAATTCGAATGTATATGTGCAGTTATAACGATAACTATAACGACAACAGTAATATTAATAATAACAATAGTAATATTAATAATTTTAATAATAATAATAAAAAGTAAGAGAATTGCAGGCAAAGAATAAAGACAGCGCGATAGTGAGAGGCCGTAGTTGGTCTTGTGTCGAGTGAGAAAGAGATAAATCCTGTCTTTATTTGCAATGTAAGTTTGTTCTGTGTGACTGTGACATGATCGGATAATAAAATTTATATCAATGGGGACCGATCGTTTCATGTGTGCACTTTTTCTCTCTCTTGTTTTATTTTTATTTATCATCATCCCAATCAGTGTCTTGACTTGTAAATAAATTGACGAAAAAACTTTGGCATGCCAATGAGATTTGTATATTAATGTGTAGTTATAAATAATAAGAAAACAATAATAATAATAATTGTATTTAATGGTGTTGATCGTGGTGGTCGTATCCCGCAGTCGCGTCAGGTTGCTGGTGCCTTTGATCCGAGGCCTACGACCTAGCTCTCCCACTATAATACACGAGGCCTTACATTACTTGCGCCACGATCCACGATACGCGACTGCGAACAACTACAATGTCTCTCTTTTTCTTAACTTATACACTTCTTACGTTAGCTTCAATACCTAACCAACTTTTAAGCTTTTCTTAACCGCGATTTGTTTTAATAAAATACTTTCAAATTATATATTTTCAATAAATAAAAATCAAATACTGGGGCTAAAATTTGTGCGCAAAGTAGATTACATAACCGGAAATATACATGCGTTTTAAGGTATGCATCGTGAGACGTCAGTCAAATACACGCACGCGGATTTGTAAAACGCAAGTTAAATACACTCAATATTATATATATTTTTATATTATTATTATCATTATTATTACTAGTTTTATTATTATTATTATTATTATTATTATTATTATTATTATTATTATTATTATTATTATTATTATTACCACAAACAACAACAACAACTACAATAATAACAATAATAATAATAATTATACTTGTATAAGTTATCCGCCATTTTTATTCGCAATAAACTGAGATCCGTGTGTCCTCAAATCATTTAATTTACGTAATTTACATAATTATTATTTTCTTTCTTACAAACTCCATTCTGTTCCATTTTTTCTCGCCTCTTATCTCCACCTCTCTCTTTCCTCTTGTCATTTTTTTATTACTGTTATTATTAAATGCAATCTAACCCATCCCAACTAATTAGTCTTGACGCATCGTGCTTTAAATCATCCATGGCTACGTCATTTACACCAATTTAAGATTCCGAGATGCTCTTCTCTTGTTATATATAACATATAATATATAATATAATAGTGTGTTGCCCCTCCTTACTTTTCCTTTACAATTGTTCGTGCATCATACTCACTCACACATCCTGACAATAAAAATACTTACACACAGCTCACAAAAAATATAAATATACAGCATATATGTAAAGCGCCACCATGTTATGAGTGTGAAAATACCAGACAACTAATTTTAAAAAATTTTTAAATTTCATTATTAAAAAGTAATCTTAAATTTCACAGAAAGTATTTTTTAATTTTTTAATTTATTATTATTAACTGTTGAGTAAAATATTTATAAATTTTTTTTTAATTATTTCAGACAATATTACATATTTTAAATCCTTAAAGGATTTATTATTTTATTTAAAAATAAATTCTTACATTTATATACATGTACTATATTATTCTTCCGACCATCTTGTGCAGTTGAATATTGGAACATTGGAAAAAAATTCTGAAACAGAAATTCAGATGTCGAAGGAATAGTGTGTGCCCTTTCTCTTCTCCACCCCTGGTCGATCCTTTGTTACGCCTCGATAGCACCGAGTGAAACATTTCGATAGTGTGTCGCGACTCGCGAGTGAATCAGCAGGGCCGTAGCTAAAGGGAGTGAATAAAATCTTGAGACCGCTTGTGGGGAAAAATCTAAAAGTGCTGAAAAATAAAATAATATTTAACAATAAATAGTTACTTGTGAATTTTGTAAGTGTTTTACAAATGGTAAAGTGGGTGAGTGACTGAGTGAGTGTCTGGCTGCATGTGATGTCGAGTGTCTGTCATGTGTGTAAGTATAAATGTCGATGTGTGTGTGTGAGTGTGATTGACACGAAAATGACGTGTGTGAGTCGAAAAATTAGCGTTCAAGTGTCAGAGTAATTTTAGTAAAAATTATCCCAGCTATCTGGAATAACTTTGAGCTGGAATGGCGGTGCATTGTCAACTTTAGTGTCTTTTATTTTCTCAGTGGTACTGGACTTGTCTTGGTAGTATAGTTGGTTAGACTTGAGCTAAGGTTTCAGCAGAGAACAGAGAACGAGTAGTTTTGTGTAGAGTTGAGTTGCTGTGAGTAGACCGAATCACCCAGCCGAGGTGAGGTAGAGATAGAGGCTCTCAAACGATTCAATATATACAAACATATCTATATATATATACCTATTACTGACGTGCATCAGCTTATATTATACTTTCACCAAAGTGTCTTCTCTCTATTCCCCGTTGTTATTAATCCTTACTGTGTTGCTGCTGTTACTGCTGATGGTACTGATCATGTCGTGACGTTTTATTTTAATTATATGCTCTTCATTAGAGTGGAAAAGTAACATTCTTCATACCATCATCATCATCAACATCGGCGTATTCCCAATAAAATAGTAGTACACAGTAGTAGTGTATAGTTTGTTTAATTTTTTGTACGTTACATATAGCTATATACACATGAGTATAAATTTATATACTTATATTTGTGTACATTAATTTTTTGTTCTCTTACGACCGATGGGTTTGTAGAGTAAGCGAGTGAGTAAGCGTACATCGTAGCTTATTATAACGTTACCGAACGTTTGACTATTCTATTCTCACGGCAATAAAATTTACCTCGTGTCTCGTCGATTGTTCATTCATTTAGTTCAAGAATATTTTTTTTTTTTTTGGAAAATTTTCAGTAGGTGTGATTTTTATAAATATTTTTCGTGATAACGGGTAACTATTTCATGGAAACTCACCTAAAATTCATGTCCTCTATCCTGCATTACAGTCTATGGCTCTTGTTCATATGTACATATATATAAAAGTATTCAGACGCGCATAACCTCGATTTTTCATTTCAACTCGTTCTGCATACCAGAGGAAATCGACGTCATTATTTTTTTTAATACGCACAAGAAAATGTCGGGCACACTAAAATCACTATTTTAATTCAATCATTGAGATTAACTACATTAATAATAGTTTTAACAATTATTTATAATTTATACATAGATATACAAAAATATAAAAATAGATTGAAGTTGTTGTTAAAAGAAAGAAAGACAAAAAGAGTAAATGATTTGTTAAATCGCACGTTGTGTTAAAAAAAATTTTGTTTTATATTGGTTGACAACCAGTAAATAGTTTATTGTAAAATGACATTGGAATTTTTTTTAAAAAATTTTCAGCCGGATATATTTCGTGCTGCGATCGAACAAGCAACATTGGAAGAAGATCACCATCACCTTGAATCATCAAAGTTTTTATTAACACCCGACGATCCAGAACGTTCGGTTGATCCAGAGACACAAGCAAGATTAGAGGCGTTACTGGAAGCTGCAGGAATTGGTAAATTGTCATCGAGTGATGGGAAGCATTTAGCTGACCACGAGGTATTGAGGAGATTAACGTCTAGCGTCTCTTGTGCGCTAGACGAAGCCGCTGCTGCATTGACTAGGATGCGCAGTGACAATCCACGTGGACAGAACGAGAAACGCTCCCTTGTTGAAGCCTGTACTGACGGTGACGTAGGAACTGTTAGAAAATTGTTAACTGAAGGACGTAGTGTCCACGAAACTACTGAAGAAGGCGAAAGTCTGCTTTCTCTTGCTTGTTCTGCTGGATATTATGAACTAGCGCAGGTTTGTTATAATTATTTATTGTGAAAATACATTTCAATTGTTGTTGTTATTTTTATTATCATAATCATTGTATAGCATTATTTATCATTATAAACATCAATTTTTTTTTTTTATGTAATTTTCAGGTATTATTAGCAATGAACGCCAACGTTGAAGATAGAGGAATCAAAGGAGATTGCACTCCGTTGATGGAAGCTGCTAGTGCTGGGCATGTTGACATAGTTAGTTTACTCATTGCTCATGGGGCAGATGTCAATGCACAGTCAACTTCCGGTATGTATTAAGCCAAAAATAGTAGAAAATATTTTTCTTATGACCTGGCTTCTATCCCTTTTGTTTATGTGTTTGGATTAATAAGTATTTATGTTCTCAAACATGAATAAATAACAAAGGATTAAAGTAAGAAAGAAATAATGAAAGTAAATGATAATAAATTATTTTGAAATTATTAATAGGTAATACACCATTGATGTATGGATGTGCTGGTGGCCATGAAGATGTCGTGAGGGTATTACTTCAAGCCGGCGCGAACGTTGAAGATCATAATGAAAACGGTCATACACCATTGATGGAAGCGGCAAGCGCTGGCCACGTGCCAGTAGCCAAGATCTTACTAGAACACGGTGCCGGCATTAATACTCATTCGAATGAATTTAAAGAATCTGCGTTAACACTAGCGTGTTACAAGGGTCATCTTGATATGGTAAGGTTTTTATTGGAAGCAGGTGCTGATCAAGAGCATAAAACCGATGAGATGCACACCGCACTGATGGAGGCGTCAATGGACGGCCACGTAGAAGTGGCACGACTGTTGTTGGACTCAGGCGCCCAAGTGAATATGCCGACCGATAGTTTCGAGTCGCCATTGACACTGGCCGCGTGTGGTGGTCATGTTGATTTAGCAATGCTTCTAATTGAACGTGGAGCCAACATCGAAGAGGTTAATGATGAGGGATATACACCATTAATGGAAGCTGCTCGAGAAGGTCATGAAGAAATGGTGGCATTACTCCTAAGTCAGGGTGCTAATATAAACGCCCAGACGGAAGAGACCCAGGAAACTGCGCTCACGTTGGCGTGTTGTGGTGGTTTCCTCGAAGTTGCTGATTTTTTAATAAAAGCAGGAGCTGACATCGAGTTAGGAGCTTCAACACCGCTGATGGAAGCTGCTCAGGAAGGTCATTTAGATCTTGTTCGTTATCTTCTAGAGTCTGGAGCAGACGTTCACGCTCAGACTCAAACTGGAGATACAGCACTTACCTACGCCTGTGAGAATGGGCATACGGATGTTGCAGATCTTCTACTTCAATTTGGTGCTGATTTGGAACACGAATCTGAAGGAGGACGAACACCTTTAATGAAAGCTTGTCGAGCTGGACATCTTTGTACCGTACAGTTTTTGATATCGAAATTGGCCAGTCTTAATCGCCACACGACCAACAATGATCATACTCCGCTGTCACTTGCTTGTGCAGGTGGACACCTTGCGGTGGTTGAGCTATTGCTTGCCCAGTCTGCCGATCCATTCCATAAACTCAAGGATAATTCAACTATGTTGATTGAGGCTGCCAAGGGCGGACACACCAGTGTTGTTCAGCTGTTACTTGACTATCCTCACAGCATTATGATGAATGCTCAGCATAACGCTGCTACTCCTGCTCCGATACTGCAACAACAAATACAGCAGCAGCATCCTCAACAACAATTGCAGCAGCCCCTTCAGCAGCAACAACCGCAACCGCAACAACAGCAGCAACAACAACCACCAACTCAAATAGTCCAACCTCAACCTTTGCCTCAACAACAGCAACAGCAGCAGCAGCAGCAGCAACAACCACCACCCCAACAGTTGCAGCAACAGCAGCAGCAGCAACAACCACCACCCCAACAGTTGCAGCAACAAACGGCAATCCCTCAGCTACAGCCACTAAATCTTAGTCATCAACAAGTACCGATGTCTCATCAACAACCGCCATCGATTCAACAACCCCAGCATCAGCAACAGCAATCGAGCACTGAACAAAACCAAAACCAAAATCTACAACCGAAGCACAATAGCCAAAAATCGTTGCTTCGAAAGAATCGTTCGGTCACAGTGATGCCTGATGCTAGTTTAACCTCTGCTGAAGCGCAGCAAGTGAGAACTCAGCCTGCAGGTGAGGCTGTTGCTACATCTATGGATGATACAAATATATTGGATAAAGGAAGTGGTGTTTTTACCAGCTTGTCAGAACCTAATATTGCATTAAGTTCTACACCATTACCTGTAGCCGCGTCCACATCTGCTGAGAGTCGTAAAAATGCACGACATGAACAAATTCTTCATAAACAACAAATTCTTGAAGAATTACAGGTATGTTTTTGACAAAAATTTGATATTATTATAAAAAAAATTAATATGTTTTAAAACTAAAAAACTCTCTAAATAATATAATTTTAATTTTTTTAGAGGGTAGAGCGTGAACTTCAGATCAAAGGCGCAGGCCACTTGTTTTTAGGTACTCCGAATTTAGATGAACAAAAAAGACAACTGAAACCCGGTGATGGTGCAGATTCAACTGATTCACTACTGCCAGGAATGTCAAATATTGATTTACCAGCTCAATCAGCTACTGCACTTCATGGTAAGTACACAGTTTTTTTTTAAACTTCAAGTTTTCACTTTATTTACTCGCGTTTCAAAGTATCGAATCTTAGCTTTTAAAAATTCCTCCTACGATTAATTAACGCCGGTGTAATTAGATAAATAAACATTTTTAAAATTACTAACGAAACGGTTCGGATTAATTCGGGTTTTGTCATTTTAATTAAATACATGCAGCGTTGAATTTTTTTTTTTGCACTTCACTTCTTGTCTTCGGTTACTAAACACTAAATGAAATTAATCAAATGATTAAAAAAAAAAAAGAAAAAACAAGTTGCTGGTCGCGTGAGTATTATCAAAGTAACTTTCGTCGTAAGATCGAAAATGGCACACTCGTTCGAATGGTATTGGTGTTTCGTTAGGGTTGGTTTGCGGTGGCACGACATCCGATTTATCGGGAAGCCTGTTGTCCTTTCAAGAAACCAATACGGCCCGTGCGTTTTATCGAGGGTTATATCTCGCCAAACGCATGTCGGAGGAACGTCTGAGACAAGCCCAATCCATGCCTCTGGATCCTCCTGCAGGGGATGCAACATTTCCTACAACGATGACGATGGCCAACTTCACGACAACACCACCGCTGTCATTGCCCAGGGCAGCTGTCAGTGTACCGGGGATCACCGGGACATTGTCAACAGCAGCAGTGTCAACTGGAATCGGAGTACAGCCACCGCAGATTACGGGAACGTTGACGCTTCCACACCCGATAACGGCTAGCAGTGATGTCAGTCAAAATACTGCCATAAGTGATCGACCCAAGGCTAAACCTGTCTCCAAGAAAGAGGGTAAAAATCTTCGCAAGCCCAATATTGCTGCTGGCAAGTTCATTCAACAGCAGACACAGCAGCAACTACAGCAACAACAACAGCAACAGCATCAACAACAACAGCAACAGCAACAGCAACAACAACATCAACAGCAGCAACAACAGCAACAACAACAGCAACAGGCTACCATTTCTCAGTTACAACAGACTCAGCAGCAACAACAACAACAGCAGCAGCAACAGGTTACATTGGTCGGACTTCAACAGCAGTATCAAGAGAAACAACGACAGCATGTCTATCAACTCCAACAGGTTCATGATCTTCAACAGCTTCAGCAATTGAATCAACAACTTCAAATGCAGTTGGACCAAGTACAGGTTCGTCGATTGACTATCATCATGCACATTCAAGCTCAGAAATAATCTTCGAGTTGGTTACCATTTACAAATTTTTTTGTACACTATCAGATAAAAAAACATCAGTATTTTTTTATCGTGAATTTATTTAGAAATTTCATTTTGTTTATTTACAAAATTATTTCAAATTGAAATTGAAATGAAATAATAATTAAATGAATAAGTAATGAGAAGAATTTGGATTAACAGAAAAAAAATTTTAAAAATATTAACAATTGATAGCAATGATTAATTGGTTACCTACTCGGATCGCTGATGGACTGATTGTGCTAATGAGATGATCTGTTTTGGATATTATATTGTGTGACCGTTTTGCTAATCTCTGAATGCAGGTACAGCAGCAGCAGCATCAGCATGACGTACATCAGTCCCAAGTTGGTGTTATAAGTGACAGCGGTGCTGATATCCTAATGCCCAGTCAACTGTTGGCTCACCTTCACCCCACTCAGACTCATATTGAGCATCTTCATGATCAGGTACAATCAAGTAGATAGAAAATTTAACAAACAAAAAACATTAATAAATCGTCAGAGAATGAATGAATTTTTTTAAAATTTACATTTAATCAATAAAAACTGCTTCCGCATCATTTGGATTTACAAAAATTACAATAACCACAAATTATATTCATAATTAAAAATAAAAACGATGTCTTGATGTATATGCATTTAACTTTAAATGTAGCAAACAACACAGCAAAATATTTCGGAGCCTCTGGACTCGGAATTGGCAAGATTGCATAGAGATACAGCTTGTCCATTCTTTGCTGCCGCTCCTAAAGCTAAAGCACTAACTGCGGATAGTACTGTCCTGAAATTGGATGATGGAATGCAGATACCGATGGATGAAGTTGCCGAAATAATAGAATCAATTACCTTCGACGATGTGCCTAACGGTAACTATATGGCTCGTAAGATCATCGCGATATTTTTATCTCTTAAATATTACAATAACTTATTTATTTTTATTCTTATTATAATTATTTTTTAACGGAATATTTGCTATTTTTGTTTAACTCTTAACTTTCACAGTTGGTCCAGACGATCAAGATGAATTAGAACTAAAGAAATTTGGTATTTGTGACAAAGATCAAGAGCAGCTTTCAAAAGACCTTGTATCGATGGAGCAGCATCAGGTATTACGTCAAGTTGAACAGGTAACTTTTATATTAATTCAATAGGATGAAAATTTTTATTATTTAATTTGATAAAAAAAAAAATAAAAAATGATTTTTCCACTTATTTTTTTCCCATTGCGAATGATTGATGTATAAATAATAAATTTTAGGATGCCAGTGGTTCCGGAAGACGATCCAGCGAAAGATTAAATCGAGAAAAAACATTAGATGATGTTTACAAAAAAGGTTTCAAACGTGGTTTACGTATGGCTGCTGCCGCTCAAATTCGTGGCACAGAAACATCTTACGAAGAACCTGGAATAGATCCAACGAGTATGATTAATATTTTATTAAAAAAATGTATAAGTTAAACTTTATTGAAATTTAATATGCAATTTTAACGATCACAATATTTTAGTTATAGATAATCTTGTATTGGGTTGGAACCTAAATGCAGCTGCACGGAGCAAGGAAAAAAATGGAGGTAAAGTTAGTGCTGGTACTAGTAGCAGTAGCTCAAGTAGCAGCATCAGTAGTAGCAGTGCAAGCAGTAATCAGGTTCAAGTAGCAACGCAGACTCAAGGACTGGCAACAAGTGCCGTGGCAAGTCTTACGGAATCTGACAAAAAACAAGTATATACTGCAAATGCCTGTGCTAAAGAGAAAAAAGCTAGATATGCTCTTTTATCACAGCAGCCTTCTCCATGTCAACAACAACAACAGCAGCAGCAGCAGCAACAACAACAACAGCAACAGCAACAGCAACCACCACCACAACCACAACCTCAACAGCAACAGCTAGCGCAACAACAAACCATTGTGGGCCCGGTAGTGACTGGTCAAGTACAGCAACAGCAACAACAAGTTCAGCAACAAGTTCAACAAAATTATCAATTGGATCCTGCCATAAGTGCAGTAGGAAATTATACAGGCAATAGCGTAGTACCTGCAGGTGCTCAGGTCACCGCAGATACAGCTCCAGCTACTTATCCACCGGCTAATCAAAACCAACAATTTGCTTGTATGGATGTTGATTCAGAAACGGACAGCAATCATGACACTGCATTAACGCTTGCATGCGCTGGTGGGCATGAAGAACTCGTTGAATTCCTACTGAGTCGTGGTGCCGATATCGAACATCGTGATAAAAAGGGCTTTACTCCATTAATATTAGCAGCAACTGCTGGTCATCAAAAAGTTGTTGAAATACTTTTACATCATAACGCAGATATTGAAGCGCAGTCTGAGCGAACAAAGGATACTCCTTTGTCACTTGCTTGCAGTGGTGGAAGATTCGAGGTTGTAGAATTATTACTGTCTCGTAACGCCAATAAAGAACATCGCAATGTATCTGACTATACGCCACTTAGTTTAGCTGCATCTGGTGGTTATGTCAATATTATAAAACTTTTACTGCAAAATGGAGCTGAAATAAATTCACGTACCGGTTCAAAACTTGGAATTTCTCCACTGATGCTTGCTGCTATGAACGGGCATACTCAAGCGGTTAAATTACTATTGGATATGGGTAGTGATATAAACGCGCAGATTGAAACAAATCGTAATACTGCTTTGACTCTTGCTTGCTTCCAAGGTAGACATGAAGTTGTAAGTCTGCTTCTTGATCGTAAAGCAAATGTTGAGCATCGCGCTAAAACAGGACTAACACCGTTGATGGAAGCTGCTAGTGGCGGTTACGTTGAAGTTGGTCGTGTTTTATTAACTAAAGGCGCTGATGTTAATGCAACTCCTGTCCCTTCGTCGCGTGACACTGCCCTCACTATTGCTGCAGACAAAGGTCACTGCCGTTTTGTTGAATTATTATTATCACGTGGTACCCAAGTTGAGGTTAAAAATAAAAAAGGTAATAGCCCGTTGTGGCTTGCTGCTAATGGTGGGCATCTTAATGTTGTTGAACTTTTATACAATGCTGGAGCTGATATTGATTCACAAGACAATCGTAAAGTGTCTTGTTTGATGGCAGCATTTCGTAAAGGGCATACTAAAGTTGTTAAATGGATGGTTAGTCATGTTACGCAGTTTCCTAGTGATCAAGAGATGACAAGGTATATTGGTACAGTCAATGACAAAGAATTATTAGAAAAGTGTCAAGAGTGTGTTAAAGTAATTCGCGCTGCTAAAGAAACACAAGCCGCTAAAGCCAATAAAAATGCTAGTATACTATTGGAAGAATTGGATATGGAAAAAACCCGTGAAGAATCTAAGCGTGCCGCTGCAGCTCGTCGACGTGAACGTAAGAAAAAGAAAAAATTAGAAAAGAAAGAAGAAAAACGAAAACTTCACGAAGAAAATAAAAAGAATGAAACAATTTATGAAGACAAAGAGGATGCGTCGAAAAAATCCGAAGATGAGGATGCTGATAGAGCTGACGAAAGTGACAATGAAGAGGGCGGTGCCGACAGTTGTGAACGTTTAGACAATGTTCCATCGCCGTCACCAGTTAATCGTAGCCCAGATGATCCAGATAAAGAAGAGGGTGACAGTGGTATAGATGCTAATAGCCAAGGAAGCTGTAGCAGTAATGATGTTAAAGCACGCGAGAGAAAGAAAGATAAGAAAAAGAAGAAAAATAATAATAATATTAACAATAATAATAGCAACTCAAATAATAGTAATGATAAAGACACCTCTCCACATCGTCCTCAATCTTCAGTTTTTGCTTCTTCTTCATCATCAAATATCTCCCAATCCTCCATAGTAGCACCTAGTAGTAAACTTCAAAGTTGTTCTTCAACTTCGACTACAACTATTTCTAATTCTTCTTGTGCTCCTGATAAACGCGCTTCAACTAGTAATAGTAATACTGGAGGTGGTACGTCAGGTTCAATGACTACCTCGTCTGGTAATTCACGACAGCCAGTTGCATCTTCCTCTTCTAGTGGTGGTAGTATTAATTCCTCCGAGCGTAAACTCAAAGGACTTGTATTTGAGTCCTCTCGACATCCCGCAGAACGTGAGGACTTTGAAGCAACCGGTAACGAAAATTATGTTTCTGGTAAAGGAAAAAAATCTAATAATAACAGTAATAGTAATCAGTATGATAATGATGGAATAAATAATAGTGTTAAAACAACAAATTCGACGAGCCCTAAACAGGGTGGTAAACGTGAAGAAGGCTGGAAAGAAGTTGTTCGTAAGGGACAGTCTGATTCTGATTCCGGTAGATTTATGAATTCTCCATGCCGTTCCAAAAAAATATCAGTTCCACCAAATGCTATTAGCCGTGTTATTGGTCGAGGTGGTAGCAATATTAATGCTATTCGCGCTGCAACTGGTGCTCACATCGAGGTTGAAAAGCAAAGCAAATGTCAAGGCGAACGTATTATTACGATAAAGTAAGTAGTTAATTTATTCCGTCAATATTTAAAATAATAAACTATTAATTGTTTGTTTCGTGAATTATTAAAAAATTTTTTTCATTTTTTGTTATTTTTAACAGAGGTCCAACTGAGGCTACTAAGCAAGCTCATACTTTGATAGCTGCTCTTATAAAAGATCCTGACGTAGATATCCTTCAGATGTTGCCAAAGAACAAACTCACCGTGATAACTTCTTCAACCTGGGATAAATCGACGGTACCCACGAGTGCCGTAAGTGTTTATCCTTTATTGAAATGAATTTTTTAGAATCTATTTAATTATGTTGTTTAATCGTTATTTTTTTTTTTTTTTATTTTTAATAGACATCTAAACCTAAGATGGGACCGGTGAATAAACCAGCAACCTCTGTGACCGGGACCACTAGTTACGCAACTAAATCCGGTTATACATCATCAGGAATATCTTCTGTCGGTCAAATAATGCCACTCAGATCATCATCTTCTATTAAATTAGCCGGTGCATTTTCAGCGCCTATATCACGCGCAACTGCACCGCGACTGGTGGCCGCAGCTGAAAAACGAGCGCACGCTGCCGCAGCAGCAGCAGCTGTCGCAGCGTCTGGAGGACAGGTATCATCGTCATCTAATACCAGAACAACAATGTCCTATACTAGTGCTATTATGACCTCGGGAAGGGCTACTAAGCTTATAACAACAACTGCACCACAGACATTTGCTGCAAAATTATCTGATATCACTGCCTCGACTCATACAACTACCACGACTGTACAGTTAAATCATACAAATCAGATTAATAACAGTAACAATAACAACAGTGGTAGCAATAGTAATAAACAAAAATCCTCTATACCGTCATCAATGTCTCAATCAAGTTCAGTAATAAATAACGTTATGTCATCAACACCATTGACACCACTTACTTTACCCCATCAAACCATGACGAGCACATCGCCCAAGCACTGCCGAACACTGCCGTCTTTATCTGCTCCAAATATATCAGGACACTATAATAGTAAAACTTATTCATCATCTGGTTCTATAACCAATCAGTCGTCCACTATAACGTCTGCTGTTGTTTCGAACGGCTCGGAAAATATTGCCTCATCTACTGCTGTTACTTCTATGCGTGTGACACCATCGCCACCAGTTGTTACTCAATCAAATAGTTTTCAACAACAGCAATCTCAACAACTGCAGCATCAGCAGCAACAACTCCGGCAACAACAACAGACAGAACAACAACATGCACAGCAGCAGCAACAACAACAATTACAGCAACAGCAGCAGCAACAACAACTCCGGCAACAACAGCAGACAGAACAACAACATGCACAGCAGCAGCAACAAGCTCATCATCTATCACATCAACAACAGCAATCATCGCAATCCATGCGCAGTACGACTCCAGTTATGTCAGGAATTATGGAACAATCTGGACCACATCAAGCTCAACAACAAACAAATACACCACTTGAATACTCGCTGTTTAATGATAGTTTTTCAAAGGTTGCTCAACAATCAGTATGGGGAAGTCGTGAAAACGAATCTCAAAAGGGTATGAACTTCGCAACAGTTGCTGGTGGTGGTGGATCTAACAATGCTTCCAATAAATTTGACAATTCTCCTGGCAAATTTATTGACAGTTCACCACCTCAAGTGGATGCTTCTAAGGCACCTGGCTACAGAGGTACAGCTATGTGTTCACCAGTTTCTAGTAAAACAAATAATAGTAGTGTTTTATCGTCAGGAAATTCCGTAATAGGCAATGTATCGGGCGTCTCGCCGTCTGGAATTCATAATAGCTTGCAGCAACAACAACAGCAATATCAAGCGTCAATAAATAATTATTTGAATGAGCATCAGTTGCCGAATAAATCATCGAGTTTAGCAGTTGCACGGCCAGTAATGAATCAACAGCAGAGTATGGAATTACAGAGTGCTGGAATGAATCAATTCAATCGAGCTGTATACGCCAGTGATCTTGCCTCACGGAATATGAATGTTAATCACCAGCAGCAGCATCAACAATCTCAGCGAGAGATGCAACAATCTCAGCAGCAACAGCCACAACAACAGCAATCGTCTCATTCGTCTCAGCAGCAACAACCTCAATCGCAACAGCAACAAACTTCACAGCAGTCGCAGCAGCAACAACATCAACAGATGCAAGCACAACAGCAACAACATATGATGGCTTCAAACTCTCAGCAAAATCTTGATGGGTTATTTAAAAACAGCAGCAGTGGATATGACCACGCTAATGTTAATTCTAATTTATTAAAAATGGTACCAAACGATGGGCAATCGAGTGGCGGTCATCCGATGATGCCGTTTCATCCACACATGCAGAGTTTTGCTCCATCTATAAGCCAGTCAGCGAGTGTAAGCACGACTGTTAGTATGTCAAGATTAAATCCACGTGCTCCTGATTTTTCAAGCTCACTGCACCTCAATAATAAACCCCAGGTGACGATGTTCAATCCACCAACGGGTATTCATCCGAATATGTTTGCGCAAGTACCAACAGCACCACCGACTGGTATGCAACCTACTAATTTAGCAATGCTCGGTAATTATCCTCTGAATAAATATCAGCAGCAGCAACAGCAACAGCCACCGACTGGTGGACCTAATTCACGAGGACAACCACCTCCACCAGCTCATCCATCAGGTATATCATCAAACGGGCAAGCCAGATGGCAATTTAATCATCCACCACACAGTAATTATCCACCCCACCAAGATCAAATGATGGCACAAATGGGCTTTCCTAATCACTTAGGTAACATTGGTGCTACTCAAGTTGGTGGTATTGATTTGATAACTGGCTTGGAAAACGGCGGCTCACCGACAATGTCACCGTCATCTCCGGGTCAAGTTACACAGGAGATGAATCAATTAAAAATAGAGGATCGTAAAGTACCTAGGCCTATTGGTACTGAGAGAGCATGGAAAAATTACAATTGTAATATGGGACCTGGTGGCGATGCTGAGCCTCCTGTTAATTGGATGATCAATGATAAATCTGTCGGATCTTGGAATATAACTGGAATGGAGAGACAACAAATGTTCAGAACAAATGCTTCCTATAATCGTGTTTCCAATATGGAGCCGGATATTCAACAGATTATTGAATCACCATTTTCGGTAAATACATATAAACATTTTTTATTTTTTTTTTACAACTACAAAAATTACAACTACAAATGAAAAAAAAATTAATTGATTTAAACTAAAGTTAAATTTTTTTATTTGATTTTAGGGCCATATGGAAAATCCACAAGCATATCCTAATGGTAGTGCTTCAGGATTATCTATGATACCTGGACTACTATTCCCAGGGCAGTATGGAAACGCGGCAGTTCTATCAGAAATACCACCACCAAATGATACAACTAAAATGGATGCACCAGGATGGGGAATGCCCGATCCGACGGTCCAAGATAAACATCACCCGGTAAAATATTTATTTTATTTTTGATGTTTCTAAATTTATCTTGATATAAATATTCATTGACAACAATTATAATGTTATTTTATTTTTATAGGGATGGAACAAATGGACTCACTAATTGCTGTAGCTGAGACCTTAATTCTCGTTACACGGCTTCTTTTATTCTCAATACTGCGAAAAAATTTGAAAACAAACCATCATGAAGACGCAAGATACTTGGAATGAATTATTACTATTAATGATAATGAATAATAAAAATTAACATAACAAAAAAGAAAAAAACAAAAAAATTAAAAAATAAGAAAAATGAAAAAAAAAAAAAATACTAGTAGTAGTAGTTGATGAAACTGGCGTAAGCGTGTTGTTTCTAGACACCACAATTAATTACATTACTACCTTATATTCATTGACACCCAGAAAATCCAATATATTACTTGTCATGTTAGGTGATAAGATGGTAAATCCTTATTACAATTTATTGCTATTATTATCTTCTAATATACTTATTCGATACCAATTAATAAAATTGGACATATGTGGCGGCGTGGAGGCTAACGTGAGCCAAGGAGCGGTCATGTGAAAAAAAAAATAATGCAAAAAAAAAAAACAAAAAAATTAAATTGACTGTTTTGATTATTTAGTAGAACATTATCGATTGATCGATAAATGTACTACTTTATTACCTTTCCTAATTATTTTTTTAATGTTTTATTGAACTATTAATTCTTAAATTTATTATGCTGTCTATTTTAATTTGCATTGATTATTAATTATTAATGGTAGTATATAGTAATATTATTTGGAATATAATTTAATTGTTGGCTGGCGTAATTAAGCATATGGGCCAGAATTGTTGCAATAAATCGTGTCATTCATAAAAAATAATTATTAACTCCATTTTTATAAAACCAGTCATTATTATTTTTAAGTATTTTTTTTTTTTTTAATTTCATTTCATAAATTTTCAATCTTTTGGCAGTCTCGGGCGTAGCATATTTTAACATAATAATACAATCTCAGAATTATGTATATTTTTTACTATACGCTTGCGTCAAGTGAGTGGCGCGTAAATATTTACAAACTAAAATGGCAACTGTGAGGTTATCATCAAGTTATTTATCTTGTTTAAAATTGAATAAGATTAACTCAATCTGTAGAATACAATTATTGTCTTCATACTCAAATAACAATAATAATTATAAATTAAATAATATACAACCAAGATTTTTAAGACGAGAACTGTCAAATAAATTTTTATTGCCTCATAACCTCGATTGCTGGGTGACTAAACGGTGGAAATCTAAAAAACAAAAACTATCAAGTGTAATTTATTTATTTATTATCTATATAATGAAATTAATATATAACACTGAAGTTGACATAGATTACAAATTTTTTTGGAATTTCATAGCAATTAAATCATTAAAAAAAATTAATTAAAAAGTTTCACACGTGAAAATTAATAAAAATTACAAGTGAAAATTTTTAGAAGTATTTTTTTATTGTAATTAATTTGTTAAAAAAATTTCTAAATTGACAACTGACCGCTAACTTCAGTATTATATTAATACACATAATTAATTTAATATTAGCTTTGAAGAAGTAATTTATTTTTATTATTATTTTTTTAAACAGCAAAATCAAGATGACAGCGACGATGAAAAGGACGGTGTTGATGATGAAATAGAATCCATAGTAGCTGGTAATAAAAATAATAAAGTAATAACAGCTCATGTAAGTTCAATGAGGATTGATGCTGTTGTTAAGGCTGGAATGGGTATAGCTCGAAAGTAAGTATTCATTATAAAATTGATGGAAATTTTTTTTAAGGAAAATTAAAAACCTTTTTAATAAAATTCTTATTATTTACTTTTTAGTAAAGCCGAAACTGCATTGTATGAAAGTAAATTACGTGTTAATGGTCAGAAAGTACTCAAAAAAGGATTACAGGTATTAAAAAATGACAAGACAAAATGATATTGAAATTAAAAGACATCTGATTCTTTTTAGAAATTTTTTAACTAATTAATTAGAGCAAGAAAAATTTGGTAATTTTTTACAAGCGGGGTCAACCATAATGTTAAATTTTTTTTTTTTTTATAAAATTGATCATTTTTTTTTAAATCGTTCGTTTTTTTATGTACTTTTAAAAAAATCTATCAAAAACATCAAAAAAAGATAAAATATAAATTTTGTTCAAAAACATGAGAACCAAAATTTTTTCCAACTTTTAAAGTCAAAAAAGTTTTCGAAATCTTTATTTTTTTCGTTTTTATAAATAATTTTCTTCACCTAGATTATTCAAGAAAAATGAAAAAACTGCCAAGTGTCTGCTAATTTCAATGTCATAACACATAAATTAAAATAGTATAAAAAATTTTTAATATTTACTTAAATTTATAATTTATACATTAATTGATTTATTACAGATTGGACTCGAGGACGAAATAGATTACATTCAGGGTCCAAGTCCGAAAAACCCCAATTTTTTAATTGTTACTCGTTTAACTGTCTTAGATGCCAGTGATCACCCAGAAGGATATAAACTTAAACTGTTGCGTGAAAAGTCGCTGACGATTGAAAATTATGGTGATTCTTGGAAACCTTCCGAGGATTCTAAGTCATAACAACTGTACAAATATATACAATAATAATACTATTGTTCGATGGACATTTTAGTTCTGGCTTGGTTCAGCATCGTAATAGACTGTAAATAAATAATATAAATTTATTATCAATATACATTAAATAAAAAATCGTGATCGAAGGATTTACTTACTTGGTAAACGATGGACACACCTTTACTCGCTAAATCTAACATTTTACTTGCTATTTCTTCGTAATTTAGATTTTGTAGTAATTTCTGAAAAGAAATATAATTTATTTACTAAATAACATTTGTGCGTGCCTAGAGGTCGGCTGCCCAATATTAAAACACAGTAGCTGCAAAATTTTTATATCTTTAAATATGTTTTTTATAAACTGGCCGAAAAAAAAAATTATACCCCCTTTCACTTTTAGATCACCGAAATTTCGAATTCTTAAAAATAAAAGGACGTATAATTAAAGACATACGCTCTTTTACCTTTGCAATTTTTTTTCAATTTTAAGCGTAGAATGTGTCTACAACTTAATTGGCAATATAAAAAAAAATATTAAATTGTTATACGCCCTTTTATCTTTAGGCACTCGATTAGGTATTTAAGGGTCATAAAATAAATTTATACCTGTACAACAATTTCTTGTTCATTTCCACTCAAAAAAGGAAGGAGACTTGCTGCGAAGTGTGGTTGTTGAGCGACAATACAATAATTAATAATAGAGCTGAATTGAAGTTTGTCAATAATCGGACATACATGCAACAATCTCAGTGCCTCGATGCAGTTATCAACACTTTTAGAGCTATGATCAAGTTTATTAAACGGTTCATTTATAATCAATTGCCAAGCAGCAATGTAACCAGGGAAATTAATAATCCGGTCAATTGAACCAAGTTTCAATAAGTTTTTCTTCAGTTCTTGCACAAGTGAGTACTTTACCATATACTCTAATGCAGTATTGAGATAACTGAGATCCTCAATTTCATAATCCAGGTACAACTGCGGAATCAGTCCTAACGCACGCGGCGTACTGTACTGGCTGTTCACTAGAATTTGTACCAGTTTTTGTTTAGAGCACATATCAAAATTAGTAATGCTATATGACAATCCAAATCTTTCTAGCTCTGTTAAATACTGGAGTGATTTCATGTACTGATTAACGTGCTGTGGATCACGCTTGGCATAATCAGCTAACGCTACTTCATCCTTTATAGACTGGAGTACTCTCAGAGCACGAAAACGCATACCTGGTTCATAAAGATTCCCGTAGTCTTCATCATTACCTTCTATTAGGCTGATATTGAGCAGATAGTTTGGATAATTTTCAGAATTGTCCGAACCAACAAGATAGCAAGCCCGCAGCAAATTGTCGTCAGTCGTAAAAGTATCCCCCGTAGAATTATTAGATATTGTTGAAAAATCATTGAACATATTTAAAGTATCATTGGCTTTGGTATCACCAACTTCGGGTTGAAGCCATTCGTGTAATAACGCCAAGCGTATTTTCATTAAATTTAATTTGAATATATCTCCCAATTTTGTCACCGCTCCATTTATATCAGGACGATTTTTAATAACTCCTTTATAACGTGCCGGTATTGTTTCATCGTGATACAATTCTCGGACCAACTTCTCCGGATTTTCGACTAGATTCAAGTATTTGTCTTGACCTAATCCATAAGTATATAAAGTATGCTTTGATGTGTACTTGAAATATTTTTCCTCTATTTTATAGAGCTAAAATAAAATAATTTATTAATAATTAAAATTTTTAAAAAATATATGAATAAATCAATTACCTTCGATTTAATAGAATCATCTGGAGCTAGAGGATCATCAACTTGTTGCTGCCAATTTTGTGCATACAAGAAACACTCCTTGGCAGCAGCAACTCTATCAGCACCAGGAGGCGTATAATTAACTACATGGTACCAAGCCGCTGCACCATACTGAATTTCTTCTTTTTGTTTTATACAAACATTAATGCATTTCTTTATTTCTTGAAGAAGAGCACCGTTACGCAAGTGTATTGACCACTCATTGTGACTGTGACTGGAAGCCCTATTGCTCGTCACGATATTATGAGGCCAAGCTTCAGCAACAGCTCCTTTAACCGCTAATGTGCAAATACAGTAATTGGCTATTTTAAGAACCGGCGCTATTTTTAACCATTCTTCATAAGTTTTTAAATTTAATTCTTGTGTTATTAATTTAAAAATAGATACTTTCGGCAGGTACGGCAGTCGCCACTGAGCAATCGCCGGTAATGAATGCTCATCTTGACAGTAATTTAACCATTCTTCACGTTCAATGTCTGTCGGTGGGCTAATACGAATGTAATTTTTCAAAAAACGTAAGTAACTTTGTAATTCAAAATCTTTTTCATTACCAAGATTCAGCAGCAAAAGGAAGATTTCATAATGATAAAAATTAACTCGTTGCTTTAATGCCTCCAAATGTGTTTTTATTTCACTGTGTTTGCTGTCTTCAAGGTTGTTTATTTTTTTTATTAACTTTTTGCAGACGTTTTCCAGTTCTTTTATATCAGTTTCATCCACTTTGAGATCCTTCTTACCGTCTTTTCCAGTTGTAAGAGTGTAATTTGGTTGCCATGACAGCAGCAGAGTTTCAAGCAATTTTAAATAACAGTCTTTCAAACTGAATCCAAAGTTACAGCAGAAGTCTTCTAGTACTTTCAGAGCTTCTGGTTTCTTCGACTTCATAATACGTATCATAATGTTACGTTTGCCTTCAATATTGCTTTGCAATACTTCCTGATGAGAAATACCATACTGACCGAGTCTCTCTGCCCAGCAGTGAATTATTCTTTGTTCATTGAACAAGTCAATATGAGAATCATTTTTAATTAATCGACAATACTCATAGCCCAAATCTTTGATAACTCGATCACGCAACGGATCAGTTTGGAAATATTTTGAAATCGACGCCAGTATTTTGATAACTTCTGATTCATCTTGTAAAAATAAACACGCTAATCCTAGATGAATATCAAATGACCTGTTGCTTACCAATTTTTTTAGCAACATACAACTGCAATGTTTCATCACTATTTGAATTTCTTTAACAGCTTCTTCACTGACCGGCTGATAAGAACACAATTCCGTTTGAATGATCATAAATATTTTTAACAAAGCGTAATCGTGATGCTCACTTTGAACAGCTTTAACTTTATGGAATAAATTCTTGGTCATGTATCTGATAACTTCTGGATCTACCTCTGAGGCTTTTTCTTTACCTCTACTAATATTTTTGTAATGACGACAAATATCCAAAGCATCTTTTAAAAGAGGCAGTAGAATATTTCCAGGCGAGAATGAAGCGTCTGTATAAATTGGATACAATTTAAATGACAGCAGCGGAGATTGTAATCCAGTTTCCATTTTCTCAGCGCCAACAGCTTCATTGTAAGCCTCGATACGATTAATCAGATGCAAATTTTCAGTCAAAGATTCTATTTTTTCTGTGCTGTGAATTAAAGTTGACGAGCAAGAATTTTTTAAACAAATAGCCAGTTGGGAGTTGTCGTCAAGATTCAAAAGTAATTCCGAGCAGATTTTAATTATGTACCTACTCTCATCAGGATCTGGAGACATTCCTGCGCTGTTCAAGCGATCAATTATGTAATCTTTCAACTTTTGGGGAGGTGATATTTGTTGCAATACTTCATGGAGTCCAAAAAATTTTGGCAAGCCCAATAAAACGCTCACTCTTTCAACACGCTTACAAATAATCAACCAATCAGTATCATCCTCACACGTACTAACTATCTTAACAATATAACTGTGTATTATTTCTTTTTTATGCAAGCAATACTTATTTTGATCAACATCAATATTAAATTCTATAAACAAACGGTAAATATTTTTTAATAACTTTAATGTTTGGTAAGAATCATTTAATTCAGCGTACTTTTTGTTTTTTGCACTTGTTAACGCTTCTTTTAATTTATTCTCCAAAGTATTTTGTACTTCCATATAATACTCCAATGATGTATCAAGTTTATTATAACTTAATTTAATTTTTATCATGTCGACTATTTGCTGACAACAATTTAATAGTAAATCACCATCCAATTTATCAATTGTATCCATAAATCTTTCAGTATTACCGCGACTCAATTGATAATTAAGACAAGTAAAAATAACTTCTTGCCTCAAATTATTATCTGCTTTTGTTAACTCGAACAAATCTTCAACCATATCCGTGCGATCTTGTTTGATGATATTTTTATACAAATTAATATTGCAACCAATGTGAGCAAATCCGTATTTTTTTAAAATTAATTTTAGGGTGATACTGTTGCTTTCAATGTGAATTTGCGCTACCAGTGGATGGTTGTACTTGTAAGATTGATCAGCAAGTGTTAACAAAGCGTCACTCCAAGGTACCGGTGCTTTTTTTAACATTTCTAAAGTCTGCTGCAAGCGGTTCTGGATGTTATGGATGTAACTTATAACAACAGTGAGCCGTTTATCCCACGGCGCTTTGTCACCGATCCACCACTGTTTGGAGGTCTTCAAGGTGTTCTGAATGTACGTCGATAGAACTTCATCGTTTTTCAAGGAGTGATTAACCATGTATTGGTTTAAAAAATTGCTCATCAGTCCAGGAATTTCATCAATGTGTATTTTATTAAGCAGCAGAGTAACAACGTCAACTGGGTTACTCAGATAAGTGTTGAGCGGCAATAAAACTTTGTAGTGTGTTTTAAGATCTACTAGATCAGAAACTGCCTGCATTAGCTTCATCAAACGATGGAACTGTGAATTTTTATTAGTGTACTGCTGATGAAGTTGAAAACACACTTTATACTCTTCGAAATGCAGCAAATCAACAAGTCCTTCTAAGAATTGCAATCCAATAGCCGGCCACTGGTCACGGTGAGACTTCTCTAGAGACTTGGTCTTCTTATAGCCCCACAGAATTATTTCAGTCAGAGAGCTAGGTATGAACGAAGTAACTGAAGGAATGAATTGGTGTAACCAAGGCCACAGATCAGTGGGTCCTAAATTACCAGGAATCACTTCTAAAATTTGTTCTACTGTTCCTCTACCTACTCTCGGAGCTATCGATGAAATATGACGCGTCCATATCAGTGCAGCTGCATGTACTTCTCCCAGAGACAAGTATCTAATACACTCTTCAAGTAAATTAGCTCTTGAAAATTTATCCCATTCCTTTATATCTGTAAAATCATCGCTTCTGTACTCAGATCTTACCTTCTGGATGCATTCAAAAGTCTCTAGTTTTTTCAGAGTGTTACTTACTTCATGCAGAAGAAGAGAATGGTCTTCGCTGATAGATGTTGTCGACGATAAATTAATGCAATCAAAAATACGCTTCTTTGAGTACATATACAGCCGCTTAGTGTCTTGGTAATCCCGAGTCAGAGCTTTGCTGCAACATTCGTAAATATATTTAACGTCTTTTATTTGATCTAATATTGAAATAAAACTATCTAGATCAACAGTTTCATTGTCATCTAGCTGCGGACGTAGTTGATTCATTAATACCGATAGCTGTGCCTGGAAAATACATTCGCAATTTAATTTAAATTTACTTGCAAATTCTCTTGCCTCATCAAATCGCTGCTGTTTCAGCAGTCTTTGGAGTCGGTATTCTGGCAAGCTTTCTCCGATGGATTTTACACGGATAGCGCTGACCAGATCACTCGAATTTTTCATTCCTTCGATGATCATCAAATTGTCGATCAACTCATCACCTACAACATCAATTAAATATGTTGTTCTTGGTACAGTCATGGTAAAAATAATTTTAAAATCTGGAAAAGACATTAAATGAAGTGACGTCGTGTCTGCTGAAGGCTCAGAGTCCATCAAGACCAGCATGTGGTTACTGTCTGAAGCTTCTTGTAGAGTTACAAAATCTGCAACTGGACCGTCCCATACTTTTTTACCGATGAGTGTGTTGAGGTGCACGATACTCAAACTTTTATCAGCACGCAGACAAATCATCCCGCTGTAGTTTTTGAAAAATTGTGCTTTGATGTACTGATAAGGTAACGACTTTAACGGACAAGAAATATTTGCTGGAAATAAATATATGTCATCACCTAAAGTTACCAATGTTTTCACTGATGTTTTACTTGATTGTTTCAGATCTGCATATTCGATTTTAGAATTTTGAACTGGGAGTACCTGAATAGCCTTGATAATGTTATCATCGTCCCCATTGGGACTGACAGCTTTATTGAAATCATTAATTCGATAAATTTTACCTACAGAAGTAACAATAAATAAATTTACCAGTTCATTTTGTTCATCTAGGCAGACTTTGATGATTCGATGACACTTAAAGTGTTGGTGCAGGTCAAGGCAGAATATTTCTTGACAGGCGTCTGTGAGAGTAAAACAGTGAAGTTCTGCTGGTTCAACGGATACAAATAGCAGTGAACTATCTTTTGACAAACAGTAGCTGGTGATTTGTGAGTCAAAGCCGATGCTTGACAGCACATCGTTACAAGACAAGTCGTTGAATATTGTTATGGAGTTGTCAACACTCACGCAAAGTCTTGTGTCAAATACAGTTGCGGTCACTTTAGGATTTTCTTCGACTTCAACGTCTGGTTGGATTACTGCCAGTGTCCAGGTTTCATAAATAGATCCTGGAGTTTCGGCAAAATTACGGGTTCCGAAATTAGCGGTTTCTTCGTCGGCATCAAAGCCAGATGATATTTTGGTCCACATTATTATTGATAAATAATATTAATTATCGTTTCAAATTATTATAATAATTATTTACGGTATAAAAGATTAATTTCACTTAAATAAATCAACTAAGAATTGAAAGTAAAAAAAATAATTTAAAATTAAAAAAAAAATTAGAGCTACAGGTTATGCATAGTCGTAAACAAATTTATATAAACCGTTAGAATTACTCGATTTTAAATGCTGAGCTACGTAATAAATTGAAAAGAGGGCGCTGTAGTGAATTTCTTGGATTAATTGATAGAATATCGAATGAAGATACGACAAAAGCCCATTATGGAGTATGAGTAAAATATAAACAGATTTTATCAATAACAATTGATAATTTCGGAGTTTTTATGATTTTTAACAAATTAAATTTTATGAATTGATATTTTTAAAAACTTTTAGTTTATTTTATTTTATTTTGACAAGTAGTTTTTTTTAAATTATTTTAAAATGAATGAACATAAAACAAGCCAGGTATTTCATTTGGATCCAGAGAGTGAATTACGCTTTGAGGTTAATGAAAAAGATGAAAAAGTAACATTGGAGGTACGAATTTAATAAAATGTATTAATATAATACTGACAATTTTTTAATTTTATTTAATAAAAAGATTTCTTCCAAAAAAATATTTTAAAAAAATTGCATTTTTTATTTTTTTTTAATTTCTAGATGCCAATTTTTTTTTTTAATATTTTTTTTTGTTATAATTCATTTGCTATAAAATTTTTTAAATTATTAAATATATGCTACATTAATTTTCATAGTCAGCTGTCAACTTAGAAAATTTTTTTAACAAATTAATTTGAATAAAAAAACATTATTAAAAAAATGAGCTTGTAGAAATTTTAATAAATTAAAAATACAATTTTTTTAAAATAATTTTTTAGAACTAATTTTTTTGTTAAAAAAAATAATTATTAAATATATGCTACATTAATTTTCATAGTCAGCTGTCAACTTAGAAAATTTTTTTAACAAATTAATTAGAATAAAAAAACGCTTCTAAAAATTTTCACTTGTAATTTTTATTAATTTTCACATGTAAAACTTTTTAATTAAATTTTTTCTTGATAATTAATTGCTATAATAATAATAACCATATTATGGCAAAAAAAAAATTATTAAAAAAATTGACTTGTAGAAGTTTTAATAAATTAAAAATGAAATTTTTTTAAAATAATTTTTTAGAACTAAATTTTTTTTTTAAAGAAATTTAAAAAATTGTCAAGTGACAGCTAAGTTTAATGTCATAAAATCTTACTTAATATGTTATTATAGTTAAAAAACGGGTTAGCAGAAGTATTTGGAGCAGAGCTGATAAAAGGAAAAAAATATGAGTTTGGATTTGGACATAAAATTGGAGTATTTACATGGCAAGGATGCACAGTTGAGTTTACAGGAAAAACAGTCGCGTTTGTAGAAAAAAAAACACCAATGGCTCTTTATTTAAATTGTCATGCGGCTCTAGAACGAATGCGAGAGTTTGCTGAGAAAGATAATTCCACTGGACCCATAGTTATGATTGCTGGACCCCAAGACGTTGGTAAGTCGACTTTGGCGAAAATTTTGTTGAATTACGCTGCTAGAATGGCGAGGAGACCGACTTTCGTAGACCTGGATGTTGGTCAAGGACAAATAACCATTCCGGGAATAATTGGAGCGCTGCCGATTGATAAGCCGTCGGATGTAGTTGAGGGATTCAACACTCAAGGATCTGTTGGTTTTCACTTTGGTCACAAAGGTCCTGGTTTTAATATGCCGCTGTACAATCATTTGATATCAAGAATCGCAGAAGTTTGTTCTGACCGCATGGAGGCTAACAAGAAAGAAAAGGCGGGGGGAATAATTATAAACACTTGCGGGTGGATACTAAAAAAGGGTTACAGAATACTAACTCATATTGCTCAAGCATTTGAAGTCGATGCCATTATTGTTTTAGATCATGAAAAATTGTACAATGCGCTTGTTAAAGATATTCCTGACTTTGTTAAAGTTATTTTATTGCCCAAAAGCAGTGGGGTTGTGAATCGAGGCACTCCTTACAGAAGAATTACCAGAAATTTACGTATCGATGAGTATTTTTACGGCACAAGGAGAACACTGACTCCTCATAGCTTTGATGTAAAATGGAGCGACGTAAAAATATTCAGTGTCGGCTCTTTATCAAATTCACTAGAAATATCCAAAAATAAAGCTACTAAATTAATTCCTATGACACCGGGACCTAATTTGAAGAAACACATACTTTCTATATCACTAGCTGATCCTAATAAAGATGATATCGTGCAGACAAATATCGCTGGCTTTGTTTGCATGTAAGTATTTTATTATTTAAATGATTTTTAAGGTTATTTTTTTTATTAAAAAAGTATTTGGTAGGATGTGATAAAATGTAACTTCCGTAATGGACCTCTTAAGTTAGAGTTTTGAGTTCCGCTTACTAAAGGAGTTGTGTTTGGGCATTTCCTGTCATATTTTTGAGTGTAAGGGATTTATTTGACTTTTATAGAATTTTTTACAGGAGCTTTGTTTGGATATTTCCGGCCAAATTTTGAAATTTCGGCGAAAATGCCCAAACAAAGCTCCTGTTAAAAAATTCTCTGAAAATCAAATATATCCCTTACGCTCAAAATATCTCAGGAAATGGCCAAACACAACTCCTATTAAAGTGGAACTCAAAATTACAATTTTAAGAAGTCCATGACGGAAGTTACATTTTAGCACACCCTGGTATTTATACTAATAATATTTTTTTCTTTTTTTAGAACAAATGTGGATGTTGCAAAACAAACTATAACCATTTTGAGTCCTCTACCCGGACCGTTACCAAATAACGTTTTACTCCTTTCTAGTGTCACTTATCCTGAAGATAAATAATTATAATCGTAACTCAGTTTAAATTAAATGTGTATATAATTGATATTTATTTTTTAAGAGTATTTTCGTACATACTATTGTAAATAAAATTCCAGTAAAAAGCCAAATCTACGTTCACAAGACTATTAAAAAAAAAATTTGCTCTTTACAAGATATAAAATAAAAGAAAAACGAAGCAACTGTTATGATTTTCAGTAATTGAAAAAAAATTTTTTTTTTGTCGCAAATTCAAAAATTAATAAAAAAAAATTTGAACGTACTTGGTCAATATTATAGAATATTTTACTTTTTACATAGTTCTTGGAATCTTCCGACATAATACTAAAGTTAGCCGACGTTTTTAATTTTTAATTTTTTTTTAATTATTAAATTAAAATTAAAAAACATTTTTAAAAAATTGTATTTATAGTTTTTTAAGTTCT
This sequence comes from Cotesia vestalis, assembly GCA_000956155.1. NCBI lineage: Eukaryota > Metazoa > Arthropoda > Insecta > Hymenoptera > Braconidae > Cotesia > Cotesia vestalis. The sequence continues at coordinate 264,024 of JZSA01000171.1, forward strand.
TTACAAGTGAAATTTTTTTTTTAATTTTGTAATAATTTTGTTAATAAAAAAAAAGTTCTAAATTTTTTAGATGTTGGCTAACTTAATTTTTATTCTCCCTACACATAAATTTATAGAAATTAGGTCAGTGATTGGACTTGGAAAATTGTAAGACACTCATTGACTCACACCAAGAACGTTCAACAATTTTTTTTTCAGTTTTTCAATTTAGTATTTGATTTTTTTTTATTTTATATTTTTTTGTAAAGAACAAATTTATTTTTTTTTATTTGCAAAAAAAAAAGACATTTAAATTAAAATTCAATGAAAATTTATAACTTGACAATTACATGTAATTAATTAAAATTTTAATATAATTGTAGTTTATGTAAAATATTAATCGAAATATTAAAATAAAAATTTGTATGTAATAAATAATTTTTTGTTTTAAAAAAATTGTTACAAAAAAATGAAAAAAAAATTTGCACGTGTAAAAAACTTCAAAAACTGCAAGTGCAATTTTTAAAAAATATTTTCTTGTTTTAATTTAATTATTAAAAAAGAATCAAAAGATTTAGAACGTCGGCTAACTTTAATGACATCTTGTTGATTAAAATAAGATTTTTACTTATTAATAATTTATTTGATAAAAAAATCCGTCTTAAAAATGTTTAAGTATAGCGACATCTTTAAATATATTTCGGCTACACTTCTTAAGTCACCCTATCCACTAGGGAGACTATAGACTGTACATATATAGTCTCTATATTTTCCACGATGCCGGCGCCATGTTGAGACAATTGATCTCCTAACTTTTAGTGTGTCGTATACGTGTGTGCGTCTATATACCGATGAATTAACAATAAATATGATAATAATTAATCATAAATAAATATCTTGAATAATCCATTTGGATTATTTAATTCAATTTCAATTAATAATCCTGTTAAATAACCTTGAAATTGTTTTCTTGATAAACATTAATTTTTTTAGCTGAATAATCAGCTTGTGTGGTGTGGTGTTGTGGCATCGGACCATCGGGGGTTTTAGCTTCAATCTCCTGACAAGATGATGTACACGGTAAAATTATCAGTTTTATTTAAAATTTGAAACTAATGACTAAATAAATATTTGTGATCAATTTACAATTTTATAAATTTTTTAATATTCATTTTTATAGTCGTAACCTGTTACGTATGCTGTAGATGATCGTTGATATTATTTATTTAGTTAATTAGGTATAGCGATAAAAATATTAACAATTAATAGGGTACTACTGCATCACAGGATACGCGATTCAGTGACAAGGAGAAAAAGCTGCTCAAACAAATGAAGTTCGGGGATTCTTTAACTCAGAAGGTAATTTATAGCTTTGTTATCAGTTAATTGCTGTAATAGTTATTTTCTATTATTAATACTGTTATTTATTTTTTTTTTTTTTTTATAATTATTATTACACATTTTTCTTAGGTCGACATGACCAAGGTGAAGCTTGATACAATCAAGCCATGGATAACTACAAAAATTACCCAAATTCTGGGTATGGAAGACGACGTAGTTGTCGAATTTGTTTATAATCAACTTGAGGAGAAGGTAAGGCTCCAAATTATAACTCGTAAATTACTTAATTAAGCTCTCTATCAGTAATTAATAACATTATTAGTATTAAAAAATTAGATGACATTAATAATTCATCATACCAAGCCAAATAAAACATACTCTCACTAGGCTTTTTCCCCTCATCTTAGGAAACAAAACAAATGCAAATTAAATATTATTTCAGCACAATTTGTCATGTCAACATTTGTAAATTACGATGTTGCGAAACATTGGATTTTTGGATATTTACTTTATTTTTTTTTACTTTTTTTTTTTTACTTAAAAGAAAAATTAAGGCTACTATTTAGTCTGTTGTGCTTTTGTTTACATTAATTATAATTTAACTCGTGGTTTTAACTGCGAACAAGTTACATTTTTTTTTTTTTTTTTTTTTTTTTATAATTATTATACAAACATAATGCAAGAATTAATAACAATGAATATCTAATTGCATAATATATTTTAATGTCTTATCACATGTCTTTGAATTCTCCGTTAGTATAAGTAGAAAAGAAAGAGAGACAAAGAGAGTCCGATCGGTGGTGGGGCTCTATCAACCGATTTGTCCAAATGGCATTCGGGATGACACCCATCTCACTCTACTTCGTCTTCAAACTACTTCCTCTCTTCGTCTTCTCGTCTCGGCATTATTCAATCCATCGTCAGCTGGGTTAATAATCATCGCAGATACTTGTCAGCTCTTCCTACCAGATCAACTGTGATCAACAGCTTCGTCTTCATCAACATCATCATCATCATCATCATCATCATCATTATCGTCATGGTCATCTTCAGAAGCAGCAGCAGCAACAGCAGTTGCAGTAACTTCACCATCAGCCGCAGTAGCAGCAGCAACAACAGTAGCAGTACGAGTCAATCAATATGGACATCAGTCACCATCTCAAGTGAGATTCATCTTGCCTAATTACTAGGCACTCCTAGAGCTGGTCATCGTCATTGACATCATAAGATGTCCATGGTATATCTCCTGTTTGCTGTCATGGACCACCGGCTTACATTTTGCCTGCAGAGCTGTGTAAATATCATCTGGACAGCGCCCCAAGGCATTTGGAGTACAACCACAACTGTATTCCGGTTCAGAGCTAGTGCTGTTCAATCTCTTGCTGCTGACAGGAAGATCACCGAGAGGAACAGACGAGCGTCGTATCCTGGGACTTAATTCAACGCTCTTGGAGGTATCAATCAATGTGTGTTATTTACGAGCTACTGGGTACATGTACAACATGGCAGTAGATACTCTCTGTCTCATTGATGTGACAGGTTGGTGATTACGCGTAACTACGGATTTAAATTATGGATTTAATCATGTTTAACAATCGTTATTATTCATTTTATTAATCATTTGATAATGTACATTTAATTGCAGCTTTTTTTATTTAATATAATAATGTTTTAGGTTGATGTCTGTTTCACTATGAGAAGTATCTAGGTGTACACACTAATTATCCAGTTTTTAATGTTAATTTTTCTTTCTAGCATTGTTATTTTAATTTTGTTAATATAGGCAACGGAGGGTGGTAAGATAAAATATATAAATAAAATATGAATCTGCTTTTTCGAGGGGGAAAAGCAGTTGATTGAGGAATTGTTGAATAATTATTAATATATATTATTATAAAGCATGCTAATGTTTAAGTGATTTTCATGAAAATTCAATAGTTAGCTGTGTAAAAAAAAAATTTCTTTTTATCTATCTTTATCTAGTTTCCGGATCCAAGAAAAATGCAGATTAATTTGACGGGTTTTCTCAATGCTAAAAATGCACGTTCGTTTATGGGGGAACTGTGGGACTTATTAGTTTCAGCGCAAGAAAGTACCAACGGTATACCCGAGGCTTTCTTGCAGCAGAAGAAAGATCAGTTGAAAAAACGAATGGTAAGTTGATCTGGTTAATTATTTTTAATTTTCGTTTACCTTCGATTTTTATTTTCATTCAGATCGAGTTTGCTTCAATGCTGACATTATATTTATTTGATCGAGTAATTGAATATTTATAAATTTTTTGTCTCTACAGGAAGAACAACAGCAATTACAAGCGTCTCTAGCTGAGAAAGAGAAGGAAAAAGAAAAGGATGATGATAAAATAAAGAAAGAAGAAAAAGAACGTGGTAATTCAAAAGACCGTAAAAGAGACCGCAGTCGTGATCGCGATAGAGATAGGTATGTTTATTTACTTTTTTTTAATAATAATAATAATAATAATAATAATAATTATTATTATTATTATTATTATTATTGTTATTAATTGTTTTGTAATTAATTAATAAGTTTAAGTATAATATGTGACCGTTTTATTATTATTATATTTGTAATTCTTAGGAGCAAGAGAAGTCGCTCAAGGGATAAACATCGTGATCGTGATCGTTCAAGTCGCAAACATAAGTCACATTCAAAATCGCCAAGTAAACCGGTATCTAAAGATAATGGCAAAGATGTTTCAGATATAAAAAATGAAAAAGAAGATTCTCCTCAACCAGAAAATGCAATTCCTGTTATGCCCATGAAAACTAAGCCGTAAGTATTTAAATAGTTAAAATTAAAATTTTAATAACAAATGTTTTTAGAATTTAAACTAATTAATTATTTTCAAATATAGAGAAGCAGCTGTTGCGATATCGCGATTGCAAGCAAAATTGATGAGCATAGCTGATGGTAAAAAGAAAAATCGTTCGGTATCACCAGAGAATGACAAAAAAAAATCACGCTCAAAATCACCTTCTATTAATCGTCAAAAGAAATCAAAATCAAAATCACCAGCACCCACAGCTGTAACAGCAATAACGACATCGACAGCTGTAACTACAACGACATCAACGAAAACTAGCAGCCGTAGATCTAGATCACCAGTATCAAGGTCACGTAGATCGCGTTCTAAATCACGAGCACGCAGATCAAGATCTAAATCAAAGTCACGGCGTTCTAAATCACGTTCTAACGATCGCTCCAAGTCACGTAGATCAAAATCACGCTCGCGTAATTCACGCAGTAAGTCAAGATCAAGATCTAAAAAATCTCGATCCAAGAGTGTGGATCGTAGTAAGAGTCGCAAGTCTAGATCGGATTCTAGTGACTCCGGGTCGTCTAAATCACGATCAAAATCACCGAGCAAAAAGAAAGATCACAAAAAACGAAACGCTAGTTCTAGCAGCAGCTCTGACAGTGGTGACGATAAACGTGGCAAGGATAAAAATGATTTTGAAATTCGCAAAAAAAAAGACGGAGTTCAGGCCAAGAGATCGTATCGTAAAACAAACAAAGATGATAGTGGTAGTGATAGTGATTCAAGTCGCGAAAGAAAATCTGGCATTAAGAGACGAAGTATATCACCGAGGAAAGATCGAGACAGGTCGAGAGACCGTGACAGATCACGAGACCGATCTCGCGATCGTAATCGCAGGTAATTTATTTAAACAGTAATAAATAAATGAATTTATTTTATCAATAGATTGATGTAAACTTTAATTTCATTGTTCCTCTATGTTACTAGGCGTTCAATGGACCGTGATAGGGATCGTCGAAGAGATCATGACAGAGATCGTGACCGTATTGACAGATATAGCGGTGGTCGTAATATGAGGCCTCCATCTTCACGTCGCGCTGGTGATTGGCGAAGGTATAAATTAAATTATACAATAAATTAAAAAAAATAAATTTTACAGCTTACTTTCAACATACTTTCATTTGAATTTATTTTTTTTTTCTTAGGAGTCCTCCACGCAGAAGTCCATTGAGGTATCGTCGCCGAAGCCCAAGTCTCAACCGACGAAGACGTTCACCAGATCGTCGTCGCAGGTCATCGGAGCGCCATGATCGTCGTAGATCACTTGATCGCCGGAACAGCGGACGTCGATCACCAGACGTTCGTGATCGCGCCAACAGGTATGATAGGTCTTCTTCACGTGACAGATCTAGCAGGCGAGATCGCTCGAGGGATCGTCGCGATAAGGACAAGAGGTCGAGATCCAGAGATGCCCGCTCGTCGCTGGACCGTTCGAAGGATAGCAAGAAGTCTCCCGATCGTTCTAGAGATGCCCCTAAGGAGAAGCCGAAGGAGAAAAAAGCTGTTGATGAAAAGCCTAAGGTTGTTAATGACAATTCACGGAAAGAAATTCGTAACGGACGTTCTAAGTCTAGCAGTTCTGACAGTAGTGACAGTAGTTCTTCTGATGATGAACAGGCTAGGTATGTTTTATCAATATTTTACACAGTATGATTCATGATTTTTAGTATTGTTTATTTATTATTTATTAATCGTTTTTTATGATTTTATTTATTTTTTTAGGAAATCGGCAGAACAAAAGTTATCTCAGGAAAAACGTGAACGTGAACAACGAGAACGTGAGCAACGTGAACGCGAACAACGAGAACGTGAGCAGCGAGAACGTGAACAAGCTGAAGAATTGAAACGACGAGAAAAAGAGCGACTTGCTAAAGAAGAAGCAGCTAAACGCCAAGAGAAAGAAATTCTTAAAAAATTCGAGCCTATTCCTGCAGCCGTCCCTCCAACTATTCAGACCAAAAAAACTGAAGTTAATGTTTCACCGAAAAAACTTTCGGCCACATCACTACCTCTATCCCGACACAGGGTAAATTTGAATTTATACACAGAAAAAAAAATTAATTTGAATCAAGTATATAATTTTGAAGAACTTCATCTTCTTTGATTTGAGTAGAAAAATTCTTAAGATAGAAAATTTTTCTTGGTTTGCGTAAATTTTACTTGATTCAAAAATTTTTCGTCGTGATTCAAGACAGTGAAACTCTTTAAAATTATTTTGTTAGTTCAAAATTTTTTGTCTTGATTCAAGTCAATTTTTTTTTCAGTGTATGGTTATCGAAAAATATTTCAATTGAAAATTATCTCGGAAATAACATATTTTTTTGTTTTTATAGTTTTCAAAAAGTTTATCACGCACACCATCACCTTTCAAGAAAACTGAAGACATTATTGCCGCTGCTGCGGCTGCCGCTAAAACTAAAGTAGCTCCCAAGTAAGTTTTATTAATAATAATGATCGAAGAAATAATTATGAATATTAATTTAATATAAATATTGATGAATTTAATTTAATTTTCTACAGAGACAATAAAGAAGATTCTTTGAAATCAATAACCATGCCGCCGACTGAAGTATTTCAATTAAAGAAAGACGATCGGTCATCATTCAAATCAATTAAGCTCCCTGCAGAGGACAATAAAAAACCGGTAGTAAAAGTTCCAGAAGTAATAAATGCTAAAAAACCCGTTGAAGTAATTAAAAAATCTCGTAAAGACAAAGTAGATCATTCTTCGGACTCAGAAGATAGTGATGAAGATGTAAGAGCCAAACAACGTAAAAATGATAAGTCGAGAAAGTCTAGAAAGAGTTCAGCTGAAGAAGAAAAAGTTGAAAAAGTTGACAGTAGTTCTGAATCTGACGATGAACGTACAAAACATTCAGATCAATTGAAACGTATTAAAGAAATGACGACACGTGCTGAATTAATTGACGAGCGTAATAAAGAACGCAAAATGGAAATGAGTAGAAAACGTGATACAAGTGAGGCTGATTTAAGAAGAAAATCGCGGAAAGATATTGAAGAAGAAGTTAAGAAATCTAAACGTCCTAGAAAAGACTCGTCTTCTGATGACGATGAACCCAAATCTAAGAAATATAGTCGTGAGGATGAGAAATCACGGTCAAGAAAGTCGAAAAAAGATTCTACTAGTTCTGATGACGAGCCTAAGAAATCACGTAAGCGACGTGACAGTTCCTCAGATGCAGAGAAATCGCGTACTAGAAAAGCCCAAAAAGATTCAGTTGCAAGTGATGATGAACGGCCAGTTAAAGTTAAAAAGTCAAGGAAAGATTCTAGTTCTGATGACGAAGAAATTGAAAAGGAGTCTTCTAAGAAGAAGCGCAAAGGTGATGACAGTTCTGATGATGAAAAGATAAAAAAGAAACGCAAAAAGAGAGCTAAAACTAGCACCAGTGAATCAGAGGTAAATTTGATTTTTTTTTAAATAATTAGATTTCGTAAAATGATGAATATTATAATTTTTTAAACTAAATAAATTTTCTTTGTTTTTTAGGAAAGTGAAGTAGAAGAAAAGAAACGAAAGAAAGAAAAGAAACACAAAAAACATAAGAAGCACAAGAAGCATCGAAAACACAAGAAAAAGAAGGTTGCCGATTCTGATGAATCTGATGTGAGTGAAGGTAATACAGAGGAGCTCGAAAAAAAGCTTCGGGAAAAAGCTCTTAAATCAATGAAAAAAGGACACAGTATCGAACGAAGTGACTGAATGTTTTAAAAAATATTTTTTTTATGATTAATTACTTACAATACGAATGAGCACATTTTAAAACTGTGTCACTCGACTGATGTGTGTTAAGTAAGAATATTTTCAATATTTTAATTTTAAGTAATGATTATCATCAGTTTGATTCGGCCGAGACCGAACTTAATCACTCAGTGAATGAAACTAATATCTACTTTAATCAGTACATAATTTAGTGTGTAGTGTATGTCAAAAATAATTATAATACTAAAATTAAATAATTAATGTAATGGCAAGTATTTATATGGAATTTAAACGTGGTTATTTTTTTTGAATGCTTAATTAATATTTGTAAATTTAAATGATAGCGTTATAATAAACGCATTTCATCAATTCATTGACATAAATACACAAATTTAAACAAAATTATTTATTTTATTTATTCACCGATATTAAATAACAAAGTGATGAAAAAATTTTCTTAATTATATAGCAAGGTTCAGTCGATTCAACATATTTTCAAAGTCTGGTGTACATATAAGTGTGCTATCAACTGGTCCCAGATTTATCATCTCTTTATTTTCTCCGTTGATCTTGGCTGCAATTATGTCCTGCAATGCCAAAAAATCCGTGGTTACGTTATTCAATTTTAAGTAATTAACTCGAATAATAAAGTGAACGAATGAAATAATTGATATTAGAAAAAAAAAAATTCTTGCATTTTACGTCGATCATTATTCAAGTTTACTTTTCTTATAAATGAAATTTATTCTAATTACCTGTCTGAACCCAATCCGTGAACCAACTTCGACAACTAGACTATTCTCACCGAGGACAAGTCTTGCTTTTCCTGACCTGAGTATCTGTAATTTACCTATCACACCAGGTTGAAGATCTCTTAATGTACACAACTTTGTTATATTATTCAATATATTTGCAGACTGATCATCTGAACCAGTTAAAGCTTGATGTTCTTCAGAAGACGGACCAGCGTGATCTTCAGTTTTAGGGAATCCAGGAAGGCAATCTGGAAACTAAAACAAAGATAATAAATTTATGAATTTTTTTATCAAGTCGCGTTACTGATGCCAGAAGGGCGTGTCCCGAAAAAAATACCCTTGAAAAGGCATAAGGGCGTATAAAAAATTTTTTTCCGGCAATCGACGTAGCTATGCCTGAAACGGGCAGAAATGCAAAAAAAAAATTTAGTACGCCCTGGCACTCAGGGTACCTACCGGGAGCCTTAAGGGCGTACCAAAAAAATTTTTTTTGCATTCTTCAGAAGTATTCTTATAAAAAGACTTAATTAACATACTCGTAGCATCATAAGTCCACTTTGTTTAATAACTTGTTGAACTTGCTGGGTTGAGTTATCAGTCAGTGGTGGAATGAATTTATTAGTAAGTTTTGGTTTGAGCTCTGGTGGAGGCACAGCAACACCGTTCTCTAATATCGTTGGTTTTATATCTCTTTCTTCTTCAAGCTCATCTACTGCCATCGGCTCGATGGCTCTTCTTTCATCGTCGTCACATCCAAGTTCAGCTTTTATTTTCTTAATAGATTGTTTTCCTTTTGGGTCTAGAAAAAAATCAAGATAGATAATTAATACTAATAATTTAAAATATTAAATTATTAGAGTGAGATTAAAAGTAGAAATAAAAACCTCTAATTAATGGCAAAGCAATTGGTGCGTTTTCCATGTAATCATAATCATCATCATCGTCATCATCGCCATTATCGATGAAGTCATCTTTTAAAAGTTTTTCCAACACTCTGTCCTCAGCATCTTTGTCGAAATCATAGTCCAACTTGAGTGTAGGTATTTCCCAGTAGCAGTGCCAATTCAATCAGTAACAGCAATGGCTATTTCACCATCTCCACCATCACCATCACAGCCAACTCCTCCCCCTCCTCCACCTCCACCACCCCCGCCGCCATAACTAGATCTTCCACCAGAAGAACTAGGACGTACGTCTATTTGTATTCCTTCCGCAAATATTCCAACAGACTAAAAATAAACAGTGTTGAAAAAAATCATAAATTCAATAATATAAATAATGATACTGAAATTAGCAGGAGTAAAACAGTTTTTTGAATTTTTATAACTAATTATTATTATAAGAAATATATTTTTAAAAATTCACACTTGTAATTTCTTAAAATTGCTACATGTAGAACTTTTTTTGTTATAATTTAATCTATATTAATAAATAGAGAGCCGGTTTTTTTGTTCAGTTATACTGTAAAAACTACTGAACCGATCGAAATAATACTTATGCTATAAGATGCAGCGTGTTTCGGAGAAAATTTTAGTATATGATTTGTTTGACATTTTTTATCATAAATGCGCCGTAAAAAAAAGCAGAATAAAAAAAAATGAAAAACTTAATTTTTCACTTAATTATGACCCAAAATTGGGTTGACCCCACTTGTAAATAATAACCAAATTTTTAAATGTCTGTTAAATTCAGTATCATTATAAATAATTAAAATAAATAGCAAAATACCTGGACAGCATTTGATTTTCCTCGGCCTCTTCCTCTACCACGGTCACTTCCCCGACCTCGGCCTCGACCTCTGCCTTTACCTTTGTTTTTACCAGAACCCGGTTCATTGTCAGCTGGCGTACTATCCCTAATTGAAACAACATAAATTATCAACTCAATAAATTAATAAATAAAAATTAAAAAATACATACTCTATTTTTTTACGCTGGACTTTTAAATTTGGTGCAGGTATAGCTCTGATACCAGCACCACGTGGTTTTTTATCACTGCTCCCAAGTAATAAATTACGTGGACTAAGGAATGACATCAGACGTTCAGTTGGTGCTGGAATTGAAGTGCTAGTACTAGGTTGTGGTTTATCTGAATCTGGAGTTTGTTTTATCTCTGGAATTTTTTTCTTGGGATCTTTTTTGTCCATTTTTTAATAAGTAATTTCTCATCAATTACTTTAATAAAAATATTCTTGAGTAATAATTACAAAAATAACCTAGAAAAATATAAGCATAAATAAACACAAAATTATTTAAAAAATTACTTATTCGTTCACTTCATAACGAAAAATATTTAAATATTTATTTATAACTGAGGAATTTTTTTAATTAATATTTCATTAATTTTAATACATTATTAATGTTACATCAAACGCACGTGAAAAATTAAAACTACTTGTACAAACATGCTCGATGTAAACATCATGTCTATGAGCTTTCTTATATTTGGATGCGCGCGCATTTTTTTCCCCGCGTAATTTGAATTCTTGGGTTTTTAAACCAGTTGCTTATTGATTATTGATTAGTTGATATTTATTAAATGTATAAAAATATAATAATAATAATAATGATGATCATAAAGACTGTTGATGGTTTAAAAGTATTAAAGGATTAAAAGTGATAAAATAGTTTTAGCAAAGCAGCAAAAAAATGTAAATTGGGTAAGAGAATAAAGAGAACTTTGACATTTATTTTTATGAATTTTTTATAATTTCCGCTTCCGTAGTATAATGAACAATAAAAGGACCTCAACCCACGATAATAATCTGAAATACGAGTAGAGCTATTGGGTAAAGGTTATAGCATCACAAAGATACATTCGCGCTTTAATGCTCGATTTATCGATTGTTTAACGCTCAATTTAATTTCAATAATGTAGGCGTACAAGAGCATGTACATGTGTGGTCAATGAACAATTATTAAATAACAATAATAATTATTATTATAAATATAATACAATGAATTATGACGATGACTTGATAACCAAGTACAATATTTAAATATTTGCAGTTAATAATTTGCTTGTATTATTAAATTAATACAACCTAATTACAGATAACTTTTCAGCCCCACAAATTTTGTTAAGCGATATTTAAATTGAAATAATGAGATATTTTGACAAGTTTCGCATCATCATACACATTATTTTTACATTTTTGAGGTACGTACTCTCAAGAGGTTCTTGAAAATTCCCAATTATATACTGAGTGGAAAAAAAAAATAAAAAATAAAACAACGAAAGTAGGGCACTCTATTTTGGCATTTAAAAAATTTTATTGTCGCGTAAGAGGCTTAACTTTTTATGCGAAAACTTATTTAGTTACGAATTAAATAAAAAAACTTCTATCATAAAATTTCAATTTATCGAGGAGTTAGTTTTTAAATGATAGAACAATTTTTTTTATCAATTAATGTTTATTTTTTTTCTTTGTAACCAAAAAATATAAATTTTAAAATTATTTCTAGCTTCTTATTTCAAAATAATAAAAACATCGAAGCTAAAAAAATATAAATAATAAATATTTTAGATAAAAAAAATTATAATTTTTTACTTTCTTAATTATTTAATTGTATCTAAACCTGAAAAATACAAACTACTAATCGGAAAATTTTTTTTTTTAATCTAAACTGTTGAAAGATAAATTTGTTCAGCATTCTTCCAGAGAAAAACTGAAAATAGTTTTTAATTAACAAAATTGTTAAATAAAAAATATTTTCAGTATGGATAGTAGTAAATATAAGTCTACGGAGAATGAAAGAACACATTACACATATAACCAGCTGGTGATGAGGTCATCGTATGGTTTTTTACCCGTGGCGGCAGTTGCGACGCGGAGCTCATAAACGCCGGCCGCTATACTACTACATACTTCATGTGTCCAGTCCGTCTCAACTCCTGCCGCTCTTGTCTTGTCTACCATATCGTACACTAAATATTATTAATAATGTAATCTAGTAAGTGAATGTAAGCCAGTAATTGTCAATTCAAGTAACTAGTAGTATAGTGTAGTGTAGTGTAACGAAAACAACCAAATAAAAATTCACTAAGCAATAATATTGTATTAGTTAATATTTTTTCGCGCCTGACAGATGCGCCACGTGCTTTGAGCTCGCGCTACTCACCCGCACAAACTTAAATGCAAGTGCAAACTGCCGGCAACTAGTAAATATAAATTCTATTTCTTTCTCCTCATTAAATAACTTTACAAAAAATAAATATTTTGCTATTTAATATTTTTTGGAACAAGCTGAGTTTTTTTTTCTAACTAAATTTACAATTGAAATTCAATCACAATAACTTTGGTGAGGTTGAATTTTTTTTAATCGAAACTTTACTTGAGGAATAATTTAGAGGGTTGAAAAACGAATAAAATATTGTTTTGACTTGATTGCGATTGGAGTACCAAATGATTGACAAAATAAATAGTTGATTGCGACCGAATGTTTGCTCGGAATATTTGACGACGTGAAAAAATATTTTTAGTGACCAACAGCGATTTGTTTACTCGATGTGTTCGAAAAGAATTGTAGATTAAATAAAGTAATAAAATAAATAAATAGTATGCGCAGGAGTGATTGAAATTACCCCACGTGCGTTAACGAAATAAAGTATAACAAAAACCGCGCAAGCGCAAAACTTAACTCGCTGGACTTGAGTTTTGAATTTCGTGGTGCTGTTCAAAAGTGCAAGGACGACGTGCGCGTTAACTATTCGTACGCTCCGAAATAATTAACATTTTATTTCTATTTACATATACCTTTTTTTTTTATTAATTTTCATTAATTTCAAGATTAATAAATTAACAGTATATTTATTTTTGTTCAGTTCTTTTTTTTCATTTTGTTTGCTTAAAGAATAGTGAAATTGAGGAGTATCAATAATCGTGGTTATTATTATTACTTTATAAAAGTTATTGTGAATAGTAGTTTTTTTTTACTGTGACAAAGCGGTTTTTGACTTCTTAGTGCGTCATCGTAAAAAAAAGTATCTGGATTTTTTTCTATCTCAAAGTTGATTGAGTGATTAATATATTTATATTTGTTTTGGGAATTAATGACTCAAAAGTCTTTCATACGTACAATTAGCGGTTTGAAATCTTGATAAAAAAAGTATCTCGACAACTCAGTGTTAAAAAATGTAAATTTTACGAGCTATTTAAACAATTATAGTCATCAGTTAAATTTAAAATTTGAAATGAACGGAGACAGGCTGATCGACGTCGAGAATTTCGACGAGCAAGTGAAGGTAAATTTTATGTCGTTAGTTAAAAATTTATTAGTAAGATAATTATCTTAAGTTTTAATTTTAATTATTTGTAATTTGGCGTAATTATAAGTTGGTAAATTAAAGGGTAGGTGAAGAGTACAAGAGGTACTTCTTGTTTGAAATTTAATTTAATTTGTGGCAAAGCAAGCACTGAGTGCAGAGTACTTGAGCGATTTAATTGAATAATCAGGATTGCAGGTGTACGTTTTTGTCTCAGGTGCGATTCTACGCGATGACATATTTTCTAAATTCGTAAAACCAGTATAAGTGAGAGTGTGTCCTTCAACTACACAAGTATGTATTGAATATATCTATATCTATGTCTATAGGTATTATATCGATATATATATATATATTATACGAGGATTGCGATGTTGTGTGTATACATAACACAACACGCATGAGATGAAATTAATGTCGACTTTAATCGGCTGACTGCCTACATGCTCCAGAGACTTGAGAGAACTGAATGGCATTACGTGATCTTGAAGCAAAGGTTTGGAATAGAATTCCATTTATTGAAAGATAATTATTATTATTACTATATTATAATTCAAAAACTCAGAAGAAATATATCTAAAACAGGTATCGTCGTAATTTAACAAAATTATTTTGAAACTCTCGGCCATTATTTACAACATACGTCGATTTCTTCATAGGTAAATTTTTATATATGTGAATACTGAAGACAAATAATTATACTAAATGGACTAAATAAATTATACAGCTTATATATAATGAATGACGTAAAAATAACTCAATTTCACGGAGAATGTGACCGTGAAATAATTAAATCCGAGATAATTTCCAAGCACTGACTAATTATTTGAACAAAAATAAATGGAGTAATTTACTATTTTTTCATAAAATTGTTTCCGCGTAACGCGATATGACTCGGAAGAAGGTACATAGATAAACGATACATACGTACCTTATGTATCCTTGATAATTGTGTCTTGAGCAACAGAATTGTTTGTAAAATGAATGTTTTATTTAGAGTGTTAAGCCTATCATTTATCATAACGTGAATCACAACTAATTTTTTTTTTTTTTTTTTCAGTACATAAGAGCTTATTTGTCTGTGTAAGAGTAATGTTAAGAAGTATAAGTACAGTATTTTAATTTTTAATCGGGAGATCAATCAGCGGCAAAAAACTGTTTATTGACATTGAATCCGAATAGTTTACTGTGAACTTATTTACTATTTATAAAAAAACACCTGTGACTTATTTTATTTAAATTACGTTTTTATAACATAAGAATTTTTATCAAATAGTGTGTGACGAAAAATCAATTGACATTAAAAGATCTATTGTCTGTCAGACAATGCACTGACACAATGAGTGTACGCTTATTTAAGTTCCATCTCCCACGTGGATTCCTTTTTTTTTAGTTACAGCTTCTGGAGTTAGCTTTGTAATTTATTATTATAAATAATAATTTATTATTGTTGCTTTTATGATGTTGTAAGAAAAACATATTTAATATAAATAAAAATAAAATTAAAGGTTGTAAGATTAATTTAATTAAAAAATAGCTTGAGATTGTAGCGGATAAGAAAATAGTGTAATTTAAGTTATGAAGAAAACACGCGAAGCGGTAGATAAGAATTTATAATAAAAAAATTTTATAGCCAAACGTTTTTTCTGCAAATTTTATCTTAACCAAGTATTGACTATTTATGGCAGCCAATCGAATACATCGATGCAATTAAAGTGTGGTTCCTTTCGCGCGTATTTAAAACATAGCCTTAGGGCTTATCTGTTAGGAATGTTGGATAGATGTGTATCTAAAAAAGGAAAAAAACTTTAATCGTTTAAATATTTTCATTTGCTTCTAATGATTTATTTATTATATATTGAAAACATGTTTCAGGTTATTTATTAATTTTAATTATTTTTATTGAGATGTTTTATTTATTTGGTTTTCTGTCGTAACAAGATATACGATTGTCCGTCCCAAAGTTAAGATGGTCATAAAGATGCATCGATTTATATCAGCATTTGAAAGTGTGTTAGTGTCTCCGTTTATGAGCTCTTAGCTGTTAGAAAATAAAATCAAACATTTAAATTGTTGAGATAAATTATTTTTGAAATTGCGAAACGTGATATGAAATAAAATGCATTTTAACATGAACAAAAAAATTTTATTATTTTAATGAGAACGTTTTACAAAAAAAAAAAAAAATAAGTAAAAATATATTTTATTCAAGAAAGTTGTAGCTGTTGTTTCTGAAGATTACGGGAATAGAATTACTTATATGCATTATATTTCCTTTCCATTTGTATTTCTCTTGATTAAACTGTGAAATCAACAGATTTACTTACGGTATTAACGGTAATTTTTATTTGTAGTTAAAAATTGGAAAAAAATTTATAATTATGCGCTTTATTAAAAGTTAGAATTATTAATTTTAATTACCCGAATAAATACGAAATATAAAATGATAATAATAAAAATTATTAATATTATTTATATTCAAATATATAAAAAAAAAATTTATTAGATCTATTTTACACTTAATTCCAAACAAGTGTAATTCTTTAAAAATGAACAGAAACAAAGTTTCTTTTGAGCATCTAAACAAGAATAATTTCTTAAATCAATGAAAATTAAGAAAAAACTATTTAACAGCGGAATTGGAAATCTAACTCTTAATAATAAAACAACCAGAAATAGGATAAAAAAATGTATTGTTCTCATGCCGAGTCCTTTTAATTAAACCTAAAAATTTTTAGTTTTATAAAAAAAAAAAATACTGTACTTGAAAGTGATCATGCTTGTGTTAGTGAATTTACTGACAAAAAATTTATTATAATACACATAGACATTTACTGGTATTTTTTCCCAAACTATAACAAGTAAATTATTTTACTTCTAGGATTGATATACTTAGCCTAAGAGCTTTTGTATATTTTGATGGGAACAAATAAATGAACTATAAAAAAATTATTTTCTGAAGAATAAAATTCCCACCGTCAAAAGCTTTAAAATTTTTTCTAGAACTAAGTTTACGAGTTATTTTAATTTAAATGCAAGCTTAATGACAACAGTAAATAAAGTTTTAAAATGCTCAATTTAAATTGAAATTCTCCAGAAAGTTTTCATTTACCGTAAGAAGACATAAAGATATTGTGAAGAATTTAAATTTCGTTAATTTAGAGAAATTTAAAAAATGTCAAAAGTCAACGAAAATTCTATCAGTATCTAATTTCTATACATAAATTTATCGTACACTGTACATACGTATTCATGATAAAGTAACAAGGGGTTTGTAAAATCGATTAAGTGATTGTCCTAAAAATATACTAAAGTAAGCTTGCGTGATTCAACAAATTTCAAAGCGTGCAATGATTAAATATCGCTAAAAAACCTCCGAGATTACACTTTTTGTGTTAAACAAACAAGAACACAAATTACCTGTCTAATTAACTAAAAGGCGAGCGATAATAAGAAACGCAAGAATTTAGAATTATTAAATAAGCAAAGAAGAGGAAAGCATTCAATTTATAAGAATGAGTTTTTTATTCAATTATTGTACTTTGAATAAGCCATTTAATTGATTGAATTTTTTACTGTAATTTCACCGTTTTAATTAAAAATCCGGGCTTAAAATATTTCAATTTAATCGTTGGCTAATTTATCGAGTAAACAAATAATTTCCGGGAGGTAAATAAAAATATTTGAAGATTTAACGGGCTAACTAGGTCTTTTGGATAGTTGTGTAAGTAAACTATAAAACGACCACACCTAGAGAGTATTATCGAAGCTGCACCCTCGAGTCCCTCATGATCGACTATACCTTCGATACTGTTATGTTGGAATCTTTGAGTGTTTCCTTTTCAAGGAAAAGGAGAAGGGGGTATCTATTAGTTAAAAAATAGTAAAAAACACGAAGCAGATTTAACAAATAAAAATATAAAGCCTTTAAGGTCACTAAGAATCACACAAATGCTTCTTATTAATTTTTTATTTATTTTTATTTCATAAGTTTTCTTATTTTTATTCACAATATTGACGTAACTCAATAATTTCTATTTGTGTATTGGCAGTCAATTTCTCCGTCAATGTTTATTGACTATATTCATAGTTGGGAAGAAAATGCGCGTTACATATTAAATATACCTGTAGGTAGTAGATCTCAATTCGCACTATTGTTTTTCTTATGATATTGAAAGTTCAACTTGTAAGGCTACTCAATAGCTTGTTTAATTGCTTTCCTTATATATCATACTATACTGTGCAATTTCTCTAATTTAACCTTGTAATTCATCGCTCTGCTATTTCCTTCTTTGTTTTTCTTCTCTTGTTCCCTTATTTCATGTCAAACTTGATTTGCGCTCTCTTCAGTAATTAATTTATCGCTGCTTGGATTTCTTAGCAGTACTTAATGTGTTTCCGTTGATAAAACTACCCATTATTTAGAATTCAAAGTTAATATTTTGCACTGAAAACTTTTAGCTTTTACTTTGTGAATATTTTTATTGATAAATATAAATAAAAACTTGGTAGTTTTAAGTAATAAATGCTTCTTTATTGGATTCTCTTTAGCTTCTCGAAAGAAGTTTTCTAACAGAAATTTAAATGAAGTTAATATTAAATGATAAAAATCCTACAGGATTAAATTTAAATTCTTATTTAAAATTGATGGGGGTTAAGTATAAAAGTTAGCTTGAAGTTTTAGCGACAAATTAACCAGTAAGAAGATTTTTTTAATGCTGACGTTATAAATTATAAAACAGGCTCTTAAAAAATTATGTATTCATTACACTCTTTAAAAATACATTAGTAAAATTTTCTTTTATTGAAATAGTAAATACGAAAACTTTATCAAAATAAGCTTTAAAATAAACACTAAAAATAAAATTTACTTAATTCAACAGAAAAATTCTTGAGCAAAAATAAATTTAAAGAATTCCATTGTTTTGAATCAAGTCCAAAAATTCTTCAATCAAATGAAATTTATTATAATCAAAAAAAAACTTTCAGTTCAAGAATTTTTTGTCTTGAATTGAGACAATAAAATTCTTCAAAATGATCTTGTTGGCTTAAAATTTTTTCTCTTGAATCAAGTTAATTTATTTTTTTCAGTGAATTTGTAAAAAACTTAGTAAGTCGATAGGCTTTACGTATAAATTAGTTATATTTTACTAATTTAAAAAGTCAGAAAATCTAAACTTACTGGAAAATTGGTAAAAAAAATTACTTCTTTATTTGTGAAATTTTCCTTTCCAATTATTAAAAAATCTACTAATTTAAAATGTAACTATCTTCACTAATTAAGAAATTGATTGCCTTTAATTACTAATAGCATATTTTGGACATTTTACAAAAGTAAATCTTAACTATCAATTAGTAATTTTTTACTGATTCAGTTTTAGAGAGCACGGAGAGAAGGAAATTAAATGGTAAACTTCCAATACATAATGGTAATCATTACTATACTAGATAATATCGAGAATTTTTTAGAGGCGAGAGTTGTTTAACAGAATAGCTCATGATTTCTTCATTTTGATAATAAAAAATTAAAAAGCTTTATTATTAAATCAAAACAAAATAAATAAATGGAAGAATTTTTTGTAGATTATCGCAATAAAAACTTAACAGCATTCAAACCAGTAATTTTTAAAAATACATAACAGAAATTTTTTTTTTAGAATAATTTTGACAAGATGTAATTAAAATATTAATTTGAAGGTAAATAATAATTGAAATTTTATAGTTTTGACGTAAATCACTTATTTATAGTTATTAAATATATGTGGCATGGAACTCAGGATTCTACATAGTTTTAATTCTTATAGATTACAGTGATATTTATTCTTTACTTAGTTACAATATAACGTAGTTATTATTACCGGAAATATTAATAAATCCCATTGTACACAGTATTATTTATGATTTTATTAAAAATGAGATTCGTAACAATGGGAAATGATAAATGTAACTATTTTCTTTTCTCCGTGTAAAATTATTGAAAAATCAATTTAAACTATTGTCGATAAGCGAATGCATAATTTATAAGCGATTGCCGCTCCTTGACTGATAATTTTTTATTCCTTTTATCATAAGTACAGTGCTTTAAAAATATTTTATATCCGTTTCATAACAACTAACTCTATTACTACCTAATTCGCACAAATATTTTCTCCTGTGATTATCAATGATAATAAAAATACTTGTAGTTTTTATTATTGATTTGGCTGTACGATAAATTATTTAGGCGAGTTACTTAAAGATTCAAACCGTTTAAATTCCATGGCTAAATATAAACATCCGACAGCGACACATTTTAAATTCCAGTACGATTACTAAACATCAGAGGTTTAAGATTTAAAAATTGCAGTAGCAATACTTAATACTTCGAGCTTAATTGAATTGTACGAGTATATAAGTAAGGAAATAAAAATATTCTCCTATAAATTTCATATAAATTGCTAATTGGCGTTATAATCTGTGTATAATACAAACATATATATTGTAATAAAAATTTTTAATCAACGAAATTATGTTATAAAGCGGATTAAAAGCATAAAAAGATAAAGATATAATATAATGCTGATATTACGTGACATAAGGTATTAAGACTTGTATATCTCTGGAGTAATGTGATGTCAAATATTTTTTGATGACACGAAACACGTCACGTAATATTATATAATTTGACTCCTGAGGGAATTTTCACATAGTTACTTACGTTTACTAAATGTTAACCACTTATTACCTCATCAATCATCAAACAAATATAATTAAAATTATAAATGAACTTTGCAATTTTTCGTTCAAATATAGTCAAAATAATTGATCTAATTTGGTGGATCATGTAAATAATTATTATTGTTTATTTGAGGAGCTGATAAAAAAAAATTTAATTGGAGAGAAAAAAATTTTGAACCAAAAAAAATATTTTTTTGAAAATGTTTTTGTTCAAATTTTTGTATTCGTTTATTTTTTATCAATTTAAACAAAAAAAAATTATAAAATCTGAAGTTTAAAGTTTCTTGTAAATAATTTAATTTTGCAAACGTCTTTATTATAAATTTTATTTTTCAGATAAAAATATTAATAAGAAACTATTTGAAGACTATTTTAACTCATAAATTTTTTTAGAGTAAGTGAAAATAAAAATAAATATATAAATAAACATTTAACACTCCGCAGAGTGTTGAATCCATTAGTTTTTCAATCAAAGTCCGTTTCCTTTCATACTGATGATTAAAACCAAGTGTCGTATGTTATGTATTTGCTATTTTAATGCGCGGGCGTATTTGACGACAAAGTAATAGCATTTATATATGTATGTACATTTTATAAATATAAACGCATAAATAAATAAATATATGGTGTTGTATATAAATAAAAGATGATTGTCCAAGTCGAAGGAGCACATTATATAGAAAAAATAAAATAAATAAAATGATGACTACGTCACTCGTGAGAAGGAGCCATGCGACATATAAAAAGGAAACTGTAGGTTGCTTTGTTAACTTTTACGCCTCGCCTCAGGTGTTGCACGGATATTTTTTTTTTATTATTAAATATATTTAAATATACGTACGGATATTCTGCGTATAAATTTAACAACTTTTTCCCGCATTAATGCAGATGGTAGTTTGGAAAAAATAAATGGTAACTGTTATTGTTTATTATTGTTTTAATCATCGATATTTTCTGCGACAAATTTGATTTACATTTAGGACCAATTTTTGAACTGGAAATTTTTTTATGTGCGGTTAAAGGTGTGTCGACCTCATAAAAAATAATGAAGTAAATAAACTTTTATTTTAGAGATATTTGTAACATTAAATTTTTTCATACATTCGATTTTTCTAATTGATAGTAATATTGATTAAAATTCCAGTTAGAACATATTCGCAACTAAGAATCATTTTTACATTCAGGAATTTATTAAATCTATGAAAATAAAAAGATATTGATAATTATTTGAAGTTGTGAGAGTTAAATATTTAATTACGATGACGCGAATGTAATGAGAGTAATTTTAGGTAAAAATAACTCGTTTTGAGTTACTGTGTGTACTGTAAAAATCGTTTTTAAACATTTTAATGATAAAACAATTCTTTTTGAATTTTATGAATGTTTATTTTAAAAATTAATATTTAAAATGTTGTCAGTTACAACGAAAGTAACGCGACGTAATTAGTTTTAAATGTTTGTAAATAATAATTAATCGAAAATATTTTTCTGTTGAAAAATATTTCAAATATCAATTACTAATTTTCTATAAAATATTATTATAAATTATAGTATACGCGTGATCACAAGGATGTTTTTAAATAATTTGTTTTTTCCTGTTAAAACAATGAATGATAATAATAATTATTTTGACAATAATTAGATTATTATAATTGATACTGTTATGATAAATATCAAGTAATAAATAAAAAAAGTGTGGTATCACTTCCGACGGGCTGATGTCATATTTATATAAATTATAATAAGTACTTTTTTGTATGACTATTCTTGTATTCGAACGACCAAATTGTAATTTGAAGGTAACAAGTAGAGTAGATTAATGTTGAATGACAGTGATGATTGCGATGAACTGATAGATAGTTAATAAGCGTGTGTAAAAGGCGGTTTATTTTGTTTAACCGTAGGAGTTGATTTTTAAAAGTTAAGATGGAATTATTATATATTAATACAACTCATATTATATCAGATATAATACAGTATATATTAATAATAACAATAATAGAGAAAGGGAGGAATCTGTTGAGGAAGCGGAGAAGAAGGAACAAAAGGAGCTGGAGGAGGAAAGAGAGAAAGGACTGAAACTAAAACGTGCATCGCATCTTTTGAGATTACTAAAAATTTATATGAATTATGTATTACCTGATTTTTTATTTTATACTTTTTGGCGTGGGCTACGAGGATAGAAAAAAGTTTAAGACGTAACGCAATGTTAGTCAAACTAACGAGCTGGATCATGGGGATAGTGATAGTCAGTCTTTTTATTGGTCTCGTTATATTTTTATTAATTAAATTTTATGGTGATAGTTAAACTTTTTGTTGGGTTTTTATTTGTTTCGAAATAAATTAAATTTTTATCATTATTATTATCATCATCATCATCATTCTAGTCATTATAATTATCATTATAAGTAACATAATTATTTTTAATTAGCGAAAAGATAAAGTCTAAAGACTCGACTTGCTTAAAATGAGCAAAAAAAGATACAAAAATTTAATAGCTATTTTAATAAAATTTTTACTGTAGTTTTCTATTTAAATTTTAATATCGACGGTATCGCTTATTAACAAGTATAGTGTGTTTTTTAGACTGTAGAGGGATTACTCGCCGATAATGTTGTAAGCTGCATTATTACAACATTTGAATATTTATTACATTATTATAATCAGTATCACTCATCACTCGGTGAATAATTGTGAGAAAATTTATCAATTCTTAATGTAAAAATAATTAGTTGTAACTCTGTGGTATTTAAGAAGATAAAAGATTGTTTATAAAAAAAAATACCGTATGTTTTGAATAGTGATGCATGATAATGATTAAGATTAAAGCGACGAGAAATTATTGTATTGAAAGGGATTGTGAAATTACAATTGGGATTTCATTATCGTAAAATATAAAAATCTAAAAATGTCCATTCTCTTCTATTCGCCATTTGAGCCACATTCGCCGTATAGTATCGGAACATTGTGTAGAGCAATGTAGACCTGCAAATGACTCACCGTTGTTACAAATCAGAGCTATTCAACTCGTATTTTTATTATTTTCCCTCGATGCATTTAATAACACCAAACACAATGGCCCGTACTTTTAAACACATATCACTATTTTAATTAAATAACATTTAACTGTCAATTATCACCCCGATTTACTACTAATACCAGAATAATAATAATAATAATTTTAATCAAAAGAACAGCCCAGCCGGATAAATAAATTGCAGTAATAAAAATTTTTTTTTCAACCAAAATAAATTATAATTAATAGCTATTAAATTTAATAATGTCGTACTAATAACTTCCTTTTCTACTTAAAATAAAATTCATAAAAAAATTCTTTACTCAATTTATTATAATTATTTCATAAAATGATAATTAATTAATATAATCGCGGTATTTAGCCAGAACTTTTGTTTGTAATAAAATAAAAAAAAATTAATTATGATATTGTTATCCACTAAGTCCATAAAAGAAGATGAGAAGATAAAAAAGTTAAACACAAGAGGGCATTTAAAATCCTCTAAATGAAATCCCGAGACATAAAATAATCTTTTTGCTCTGGTTAATTACTTAATTAATTAGCCGGATCACTGGAAAGAGCTCCGTCTGTCTTAATGTATATACATATTATGTTTGAGGTAATAGTCATAATGATCGTCATCTGTTGATCGTTGTCGCCGGATTTGCAAAAGCAGAGGCGTATGTACCGAAGACCTTGTTACATCCCACACACAGGGCCGTGAGCGAATCTCGAGAACCAGGGCGTGTAAACCCCAATAAAAAATAATTTAAACCAATTAATCCCCAAATTAATGTAAATTAAATCATTTCATCAATCCAGGGTCCATATTTTGGCACCGCAGCGTGCAAATATGAGGCATACATTTACATATACCTTCTATCAAAAACAGAAGATATTATCGCTAATATTATATAACAGAACTAAATATTAAAAACGAAACAACAAATGAATCACAGGATTTTGAACTCGGCAGGGAAAGAAAGACTCGATCGCCCAAAGAAAACGGAACTTAATTGCGATGATCGTTGGTGCGTGAAACCGTTAAACTCGGGACTTTTGCATTGCATCGATCTGGTAGTTTTTAATCTCTGCAAAAAAGCAACATTTACGAGCGCGTAAAAAAAAAAAAAAAAAAAACAGATTTTTTCCTGCTCGGAAAAATTAAGATTAGATAGGATTAGAAAAGGACAGTCTGGATGTCGATGACTCTGTTGAGTTGATACAAGTTGACTGTACTGTTATTTTTTTTTATCTCGACTCAACTCCTGTTGGGTGTTATCTCAGCTCTAGCTGCATCTGACACAACCGTCTTATTTGCTCCCTGTCCCCTCCACCTGAAAGGTATTCTCTATCCTGAATCCACTATGCACTATCCGGAGATACCAGAGAATCTCAGGTGCAGGTAAGCCAGGGAGGCAGGGCAGGGCGTCACCTGCTTGCTCTCCCGCGTGTCCTCAACCGGACGGACCGGCTCGATCTGTCGACATCGTCTTCTGCGTCGATCAGTTCGTCGCACTCACTCGACCTACGTCCTCACCAAACACAACCTGTATCATCTGTTAAGTCCTTCCTCCTTATTTATATTTATATTATTAATATTTAACTCTTGACTGGTATGGAATTTTAGTATCAACACTGACATCGACACCAGCACCAACACCGACATTTATAATATTATTTATTATTCCTTTTCGTCGGACGTAATCTTACGTGGTGATTCACAGTACTGAGTACTGCTGGTGGATTTACACATCCCAAGTGGCTCAAAAGGCTCGGCTGAGATGAACGATACTTTTTTGGGTCCTTGCGTCATTTCACCCACCAGACAAAGCGTGAAAAAAAAATATACTTGCTCCTATTGGACGGTTAAACGGTGAACGGTGACAGTGAAAAATAATAATAATAAAAGGATTTTTTGGTAAAATCGAGAGTGCAGTTTCGAAGAATAGGAGTAGAAAGAAGAGAGAGAAAGAGAGAGAGAGATAATGTGGATGTGGATGTATATGGAGTGAGAGAAAAATGTTGAAGACGGTGAATTCATTTTAGTGACAACAAAAAGGGAAGACTACATGTGGAGAACCAGGACTAAGAAGCAAGAGCTGAAGCTAAAGCTAAACCCATGATCCGAGATCCAAGACCCGAGACCCAACTCGAAGTTCCAAGAGCAAGAGCAAGAGCAAGAGCAAGATCCAAGAGCTGCGGCGGACACAAGAAGGCGAGCAACACGGCAAAGTGCACGCGTACGTGAAAGTCGCCGGCGACTTTCAGGGTCGCTCTCTGGCCCGCCTCGTTTCACTCTTCACCGCTCTTTTCCTTTCTTTCTCGCTCTCTCCCGTTATTAATCTTACCTCGAAAATCTTGTGTTTCTCTCAGATCCACCACACACCGCACACCATACACCATTTTACTCGGTGGTAGTGGTCTCTTATGTATGTGCGGACTCTAACATTACATTGCTTACATACATTCATATCCAGGCGAGCACGGTATCCTGCTCGATTGCCGGATTCGGTGATTCGGCTTTGACCACAAACGATCGCATCGCGCCGGTACAAACAACAACAATAACAATAATTATACAGACAAGAGAGACTGAGTTACAATAGTATACACCGGGATTATTTAATACCCACCGTTTTCAATAAACATTATTTTATTTTATTATATATATTTGTATTTAGTACCGAGTAAGTATTGTTTAAATAACTCGGTTTTGTTATTAACTCAGTTTTAAAATTTTTCACTCAGTCTGGAAGCCAGGCTCGCGTGGGATTCAATCGCAAAGCCATCCTCCGGGTACAATCGAGAGTGTCGACAGTATTTGTCACGCGTTCAGCAGCAACGCGATCTTATATTCAATCGGTATTGTGGTTTATTGTTAAAATAAGTTTTAGTGATTTGTTATTTATTAAAAATTATTATTATTATTATTAGTGAATAAAAAATATAATTTAAAACAATAATGAAGTCACGATTTTGGAACACATGGACGAAAGAAGAGCCGAAAGTAAGGTCGCCAATTATTATAAAAGATCGTGATCAGAAGGAGAGCTTACGTGACTCCGGTCAGAGCAATGATAATCGCAATAAGATCCACCAGTACAGTTTATCCTCGCGTGTTGACCGGTTTCAATTGATAACCGACAACAACAATGATAAATTACGCAACGGGTACAAGGAAGTCTGTGCAAAAAATAAGGATGACAGTTTGCATAAACAGCAACAGCATTTGTCAAGGCGCAGAGATAACGTGAACAGTAAAAATATTTGGGAGCCACACAGAAACAGATATCACGATCAGGAAAAAATTTTGCACCAGCAGCAGTACCAGCAGCATGGAATTGGAAACCAACAACAGCCAATTAATTATAGACGGCGGAAGTCGAAAGGATCAACTTCAATAGTCGGCAATAATAGTGACAATAATAAATCCGGTGAACCGAAACTTACAAACGGGAAGTTACGACCGTCAAACAACGGTTTCACAAAACAGGTCAAACGATCTGACGAATCGTTGGATCGTGAACGCAGAGGTGCTAAGTATCAGCAAACTTACCACCAGGAGGACACGAGGAATTTTTTTTACGATGTGGAAACGCCGAGTAACGGAATCACCGAGCCCATTAAATTTGTCAGGAAATTCGAAGAATACGAGTGTCGATACGATAAACCGCGGATTGGTGGAGAAGAAGAAGAAGAAGAAGAAGAAGAAGAAGAAGATGAAGAAGAGGAAGATGGAGTGGAAGATGAGGATGTCGATGTGGATCAGGATGAGGAAGAAGATGATGATGAAGATGGTGAGGAGTGTTACAAGCAAACGCGTTATTCATCCTCGTCATCGTCATCCAGGAAAATAAATGGTGATTTTATACATGGTAGATCGTTATCACCGTTAGATGATTCTGTGAGCAAAGGCTGCAAACGTGAATTTATTTATTTGGATAAGAGATCTTGGAGACACTGCGAGGAGCAGTCGCCAGACCGCGCGATTGAGCTCATCAAGGCGGTCGGAGAAAATTTAAATTCAAATTCAAACTGTCCGGGTTTTGTCAATGGGAGTAGGCGGAACGGAAACCGTTGTGATAGTTATGTTCCGGGAAAAAAGACCGCGAGTGATAAAACTAAAACCAATCGTAAAGATTTTGATCCGTCTGTTGGGAAGTACGATAAGATTAGGGAACACAAAAAAGGTTTTAATCTAGTCAGAAGCGCCAGAGGGTCTTCCAGTGAGCACGAGGATAGGAGGAGGAACTATTCGGGGCACCGAAGCTTGGAGGATAAAAGTTACTTTAAAATGAACATAAATAGGGACTCTTCTGTAGGTAATAACAAGCGCGAGTCTTCGAGAGACAGACAGATATTTCGTAAAATTTCATTAAAATTGAAAGGCAAAGACAAAGAGGAAAAGGAGAAAGACATTAAAAATAATTCTAGTGAGTCAGAGTCTATTAAGAGTAAGCCGAGAAGAGACAATCGACACTCAAGACCTCTCTCTCCACCCACGTTTGAAAATATCGAGGCTGACGAGGTGGTACCAAGACAGCACCGTAAAGTATTTTCGTCTTCAAAGGATTTTCATCATCAGAATCATCAAAATTATCAGAATCATCAGCAACAGCAGTTAAGACTTAGAGATGATTATGGTGGCAAAAGAGAGGAGGTTAAAAAAATGAATAACCACAACTACCAGCATCATCACCACCGCGACTCACGTGATTTGTCATGGATTGAGAGAGAATTGTCCTCGTGGTATTCCAGCGAGGAGTCGCCGGAACGTGAGAAGACTAAGAACAAGTCTAGCAAGCCTCCGAGAACGCGTTGCCTGCTGTCAGATGAGGATGACGACAACGATGAGGACCGAGACGGGGATGAGGACGAGGATGATGATGACGAGGATGACGACAGCGATTTGGGTTTTTCCACGCGGATTGAACGCAACGGTGCCACAGTTATTAGAATTCATACCAATCCAAAGACACCCGAGAGACGAAAAAGTCCCGAGAGAATTACTGACAGACGATATCTGGGCAGACGCACCAGGAATATTTCACCAGATAGGTATACATTTAGAGATGATGACGAGCTCGTGAGAGAGGACGATGATGATTACGACCATTTGGATGCCGGTATCGATTTTTTTGGCTTGAGAAAACTATCAACTGACTCACTTACACGGAATTTTCATGACTCGGTACGATATTTTTGGTTATTTATATAATAAATTATCAGTATAAAATCAAATGAAATTACATCAATTAGCTTGTTTATTTATTTATTTATTTAGTCATATTAGACATGGATCAATGAGTTCGATGTACATTAATTTATATCGGTGTATATTCGAATAATTTCACTACTATATACTCTTGGGCAATTAGAGTGCCCACTTATACTTTGGTTATATTATTACTTACATGTTATGTATATTACACGTAAATAATATGAGTCAAAATGACTCGCCTACGAAATCATTCACGTTCTTTTACGATTTCCGTGATTATCATGCAGTATTTTATATTTATTTTACTGTTGGTAAAGATCAAAACTAACTTACTTATATTATGTTAGTTTTTCATCAATTAATGTGTTACGAGACGTAGTAATTAAAACTCGGGTGGAGTTATATTTTTTTATCTCCGGGTTACTAAAAATTATTATTATTATTTTTAATTTAAAAATTTTTGTAAATAATAAATCATAAATATTTTTGACTGAATTAATATTCTTATGATTATAATAATAACAATAATTTTGTTTATCCTGAATTTAGTGTACGGTAAGTATATTTATGAGTATGGACACATAAGTGAGGAGCATATTATGTGTCTAGTCGATATTTGGTGATGCCAGAACTGACGTGGGTACAGAGGTAGTTTATGTAGGCGTTCTTACCATATTTGTTTTGTTACTAAAGTCTCTACTTGAGAGTCTTTCTCTTTCATTCCCGGTATCTAGACCTCTCACTCGCTGCAGCCATCCTTTTTTTAGCACCGTGATTAATATTATAATTACACGTTATAAAGTAACAAATATACACAAGCTATTCGGGCTTCAAAATAATAAAATAAGATGCTCAAAAAAATAATAATATTTATTTATATGGTTTTTATGTTACAGAACGTTCAAATCACGGACCTTGAGGATGGCCAGCCGTGTTTGCAATGCGGCGAAACATGTTCCGGATTTTCGCCTCATACATGGAGGTATTTATATATATATTTTTTTTACAATTAATTTACCGATAAATACTTTAACTCGTCTCCTCAGTTTTATTTTTTCATGGAAATCGCTGCTATAAATGACTATCGTATTAAAATAAACGCTGTAATTTTTCAATGGCAAACACCATTTATTGCTATTAAATTTTTTATTATAGCCTTTGCTGTTACTTTACATACACTCGAGGCTCAAAAAATATTTTTTTAGTTTTTAAATTTTATTACTTTTAATAAAATACTTTTTATTGGCATGTTTGTGTTTCTGTGCAATAAAATAAGCGCTAGTTTTCGAGTAATTCATCGCAATTATGATAAAATTCTTAGTAATAACATTGAACAAATTTTCTACGTAAATTATTGCTTTTTTTTCCACAACGTTTAAGAATGAAATCGTTGGACAATTATTTTGCTGTAATAATTTTTACTTGTGATTGTTTAAACAGTTCAGAGGAATTTTCTACTCAAACTTGAGAATTTTTTTTTTTTTAATTAATTACGACAAAAAAATTTGCACTTGTAGTTTTTAAAAGTATTTTACTAAATTTCAATCATCATAATTTAAATATTTAAAAAATCTAATAATTAGAAAGCATCTATTAATTTGTATCATATTTTTTTCGCAATAATTATTTTTGTTTTTTAATATTAATTAATTCAATATTGCTTGATAGAAATTTCTGTTTCAAAAATTTTTTATGTCACGTTTGAATATTTTAACTACAACAATAACATTCACCCGACAGATGTGATCTATATCTCCTGATGTGTGTGATATATATCTTAGCCTCTTAGACTGTTGATTTTGGCTTGTCGGAATGTTATACATCTTACAATACAACTACATATATCTATCAGCGGTAAATGTTCCCAGTGACATTTTGACGTCTGAACATTGGAATTAATAATAGTACAGTAATTTTAATTACCAGAAGAAGTACATCAACATCAACAATAGCAATAATAACATACATTGTCGTATCGTAACTTTAACAAAGTGGTTTATTATAGTTTATTAAACTAGCATAGAGTTTGAAGAATCTACGAGCAAGGTATACAGCGAAGGCTGTCAGACTCGGGAGCGCCAGTTAAATTATCCACGTATAATTACACACTTTGGATCTATGTACTTATATTAGACAAGTATTGTGGACGAATGACTCACAAGACTTCTTTCTGGATTACCCTGCTCATAGCTACTCGGTAATAACGAATTAATTGTGCACTCTCTGATGGGGCTTCGTGACTCTACGAAGCCACCTCACATTTACTGAACTCTCAACACATTATTATATTTATTACATACATTGAGGTCATGATTTTAGACATCTTACGTCGACGAATGGCAGAACTTGACAAGTGCCGAGAATTCCTTATATTAACTACATTTGTTATGTCAGATGTCAATTAATTGCTTTCTTTGATTATTCATACCCCGAACTAATTAATGCTCTATTCATACGAATCATTTAAAATTTTAAGACAATAAATTTTTTCCGGTTATTCAACGAGCTTAACGAATTTCAATGTTAAAATGACAGTTTATCTTTGCCGCGTGAGTAATGCAGAAAATAAATAAAATAATCCAACCAATGGCTCTTTCTATTTTAGTATTTCACAATACGCTTACTAACTTACTTACTTATACGACAAAGAGTACATGAATCTCTGAGATTTTGGCTCACAATCAATTCACTTTAAAAGACACGCTCATGACAAGTAAATGTAGAATAATGGATAATGAAACAACTGTTTTAAAGAGTACGTATCATTTTTATTGTGCTATATTTTTTTTCAACCGGTGATTCATATTATTGTTGGTCAATAGCCAAAGATACGAGATCTCTCGGTGCAGTATACAGTATGCAGTATACAAATCTTTAGAACAAAACGTTACCCGCTGAATAAGAATATCAAGTATTTATTTAATTTTTATATTTTCCGGATAGAAGAATGTGTGGTTTTTGTGTATCGTGAAAATTTTTTTTATCAAGAGTGCAAGAAGCTACATTATATAAGTGCTTTGATTTTGGGATAATTGCTTTTAAAAGTCAAATAGTTCAAATTTTTTATTAAAATAGTGTCTAAATTTTGCACGAATATTTTGATGACTTATAACCCTCAAACAATTACCTTCTAACTTAATGTATTTATAAAATAAATAACTAAAATTGTTGTTCATTGTAACACCTGCTCTTTACATTTTTCATTTTTGAAAATTGTCAATGGTTCAATTTGTATTTTTATTCCAAATTTTGTAAATAATAAAAGATACAGTAAAATTGATAAGGATTTTTTTCTAAAAGGTTTTAGAATTTTTTGTATCTTAAATACATAAACTCGGAAATAAAATTTCAAAATTTAATCAAAAATTAGAAAACTAATTCAAAGTTGAAATATTTTATTTTTCACAATTTTTTTTTTTTTTCAAATTTTATAAATAAAGTTTTACTCCAAAAATTAGAATAGTAATTACAATAATTAAATAATAAATTACATAAGACCAATTAATTGGCTTTAATTTCGACTTTATTTAAAATTCTTTAAGTGAAAAAATTATAAGAAAATTGATAAGGACTTATATTTAAAAAATTTGAATGTTCATTAGAACAGTCACCCAATTTTTTGCATTTTCATTGTTCAACTAAAAAGTTGAATTTTTAGATTTCATAAATAACAACTTCAACAAATACTTGAAAAAAAAACAGTTGATAACTAAACTCAAATTCTGATTTATAATCGTCTTCTAAATTTGCTAAAATTCCTTATAATTTGTACATTAATCAGATGCTTACAAACTTCACACTAAAATGTCGTACAAAATATTGCCCCAAAAATTTGAACAGTAATTCCAACAATTAAGCATTGAATCACGAAAACCAAAAATTACATAAGACCAATTAATGTGTTTATTGACCTCAAATTAAATCACACCCTCAAAAATGACTTCTTAAGTGTATTTATAAAATAAATAATATAAATAACTAGACAGTATTCATCGTGGCACGTGCTCTCATTCTCATAGCGACCACGAGACATCTCGTATCTCGGATCATCATCGTCATTACCGAGTTACAATAATAAGCGCCTTCTTTTGTGCGTACAATCTCGTACTTGTTACAATATAATAGTTCATAGTAGTCGGTCATGTTAAAGTAATAACGCTCTGTTGATAAGCGATGCATGTGAGCTTGTGAATAAAATTACCCGGAAAAGTGCCACTACTAAGTAATATGTATGTAATAAGTAATAATTATCGTTATTAATGAACCGTAAAGTGTCATTGGAGAAAATAGCTGGTGGAGTATAATAATCATTATGATTATACAGTGACATGATTTGTATTAATTGCGTAATAATAACGACACACCTTTGTGGAATAAATTGAGACATCGGACTTGAGTTTTATTTGTCTAGTCAGTAAACTATTATGTTTAGTATTAGTATGTCGCGTTATATTAGTTTTGTTATTATTATTTGTGCTTTTCTTGGTTACTGCGATGAGTGTGTTTCAAGTTATATTGAGTATGACTAAATTTACCGTGGCTTGGTTATAAGTTGTCCTTATATACGGATTTAAGTTGTTTATATTCAAATCGTGCTCAAGTGTTATCTCTTATTGTGGAAATGATATAACATTTATTACATAGTGATTGATGTTTGATCTGTTTATTTGGATACGTCCTATTGAAAATAATCGATTTTCAATTTTAAAATCAAAAGTAAGGTATTTTTATTTTTCAATGAAAATAAATTTTCTTAAACTCTTAAAATGGAATTGTTTTGTTTATTTTTGACTATTTAATTTAATTATACGGATGTGGTTTCTTTCTCTATCAAAAGAGTTACTTATTAAGCAAAGAAGCGTTTTACTGATAAAAAAAAAAAAAAAAAAATAAATAAATTAAACGTTATTACGTTTCTTAGGATAAAACGCCTAATGACTCACTTTTTCTACAACTTTTTGCACTAACGTCTAAAGTATTTCCAAAGAATTCTATCGCAAAAATACCTTGACAATTTACTCGCGTATTTGTGATTTTTGTTAAATAATTACCATCTCTCAGGCTATTTGTTTTTATTCAAATTGTAATTATGTCTTTAAAACATTTCAGACCTTTTAGACTCAGAATATAAAACTCAATTTATTATTTTGACTTTTTTAGAACGATGTTATTTAATGATTTTATTAGAATGCTTTTTTTCGAAGCTAAAGGTTATACGGAGACATTTGTCGTAAAATTTATAATATATGTCGGCGCAATACATTATTTCAAATAAAGTAACGATAAAAAACTACAAAAGAAAATAAATAGTGATAATCTCGAGGTGTTGATACGTGTTAGACGTCATTAGAAGTCATTAGATGAGACAACAGACCTTGAATGTCACACTTGGGTGCATTTAAGATAAATATTTAGGTTAAACTATTGTATTAAAAAAAAAAAAAGGCCTAACAATTACTGTTCTCTTATCTGCAAAGTAAGACATTCGATTCTGGCTCTTTAAAAAAAAAAACATTATCGATTACAAAGTTTTGTTTGCACCACGTAATCGAGGCAATAATTACATTACAAAGTTTATAAATAAAATATATGACCCAAAAAAAGTATTAAAAAAATGAAACGGAGCGTGAAATGAAATGACTCAGAATTATTTGGTTAAAAAATAATAAAATGAAATGATTTGAGTGTAAAAACAAGCATGTAGAGGTAATGTACTTTTAAATTGATTATCTCGAGTACTTACACTCAACACAACGGTGGAATACCGCCGCGTGACCGCAAATTTAAAGATAAGATTTGTATTTTTCAATATACACGATATAATACTACACAGACTGTCGACTCGCCGTTGAGCTTGTTACAATCAGTTATGACGCATTGTCAATTCGTTCAACATCAACTCATGTGTGCACGTAAACTCTTACTTGCATTTCACTTTTAAATCTGTAGAGAAACATATATATGTTTTATTTGTATAAATACAATACTTGTAACTTGCAAGGCTTATATTAGAAAAGTATGTGGAAGTTGTTGTGTATTGGATCAAAGAACGCGTTCTCTTAACTTGTCAATGTGTTTGGCTGATGGTATCATCTCCTACATTAGTGGAGGTTCTTGCATTAGTCGATTCCTACACTCCAATGGTTGCTACACATTACATTATAAAATGACTAACCATACACCATGATACCGATAGTCTTGGAGCATCAACCACCAAACAGCGAGTAAAGTAGTAAGCAGTAAGCATCAAACACCACAATATAAAGCTAAAGGGGACTGAGGCGTGATTTTAATGTCTGACTATATTTAGAATGTGATCATACACCCGAAGCGCGCTATCGCACGAGTCTCCGGATAGTTATAGTTATAACATTTAACGCGACGATAAAACGAGTTTCGGTGGGTGTGGATCTATAATATTACGCGGTATCAAAAAATTCAATCTAT
The DNA here is from genome assembly GCA_000956155.1 of Cotesia vestalis. NCBI lineage: Eukaryota > Metazoa > Arthropoda > Insecta > Hymenoptera > Braconidae > Cotesia > Cotesia vestalis. The sequence goes on from JZSA01000171.1 coordinate 299,331, forward strand.
GCGGATGGAATAGAGTTGAATATATTTTTAAAGTTTTACTTCTTCTTTTTATTTATTCCTATTTGATTTTTCAAACGGACTTGTGTAGAGAGAAGAAGAGTGAATTTTGTGTCTGCCCGTGAAACTCAAACTTGTGTTTAGTTTCTTGTAGTACCATGTTTAGTGAATAGAATTGTAATTTTATTTAATATTATATTGCATTGGTGTGATGGAAACAGTAATGCTGTTTTAAGTTGAAACTTATTTTATTGTAATTTATTTTATTTGTTGGGGGGCAATAAAATAACGAGAGGAAGTTGCAGGTATTGTGGAGAAAAAGGTGATTGAGAGCGACATTAGAATTTACAATGAACGACAGATGGGAGACGCGAAAACACACTGCGATTGTCCATAACCCTGGGAATGCGTACGATGACGATCTTGAGGATCTGAATTACGATAATGATAATGATAATGATAATAATGACGATGATGGCAATGAACGATCGGGTATTTATTGCACCGGGTGAGTTGGCTTTGTTCACTTTTTGTTTCAATGTTTTTGTTTTTGTTACAAATAAATAAAAATTATTTTAAGAATTTTTATGACTCGTTTTCTGCATTGATGCAATTTATAGATACATCGACGTAATTTATACATTTCATACGTTATCATTTATTCATTAGGAATTATTTATTAGTTTAGAAAATTCATTTAATAAGTATAATTTTATCCGCATAAATAAGACGTTATTTATTATTCAGTAGACCTGCAATTAATTTATTCTTTTAATTACAATTATTTTCAGCTTCTATCAATATTTGTAATTATAATAGTTATAGTAATAAATCAACTTACTAATTAAGTTGATTTAAAAAAATATCTGATGAACTGACACCCAAAAATTTTGACATTAAATATTAAATGATTTTTATTTGCAATAAAATATTTGTCTGTGCTACTTCTTTGTTAAGTAAATTTAAAAATTTATTATAATATAATAAATAAAAAGATAGCAAATAAAATTTGAGTAATTACATTATTAAGACATATTTTAAAAATGATAAGTTGCTTGAACAATTCCATCAGCTGGACAATGAGCTCTGAGGCGTTAAAATGATAACGCGGTTATTTATTCTGCAGATATCGTTATCAATACAACACAGGCGTATAATCTCAGTAGAATACGAAAAATATTATTGAGAGTAACTGGCGCACAGCAGTTAGTACAATTTAACAGTTAATAGCGGGTGGTTCGATTTAATGTAAATTAATATAAAGAGTTTTATATCACGATGATTTGGCTCATCGTAAGCCGCTACTAAAATATTCAGTATAAGTATTAAAGTGAAAGTGTTTCTTCTCAGAGTAGTAAAAAAAAGTAGCCCAAAACCGTGAATATATTTTTGTTAGTGTGTTTGTCACAGATAATTTAAAATAATATTTAATAGTAGCATTCCAGTGTCGAACGTGACACGCAGCACATCGGTGTGTAATTGCACAAATGAAAATTGCCGTACGGACAATGGCACGTAATAAAAAACAGTTTGCGAAGGCCGCGGGTTCTTTCGAGTTGTCGTATCTTGTGTGCTCCAAGTAGCTGTCATTTCTATTTCGTTTTTTTCGTATTATATTGTTGCTTCTTTTTTCCATTTAACTTCGTCAAGTGGAACGCGCAGTGCAACTTCCAGTTGGAGAACGTGTCAGTTTAAAACGCGATGTCGTTGTGAAAACTCGGCTCATATCATATCAACATTTCACTTTATGAGTTTGTTATATACTGTATCAATACTATTATATATTGTATAGCTTCTTTTGAATTGAGGTTCGTGCCATTGCTCAAAAACGGTCTCGTGTTCATGTAATCGCTAGTAAGTACCCGTAGATTGATTGTCGACAAGGTCATACCCGTTAATTTTCATGTTGAGAGAATTTGTGTCCGGTTATTATATTATATTGTGTGTATTCATTTTATGTGCTGGAATTTGAGAACTTAAATTAGACATATCAATGCCATATTCATAAATACAAACAAATATTTTATTTAATGGTTAAATTAAAAATAAATAATTATTTAAAACTCTAAAAATACAAAAAATTTAATAATAGTTGTTCGTAATAATAAATTGTTTGTTTTCTCAAAGTAAAGCCATCAATTTGTTGTCCATTAACCTGATTGTAACAATTCAATCTACCGGATCAAGTCGATAGACACTGTGTTGACATTAGAATATTTTTTTAGCGGTCATTATTGTTTATCTTGGCCGAGGAACGCATTAGTTTCACTTAAAGTATCACCCGAGATCCTATTATTTCCCCAGTGTAATTATAACAGTGATATTTATTTTTTTTTATATTTACGCACGTCCGTATGAACATCAAACAGATTGCGAGAATTAATATTTGTCCAAGTTGATAAATATACATAAAACAATAAAATGGTTTGGGACGATCGGTTATCAGTGAAAGAAGTGACGGAAGAGAAAAAGAAAACACCGCGGTTTCCATCTCGCGAGCGTAATTTCGCGGTGAGAAGAAAAGGAGCTCGGAAAACTACAGCTAGGGAAAATGGATTTTCAGTTAGCGATTTACCGCCTGTGATGCCTCCACCACCACCACCGCTGCCGGCGCCACGGGCATCTGTTATTAAAAATTCACGACATGAAAATTTATGCTTGCACTGTCCTTGCATTCGAGCCTTGAAACTTAATGAGTAAGATTTTGATTTTCTTTTAACAATATATGTAGTAACTTATACTGATAATGAAATAATTTTTTAAATAAAAAAAAAACAGTAATAATAATAATAATTGCGATATGATTCCAAGGATCAGTTATTACATAAATCAATCATCTATACAACGTGACTGTTATCATTACCATAAATCGCAAATAAAATGATACGAAAAAAAATCCATTACAAATTTAAATTATCTAAAAATGGTAACTCCATCGGACGGCTGATAAATACATTTAATAATAATATACGTATATATTTATCCACGAGATAAATAAATCGTGTAAATGTTTAAAATATGTAAGCGTTAAGTACCGTATTTACAAATGATTTATATGTAAAAACAACATTAAAAAACTCGGCATTAAGTATTTATAACGACATTAAGTGATGAAAAAAAAACTATGTTTTGTGACATCTGGGTAGTATATATCTGGAAATTGCCAACAAATTTAACTTTTAATAATAATTAACAGTTTCATTTATTCCGTTCATTTGGAGCGATTAGTTTGATGAGAAAAGAAGCAACTGGAGTGAGCAGAGTCTACACTTTTTACTCGGTCATAAATCTTATGAATAACTGCGGAAACTTGAAATCAAGCCCAAACCGTGGAAATTTTACGAGCCTTTATGACTCCACTAAGCTCCTATATCTTTATTCTATAAATACTTACACCAGAATCCCACTAAACGTTATTAGTTATAAATTATTACTTATTACTAATAATTATACTAAAAACAACTCATTGATCTGCTAATGATTAGTAATTCTACACAAATATATTTTGTATTTTTAAATATATTACGCACATCACACTTGTCTAAACACAAGTAGCTCGATATTTAAATTTTCATCGTCGGTTAAAGAATTAATTACTAGGCTTGTCATTCATTCGAACAATTTTATAATTTTTTAAAAATAATTTTTAATAAATTTCTGAGATTGATAAATATTTATATAATTTTTGGTAATAATGGTCAAGGTAATTTTTTTTTTTCTGGTAAAGTAATAATAATAATAACAATAAAAAATAGGGTAAATTGTTGATAAACAAGCGTTATGTTAACACGAAAAATAATTAATTATAAAAAAAAAAAAATAGTATAGTTATATGAATGGAGGAAACTACAGGAAACTATTAGTAACAACAGACTCAGTGAGTGAAGTTGCCAACAAACTGTCATACTATTCAGGCATCAGTCCACAGTTAAACGTACGTAATTTTTGAATGTGAGTGTGATGGATCTAGGAAGATAGTGGTGAGCTTTTTGAAGAGTTAGGAGACTGTTAGGTTGCTAGCCAGTGCCTTTGACGCAGATTATACAGCTCACTCAGCTCACAAGCTTGGCCTTACGTAAAAAGCCCCGGCAGTAGTCAAAGACGAGGAAACCAAGGTCGTCAGTCTGTCATTCTCGTCATCGTCGTCAGCTCGCTCATCTCACTAATGAAATTAGAGAAGATGACTATTTTTTTTCACCCCGCCTTTACTTTACACTTTTGTATAGTGTACTTATATTATATATTCACACTTTTTACACTCAACTGAATTTTTACGTTCACTAAACTTTGCCCAATGTTTTCTAAAATTAAATAAACTTTATAATTTATAATAAAATAAAAATAACAGTAATGACAGTAACAAGTTTTGAAACTTTTTCCAGCGATGATTACTTAGCTTTAAAAATTGCCAACATTGAATAAACTCGAGCTAAATAAAACGAAGCAGTACAAGTGAAATACTTTTTATTTTATTTTATATAAATAAAATAATGAAATCGCAAACTCGACATTACTAGTATTAATGCGTACAGCAAGCTTGCATTTAATATAAATTCACCCGGGATTTTTTTACGCAATTAAGTGGTTTCAGTAAACTTTATGGCTCTTCAATGTAATGACCGAACACAAAATTAATCGGGGTAAGATAAACATAAACAACGTGTAAATTAAAGTTAAGACTTTAATTATGTAAACAAGTATAAAGTTTTCGGATAAAAAAAATAATAAATCTGTGAGAGTGTGTGTACTGCTAAACTTTGAATCTATTTTGTTTGAGCAATTTCGAGATAAGCATTTAAGAAGCCACTTAAAAGTTTTTGATCTCGCTTATTGTGAATACATTTAAATAGGTTGTGATCGTGATGATAATAATAATAACAATGACAATAATAATAATCATAACGTCAAAGACCCTAAATGTGTAAAAATAAAACTAAATTTGAAGAAAAGCTTTTGCAAGTTCTTACCAGATGACACCGAGATGTTGCGCGTGCGCGAGTAATTCTTGAATCACACGTAGAATGTTTTTCCGCGTGTAGAGGTACAGCCTACCTACGTGTGGAGTGAACCTCGTGGCGCCAGTTTGAAATATGCTCCTTCTGTGGATGCACTGTCGGTCAATTATTATTGCACGAATTTATCAAAATAATAATAATAGTTTTATTATTAATGAGCTTCCATTGAATATAGTTGTCCATCTTTTACAGCAGTTTAAGTTTTAGCATTTAAAAACACTAACAGTGTGTTGACAAATCAGTGATTTGTGACGCTAATTTTAAAATGCAAAATTAATAAAAAATAATAATAGTAATAATAAATGATCAGTGATCACGTTTGCAGATGATAAGCAAATATAAAACAATTTTAAAGCGATAATAGCATTTAAATACAAGCATAAACACTTTTTATCTAATTAATAGCCATTAGCTGAGCCTATAGGTAGCACAACAAACAGATATAAGATATAATAACGCCTTTGGGTGACTTAACTCTTCGTGAGATATACCTGAGAGTGTGTAGGATAAATCTCATGGCCTCTTTTGATAACACCTGCGCGTGTACAATGCGTCGTCAAATTATGCATCTACACCGGGATTTATCCTTATAAAATAAATATGAGTACATATTATCGCTAGTGCTGGCTATTTTACTTCCATTAAGAGTATGTGTTTTTTTTTTTTTTTTTAAATAATTAAATATATTTATCGCAATTAGAGACTCTTGCTCGGTAAGATTTATCAGTCAATGTGAGAAAATGGATTGCTGAATTACATACAAATACAAATACAAATATAAATACACATATCGTATGTTTTAATCGTGATATCTCTGGAACACCGTAAAGCACTTTAATTTTGTTTATTGTTCACTTTTCAGTCTGTTAGGTAAAAAAAAAAAAAATGTGAGGGCGTAATCCAAGTACGATAAATTTATTAAGTCTAAGGAACAATATTTTTTCAGAGCAATCATTTAAGTCGATAACAAGGTCAAAATAAAGGCGGTTTTCACTATCAATACAATAGAGAAAGAAACCAATTGATTTAATGTTATTGTCGACATTTTTTTTTTATTTTAATTTTATTATTATTTCTTGACAACCTAAAAAGGCAACATCATTAAAAGTTTATTTAGGAGGTAAATAGTGCCCTTATTGTCGATTGTAACGAAAAATCCTCATATTAATCCTTAGCAAAGTCTTTACGATGGTGACTGATGGATCAGAGTCCACACCTACATATGCATACACATACGAACAAACCCAATAATGGAGTCAAAGAATGAATAGCTGTGTTTTCGTGACAAAGATGAAATCGTACGAGACGACACGCTGAACGAGCGATTGCAACGGCGTCACACGACGCCAGCTCTACCACCGTCTTCTCCGAGTTCATCCTTAAGGATGAGCCCCAAAGGACGCTCTGGGGGTCACGAGATGCCTAAAGTCGAAGTAAGAGTCTCGTGTGTCGCTGGCCCGGGTGGTGAGCCCCAGGGAGTGCGTGTAAGAATTCCAGAACCGAAGAAACGACCGATCAGTCCGCCCTCCACGCGCACCAGGTGTCCTTCTGTTCCCGAAAAGGACTTCTACAGGAAAACCGCCTCGCTGGATCGCCGTGAAAGGTATCCGACCTTGTCAGGGGCTGAGATAAAGCAGTACGCGAGTGTTTCTACTGACCTTCCACGTGCTGTTACTGCTTCTGCTAAAAGGAATCCCATGTTGGATCGAAGAAATCGCTACCCCACGATTTCGGGCGCAGAGTTGAGGCGCAGTATGACCATTGGTCGCTGTCCTTTGGAAGACGGTCTGGACCTCAGCTTGGCTCCCTGGCCGGGGATGAAATGGGCCTGCGTTCGGGTCCTACATCTTTACTGTAAGGTCTTCGATCAGTATGAACTCTTCGAGCTGATCGTTAGGTATGCTACTAGTCACGAAGTCCTTTTTCTGATTCGTGTGAGTGAGTTTGTTTCTTTTTTTTTTAGTTTGGTCAGCGCCTAGATCAGATGGATGTTGCAACAAATTTTTTATTTTTGGTTTATTAGTAATTAGTAATTATTTTTGAAATAGAAATTTAAATAGCGCTTTGTGTATCTTTTTTTTTTTAAAGACTTTTTATTATAAAAATTTATACACTGATAAAAAGATGAAATTGATGCAAGAAAAAAAATCTTGATCTATGAAAATTATTAAGAAAAATTTTTTAGTTCAAAATTTTTTCTTGAAACAAGATTTTTTTTTTTAATTAAGTTTATCTTTTTATCAATGCATTAATTTTTATATTTGGCTGCTTTAATTAAAAAAAAAACAGTAACTAACGTTACTTAGATTTTTTCAAATGTGTCTTATAACAAAGAGGTTTAAGTTACTAAAAAATTTGATTTAGTCATAGAAGTCTAATTAATAAAAAATTTTTACATTGTTTACTTAAAATACTAAAAAATGTAACAACACAAAAAAACAGGTCTAATTATACGGTTACTTTGTTTTAGACAGACGATACATGATTAAAATTTTTTAAATCTTGCTTATATTTTTAATTATACATAAATTTAATAATAAAAAAATTTTGGACTGAATAGACTGTTCAAAACCTTTGAAAAAACGTTTTGCTAAGTATGAGATTTATGAAAAATAAAAGTATGTCAAGTGATAAATGAATTAAATCCAGCACAAAACCAACTGGACATGGACTAAAAAAGTGAAAGCAATGAGTCTCCACAGCTAGAGATTAGTTAGTTCCTTTTACTACTATACATACTTTATACCAACTACTGTACTCTTACTATGGTACTCTTTTACCACCACGGTGTAAATCGGATTACCCTCATTTATTATCAGGGCGTTGTTGTTTTCCGCTAACGGCTCGCGACAACTCGCTTGAGAATTAACGGAACGTATTTTTTATTTGTTTCGTTATTTTTAACCTCTTTTTTTTTTAATCTCTACACATACAGGATGCATTACATTAGTTTTATTTTTAAGCGAGAAATTTTAATGAGACGCCGTCGACATGTGACAGCACTTTTTTTCTAGCTCCTTTTTTGTGATGTCTTAATTAATGTATTTATTAAAAAAATTCATGTTTATTATCTCGCTGTTTTATTTTTATAATAACATTATAATAATCTATGTACGGGCTCCGGAGAATGTTGAATGGTGTTGAATGTAACGCGGGGTGGTGACGACATTTACAACCCCACCTATTCTTCAGCGCAACGTGTTCTCATTAGAGCTGCTATGCCATACTACTCGGGGATAATGGTGTGTGGAATTGCATCTAACGAGCAACGAGGGACGATTAACATTTCTTCGTACTCTTTATCATTTTTCCGCCCTCGTATTACATTACCGTGATTTTTAAAAATGTCAAATCCTTAAAAAAAAAAAATAAATGTTTATATGACATTATCGGGACACCTTCCAAACTTTTCATTAACAGCACTTGACATTGGCAATGACGCAAATCAAAATTATTTTAATCCTTCTAAAAATAGTGCTGCTAAATTAACACAATTAATATAAATATAAAAATAACAAATATGAAAGCATGATAATTTATTTAAATTTACAATTGATTGATATAATAATTTATAATAAAATATACGTTTATCGCAATAAGATTCCGGGGAGTGGAGAAATGCATTTTTAAAGTACATTCGTACTGTATGAGTGATAAGACCTTGAACTGACGTCCGGAAGGGCGCGGTGAAACTTTAATGAATATCAATATGCATTTTGTTGATTGTTTTATAATAACGCATTAAATTATTACCCAAGTTCAAGGACTGTTTAATTAACACTTATTACTAATTGCTCAAACATTATTCACGACTATAAATAACCACATTTTTATTTTTATTATTATTGTTTTTTTTAATAAAGCAATTAAAGTATTTAATAAATGATTTTTTACTAATTTTTTATCAAAATAAAATCCGTCAGCTTAGTAGAGATTATATATCTTAAAAATTCATTTATATAAGTGAATAAAAAAAAATAAATAAATAATTAACTTTTTCAATCATCGGATTTATATAAAAAAAAATCCAATACAAAATAAAAAAAATTTAATCACGCGGATAGTTAACTTTTATGACTCATAAGATCAGGTATAGCCGAGTGTATCGAAGCGTTCAATAAAACTAGTAGGAGGATAAATATTTATCATTCTTTTATCACTTCTATCAAATAAACTATATGTATTTGCAGTGTCCTAGATATTTATTTTTAATTACCGGAAATTAATTGTTTTATTTTTCTCAGGAAAAATTGCACGAGCTGCAAGTGCCCGAAGGAAGTCCACGACGTCTGTCACGAAGAATGGGTGTCAGTGAGAGCGCGTTTAGGCTTAAAAAGCGAGGGCTCGAACAATTACATCGGGTTTGAACCGCGGGATCGAGGACTGGCTTGGGCACCTCCCGGTCTGCCGCCTCATAAGGTATCAACAGCTAGTTTATAAGTTTAAATTATAATGTTAAGTAAACACTAAACAGCTTGCATATTATTTGACATTTCAAGCAACTGGCGAGATGAAAAGACGTTGACGTAGATTTGATGAGATAAAACCAGAACACGTGGCAATCACAAACGATCAGCGATGATTAATGTTTAAATAAAGCTTCAAAGAGTAATTGCAGTTGAGGTCGTTAGGAAATTCATAAATTAGCCGATGACGTATTTGGACCCACTGCGATTTTTATTTAAATTAAAATTGTTTAATATTTTAATGCGCCTGCTGCTGTTAATTATTTTTATTGTTAAACTTTTTTACTGCTGCACTTTAAGATATTGGTATTAGTATTAGTATTAATATTAACATTACTGAGTACTGAAAATTCTGGCAGCTGGCCAGGGATTTCCATAACGTAGTTTTGAGAAAATTTATCTCGTTGCTGCTGCTAGATTCGATTACTTTAGTCTTATTCGTCAGTAATTAAAACCAATCGAGTTGTTCGTTTAGTTGATTGATGAAATAATAAATTAATTTATTGATCGAATTTAAAATATATAGTATTAAGGGACATCAATTGATAAATAAATGGATAAAGATTAAGTATTATTAAAGTATATTGACTGTTTCCCACAAGTTTAACGATTATGCGTTTTATTATGAACATACTCATAAATTTACGATCGCAATATTTAATTGAGTCAAGTGTTTGCGTCTGGTTTTATTAGTTATTTGGTGGGATTTGTGCCAAGAGATACAGCTGAACTATCATTTTGTAATTTTAATCAATCAAAATAACTCTACAATGTAAAAATTCGCAGTAATTTTTTAATTGATTAAATCTCCTTGAAATTAAATTCACTCTGAGAAGGATTTTATTTAGATTAATAAAAGAAACTTCGCAGAGTAAATTATTTATTTAATTTTTAATAAAAATAATTAATATAGTTCTTATTCATTTAAAAATTACAAAATGCGTATTTAGAGATTTTTTAAAAATAATATAAGTTTCTACCTTAATTTAATTTAAAACTTAAAAATTGCATCAAAGTTTCTAAGAAAAATGTAGTTTCAATATTTAAAAACTTAAGCTTTAGATAAATCATTTAAAGTATTTTTTAATGATTTGGCATATAAAACTCATTACAGCTAATTAAAATTTATTTTAGTCTAAAAGCTCGGTGTTGTTTTATTTCTTCACTTCGGTATTCCGAGTGATGAGAATAAAAATTTCACTCGCAATTTCTTGCAATGTTCTGATAAATAATAAAATATTTATTTCAGGTGGAGGAATATTTCTCAATGTTGCCGGAAATATCAGTTCCGCGGTTAGGAACTCCTGGAGAACGTCATCGAGACCGTCAACTGGCGACTCAATTACCTAAGCAAGATCTCGCGCGGACTTATTGCCGGCACTTGGACCCCAGGCACGCGGCAAGTGCTGATGATTTTATGGCCGCGAGAAATGAAATAGCTTTGGACATCGGCAGTGTCCAGGAAGTACTTGAACGTGGACATGTGAGTTATTAAATTTTTTGGGTTTTATGATTATTAGTTATCATTCTTTCTTCCTATAAAAAATTTATCTAATAAAATATTATTATTATTATTCAGGAATGCGGAGTATGTCACGAGCCATTTAAATATGGGAGTCTCGCCGTGATGGCAAGCAAACTTGGACTGCTCTATCATCCTGCATGTTTCCAGTGTGCTCAGTGCCATGAACTACTCGTTGATTTAGCCTACTGCGTTCACGATGACGCATTATATTGCGAGAGACATTATGCCGAAAGACTTAAGCCTCGTTGTGCTGCCTGTGATGAGGTAATTACATTTTTTACTGAAAATTTTGAAATTTCAAGATCTTTGCTACCGTTTTGTTATCGGCAAAGCCGAGTTTTTTTGATCGCGGTTGATAATTACAAATTTTATTAACAAAAATTTATTTAAGAAACATTTCTTAGTTTTTGATTTTTATATCGAACAATTATTTATTTAATTAGATCAAAAATAGTTTTAAAAAAATGAATTATCTTAGAATCCGTTTCTGCATTACCTCCAATTTTTTCATGAAATCAGTAGTAAAGCCAGTAGAGGTCAGCCCATGTCACAATTCCGACTGTCCGACGTCTGACACATCTGCTTTATCCACTACTCGCGTTTTTATCGACGAGCTTTTTTATTCGAAACTTAATTTATTTCAGAACTAAAATTCTTCTGAACTGAATCCAAGTGCAGACACTAATAATTAACTAAATTAATTAGCCACTGAGAGGCAATTAATATTCTTGGAATTTAAAAACCGTAAATTGGGCAATTGTTGTCCATTGATATTTTAAATTAAATTATATAAAAGTAAATTCTGTTAATACTCAGTGACAAATTAACAAGATTCTCCGAATCCCTGAAAATACCAAACTTATTGCGTTAACAATAAAGTAAAGCGATGTCGGCGAGGGTTGTGTTGATAGTCGGGCGTACAACTACATCTACCAGCAACTAGGCCGGACTTAATTTAGATGTACTGAAATAGCGAGATCAGAGTTTACCGAAAACTTGGAATATATATCTAATCGCTGGGAAATAAATTTGTTATTCGTGAACAAATTTCATCGCTACGCTAATTGCTCCAGGAAAAATGATTTAATCGTTTATAATTATAATAACATTAATAAATAAATACGGGGATGATGAGAAGATAATATTGATGGTGATATTAATATTAATAATATCAATAATGATTTTCTCTTTATTTTGATTGAGAAAATGTATAAACGGAATGAATTCACGGTGCACTGATTTATCGACCACCTGTTGAAGTAACGATTGACGTCCTGTCGATTCACGGCTGCGATTATTTATAATTATGTTGTTGATTATTAAAAATTATCTGTTCTATTTAAAATCCGTTTTTATTGTTTGATTTATTAGTTTCTTGTCACTTTATTGTGGGTATTAATGTCGCTATTATTTTTATTATTATTGTTATTATTATTAATAATAATAACTATTAAATTTGGTTTGATTCCAATGAAAAATATAATATATTACGAGCATATTACTAAGAATTATAGCAATTGACGCAATCTATTTTGATATTTGGTGTAGCCCACGATGGCGGGGCTTTTTGCATCCAGACTTGTATCCTCCTTCTTAAGATTTTATTAGTCAGTCACAGAAACTCGAGCGTCTATCGTAAACTCTTCTCAGGTCATCATCGTCGACATCAAACGAAAATTTTATTATCCAAATAAAAATACATATCGAGTAATCAGTAAACTCTCTTTAAATAAGAGTTTATTTTATATTAGGTAAGTTTCTGCTTTTAATTTCATTTACTGTTGAAGATTCAAGTTGTTGATTATGTTTTGATGAGTAGAAACGGTTGAGATATTAGGCAAGTGTGTCTGGTGAAGCCGATTAGGTTTATGCGCCAAAAATCTTGTTCTTCTGGGATTTATATACACCAGAGAAGATGAGTTTTACGGTTGTTTTCTATAAGTCATTGTCTATTTTGAGATTGTGTCAACGAGAAAATATCCAGTGCGATGTAAAGCAACAGCAAGATGTAAATAATTCACCTCTAAGCCATTTCTTCTGCTCCTTCTCTTTCTTCTCCTCCTCACAGATCTTTTTCTATTCTTATTCTTTCACATAAAACTTGTTTTAGTACTGGCGCGTTTCTGTCATTTTTACGAGTTTTTTTCTAAATGGCCGCCGTTATTCTTTCTTGATTTAAAGTGTTACCTCAAGTGATTTATCATTAAGCTATTTAAATACGTGACTAGAAAATTTTGCACGCGAGACCATTAGATTTAAATTCACAATCTTCCGTGCGCTTTAATTTCCTTATTCTTTTATTTTTCTCACTATTTTTTATTTCATCTTTGTCTTTTTCTTACAATCAGGCTTTATTTTCATCTCTTATCCTCACTCCCTCTTATACTCTCATTTAACTTATTTCGGTAACCTTGACACGGTAACATCGGTACCAGGGTTCGATAATTAGCATGGAACTTCGTGTCGAGAAAATTACATCTGCCTGCTCACCTCGAGATAAGGCTCAACGTCACGAAAAAAATACACATTTCTCCCAACTCTGCTGACGATCTCTGCTTTTGCAGCGGAAATTTTAATTTAAGTAAAGTTTGCCTCAAGATCTCACAAACAACCGCAATTTTTTTCAATTGAAACCTAATTATTGACGAAAAAAAATCTTGGGACTGATATAAGTTCTATATAAATAGTAACAACTTTCAAAGCTATGAACTTTGAAATTTAAAATTGAAAATTGATAAATACTTAGCCACATTTTTTTTTTTTTTTATTGAAATTTATTCTTAATGTTTGGGTTCAATAATAAAATTTTTGTTTTAAATAATAACAATTTTACCGAAAATTGAAAAAAATTTAAACAATCTTATAATGTAGGATATGTCCAATTTTGATCATTTTCAAAAGAGTGAATTTATTTAAAAATCATAAGACTTTTTTTCGAGATCGTTCAATTTCCTAGAAAAATATGTATCACGCTTCTTAGTACGTAAATTGATGGATGGGACATAAAATTTCAAAGATTAAAAAAATCTTCTCTTGTATTATTTGAATGGAAGATGTGAAATTTTGATTCTAAATATTATTACCCCAAAAGGGCTGAAATCTTAACATGATCTTCAATTTAATATTTTTTGCTAAAATTTCAAGATCGTTTAAAAAAAAAATTTATCTATTTCTTGATACGCCTTCATAAATACATATAAATGTCACATGAAATAAGTTAATTTAAATTTGAAGAGAAGCGAAGATGAATGGATATAAGTGGGTCGATGAAGCTCATGGTACGGAAATAATCGAGACTCGATGGAACCATTTCCAATGGCAGGCGTTAGATGTTTAACTTTATACATATATTCTCCTCTGTGCTACTGCTCTGATCTGTTAGTGTCTCAGAGCGTGTGAAAGGGTTGCAAGTTTTGCGAGCCTTGCATTCTGACACGGTTTTTGCTCTTGACCATTCCTCAATGCCAAATCTCTTATTTCTAGTCTCTTATTTTTTTGTTATTTAAAACAATCAATTTTTCACTGCTTGCCTCAACTTTCAAGCGGAACATTAATTTTTAATTCAACTTATGTAAATTGTTTGTTTATTTATTTATTTATTATTTATACTTTCGAGTTTTTATTCAACGCGTCTGAACGACCATGGCCGATTCGATCATCGACCGAAATAACGTTGGCATTGTTCCGTTTTCTTCCAGCCCATGCCCGTATTTCCATACTCATTAAAACAGAACCGTTAAATTTAACATTAATGTACTGGACTCGATACTTACTCATAAATAAGTACTCTAAAATAAATTATTTGTGTACTTGTATTTAATTTTTATAGAATACTTTTTTTTTTTTTTTTTTTTTTATTGAAAACCATTCAATTTCGCCGGCTAAAAATAATAAATAAAATAAAAATAAACGGGCAGATTATTGAAATGATCATTAAAGTTTCACTCAGATAATATTTATTTTTAGAAGATACTTCAGAAGATTTTTAAACGGATGGGAGTATAAGATTATCGAAAAAATGTAAATATGAGTAAAACGCGGGAGCTGTCGTTAAACGGAAGCATTCATCATGACATATGGATAAACATATATAAAAAAATACATATAATAACCACCGTAATGCTTGTTTTGTTAATTTATAATTTCTTAATTCTCTAATAAATAACAATAATTATAAAAATAATATTTGAGAAAAAAATTTATTAACACCGACTGGATAATAATCCGGCAATGCTGATGACCAGTTGAGAAGTTTAAATATAAATTTATAAATCGTGAGTTTGATAACGTGGATGAGAGCATAAACGCCGGGGTTTTTTAATGGTTGGCACTCGGCCAGAGCTCGTACCGCGCGCAAAACGCGTATGGATGATGATCTCCTGACGTTGGCTTGTAACCGATGAGGTAACCAAAATAAGATCTATCGCGCTGTCTCGACTGATTTTTCAATATATAAATCAGTATAGTACTTTAATATTAAAAAGTCTATCCATGAAACTCGATATTTCACTTAATGGTTAATATATATGCATTATTTAAGTGATTGACAGACATGAGAGAAGACGACTAAATATTTTAACTTTGGAATTTTTTTATATTTTTTATTTCTGTCAATACTCTCCAGTATGTTAAATAAGTAAAGTCATTATATCTTTTTCCGAATTATCGACAGCTTCTTTGAAAGACAGTTGTGACGTTAAAATTCTAATTTATCATTAAAGACATTAATTATATTAATCACTAGAAATTTAAATTGCACACTCCATGCGCGCGCTTTAATTTTAAACCAATAAAGAATCAGGTCCCATTCTTTCAATTAGTTTTGAGAATATCGATACTAAACCAACTTCAGTTTAGTCATCAATTTCATATTATAGAATTGTCTGTAACGGAAGTACGAACATTATCAATTTAATTTCCTCTTTGAATTTTGTAGAAGTTTATGTTTATAATCTATATTTGTTTGCTTCTTTTTAAATAATTTAATGTTCCCTGCATTGGATTGTAGTTTAAAACGTTTGAGATTGTCAAATTGATTGAAATTTCCATGCTTTTGATTAATCATTTATCCACAAAATGATTTCTGTGGTAACTTAAACTATTTTTAATTTATAATTCCATTTAAATCAAAATAGATGTTCCCGTTTTTCGGGTTAAAGTTTTGATGTACTTAAATTATTGAAATCTTTCTTGATGAATTTTACAATAAAATAACCAGAATATGAAGATAGAATTGAATAATTCGAAAAGTTAATATTTTAAATATTAAAGATAATACTATCTGGCAATTAAATGGATGGATTATTCATTCGAAATGTTAGACATTTCGTTATAAAGCTTTTAGTGAAGATATTTTCCCTCAGATATACGATTGAAATATTAAATTTTATTTAAAATCGAACAAACCAAAAATAAATGAGAAGTAAAATGGCTTAATAATTACTCCTTTCAATATAAATAATTATATAATTTACAGCGTTAAAATGTGAATCATGTAAATCTAGGTGCGAAAAATGACGAAATCATTGCCAAGATCTTATAACAAAATCTCGTAAATAAATTCGGTGAACCAAAGAACAAGCATACTAAACGGTTACAAAGAGCTCTCATTGTCGTGAATTTCGTTTTAGTCTTTGTTATAGTCTAGAATGAACGTGAAAAAGCAAAAGCCTCGTCTGTTGGAATAAAACTACCAGCGCACTAGTGCCAAAAAAAGTTTTTACCGGCGGCAATTAATTAGCGACGACGATCATCGATCGGTAACATGTTTTTAAGGACACGCTGTGCAACGATGTAACCAAGTTCTCAGGGCCACATTAATCTAACTTTAGCGTTTCAGCCCGGGAATGTATTTGTTGGTCAGCGACAGATAGAGATACATATGTATACATTATTATATCGAGGTGACGTTCTACCTACCAACTTGAGGGAGCAACTTTGCATCACCAGTTTTTGTCCGATCTCGTTCATCTGCAAACGAATTAAATAATACAGTTCTGCTGAGTAGCCTCACATCCGGTGAATCTAGGCCTATCATAGACATTTATTTCATTTTTAACTTTGTAATTTTTTTTCTTTTTTTTTTACAATTTACAATCAATGAATATTCGATAAATATTTGACTGGCAATTGTCATGAATTGAAACAGTGCAGTGAAAAATAAAACAAAATGGTCAAAATGGTTTTTTAGTTCGAGTAAATACGCGCTGCGACGCGTGTCAAAGTAGTTCGCGTAATGGAAGCCGTGAAATGAATGTGAGCTTAAATATTTTCTCTTAGCATATAAAGGCGTCGATGTGGGTGGGTAATATTGCGCAATCAAGAGAGAATTTGCTAATTCAAGAGACACCTGTATACCTTTTTGGCATTTTCAAATTAAATTTTTATTATGTGGACATTAACGCCAGAATTGCTCGTAAGGAATTATATAAATTTTGAAATTGTTTCGCCAATTAGATGACGGTAGAGCGAAACTTTAATTGATACTTTACTGAGATAAGAGACTTTGGGAGCGAAATAATAGAAAAAAAAAAAAAAGAAAATGGGTCTGCTGTTATCGATTCTGGTAGGGTGTGTAGGCGCAATTGAATTGCTTGCATGCTTGAAACATTTAACGGAGGAAATAACAATAACCCCGGCGCCGTGCTTGTCTTACCATGGCCCGGCGATGGTGGATAATCCGAGCTTCCATGACTCCCTTTGCGGGATCAGTCACTCGGAAGACTTGAGGATGCCCTCTAGTGCGCGAAATAAACTGGAAAATCTTCACGAGTACAGTTTGAGAGTACGAAGTGAATTAAAGTCACATGGGTTTGGAGACGGAAGTACTTTGTCGGAATTGAGTAGTCGTGATCTAAGAAGCGTATCACGGGCTGATTCCAGGCTTAGTTTGGATTTTGAGCTGATTGAGAAGGACGCGGAGGAGCCTTGGCAGGCGATGGTTGATGGTACGCGAGATCAATTGGCTGTAATATTAACGAAGGGTGATTTTTCAAAGAGTTTCGATTATGATAACGAGCAAGATGACGGGTATGACGACGATCATGATGATAGGTTAATCCTCGAAGAAATTAACGACCCGGATAAATTAATTGGCGAGGTAGAGAGCAAGGGAATATTGAAACCTATTCCAATTCTACCGAAAAATTTATCAACCTCGAGTTCGTCGTTGGACTTGAGCACGACATTTGAAAACGACTCGGGCAATGAATTGCCTACGAAAGAACACTTTAGACACGTGCCTGTGGTTGTCACGAGGTATAATGGAGGATCCTCCTCGTCCACTCATTCTTCGTTTGAGGATCCCGTTGTTTGTAGAAAATTACAGCTTAAGAAAAGTTGCATTAAGAATAGAGAAACTGAATCCAAGTCTCCGGATCACTCAGCAATGCCGTCTGAGATAACTTCAGTCCGTAGTTTTAAAGAGGAGCTTTCTTCCAATGAAAGTCTCTTGTCAGTCTCGAATAGTGATCATGCCCAATCGATTGATGGAGATGAAGATAGAGACAGAGAAAGTAGAAATAAAGACCGAGGTACCAGCCCCGTTTCACAGCCTAACCTGAAGAGACACAAAGTTAGACCGACCAGCGTTTTGAGAAAGTCCACAAGGTTGAAGTCAAAGAATGCAGAAATAAGCAAGTCCGCGGAAAATTTGAGCACCAAAAATCTTACCAAAAGACAAAGGGATCCGGAGAGACGCAAATCGGACATTTCGATACAGACTAATGGCAGTAAGGAGTTCTATCGTGATGAATGGACCAATACGTCGCCTACTGACAGTGAAAAATCTATGTCAACAAGCAGGTCGAGCCTGGTGTCTGTTGAAGTGCAAACAAACCTCGAGATAGATGATTATGATATTCCTCCGTGGAAATGTTGTCCAAAGTCAGAAAGCATAAGAGACGGGTGGATGAAAAACGGGAGGAGGTCGTTTGTGAGCAAACGGTTTCCTAAATCACGATCGCTTGACGATCACTACACGGTCGGATACGGGTCTATTGATCCCGACAAGTCCATGCAGGGAGTCCATTACGTCTCGAATAACGGTTTTCAATTTAGAGGGAATAATTCGAGGGTTGAGGCTTCCACTGCAGATCCAGCTCCTGCTAGAACGAGCTCTGGCGATGCTGAGGCTACGAATAGTTGGCGACCCTCCATACTGCTGAGCAGTGAAGAGGATTCTTTAGATGAAGAAGAATTTGTGGATGCTGAAGATAAAAGTATTTTACAAACTACAGGCCCCATTGAGTACTGCATACCCAGCGTTGAGTCTAGTAAAGCTTTTTGGGTAAATTTTATTTTTATTTATGAAACGTAAATCCTCTAGTGGCCACCAATTATTTTTGTTGCTGTTATTATTATTATTATTATTATTATTATTATTATGTAAAGAAAAGTTTATATTTATTTTGCCTTCACGTGGATGGATATAAAAATAATAATTATTCAACTAAATGGATTTTTTAGCTCGGATGAAAAATATTCATTTTTTTTAAGTTTAAAAAAATAAAGTTTATTTATAAACACATTTGTTATTCAAAAATACTTTGAGTATTTAGCTATTTATGATTTAATATTCACACTCTTGAGTTGAGTGACGATGCGGGCACGCATATTTTGTGGTGCCGGGTGACTCTGTTCATCGCGTGAGGCAGACGAAAATAATATCTAAATCGTAAGAATTCAATTACGTGGGTGGGAAATACTGTGAGCGTGAAATACGATAGTCTTTTTATTTATTTTTTATTAAATTATGGATGCTCCTTACAAGCTGATCCGAACAATGTCGTGCGAAATTATCAAGCATTTTTTTTTTAAGTTTATTTCCATCACTTTATGTAAAAGCTATCGTTATTGCGATTACAATAACAGTTGCATCACTTGTTCAGATGTAAGCAATCTGCATACGGTTTTGCGATTCCTAATTCGTAAAATGATGATCAATTAATCAAACAAACTTGAGGCTGAGTATTGGTAATTTATTGCCTGATGTTTAAGTGGCTTTGAATAATAAATGGCAATAATTATTACGTCGTCAATGCCATAACTTTTAGTTTAGATAACTCGCCTCAAGTCAATGTCAATAGGATTTATCGGAACGCAATAATATTACATATTGTTGACATTTATACTTATTCGTTATCAATACTTTAGAGACAAAATGAAACTATTTAAATAAATCTCACGTTACCAGACTTATTCATCAGCGGCCGTATGAATATGAATAAAAAAGATAAAATAATATGAACAATATATTGAGTACGCGTGGGTGTACCAGACATTGGTGATGCGTGGAAAATGCCAACCTACTTGCGCGCATCTTTTTATGTAATTTTTAAAATCCCCACTCTGAAATCCTTTTCAGTCTCTTTTCTATCTTAAGTTTACTTGTTAATGTCAAAATCCGGCATGATGTCTAAAAACCACCTGCTTGGCACGAGATCAAAGTGTCGCGAACATTGTCTCAACTTTCTTTTTATTTTCCTCAACTTTATATCGTACCTAAATAAAAAAAATGTCCAACAACGTCAAAATAATGTTTTTCATAAAAATTTTATTCGACTAATAAAAAACTTTCGACATTTATTTTCACCTGCTGATAAATATCTATTTATAAATATTTAATCCTGGAAAAAAAATTAATCTTTCAATGAAAAAAACCCGATTAATTTATTCATTTATTAAATTTTTATAAAATTATATATATTATGAATAGAATCCTCGTATTGAGATGAGTAAAAGTGATACCACTGGAATTTGTGGTGTTTCCTGAATTGAGTTTAGTTTGCGTTAACGTCAGGCACTAAAATACACTCAGTCTTGTTAGTGTATAGTGTATAGTGGTATGCTTTGAGAAAGAGATTAACTGAGCAGAGACAGAGTCAGAGTAAAAGACAGAGAACACAGGTTTAATTATTATGAGAGATAGAGAGAGAAAGAAGGAGAGAGAAAAGAAAGATAGTTGTGATAGTAACTGTACTGGTACTGGTATTAGTACTGGTACTGTTGATGACGATGAGGATACCGTGAAAAATATCATTGGACGGTCTAGTTGGTGGTGTGTAAACTGTCCGCGAAGAAGAGTTGCACCCGGCACACATGCATCGCCGACAGCGGCAGGCGACAAGACGATGGATGAGGAGGTCGCTACCGACTGACAACCAGCAGCACGACCACGAAGACGAGGCTGACGGTGACGACCAAGACACCAAGACACATTCAGACAGAGATGGGCGACAAATAACGGTAGTGGGACTGGGTTAGAACGCTAAATTTCAAAGAGAGTAGGGGAAAACATAGCCAAGGGATCATGATCAAGTTGGGACAAGGGGTCAGAGACGCACTCTGGAGTCGTCGGGACGCTGAAAATAGCGTCTCGATATGAGGATGACGCCCAACGTATTCTGTTCCTAGATTTCAGTCAGTTCGCAAACCTCCAAGGGAACAACGCGGTGCTTTCTGATTTTCACTCATCTTTATTTTATTTTATTTTATTGTATTTATTTATTTATTTATTTATTTATTATCTAATCGACTGTCTTATCTTAACGAACCGATTTTAATTCGAATCTAAAGTAAAGTAAAGTAAAGTAAATAAATATAAAAAAGTTTAAACGTTTGGTCGTTTGTACGTCGCCGTTTTTGGTTTATTCGTTACCGAACGTTACGAGACTGCAATCGAGGGAGAATGGCGGAGGTAGAAAGTGCAGTGTTCACCACCACGGAGCGAAAGGTTCGCAAAGTGAAGAAGACGACCAAACGCAGGGAGAGCAGCGACCAGAACGCGGAGGTCACGATCACCGAGGTCGACAGCACTCAGAACAACCATCACGCCATCGACGAGTATGTGCTGGCTGAAAATCCTACATTCGCGTTCCTTCAATTAGATTTTTTTGACCTTATCACTTTATTTTTACTTTTTTTATGTTGTTTCTTATCACGGTTTGATTCTCCTAACAGAAGGGCGGCTCCGGTGACTGCTCGGGTCAAGGGGTCTCCCTGAGAACTTGATACCGATTCCAAGACAACTTAGTCCTGATACGGGTCTATTTTTTTTCTGTATAAAGAGTTGTTAAAGAGAAAAAATCGCTTATCTTGACGAATTCTTGGCTCCGCAATCAAAATGTCTAAAACACAATCAATTATAATAACAATAATGATAATGATTTTTTATTCATATTGCAGATAAATATTATAAAAAAATAATACGATATCTATCTGTTGAAAAAATTCATACAAACATTTTATTTTTTTGATAACTCTTAAATTATTGTTGTTATTTTTAAAAAGCTAAATTATGTCTCAACCGCGTTAAATTCATTTTATTTACAAAATACATGTTATTCAGCCAGCACATACACCAGCACTCACACAAGGTACATATTTCAGTGTGACAAAAAAGTCCAAATAAATACACGCTAAAATATATAAATCACCATAATGAAATATAAAAACGTGAATTTCATACTCATTAAATTGCTGAAAATTTAAAAAAATATAATAATAATTGTGTAATTGTTTTAGTAATTAAATGACTATGACTAAACAATAAAAAAAATTAATGAGCTAAATGGTTATTTGTTGCAGTTAATTTTCAGTGGGGAGTACACAAAGGCAATGAACAAGGATTGGCACAGCGGTCACTTCTGTTGTTGGCAGTGCGACGAGTCCTTGACCGGACAGCGCTATGTCCTGCGCGACGAGCATCCCTACTGCATCAAGTGCTACGAAAGCGTCTTTGCAAACGGGTGCGAGGAGTGCAACAAGATCATCGGTATCGATTCAAAGGTAATAAATTCTAATCAAGCGAGTATTGTTTCACACTTAATCCTGGTTTGAAACTGTATATAAGCAAAAAGTAAACCCAAATAAAACCCTGCTACCAACATCTCTAATGATAATAGTAATATTAATAAATAATACCAATAATCATAGCCGTAATACTTGAGCTTATTTGGTGCCAACGTAATAATTGCATTTTCGTGCCAATGGACGACATTATAATGTCGGTATAACTAATGTAATGTAGTAATGTAAAAACATAAACGAAGATACGGAACAGCAAGAGACACGGGTGTCGGCTTACTCACTCCTAGAAATAGAAACACCCGACGCAGACATTACATCGTTGCTTTTGCTGTGCTCTATAGTATAAGTAGTTACCATACAGTATATCTTATCGCTTTTATTTTCGTCTTCTCCCTCCGACGCAATAGTCCGGCTAACATCATTTTCATACTCCATAGCTTCATTTATTATGTATATATATATACTTAATAATTTGTAAATTTCGTTTCAACCGAGCCAAATTATTAAACATCAAAATATCTCTTAATGACACCAAAACATGGTTCCGTGCCAAAATATTGTTTGTTATGTTATTAAATCGCCAGCAAACAACTTTGTGGGTTGTTTCAGACAATGTAGCGGTTGTTACTTATTTTTCGGGGATTCAATGATGTAAATTAGTAATAAAAATAATAACAATAATAAAAATAATGATATTATTGTTTAAACGAATTGAATTTATTTAAACAGGATCTGTCGTACAAGGACAAGCACTGGCACGAGGCTTGTTTCCTCTGCAACAAGTGCAGGGTCTCTTTGGTGGACAAACAATTTGGAAGCAAGGTCGACAAGATTTATTGCGGCAATTGTTACGATGCCCAGTTTGCAAGCCGCTGCGATGGATGCGGCGAGATCTTCCGCGCTGGTATGTTATTTTATAAATTTGAATTAAAATCGTTTATTGAAAATTTGATTTAAGGTTGAGTTCATATTAATATTAATTATTTTTTCGATAAAATTTTAATTAAAACCAATTATTTAATGTGAGTTAATATAGAGTCTACTTCAATATGCAATAAATCAGAATTCAAGATCACATAACGTACCAATAGAGAATATTAACGATCGATGATTGATTAAATTTAACAATTTAATTGCTCTCGGCAGTGTAGCCTTTAAATTCAATTTCGTAGGATTAGTGTTACTT
This sequence comes from Cotesia vestalis, assembly GCA_000956155.1. NCBI lineage: Eukaryota > Metazoa > Arthropoda > Insecta > Hymenoptera > Braconidae > Cotesia > Cotesia vestalis. The sequence continues at coordinate 323,328 of JZSA01000171.1, forward strand.
GTATGTGATGGTATGAACAATCAACAGAGTTGAGACTTGAGCTAAGCGCTCACTCATTTTTATTGTATTTTTAAAATCTTTATCTCACTCTAGTCGTATTCGGGTCTTATTAAGGTAAACGAGTCAAGGCCCCTGCGATTAGACATTGACAATTATCGCAACCTCTTAAACATCAATACAAGTGTGACATTCTTTCATTACGGTAATCCTTAAATTAGATTTAAAATAACTCTTTTAATTGTATCGCTTTAAAAATACATTCAATGAAAACTTAAATAAAATGACTATTTTTGATTACAACACTGAGTAAAAAGTATCGAGCGAAAAATTTAATTAAAATGTTGTTAAATATTAAACATGTAATTAAACATCTAGCGAGACATAATATAAATACAACTAAACAAAGTAGAGGAGTATAGTCGTATAGTAGTTGATTTTTTTTTTTTTGATTCCAAGCAAACATGGATTATTAATTCTGAGAATACTTTAGCCTGTGCAAATACACAAGAGTTGTGTGTACGTTAATACATATAACTATGTATACTTAGAAAGTGTATCAACTGTCGAGTGTATTATGTATATATAGTCGATATAATACAGCACTTGATAATAGAACAAATGAAGATTCATTCATGAATAAAACAAAATGTAAATAGTATATTATAAATTGTATATAACGAAAGCCTTATTCACAAATTTATTTCTTCTCTCTATTTATCATTATTATTATTTTTTTAACGCTAACTATACGAGTGTACATTTTGTATACCCAGTGAAATTGTTGCGCCTGCTCAATAATTTACTCTACATAATGATAATAAGACAAGAATATTATACCCGCAGTGGCTTATAAGCCTGCGGGCTTACCACAACTTTATATTTTATATTATCACTCGATTGCTGAACTGATGCTTAGTTTCTGTTCATTTATTTATTTCCTTAACTTTTTTTAATTTAAAAATAATTTTCCATTTAATTAAAGCTCTACTTCAATACTAATCTCATCACTGTTATAGATAAGAAAAAAAAAAAAACTATTGCTTGAATACGTGATTACGCTAAATAAAAAGAAATAAATATCGTGAATAGGAAATAAGGTTACTCGTTTTTATAAAATAGGAAATAAAACGTTAAGTATAGCATTAAGCGCTGGCTAGACCGCGTGGCGCAAAAAAATCGAGAAAATTAGTATGTGTATGTGCGTTACCGGAGTAAAATCAAGGTAATCCGATAGGAGATAACACTGTAACTGGAAGATGGAGGAGTAGAGGTTTAAATGACGATACCATACAATAAAATATAAACACTAATACGAACACTAACACTATAAGAGCTAAGTATAATGCAAAAGAGAGAGTGAGTTTAAAATATAAGGTGGGAGCGATAAGAAGAGGTAGGATAATCGAGGATGGAAGAGACTTTGAGAAGGAAAAGGTTTTAAATGGTTAGTAGGTGGGGATAACGCGGGTTCTTTCAATAAGTATCTCGGCACATCGATGATCACGGCTTACTTCGCGTATAGTAATCACTCTACTTGCGGCTGGTATACTGCTGGGTAAATTCGTGCTTTATTTAGTATCGGGTTAAGTGTTACGATTTTTTATTTTTATTTTGTAAAGTAAAACAAAACTAAATAAAATAAAATGGCAACCGAGGCGCTGAGAGAGCGTTTGTCCACGAATTTACGTTTTACCACAAAAACGATCAACGAAGACCGGATCAAAAGGGCCAAAGAAAAGGATGAGGACGTCGCGATATTCAGTATGATCCCCGTGGAGGGCGATCCGCGATTTCGATGTTGTCTAGGCCGTGATTGCAGAATCGGCGATTGGAAAAAAGCTGAGCCAGGTATTGCCAGCCCTTTTGATTTTAATTTAAATATTTTTTTCAAATAAATTATAATATTATTAATATGTTTAAAAGGTAAAAAGTGACTGAAAATAATTAAAGGTCGTAACTGATAGTAATGTGGGCCGAGGCGCGCATTAATACGTCATACAACCGGTCGATTTGTACCGAGGTGTATAGCCTTATCGGGTATACCAAGTGTGATTTTTTTCTATGTACAAAATAATGTGTTGTATTTATGACTATGTCCGTGGATTGGCTGTTCTATCACTGTTTGTGTTCTGTGTGCCAAGTAAATAAGTAAATAAGACATACTTTACTAATTGATGGTTACTTACGAAACAAATAACATTATAGTATACAGCATGCAGTACAGACAGTTTTGTTTGTTTGTTTTTTCCCTTTACCTCTAACGTTTATCATCATTACGGGCCGCGATCGATCGAAAGCCCGCCTTGACATCTGTAGTCACTACGGTTGACCTTTTCCCCGTGCCATCCAATTTGGATTAAATTTCTCGTTAATTAATAACGAGCGATGTAAACAATTATGCAGATAAATACATTTTGGTAATTGGGGCAATTATGGGTAATTGTACGACAGTAGTAATGATTAATTTTTTTGTTTTTTTAATTGATAAGTCTTTGAAGAGATGAAGAAGTAATTTTTATTTTTTGTTTAAATAAAAATTCTAATAATTATTGATAATATGATAATGAATAAATAAAATAGTTTAAAATGTATATTGAATGACAGTAAACATTTAACGTGGTATGGTATACATTGACCAAGTTGCGACAATCAGCCTTGAGGCCCATCTGAGTTTATACTTATACGGAGGTGGTCTGGACAATCTGACGTCACTTTGCGGTCCTACTGAGTCATCGATAAATATTTTTTAAAAATGAATAATAATTATGATTTTGAAGAAATAATGTTTTGTTTTTGTAAATTCAATACTTCCGCGTTAATTGAATTTTTATTGGAAATAAATGAAAATTATAAATAATTATACGATGGGTCCAATTGTGACATTGATAATAAATTAGTAATTAAAAAAATAAATTATCAATATTTGAATATTTAAATGGGCTCTTAAATGACAAATAAAAAACATTAGAGTAATGAACGAGGAAAGGACGTCAAAATTAATCAACTGTAAACAAGTTTGCGAAGATAAACATGTGTAATTTACTTTGGGACGTGATATCATTAATCGCATCGTCTTGTGGCTAATCAGCCGAGTTAGATCATCGGTTTAAATAAATAAATTTATTTAAAGAATCGTTTTATATTTTTATTTTTGTAATTGAATTTTTTCGTTTGTGATAATGATAAAATTGCTTTGTCGAGTTTATTATTGTACATCGCGAATTGTAAGTGATAAAAATATTAACAGTTATTCATAATCATTGTCGAACTTTTTCATTATCTGTACTTGTCACATCTGGTGATTTCAGGAGTCGATTTGCGTTAAAAATACATGCGGTATTGTGCATTTAATTATTAGCGTATAGAAATACTTAAATGGAAAATAATGTACAAAATAATATGAGATAAAATGCATGCAGAGATAAGTAAGTTTTGAAATAGTGGTAAAAAATATGAGGATAAATCAATGTGTCATTTATAGTAACTTCCATAATTGGTTGATTAATTTAGATAAAATTCATTAAATGGTAATTTTTCAGGATTTTATTTAAACCCATATTTAAAGTGATGTCGGTGGTAATTGAAAAATAAATAACCATGCTGGGAATGAGTCTAAAATTGGATGTGTCATCGTAAAAAACTAGCGATGGTGACACACAACTAGAGAACGAAAAATAAAATAAATTACTTAATTTAGTTGTCTACCTATCGTTCATGTGCCCGGCACTTGAATAACGAACTGACAATTATTTTACTGAAAATTATGTAGGATCAATCGAAGCTAATTACTTTTACTCATTTGTGTTGTTATTTGAATAATATATTCAAATGATGGAAAATCGAATTTTATTATTATTAATTTCTACACTGATAAAAAAAAAACAAAAAAAAATCGATTCAAGAGAAAAAAATCATCATTTTTAAGAGTTTCATCATTTTAAATAAAGCAAAAAAAATTCTTAAACTAAAAAATTTTCCTTAATTTAATTTTTTTATTTATTCAAAATGATGAATCTTTTAAAACTGATGCTCGTGGTTGAAAATTTTACTCTTGAATCAAGCCAATTTTTTACTAGATAAGTGCTTCTTACACTCAACAGTACCTAAAGTAGCTATTACATCTCTCGGATAGTTCGGACGCACCTAAACTCCACTGTCCATCTTACAACAACAAATAAATTTTTTTATTATTATGTTTTATGTATTTTCAACACTAAACAATAAAGTAGCTATCTTCCGATAGACTTTACTTTTAAAGCTCTTGTTTCTTGTACTTAACTCGTAATGTTTATGGGTTGAGCACAAGGTAAATATGTTGTTAATGGAACCGGTAAAACGGCTTTAAAGATTTTTCACATAGCAGCGTTCCGAAAATTCAGGTCAATCGGATTCATGCACTTGTTCGATAAATAATAATAAAAAACGCTGTGATTTATTGTATCACTTATTGACGCATCTGTTTCTCTGATTCCAATTTAAATCTTAAATTACTCACATTCCATAATAGGCACGTGCTATGTGCAAACAAGTATTTATTTCAATGCGTAGGTGATTTTATCTCATTTTAACATTTTAATTACTTTTACAGATTTATTATATGTTATAATTAAAATAATAATAAAAATGTAATAATAAATATTATTATTAGGTTGCTAATTGATACGAGAGCTTGAAATAAAGAGATGCAAAACCATAAATCATTTAAATTCAAAACATGATGTTTTCATTAAAGCGACCCCTTTGACCCATCTTGTGGGTTCAGCATTTACATTAGACTAGACTAGATGAGAGTAGATCTCGATGTAGATGTAGATGTAGATATAGATGTAGGTGTAGGTGGGCGCTCTCTATCTTTAATTAAATACAAAGTTATTCTGTTTATTCACACACCTCTTTGGGTGTTTGCTGTTGTTATGTTTTTCAGGTACCAAGAAGATGGAATACAAGACTCGACAGTGGCACGAGAAATGTTTTTGCTGCGTCGTTTGCAAGAACCCCATTGGTACAAAGAGCTTCATTCCGCGAGAACAGGAAATTTACTGTGCCGGTTGCTACGAGGATAAATTTGCTACTCGTTGTGTCAAGTGCAATAAGGTAGTTTTGACACCTTTTTTTTTTTTTTTTTTTTTTTTTTTTTTTTTTTTTTTTTAATTGAGACGACTGTATAAGTACGTCGCTTTTGTTTATTGTCCAAACAAGTCTAATTTAATGGTGTATTGTTCTCGTCATGTTTATATACAAAATTTTAATTTTGAAATATTCATATTATTTTTATTCATAAAATTTCATTCTTTATAATAAATCATAAAAATTGCAGTTGTTGAAAATTAAAGAAAAAAAAAAAATACCATATAATTTTATGACGAAGCGCGATAAGTAGGAATTACGTTAGCATCGTAAAGTTAAGACTCAATTGTTTAAAAAACCTCTGATTGTATCATTGAATAACAATACTCTTGAAGCAATCATACGTGAAAAAACAGATAAATTTATTTATTTTCAAAGTTTGATAAAAGTATATATAAGTTAAAGCTCGTGGCAATATTTTATTGTAAGCGACATAAACTTTACAATCGATAAGAATAATTCGTAGAAAAATATAAACTGCTATTGAAAATGATCCTGATATTTATTTTATTTAAAATTGTCGATTGAAAAAAAATTTGCAATTTTTTTTTCATTATTTGATGCATGATGGTTCAATTATTTTAATAATTGACAATAATACCTTTTGAATAATTAGTATTTTGTCATCCGAGATTTTTTTATTATAATGATTAATTTGTTCAAAATGACGCGTTGATTAAGTACATCAAAAATTGTGCAATCAATTTTTGTTTTATGTCCCACTGTGAAAATTAATAATATGCGCTGTCATAATAAAACAAATTTTAAATTAATTAAATCATTAATGCGATTCGAGTAAATTAACAATCATAAATTGACAATTATTTTTTATTAAGTAAAACTGAAAAAAAAAATATATATATATATATCAGAGTTCATTATTGTTGAGCTTACTAATTACTTTTTCGGGATCAATAAAATTACTGTTTCATTTGTCAAAATATCTCGAGGGTATTTTGTTGCTGTACCTATCGGTAATTTTCAAAGTTTACTTTTTCCGAGCGAGTGGAGAAAATCAATCGCGTTTAATGACAAAGCTTAAGTGAAATAAATGTCTTTTTCCGTTGATTCTGATTTTTAAAGTAAAACAAGTAATTAAAAAAAAAAAAAAAAATTATTAAAAACAAAAAAAATTATTCAAAAAAAAATGATTAAAAAATTATTAAGCAACAATTATTAAAAATAAAAAAAATTATTAAAAACAAATTCTGTTGTAATAAATTTGTCACATACAATCGAATTACGAAATTATGAGTATTTTTGGTTTTTAAATTAGAGAAGCTTTCAATATTTATGATCACAAGAATTATAAAAAGAAATTCATGAATATTAATGAATTTTTTTTGTTTTAATACAGATTATCACCAGCGGCGGCGTAACATACAAGAACGAACCATGGCACAGAGATTGTTTCACTTGCAGCCATTGTAACAATTCACTGGCAGGCCAGCGATTTACTTCACGCGATGATAAGCCATATTGCGCTGAATGTTTCGGCGAGCTTTTTGCCAAGAGATGTACAGCTTGCACGAAACCAATCACTGGTTCGTAATTTTATTTATTTAATATTTTTAATAAAAATTTTTGCATTGAAAAAAAATAATGTTATTTTATTATCAAAGATTTAAAATGGCTATTTTATTTCCATTAATCAACGTGATATTTTTTTATAAATCAATAGGCATCGGTGGCACACGCTTCATCTCATTCGAGGACAGGCATTGGCACAATGACTGCTTCATCTGCGCTGGATGCAAAACCTCACTAGTCGGACGTGGATTCATAACTGACGGGGACGACATCATCTGTCCCGAGTGCGCCAAACAGAAGCTCTCGGAATGAAAAATTCCCGGAAAAAAAAATATAAAATAAAACATCAGCTAAAAAGTATATTTAACAAAAAAAAATATGATAAATAAAATAACGAGTGTTGATGACGAGAAAATTTATAGACGAGGAATAAAATTCATAGAAGATATAGTACGTGTGAAAAAATATAAAATCACAATGAATAAATAATTATAACGACGTATTTTATAATACGAAATTCATGCTCGCTATGATTATAAATATTTATAAAATTAAACTTCATCGTAACTTTTTTTTGTTCTTGTTTTTAAAATTTATCGACATGTTTCTTTTTTTCAATTAGTTATATTATTAGTCATCTGTTATTGTAATAGTCATTTATAATTTCGAATTTTATTTTTAGCTCTTATAAATATATCTTATAAATACACACCGCTCCAACAGTATTCGAGATATTTTTAACTCGTATAAATTGTTCTCGAGTATTGTTAGACTTGGCTATTGATTCAATGTATGAGCTTATAAAAATATATTTAAAAATATAAGTATATACATATAAATATTATGAACTATTAAACAAAATGTCCCAACGGATCATAGTGGGAACAATGTGCAGTTGCCTTAAACAATCAAATCGCTTAACATTAATATATTACTCTATACGTATACTTAATAAATAAAAATGAAAAAAAAAAAAACATTTAACTTAATAAAGAAGCGAGTCAAGTTACGAGTGATGTTATTAATACTATTTCTAAACTTTTTTTTATTAACAAAAAAAAAAGAAGAAGAAATATTAAGTCAAATTAAGCTACTTTCTTAATATAATCGACTCAATGATTTATTAATTAATATTTTTATTCTGAAATAAACTTGATTATTTGCATTGATCTATTAGTACGGAAAATCCGAATTCATGAATGATGAAATTGTATGCCGCTATTCAAGTGACTTTAAATAGAATATTGTAAAAATAAAGTAATTAAATTGCCACTGTATCAAAGTATGACAATAAACGAAATACATATACCTATATTTACAATTACACACGATACACACACACACACACACACACACACACACACACACACACACACACACACACACGGCGCGCACACACAAATACATTCACACTTACACACATTCATACATTCACTCATGCTTACAAATACACACACAGTAATTTGTTTTGTGATTAGTTACAAAACCAATCAACACATAACTACTGCCTGAACACAATTGCCAATTTACGCTCCCCATAGAATTGCAGCGGGCAAAAAAAATTATTGTTTTGTTTTATTCTTAAAAAAAGTAAACCAATGTAATTAAAATGATCTAAAACAATCCAAAATATCTAATTCTAACTATATGTGTGTGTATCTGTCATCATCTATAAATGATAAACGAAATTTGTGGCCTTATCGTGATTACTATATGATCTATTCTTAATTACTTAATTGGTTATAAGAAAATCTTACTGTTTTTAATAACAATAATATTGATTAACAATAAAAATAATAAAAAAAATTGAAATATATCTTTATTATTAATCATTTTATTAATTAATATATGTAGTATGTAAAATTATGGTCAACCACAAACAAAAGCAGGAATTGAATTAAAATTGACATTATAAAACATTGTTATGTATAATAATGAAATAAATGAATAATAAATAATAATAATGATGAATAATTAAATTAATGATAATAATGGAAGCTTGCATTAATAATAACGATTATATATACCATGACGAACCAATGACACTTGCTATGTAAACATTTAAAATCACTCATATGCACTAATCGTCTTTATTATTAGTAAATTATAAATAATAATAAAAATATAAATATAAAAAAAAAACATATATATTTTAAACGTGATTATGTACTTGAAATATCAATTTATCACGATGTAAAATTGATCAAATAAATGTTATTATTTACAAACAATTTTAAGAGTTGAAGATTCATTTCATTTGTATTATTCCAGGTGGTTAAAAAATTGATCGCATCTGTACTAACTTTGCAAAAGTATTGCATCCCTTTGAAAGATGGCGTTACTTGATACTTCTGAGCTTTCAACCCCTAGTATAAATGTAGGTAATCAGCTGTTCGATGTATGCATGGGTGCAAAACCACGCGATTTATAATTTCACGTCGAAAAAAATAAATAAACGTGAGAACATTATTATTGGGGGTTATTCGCAGTCCAAAGTTCGGTAATAAAAACGTATGAAGAAGAGACGGAAAAAAAATGTGCATTCATACGAACATATCGGACTATTTAGCGAGAACGAGTTTATTCGGTAGCTGAGTAAAGTTATTGTTTACGTTTTATTTTGTGTTAACGTAATAGTGATTTCGTTATTCAGTCAGTTGAAAAAATATTTCATGCAGCGTTTAACCATTTACTGATTGCTGTATTTTCATGGATCACAGGAAAATATCATCATCACGGTTTGTTTATTTCAATAGAATTTTTATTACATATTTTTGTTCAATATTTGCGTTTTTATTGAATGCATAGAAATATTTAAAATTAAACAGTAAACGCAACGAATTATATTATTAGTTTACGAATAAAATAAAACCCGTTTTATTTCTCTGCATTTTTTTTTTGTTTTAATTGATAATAAATATTGTACGTATTTATTTAATGGTTTTCTGAATAAATACAGTAAAATTTTCATCACTGTCAGGATTGAAAATTCAAGAGAGAATCAACAACTTTGTAGATGGCACTAGGTATACCACGTAAAGAGCTTTGAAACAAATCAACCGAAAAAATAATTGATCCGCGGTGCAGTTTTATAGAGTAAACGATCCATTTGACAAGCAATCGATTCCTTTTAGAGTAACGAGATGCTTTCTCACGATAAATTTATTATCTTTTATTTCGGGGATCGATTGATGAGAGCGAAACAAGGGAGCAGCAATGCCTGACTAATTTAACAGTTAACTACTTGCTGCGAAGTTTATAACTTGGTGATATCCCTGATTATCCTTAAAATAAATAATTTATCGAATTAACTTTGGAAAGTCTGGGATCCACCCTAATGCGATGGATGATTGACTTGATAGAAAACGATTAGAAAATTCAATTACCGATAAATTTATTAATTCAACTTACATCGCCTCTGTAACGTTGCGAGACTTTAAACTTTTAATGTTTTCTTCATTAGTTAACTGTTGAGGACAATAAATCGAATTTACTTTGTTTATCTAAGCTCTAGAAATCTAACTAAACTCTTTACTTTATAAGTTTTTTATGCTCCATTTTTTTTCTTTTCTTTGATTAACGAGTTAAATATATTGGCCTCAAGTTTGGCTTAAGTACTCTTAGATTGATGTTTCTGCTCACGCGTTCGGTAAGCTTTTTCCGGATTTTTATACGGGATTGTAAGATACGACCGATACGTGATAATATTTCGTGAAGATTCGTTCACATTTTAACAGCTTTATCTATTTAATAAAATAATATTTACAGAGGGTTTTCGATTTGCTGAAACATTTTATATAAATGGAATTATTAAAAATACAGTTATATTAACCTGATTAAATTTACGTTCGATCGTAAAAGTTTTCATGTGAAAATTATTCAATTAATCCAAAATGCAATTTCGTTAATGCACATAATTATTTTTACAAGTAATTATTATAATATAATACAATGTTAAAAGTTATGTAATGTCAGCTGTCAAACTAATTAATCCGGTATCCAATTTAGAAGCAGTGAGATTAAATTAAATTAAAAAAAGTCAAATTGCCAATAAACTTTTATTAGTATAGTTTAAATTTGTGTAAAAAATCCATAAAACTTAAAAAAAAATCAAGTTTAACTTCTTTTTCCTTTTCGTTTTGATTATTAGTAACACAATCTTTTAAGGTTTCAATTCTAGGAAGCTGATCGAACCCTTCGCAGATACCACTCCGCTTTCGTACAACTTTAAATCCGTCACACTCGACAGGGTAAAATCGATATTGAGAATCAGTTGCCCGTCTCTTATAACTTCTTCCGAGAACTAGCTCGAATCTCAAGATCTATCTCCTAAATAATCGAGGTCATTCCGTTGTAATTTTTTTTTCTCCAAATAAAAAACTTTTTACGATCTCTATTTTATTCTATTTTAAAAAAAAATACTCTTACCGATTTCAATTTTAAAACTGTAACAAAACTAGTTGAATACTGTATACATTAATCCATAAATTTTAATGACATTTTTTAAAGCTAATCTATCTTATACGAAACGCTTTAAAAACCGGATAAAAAATTTAATCACCGTCAATTTTATCAAATTTTTTACAATTGATCAGTCGGGAAAATTTCAGCGGCGCTGAAATAGGATATAAACCTTTGAATTGCGTGCTTGTATGATCAATCGACGTTGAAAACTAATCCCGAAAAAAGTAGCTTGAGCTTTTCGAATAAGCCGGACAGTAACTACACGAATGAAACGAGTCAGAAACAGAAGAACGGTTTTAGTTCCATATACAGATATAAATCCACATACAAATAGAGAGCGTACCAGATAGATACAACTCTGAGCTGTTCTGAAAGAAACTGTAAACGGAGAAACATCTTATCGAGAGATGAGCAAGGACCAAGACGACATTGATCTTCCTTAAAGTCCTGGTGTTTCTCTACAAAGTAAACGATAAAGAAAACTTGTCATCGGTTAAATCGAACGGCTTTGATGATGTGATCCTACTCGCTGAATAAAATCTTGTCATCTTCATTCAGTTTTGCTAATACATCTATTGGGTATTTTATCTCTATTAAGATACGCGATGTTTTTATTCACCTTAACAAAGAGTGAGTGCTGCATTATATCCCAACAGTTGATTCAAAGAGACAATGCGGCGTAGTAAAACAGTATAGTATTCAGAACTTAAATTCTTCTATTTTTTTTTTTTTTTAATTTTTTTATAAAAGAAATAACTTTTGCTACCGCAAAAAAAGTAAAATACACAAGACAACTTGTAGAAAACTGTCTCTAGTACATGACGAAGGATTTTATTTTAAGCCAACACGACTACAAAAGAAAATATCAATCATTTGAAAGGATTGAAAAGAGCGCGGTACTCGGTCAATGGATTTTTTCAAACGAAACGTTATCAACTCGATTGTTACTTCCAAAGAAAAGCATCAAACCAACCGACGTAGACTTGAGTTTTTTTTTTTAATTTTTATTTTACCCATTATTTTATTTGTTTCTCTTAATAATATCATCATTATTATTATTATTATTATGATTTTTTCTCGTCGTCACCCTTTCTTGAGGTGAATTTCTGTTCAATAGACAGCCACCTCGGAATAATAGATAAGCTCTTAGTCATTTACTCAAGCAACTATCCCATTCCTTTCACAAATTTGACGCGTTCTTCATCTTTAGTTTGGTTATTATGTGTCTTATTCAAACAATGATCTCACTCTCTAAAATGTTCGCAGAGACACATACACATACAGTAGCAAAATAGCAACAGCGAACCAGAATGAACAGGAGTATTGAAAGTTTCATAACCTCTGAAGGGCTTTTGTTCGCCAATAATTTCCAACGCAGCTTGAGTCAAGACGAGGTTGTGTCATTTGAAAACTATAGCAGCCGCAGAACTTTGTTCTTCAGAGTAAGTCCTCGGTTGTCGTCGTCAGTGTCGTTTCGTCTTGTCTTACGTCTCTTCTGTACAAGCTCTGTACTCCAATCTTACGGCAGTATAGTGTAGCACAGCATAGTAGTAAAACAGGAGATCGTCTCAGCGAAGTTTGCTACCAAGTTCGTAGTTAGTACGGCAATGTCTTGTCTTATGGTAAGCGTACCTCAATCCACTTGTTCCACTATTTATGGTGGAAAGAAAGCTGTTAAATTGATTACACAATCAATCATTTATCAAGATAATATTCTGGGGTGACGTGTAGCAAAAATTTAAAAAGCGCGGTTATTTTTTTTCCTCGGTAAAGCCTCATTTATTCTTGACATTATCTGTAATAATTTATATAAAGTAACGCAAAGCTGTGATATTTATTCTCTCGGGTTTTGTTAAACGTTGAAGGTGGTAATTTAACATTATATATTGTACGTTATAATGTTTTCTTCTTAACTTAATATTTTAAATTTTATTACACAACCATTTTTGAAGATCGGCCGAGGGTGGATCGACACAAAACGCCGGAAATGATACGCTCCTTTATTTTCTTGAGCAAACGGTCAACCGGATTCGGATGCCCGTCCATATCTGAAGATGCAACAACAGCCAGCCAGCAATCTGATACAACAATGCCCTGGAGCATTGGCACCAGAACTGAACCGAAACTTTGTGCACTTGGAGCCCGTAAATCAGGCTGGACTTTTGTTGCAGTAACTGCTTAGTAAGTACGAGACAATCTGCTGTGCAGACAGGGCATTCACTGAGCATCGACCAGAAGTAGTCCACAAAATGCTTTTGTGTATTATACACAACACACAGTATAAGTGAAGGATATGCCATTTTATTACTTTTACTTGTCTTGTGTTGTGTTGAAGGTACAGGATATACAACGGACTTATACACAAAAAAATGTACCAGTCAAGTTGATATCGATGTTACGAAATTTGGAGTCTTTCGAATGCCCAAATGGAAGCAATGCGCGTCCCGCTGCCCACTGCCGCCACAATATTGCGGCTTCCTTGGCTCGCTTCCAAGTCCTACTGCAGCCCAAGTGTCCTAGCTCTCTGTGCTTTGTGGATATAGCCGTTGAAATTGTACCAGTGTGCGGTAGTTTTTAGGATACCTTTTAATCTGTAACCCTCTCGTCATAACTTTGATATCGTGCCCACTGCCGATTCTTATCCGGCTGTTCAACTCACCGTATCCTTAATACTGCTTGCGCAAAAGAAAATCTAAAGATTAAAAATCCTCATCGTTTTATTTTTTGCAAGATCTCCTCTACGGACAACAGTTGGAAAATTTATTACTTTGAGGAGGATCATTTTTTTTTTCAAGACAAGTTAGTTTATTTTTTTTTATAAAAAGTTATCATTGCTTTCATTAGCAAATTGCCTAATTTCAGCTTTAAAAATGATTTACTCACTTTTTTAATAATTAATTCGTCTGTTTTTGATGTTGGATAAATTTCAAACATAAATACTCAAAATAATTTGAAACATTTTTATTCATAAAAAGTCATGATACATTCCCTTTATAACCTTGATCGAGAATAATTATAATAAGTATAATAGCAATGAATGAATAAAATATACTGGAATATCTATCTAAAATGAAATGATATGATTATAATTTTACTAATGGGGATAAAAAGAATAATGATAATAACAACAAAGAGTATAATTCGGATACGAGGGACTAATTTATGAATTTTTGATACGCAATATTCTCCCACGCATTTGCTGGATACGTAAAATAAATTTGAATAAAACAATTAATTAATATAAAGTTATCGTTGTAGAGAATCATTGTTACTGTTATTATTATGATTACGGTCATTATTATTGTTATTGTTATTATTATTCAGAGAGTGGTGAATAACCAGAGGTGTTCTATTTTATGAGTATCATTGTACTGTTTTCCGCGTGTATACACACAGGAAGGGAATATTTAATCAGTAAGTATTAACATTCGATTGGTTGTAATGCGGCGTGTATGTACCAGCGTAATTTTGGAAAACCCGTGGACTATAAATCAGCAATTTCCAATTGTACGGTGTTTACAACACGAGTACGTCTGCTAGTTACTCGTGTATTTTCGAGTGGATCGATAAGTTGACGCACTCATCCGTACCCGCGCACCCTTTTAGTCTGCAATAGTTCCATGTTTAGCGAGATCGGTTCCAGGGTTCTATGGGGGGAGAGAGCGCGATACCACCCTATAGTATACAGCCGAATGTTGGTAGAATATTTAGGATGAATCGCAAAACGCATTTAGTCATCTGTGTGAATTTTACAGTTAGAGCAGATGTGTGCAAACTCGTGCTCGTTTGAGCACGGTACCACTGGCTCGGTCTCCGTGCACTCGTTGGTGATGCCACACAACTATTGATGATATATCGAAATCATCGTCTATCATTGTCGTCCCGCATGAGTGCTGGTGCAAGTCTAACTGAATATATTTATTCAATTGATCTTTTACGTACACACATAGTCATAGTCGCATCACACTTTTCTGTCATGTGTACCCATATCAACCGATGAAACTTTTATTTTTTATTTTTATTATTTTTTCATCTATTTTTGCTTTTTACTCCCTCGAAAAATGGAATGCACTGTGGAAAAGTCTATGCATTTGATAAGAAAAACTTGAAAGTTGTCTGACCCAAGCATGTTGGGGCACTTTTACTTCGGAAAACTCGTAATACTTTATTTATCCCACCAGAATAAGTTTATATGTATGTATGTATGTATGCATGCATTAAAGTTTTCGCTATTCGCTGTACAGTGCACGGTGTACGCTACACCACACTGCACTACACTGTAAGGAAGAAGAAAAAAGAATCCACTAGTCCATTTTGTCGCGACGTCGATCACACACATATACACACATTCGCATTCACAAACGGTGATATGAGGATTATAGTGTGACGACGGTACTTTATATTAAACTTTGTCGTTTTCACACAAAACGAAAGTGCGGCTTTGGGAATGGAATATATATATTTATAAATAAAAATATATAGGTTGAGTGGGTGGAGTTTGGTTTGGTTTGGTCGGATTTTGATGGGTGGTTAGTTGGGTTGTGGGTGAAGTGAAAAGAGTAGAGTAGAATTTTAGTATAGCAAAATGTCGGTGCGCTCGAGTATGATGGATGCGTTTAGGAATTATTCACAGTAGTTTGAGTATTTTCCGGATGCAACTGAGTTTGTGTGCGGGGTTTCTCAGAGACAAACTACAGTCATTTGTCACAACACATTTCTCGCGGATGGTTATGAATACCCGACCGACCGTACTCCTATCGTAATTTACCGTTATTCTACTAATAAAGTGACTGATAATGTTCCCGCGGATAATATTTGTCCCGAGGAAAAATTGCTAAAAATCAACTCATTAATTTAACTCGTTAAAGATATGATTAGCTGCATGCTGTTATATACTCCCGGGTTTCTCATAAAATCAAGAAAATATTAAAGCGTAGTGTAATTATAGATAAGGCGGTGTGTTTGCAAAACACAATTAAGAGATTACGGGAAAAGTTATAATTAAAATGTCATTCTGAGGGGCGAGAAGGGGGAGGGTGTGTTATTCTACGAGATTTTGTTATCTCAGCACTGTACTAGTCTTTTCTCTTTATTGCTACTCACGAGGTTTATGTCAATCTTAAACGACTCAAATGTTTCTTTAGTATTATATCAAAGTACAATCTACCTTCTACCTTTTACTTAACTTTATAATGTTTTATTTCAAACTTAAATATTTGCATAAGAATTTTCTGAATATCCTAGCCGTTACTTTAATTAATTGTGTGGCTAGATTAATTGGGGTATAATTATTTTTATTAATTTTTACGCTGACAGAATTAATTAATTAAAGTGTTGAGAAAACACAATAGAGTTAAATAATAACAAAAATAATAATATTTTTTTAACGTACGTAATTAATCATTTAACGAAAAAGGGTAACACTGTTGAAAACAAGTTGATAAATGTATTTTTTTGTGATAACCTTGAACCTTATAAAAGTTCTTGCATCATAACACGAAGGAAGCGTGTAATTTCCCGGATACTCATCTTTTAAAAGCTATTGTGAGAAAGTGAACGAAGACACGAGAAAGAGTTGAATAGAGAGTAAAGAGTTCTTATATAATCTCGCTGGTGTTTCTGTACTACTTGTGCGGTGGATGGTTGTATTAGTTTCCGCGAAAAAGCTTCGCGGTTAAAGCAACTTTTACTCTACTCTTCTACTCTTACTGTAGGTATTTCACCCGTCCGACAAGCTCTACCCCCAAAGGATCCAGCGTTATCGTCCTCAACTTTTTATCCGTCTTCATTCGCGTTTTTCACCAACTGTAATGACCCGAGCCAATTTGTCTTCTCGAAAAAAAAACAAACCACGATGACAACCAGGTGGAAGAGGAAGAGAATGAGCAGCAGGAGGAGAAAACCCAGCTCGTAGAGAAAAGAAAAAAAAATTATAAATGAAAAAAATACTGAGAATTGTGAGCTGGCAACTTTTTGATGGCAATCGAGCGAAGAAAAATTTCTATAACTAAAGAAAATTTATTTTTTTTTCTTTTTCCGATCATTATTGTTGTTATTTATGCTTTAACTAAAATTTTTGTTCCTTTTTACGAGGTAGTATCTCTTTAGTTTACAATAGACTGGTACCTTTTCATAAACGTTTGTTGTTTATTTGTAGTATCATAAGTAAAGCTTTCAGTCTGCTCATAGCTTTTATTCTTCGATTATGTCAGCTAAGGGCAACAGATTCCCAGACCATCTGTAATCATCTCGGGTTAACAATACTCGAAGAAGACTTACTCTTATCCGTTGTAAAACTAAAATCCAAACATACAAAAGTAGCTCAACAAGCGTCTGGCGGACTGATAACGAGGACATATCCTGGAACAGCTAACACCACCGTACAGTATTATTATATAGAGAAGGATAAACGATAGAGGACCTGGAGTCAAAGTCACTTGTGTTACACTAGGCTACGGAACAAGAGACTAGTTCCTTCAGTTGCAGTTTATTTTCATGGATGACAACTTGAATCCCTGGGATATATCCTCTTACATTTTCTCTTATACTGCTTCTTGTTTCTTTTTATCTGCTTCATCCCATAAACATTTGTCTTTGCACAGTTCACATCGATTCGAACGATACTCATTAATTTCAATGGATGCTTTAAATATAGAGTTACTGCTTCGAAACAAGATATATGTTTCTTTCCGGAATGATCGGTCAACTGGATTGTTTTTCTCATAGATAGGCCGCTCGTTATAAGGGTCAGAGATTAGAATTTGGCTTAAAAGTTTCATTTTCAACAAGATTTGGGTTTTCACCCTCCTAATCGGTAGTTTAAGACAAGCATAACTCAAGTTCTTGCTTCAACAAACTAATGACTCTTGGGTCTTCTGAAGACGACACAAATTGCTAATAATAAGTTAGCATAGCTAACGGGGAATGTCTGAGGGCCTCAGAAATTATTGATGAAAGATGAGATTTTAATGGTAAAGCGTATCTTAATCTGGCAAAAATAGACGAACAAGCTTAAAAATTGATGACTAATATGATTAATTTTGGAGAAGATTCGTCGATCGAAGAGGATATTTATAAACGTTTAAATATAATTTGAACGTCTGGAAATTTAAAGTGATAAATGAATTAATAATTTTCGTCATAGTATCGGACAGGTAATAAAATTATCGATAAATAATAAAGGTAGTACAACTGATATTGCAAGTATCAAATATCAATTAAAAGTCTCGTTAAATTTTTAAATTATATGTTCTGAATATGTACTTTCAGTTATGGAAAATGTTTTACATGTTTTTTTCCTTTATCGTATTAATTTTTCTTAAAATCTAAACGGTATTTTATTTAAAATAAAATAAAAATTGTGATTTCTCATTAGACAATATTAAACGAAAATTTTTAAAAGTTCAATATTTTTTTTTACTGGTTCCATGTAGTTTTTCAAAAGTTTAGTGTGGTTATTATCTTACAAGAATCTACTAATATGCAAAATTTCATGACAAAACTTGATAAGTCAAAAGAATCAACAAACTTTTTTCCAAGTTATATTGAAATTTCGTTAAAAAATATTAAAATAAAGACCTTATCAAAATTTGAGCTGTTAATATTGATGTTTAGAGGTCACGAATTGAAATTGTTAATTTAAATAATATGAGAAAAAATATTTAAAAATTTGGAATTTTATATTTTGTTTCCTAAGCTACTTATCTAGTAACATGATGAATCATTTTCATAAATAATTGAACGCTCTGCAAATAAAGTTTCTTATGATTTTTCAATAAATTGATTTTTTCAAAAATAATTCAGGGTTAAAGTTGGGCATATTTTAAAATGTTAGTTTTTTCCATTTTCAGTGAAATAATTATTGTTGAGATGAAAATTTATCAATAATTTTTTTGACCACAATTTCTATCACAGTTGTTGTACCATCAGAAAATATTGTCAATAGACAGAACCGACGGAGACCCAAATAGGTTGTATACTACTTAGAACAAAAATATCAAATCTCAAATTACCATAAATTAGTAATTCAAGAGCCATAAATTGATTCAAAGATGAAGTGAAGTTAATGAGTGATTCAAAGTGCATCAAGCTATTCTTCGTTATCCGGAGGATTCTCGAATGTATATTAGTATCAATATAGATCGCAGATAGGAGCGGCAACGGCAAGTGACAATTAGTTGACGTAGATATATATGTATATCCTTACCCTCGAAACATCTAATGTACCAATGCTCTCTCATTTGTAATTCAAAGTGACCACATGTATGCGTGAGAAGGTACTTTATGCATCTGTATAGAGTCGAAACTTGCTTTACTGGAGTCTACAGTCTACAGTACTAGTAAGAGTATTCGTCCTTACTCGAGGGATTCACTTTGGACTGTATCTGGTAGTTTGCGAGACCAAGTATTCCCTCTATCCTTTCTCTCTAAGCTTACCCATTTCACTCAAACACATTTCGGATGCCTAATGTACACGGAGAGCAAAGTTATCTTTCTTTCTCTACTCAGCTCTCGGCTCTTTAGGTTGAGTGACGAGGGAATATTCAAGTTGGATTCAACTTAACCAAAGACATACGACATCCCTTTCAACGACTGTTGTACCCTCGCTTTCACATCTACCACCCTCACTTGATCAAATTTACATGACCAATACTCGCACTTCGGAACTCGGTTATATCACTTGGATTGCTCGGTGGTAAAGAGTTATTATTAGATGAATTATGCACCGACGAATAATAGCACGGCACTCAAGGCTGACATTTAAAAAAAAAAATAATATTTCTAATGCATGAGATTGAAAGCCTCGGTTTAGTTTTTTTTTTGTTATCCGTTATTTCTTCTCTTTCTCGTTCGTTTCTTTTTTGCTCCTTTTTTTTTTTCAGCAGTAACTTTCCCGCGTAAATGTATTCTTTTCGCAGTAAGAGGACGCGTACTAGAGAGGTCGCTTTAAATATTTCATTCTGTTAATCAGACTTTTCTTTTCTCTCTAGTTTAGATTTTTTTTCTTTATCTTTTTAAATATATTCACTTTATCCTTCTCTCTTTTGCCCACAGCCCACAGTACTCATTTCTCATTTTCATTACCGTCCTCTTTTATTTTTTTATTTAGTGTTATTTCTGTGAATAAAAAACACATTTAATTTTATAGCAACCTGTTTCAGGTTCCTGTTTATATTTATTTATTATGTTCATTATTCTCGGTTAAGCCTTCAAACTAATTATTTATATCCGACACACTCAATGAAAATACCTCGTGACATTAATAAAACTTAAAATGAAAACAAAAACAAGAAATACAAAAAAAGTAAACATTTAAGAGCTTTCAATGTAATTACTCTATTACTCTGGCAACTGCTGCAAAGTATTTCATTTTTTTGTATTTAAAATGTATTTCATTCTGACCTAAAAATAAGCTTAAACAAAGCAAAAACTAAATAGAACACGGTTTTAATATTCAATAATCCATTAGTTTGCTTTCAGTTTTAAACATCGATTGACCCGATTCTAGTTAAGTAGACGTTTATAAAAGACCGTTAATACATATCCAAAATAGATATTACATATTCTTTATTTAAAATAATAGACCTAGACAGTAAATTAATTCGACAATATCTAAAAGCATTACCAAAGATATTTGTCGAGGCTCCATTAACTTGAAATGCAATTGTGGGAGCATAAATTACGTCCTCCTGAATAAAATAAACCATAAAAACTTAAACAATGAGCACAGTAAGGACATGCAGACTCGATAATGCATATTCTACACAGTAACAATGTTGTGAACCACGATGATACCACGCGTATAACAGCTCGAAGCATCGAGAATCGAGCATCCACGAGAGTCAACGATCCGTTGGATTTGCACGACATTACACGAGTCACCAGTGACGGATCGACGATTGGAAATAGGAATCCTGTGAATCGTTGGTGGATTCGATCACCGCTATAATTACCTAATCGTGCTTGCGTCCGTTCCTAACCCTCTCCTACCGTATATTTCATCGACAAGCACATCGTTTTCACCCGTTTATATGTATCCTATTTTATTGATCTCTATTGCTGAAAAGTATTTTCATAAAACACCTTAAAAGCTTACAATACCGCATGTTCTACTTTTATACCCATGAAAAATTTTTCTGATATGGCCATGAGCAAATTTGATGTCCATATATGGCTTAATATCAATACTGCCATTCTAATACGTCGTATCCCACAAAATTTGACATATTGACTTTTTTCTTTTAAAATAGAACCACAATAATATTATTCAAGTCATATTAAAAATTTAAAGGTCAAAAAGTTCAATAACTATTTTTAAATAAATATTTTCATCCGTCGAATCCCATTAAATCAATGTTAAAAATGAACTGTTTTTGCCATCTGCAGTAAAATTTTTTAAATGTGACATCGTTGACTGTTGAATCGTCTTTGTATAAAAGAGTTAAGTCTAAGATTTTAAGTTATAAAACAATAATTTTTTTCATTTAAAATTTTCAGAAAAACTTACACCTTAATGAGCGCAATAAAATCAATAAATAAAATATCAAAATACATAAATAAAACCAGATCTGAAATTGTTGAGTGAAAGCGAGGAATCATAAAAAAATCACTAAATTTAATCACATTTAACTAAATTGTAACAATTGATAAATAATCTAAATACATGAAAGCTATGAATAAAGAGTTTTAAAAAGCGACAAAAAATTTTTTTCACGCTTCCTGCCTATAGTTTTTTATTTTCATTTTTTCCCAACTAAAACGCATCGGATTATTTTTAAGGGTACGGGAAGCAAAAAAGTAATAAAATTCTATAAAATGTTCAAAATAAATTTTATATTTTTTAAATTGTCAATAAAAATTTCTAAAATAAAAAAACATGTCATTCTCGTAAGAAGCTTATCTGACATTGATTTTTAGTTTAATCAGCTACTAAACCAACTTTTGTTTAATACGACATGTTGATTGACGTGCACAATTCTAGAAAAAATACAAAATTATAGTTAACTAATTTTTGATTCTTATTCATGGCCTGATATGGCCATCTATATGACCAAATCAAATCAAATTAGATCATTTTTTCACGGGTTTGTTACTATGTACATATATCTTCCACGTAGTATGTACGTGTGTAGAAATGTTTGAGTACATTATCGTCGGTAAAATCTTCATGGGTTCTCGTTCCGTGACAAGTGAACATTTTAGTGTAGGAAAATGATGCGTGTTTTGATACGATTCCGAAAAATAAAAGGCAATGCTGTTACGTGTCCATATGTACATAAGTTTATATATGTGTTTTGTTACATCTAGACGTAGAAATATGTATTATTATCAAAACAATGGGTATCGACTCGACGAACAACGACGTGAACTAAATTTTATTTTGTTTTTTTTTTTTTTAGCAATTTCTTTTCTTTTGTCACGATCGCCCTTATTTTATTGTAGTATGCTGCGATAAATATACATTTGTGTGTGGATATGAAAACATCGACGGAGGTATAGCATGTGACTTTGGTGAGATACTCTCACTTATTTTTACACAATAATCCAATCGCATGATGAGAGAACAATAGTAACAACCCTCTTTGTCACACCCCATTTGTCCGGACATGTAGACTTTTGGCTACTTCCGAGAACTTTGGTAACATATACGAAGAAAGAAGATTATTATATGAT
Source organism: Cotesia vestalis (assembly GCA_000956155.1). Lineage (NCBI taxonomy): Eukaryota > Metazoa > Arthropoda > Insecta > Hymenoptera > Braconidae > Cotesia > Cotesia vestalis. Next base: position 346,122 of record JZSA01000171.1, read on the forward strand.
TATTAGTTATAAAGAAATATGTGACTAATAACAACAAGTTTCGATAAATAACAGACATAAACAATGACTAATAGTTATAACAACAATAAGTAATATATGGTATTATTTTTTGTTTATTATTATTATCATTACAATAATAATAACAATAATAATAATTATTATTATTTTATAATTTGAATGAGTAGTCACCTGGCGTTTCTCAATTAACGTAAATACACTTGATCCAATAGAGTGACATTTCTACGTTATCAAAATAATTACCATTCAGTTCACAGATGGAGTTAGACTGATTCCCCAAGTTTCCATTCTATTAGACACCCGGGGCTTCACCTACTGCTAAAAGTTTTCGGTAAGCTTCGTGAGCGTTTGCAACTATATCTTTCGGTTATGCAGACAGACATAGTCATAAATGTGCACATATATATTATATGTTATATATTATGTATTATATGTCTTGAGACTAGACCGTAACTTGCGGTAAAGTGAAACACTGATGAATGACGTTCACTTGCAGTTACTTTACTCGAGTTATGTCGAATGCATTTGAGATACACTACTTATTACACTGAATCTTAGTAATTTATTGTGGGATGTAATACGCCACTGAATAGATCATTTAATACATAATAAAAGATTGTGTTTTTTTTTCTAAGGTTGTATTGTCAGTCATCGCATTGTTGCTCAGAATTTAATAAAATGTTGTATTTAAATACATTATGGTAAGTTCAGATTTTATCACAAATTAAGACCACAAATTAAAAAAAAATAGGGATATTAAATATTTTCGATAGTTGACAGACAGATTCAAAGCTAGTAATAGCAGTAATTTATAAAAATAGCCATCAAAAATTAATTTTGTTTCTATTTCTTCAACGCAACGTTGCTTAGGTTTATCTTTTACGTAAATCAATTGATATTTGCGATATCAATAGTATTACTTAAATTACACTTCAAAATATAAGGCCCTAAGAAATGTATAAGTATAAAAAAAAATAGAATAATGTAACATATAATATTAAAAAAAAAAAGATAATAATAATTGTGATGGTAATGAATAAAAAAACGAACCTGTGTTGGGCGTGTGGAATGTACAATTTTGTCTCTCGTGGGAATACAGCCCTCACTCGGTGTTTCGCGCTCCGAATTCCCGGGGCGGCTGTCGGGGCTCGATAACTTTATCTTGCCTATTAACCGCGGGATTCGAGAATTTCCGAGCAAACCGGACCACCAGATATTCAAGAAATTCCACAAACTCCGTGTAAAACAATACAACGCAGACTGTAAATGGCAACCTTCATAAATTTAATATTGTTATTTATCACTATTCAATCGGATTTTTGTAATAAAATTTTATAAAAACTCACAGCATATTTGCAGTAAAAATTTTTTATTGAGAAATATTGTCGATAAAATGGTAAAACAAGCAAGGATCCATTTTATTCGAAGTAAAAATTTTAGGGAGCTTTAGGGGCAATAAATATTTCCATGTTGAGCAAATAAAAAATGACTAACCAAGTATAAAAGTGTCGGTGTTTAACTCAAGAACAAGCTGAGGGAGTGTAATAACTCTAAATATCAGGAGGGTCAAAACGACATTTCCGTTTCTCTCGATTAGTTTCGCCCTTAGGTGTTATCTATTCCCTCGAGTGCGTATCCTCTTCAAGACACACAGTACAAAGCAAAAGTACACAGAGAAACGTCGTGGGAAAGCACAACGCAGAGAGAATATCTTCAGGAATTAACTCCTCTCGCGAATACTCGCGGTAGCATCAATCAACTTTCCTTCGCCTTCACCTTAGATCTTGGTTTTATTTTTTACTCTTCTCCTTCCTTCTTATTCTACTTCCCATTCCTCTTATTTTCTCTATTTTTCTTAGTCGGTTGTTTCCCTTAACCCGTGTATAGCTTCGATGTGTAGAGCAAGTATGTGTTTGAAGAAGTCGATATTGCCTTCCGCTCGATTGTCCGCCCAATGAAGCGGCTCTTCACTTGAAGGATATTATTTTCCGAGACCGTTATCACTTTGAATTATTGGCAGTTAATTTTAAATGAAAATTCTCATCTAAAGTACTTACTCATTGACTTCATTTTTTAATCTATACCAACAGAGTCATTTTTCATCCATCAACAAAAGTTTTACTATAACTATAACTAGAATAATTATAAGTTATTCTGTTTTCTCTTATTCTTATTTTTCTTGACATAAAATTTTACTCGACTTTAATTATGAACGAAAATATTCAAGAAGACTTATAAAAGAAAGAAATTAAAACTGACTAATGAAATTATTAGCATAATAAATTTTTCTGAATATTCAATAGCTATTATATATGTATAATATATACAGTTGATGACTGTAACGGAGAGGGAAAAAATGAATGCCGCTGTAGGCTATTTCGTCAGATAAAAAAAATAAAACTATTGCGTACTAGTAGAAACTTGGAAATCCTTTTATCCATTCGCGACAGTGGGTCGTCGTCTTGGGACGGCAGACGTGCCCGAAGGGCACACCAATCTACATTCAGCAAAACTTTACTGTGCTGTCACTGTATATAGATATATATAGATTTTTTTTTTGTTAAAATATACATATATATATGTATTATACACAGAGATATAGATTACAAATGCATGTATGCGTTTGAAAAGGCCTCGTTAAGTATAGCAAAACGATATGATTCTGGCAGGAGCTGAGATCGTGACTCTTCCTTAACGAACCGCCCAGAAGCCGTAAATTTTTTTTATCCTCGACTCACTCTTCCTTCTACTATTACTACTACTACTACAACTACTATTTTTTCTTCCTTGATTTTTTGTTATTTTACATTAACTCATCACCTGGCAATTGTACGCGTGCGCACTGTCTTCTCGAGTGAGTTAGATAGTTGGCTCTCGAGTCTACCGAGGGTGGATTCATGTAAAATTCATCCGGCTCTTCGGGTTGAGCGGCAGACGAGCGAAGGGGGACAAAAAGGACACTGATGGTGGTTCAAGTTCCGTTAAATTTCATTTATTGCTCAGTAAGCGCAATTGTTCACCGTCTTTTTTCTTTCATTTTTGAGTAACTCGCGAATCAATAATTATCACATTAACATTTTTTTTTTTAGAATTTCTGCCACTGCCATTGTATTAATATGACTGGGCCCTGCTATACGCAAAATACTGCATGGCAGATTGGAATTTTATTTAAAAAGTAACTCGTATTAAGTTGTTTATTTTTTTCTTTATTCTCAGAACATAAAGTTTGCCTTCGTACCATTGTATTTTTTTTTACAACTCTACCTCTACTCATGATGAAGTAAATAAAGCCCTGAGAAACTTAAGACCCTGATTTTTATTCAGCGTCACGCTGTTTACAAAAACCGTTCTCAATCTTTCTACTAACTTTGTACGGGCTTACTATAGTATAGTACTTGAGGCACATAAGAATTAATGATAAGGAAATTAAAGTTTTTTTATATTTGTTATTTATAAGAACGATACAGTTTTAATTGAAAAATTTTCATAAAATTTTTTACAAAATTAAATTTTGTAATTACGAGCTTATAGAACCTTCATACACACATATACCCAAGTATATATAAGTAATCAAATCAGTTAATTATCTTGGTACTTCGTACATCTTACTGCAATATAGCTCGTGGAAATCTCAACTGTCGCTAATTAATCAGTGCGCGTACTACCAGCGCGGTTGTGTTAATTGAAGTAACCTTATTAGTAAAACATACCGACAGATACGCTCGAGCAATTCGTATTTAATCCTCCGTACATTTTATACTTAAATAGATAAACGGCTTACGTACGGGTTTATACATCTGTTTAATCAATTTTTTACAAGTTCATTATTCAAATTTAGGGATAAAAATTTATAAAATTAAACTTGCAATTAAAATTTAATTAAATAGATGGAATTTAATTGACATTTACATTTAGTTTTAATTTTATCGCTGAATTTCTGACATTACATAAAAACGTTTGATGACGGTCCGATCTAATGTAAAACGAAAGAAAAATTAATATTTCAACAAACTTCAGACGAATGATGAGAAACAAATTTATTACTATGATTTCAATGAACAAATGCATTCGAGATTCGTTAAATTGAAATATGTATTTGATGATTATTTATTTTTAGTAACTTTTGATTAATTATTCAAAAGACGTATTCACTGCAGGTACTTCAAGGAAGTTAGTAATGCATGAATATTGGTTAACTAAATAATAAATAAATTTAATTTTAGACGGAACTGTAATAAACGTTCATTAAAAATAGATAAGTTATATTTATAGATTGTAAATTGTTTCTCTCAGTTTTCAGTCTGATGTTACAAGATTGATTGGCTCGGAATAATAATTCTATTTAAAAAAGATTCTAGTGTAATTAATGGTTGCGTCTAAAAATGATTTTAAGCTATTTTTTTAGGTTTATTAAGAGTTTGTTCATTTTTTTTAAATACAAAAGAAATACAGTTTATTAATTTTAAATAAAAAATAAGAACTGTGAAGCAATCAACTCAAGTAAATTATTCAGTGGTGATGGCAATAATCAAGACCAAAGTGGAAATAAATGTTTTTTTTTTTTTTTTTTTTTTTTTTTGACCGAACGATTTAGAATAATATTACTGTCTAGGATATGAATAAAATGATGATGTGTGTATAAAAAATGTATTATTCAAATTATTAGTAACTTTTTGTGTACAAACGGTCTATATATGGATGATGTAGGCAAAAAGGTTTTTATATCACGTAAAGTTTTGCTTTGGAGGCCCATCGAATTGAGTGACAGGGTTATTTGTAAAGTTTGGCTGCTGTTATCACGCCGATGAATCCGCGAATATCAAATAAATGTCAAAGTCAGATTTATCCGGGTAAAGTTTCTTGCGAATTCCGAACAATTTAAAGAACAAAGTGTCGAGAAGCACAGCCAGTCGGAGAAAAAGTGCAAGTTTGAGTATAGCGAATGAAGAAAAGTTAAGTTTAAGTAATAAAAATGAAAAGAATAAGATGAGAAGATGAAAGGAGGGATGCAAATAACAAAAATTTTGTTCCCGTAAGAGCCAGAATGGAATTCCGCTATACAAGTGGAGGAGTAATAACGGCAAAGTTCAATAATTAAGAGTGAACCCTAGGCTAGGTCGTTCAAGTTTCTCCGCTCCGGCATCGTTAATATTAAATTTCTTCATCGCTAAGATGCCGGAATAATGCGCTACGAACTTTGAGATATCTTGTACCAGCGGAGCTTATACCCCTTTGACTATATGCAATTTAATAATATGTAACACCTTTCTATTTAATCTATTTAACCCAAATTTACACCTTTTTTTTTTACATTAAAATTTGTTGGATATCCAAATGCATAATCAATTTTATAATTAGATTGAAATTATTTCAGGTGTAAATCTGAAAATTGTTTGTTAGAGTACGAACTTTTATTTTTAACCATAAAATCAACATGATTATATTTTTTTTGGTGTCCAATTTTTTCTTAAAGTTTGTCAAAGATCGAATAATTATAAAAAAAAAAAAGTATGAATGATACTTTTTCGAATTGAAATCATTTTTAAAAAATCAAAAATTTGACATCTAAAAAAAATTTTTTCTTTTTCAAATAGTTTTTAATTACGTATAAAATACCAAAAAATTCTAGAAAATGATAAAATTTTGAAAATTAATTTTCAATTTTTTCACCATTCAAAGCTTTATAATTAATCGAAAAAAATTTTTTTTAACTATTTTTAGATCTTTACCTTAAATATTCTGTCAAAATGAATATTTTTCGATTTTTTATGGCCAAAAATTAGGTGACCCTTGCTTCCGAACAATCACCGTCGATCTAATTAAGAAGTATTAAATCTAATTGCAGAGACATTTTAAAATTTAGAAAAACGTTCGGATCACGCGTTCGATTTCCTTAATGTAATATGGCGGAATAATCTAATAACGATTGCCTCAACAGTTAGATTCATTGATTTTCAGGATTAAGGATTAACACAATTACGCGATTGAATTGTTTTATTGAAGATAATAATGAAGCGAAGAGAGAATTAAAGTGGGTTTCATTAGAAGGGTGTTGTTTAGCAACTATTAAACGATCGATAACTAGAGAAGCTGTCATGTTGGGCAATGTGGCCTCACCGCGACTCCATTCGAATTCTGTTTCCTGTCCCTGCACTACATATATAACACCAAAGCATAGTCTGAGCGAATGAGCTGATGCCAGCCGGCTCATCGACTCTGCCTTGCTTTGATCTCAATAGAACTCTCGGCATGTCGCCATCAGCATCAGCACCATCATCATCATCACCGTCATCGTCATCGTCATTATCATCATCATCCTTATCATGCCCATACACTCTCTCAATCACGGCGCTTCCTATCACTCAACCGAATCGACAATTGTTTGCGCGGCTAAATTCAAGAGTAAATTACACAAATTCATCTACGAGCTTTCGGTTAGTTAAAATAATTTTATTGACTTCATCTCAGTTTAAAATATTTAATATTCAAGTTCCCCGGAACAAATCGTAGTCGATTGAAGGAAAAAAAACTGTTTAATATGAGTTTTTAATTTGACTCAACTACAAGGAATCAAATATTGAAGAGGAAGTAAGATATTAAGAGAAAAAAAAAATCTAAAGCAAAAATAAATAAAAGGGTCTACAGAAGATAGGTATATTAATCGAAGTGCAAACTCACCACAAGTTCCGCTTGGATTCCCCGGGTGGTTGTTCGCTCTTGCTCTCTCGGTATTCCTACAAAACTCATCGCGTATCTGTGATTTATGCCGCAAAGTACTCGCAAAGTTCAGCGAGCTTTTTGGGGAGAAGCACGCCGCACTCCACTAATTGCAACGAGACCTATTCCCCTTTATTCGTTCAATTCAGTTTTGCACCACCTGCGCTGGCTTCCTCTCTTTTCCTCTTATTATCCGGCTGCTCTTATTCTCGGCACATTGTCCTCGTCTCTGATTAATTCAGCGGTTTTTTCGGGATAATCCTCTTGCAACACAAATTAAAATAACTGAAACAAATTTATAAATTTGTTATACTTATTTTTTTCTGTGTTTCACCTCAATTTATGTTTGCGGAAAATTTTTTCAGAGTTTAATGGGAAATTGGGTATTAGAGTTTCTCGATAAAATAAAAAATTTCTATTAAAATGATAAATTGAATTTTATTCTCTTATCAATATTGATGGCTGATAATTTAATTTTAGACATAGAATATTTTGGAATTTTTTTTTTAATAATTTTTCTTAACTCTTAAAATTTCTTTGAACAAATTTTCATATATCAATATAATATACGCACTGATGTGGTCATATATGGCCTGATATAGGCATAAATGGTCATATCAGTCAATGCATGGGAATAAAAAGTTATATATTATAATTTTTATAAATTATAATTTAAATAAAAGCTATTATTCTATAATATAAAATTCATATTTGAGTTGAATTGATTGAGTATCGAAATTATCTGAGCTTTTCGAATTATCGAGAAAAAGTGGTTCTTAAATCTACATTGACTAAGATCAAAGTGTGCGCGCATAATGAACAATTCAAATTTTTAGAAAAAATTTCTTACATCACCTACGGGTGATTAAATGTATGACCACTTTAGATAATTTTTGCACAGGCCGTTCAAAATGTAAACATACAATTTCGATTATTTCCTTCAATTTTTTTAAGCCAAAAGTTTTTTAATAAAGAAGAGTGTTTATTCATAACAAAACAAAATCTATCCTCCTCGAAACGAGAGAGGGTTCTGTTGGTAATTTATAAATATAATATTCGTCAAACAATGGACTATTCACACTGAGCCCTTGAGACTATTTGCCATGCTCTCGTTAGCAGAAAAGAAAATTGAGGCGATTCAAATAGCTTATGAGTGGGAGGATCTAAATCCTTCTGCTCTATCTCATTAAGAATATATATATACACTCATGTACATATAGAAGAATAAGTATAAGAGTAAAAAGTCTCACCCCGCAGTTTACACACAATATATCCCACACAAAGATTTAGCTCTGATGTATGAATGCCATAGTAAGACACATACAAAGGCGAGAATTCTATAGGCACCCGGGGACAGGAGAAACGCCCTTGAATGGTGTTGGTTCTTCTTTTGTAAGTCCAGAAAGGACTCGCTCTACTTCAGAGTAGACTCAAGCATCCTTCTTCCTTGTACATGTATATATGTTGGTTTACGTACCTAAGACTATGTGTATGTCCATACTATATATATAATGTACAAGCTCTAAACTCGAATGGAATTTTTTGTCGGACATCTGTGTTGTTGTATGGAATGCAGACACTTAAACAAAACATATGCCAAAGACATTATTGAAATAATTCGCTCTGACATTACTCGATCGAGCGATAAAAATATTCATTTGTATACACTAAAATGTTTTATGTAGTGAAAATATAATAAAAGTAATATTATTGTATTATAAGGTGAAATTTCTTGTGCAAATCGGCTGTAATGAATTTCACAAATGTTTTGATTACAAACATATTTGCATTGATAAATTCAGGGGTGACTATGCAAATATACAAGTCGATCAATAGAAAAAAAAAAAGTCGTGTTAGCAATCATGCGTTCATTTTAGAGTATAGTAAATTCTACCCGAGACTTTTTTTTTTTTAATAACAAACTTAAATATTATTTTTTTTTGGGTTGAAAAATATTTATAAAGTGACGAGTATAAAAATAGTTATAAAAATATTTACTGAATTTTAATAAAATATTTACTCGTATATTCAAGTCTCAACAGTTCTCGAGAATTAGAGAGTTTTAATTAACTGTTTACCGTCACAAATGAGTGAGAATTAAATGAATTATATAAAAGATCCTTGTTAAAGGTTGTTGGTAAGAGAGGTAGAAAAATATTTAACGGTTCTTAAATTTTTACGAGACTTGAACTTTTAGTCCATTAAAGTTCGAGTACAAGATCAAATATTGGTAAAATGAAAATAATAAATAATGAAGATAATATTTTAGCATTCAATTTTCAGCATATGTCGCATTATAGGTACACCGTACATTTTTTATTACCATAATATCCACAGCAAGATCTCATATATCTCTTCAAAGACATTGAAATACCGTTCACGAACATTCACTTGTGCAGTTGTGCTTATACGTACACCTCGGAAATGTCCATGTATATACAAGGAACGACTTTTTCCTCGACACTCAAACCGAATGGCTCATTTTTTTCCAAACCTACTTGCCCTATCTCTTGAGTTTTTCTCTAACATATAGTAACGTGGGTGTAAAAAAAAAATAAAAAACCATATATAAAAAAAGGTCTTGTGCGATACCGCAAACACCGCCGCCAAAGCATCAACCTAAATGACGAATGAAAAAGTACACAGACTTTATATTTTATTTGGTGCGATAGCATGTCGGTACCAGAGTGATCATTAGCATAAACGCTAGATTTATCTACATGTTTTTGACGTAATCAAACGCTGGTATTTTTCATCTCTATCCTATTCCTTTTATTATTTATTATTTATAATATATAATTTTTTCACATTATGATTTTGATAAAGCTATTTTGTTATGAATAATGATGATTAATAATAATATCATAATAATAATGGTTATATAAAATTATGTATAAGTATTATCAATTTTTTCTCATCGTAATACTATTATCAGACTTATTATGGCCGGTGTGCGGTGAAGCGATAATCGATTACGGTGTGGAAAGAGTAAGTTTGGTTAAAGTCTTGACAAAGTTTCATGACGCACTCGCGATATTAAGTAAAGCCAGATTAACCTGCTGCCCAAATTGGCGAACTTTCGGTATAGTTAATTATGTAACAAAGAGAGTACCCCTACCTCGGGCTGAGTTAGAAGACGGTAAAAGGGAATTGGAGATGAAAGGATAAGAGAATACTGAGACAAAGATTATGGGCGAATTCAAACGACTTTATTTATGTTGTAGAGGAGAAAAAAAGCTAAATTGAAAAAAGCATGAGCTAGATTAAATGAAATTGTAAGACAATTCAACAATTTTTTATGGCATTTTTAATGTGTTCAATATATTATTGCACTACAAAAAAAAATTTTACTTGATTTAAACGAAAAGTTTTTGAACTAAGAAATTTTTTTAGTTTAAATAAATTTTACTTGATTCAAGATAATGAAACTCTTTGAAATTTAATTTTTTGAACTTTTCATGAGAATTTTTTCTCTCAAGCATACTATTGATTTATAATTAACTTGTCGATTATAATCGGTCTCAAAATTATCCACTCGATGTTGAATGTTTATTTCAAACTATTCCTTATCAAAAGTTTTTTCAATTTACCGAAATTCCCTTTTTTATCCTTAATCATAATAAAACTTAGAAGGAAAGTTTAAAGTTTTTGAAAATAAACAGGGGATCTCCAAAAGAGAGTCATGACTAAGGGAGTAATTATCAATCTTGAGAATAACAATAAAATCTGGACGGAAATGAAATCTATTTGACTAGCTTACATCATCCTCTCTTCTATTACTCGGTAGAAAACTCACCCATTTCTTGTTCTCTACTTGGTGCAAAAGCTCCGGAAACTCCTGCCAGCGCTTTGTACTCTTTGTTTGACTTGCCCTCTAACTACTCTTACTCGCCTACCTTATATTTTACTTTTAACTCGTCCCACCGTCGGCTCTGTTCATGGCCTCCACCTCAGTCAGCTTGCCTGTTCACTCTCACCCTCCACATTGCCTCTGCAACCTCACTATACCGAGAGGGGTAACTAAACTATTGAAAAGTGATAGAACCGTTTCGCTGTCAGACCAGTATCTCTATTCTGCTTGCTCACTCTTCTCACTGCATTCTCTTTTACTTACTCTCAAAACTAATTCTGTGTCTTTGTCAGACTAGCGATTAAATTTTACCGGCGAACTTTACGTTTGAGTAAGGGTAATTTGCCGTGATTTCTATTACAACTCTTCTGAGCATTTGACAAGTCACAGAGGACACAAGTTTTCCTAAATTTATTTGTATACGTTCTCGTCCTATGCTGATGAATTTGATTTTCACTCTAATTATCAAACAGACAAATTGAATCTTTCTACCTTTTAAGTTGATAAAAAAAATTATTTTCAAGCTCTTGACTCTGTAGGCCATTCTTAGAATTTCATGCTATTTTCAAGCCCAAAATTTATCAATTAGTTGATCTTCGAGCTCAAGAATTTGAAAATTTTTTCAGATCAACATTTTTTTCTTTAATTTTTGAACTGCAATATCTTTTAATATATTGTTCAATTTTGGAGTTCTTGATCAAATTCAGCGCAATTTATCAAAAACTTTTTTAAGTCTTGAGCCGATTACTCAAAAAATTTGAAAGACCCAAAAATACTTAAAAAAAAAAAATTTGTGTTCCATATTTATTTTTTAAATATCTTTAAAACAATGTGACCAATGAAATTTAAACTCTAATTATATTAAAGTCCCACTAAATCTTCTAAACGTGGAGATATGATAAAAACCTCTCAAAATTGGACCGAAATCAATAACTCCTTACTTTTGAATACTATCAATTTTCAAAGCGAGAAGTTTAAAACATATTTCATAAATTACAATGGAAAATAGAATGCTGTTTTTGAACCAAGTACTACGTAAAAATGAATCATTCTTATCTTAAAGATATAAAATATTATTCTAGTGAAGTCAATACCGTGTCCAGTAGTTTTTTAATCCACTTATTGTTAATTTCTGAAACTATCTCATGACTCATCCACATTTCACATAATTCAATCGTCAAACTTTTGATGTTGTTATTACAATTAGTAATTCGAGTCTCTGAGTGAATAACTGACTCGGAGCAGTATCGGATACAATAAAAAAAAAATTAATTAAAAAAATTAGTAGGAATATAACCAAGATATGATATCAGGTTTTAAATTCACCTCTACTTTTATACTATCTCTCTACTGTGACCGCATATAATTTTTTTTTAAGCATTTAATCTCAATTGAGTATAATTTTTTTGAATCCCGCGGTACAACGTATTCAAAGTTTCTCGTTAGAAAAAGTGATATACTTTTTTTTGCTATTTGGTTATCTGTAAAGAGCATTTAATAACAAAACCAAAAGTAAAGCAGGTAAAATAAAAAGTCAACTTCAGTCGAGTCCAGTGGAGTCTCGTTGATGTTGCTGATAGGTTCCTGATGGGTCTACGGGAGCAGCTCGTTTTTGTGTCGTACTCCATCCTGTAAAACCTTCCGCTCTGCATGCCTATTCAAACGGAAGAGATACCCAGACCTACGCTGTCGACGTACATAAATAAATCGTTAGCCATGTATGTCTACACACCTCTGCTCTGTGTTTATGTATATTTATGCATGTGTGTGCATCAACCTACCCATTTAGGAGTTTTTATTCGCGCAAATATAATATATAATATAAACTATATATTTTATACCATAACTTACTCTGGTTGGTAGCATCAAAGGGTAAAGTATTGCCCACTCGTTAAACCGTAATATTAAATTTGTTTATGCTTGTCGAGAAATAAAATTTTATTAATTTTCTCGGGTTTTATTTCGGTTTTAGTCTAAAACCAAAATTAAGTTTAAAGGCTGGATAATGTAATAATAAAATAGCCATTTTCTCGGCGATTAAACTCAATGGAAGCGAGTAAAAGCAAAAAAAGAGGTAAGTATGTGGGAATAACACAAGTTCAATTTACTCTTACATTGTTGGCGTGTACCTGTTGGTGTGATACGTTGACTGTGGGTCCATTTTTCTCTACTAACGTAAGCTCGCATTAGCGTCACCCGAGTCACTCTTTACGAGAGGTAAAATTATAATTTCCTGGTAAGAAAAAATCTCAGTTAAATTTACTGCTGACGCGATATGTACACCTCGTAGTACCAAGGGCTTGACAGCATCCGGTTTTCATAGACCCACCCGGTCTTGCTAGCTATTTATTCTCGTTTTAGTTTTTTTATCTCCACGGGAACCATTACCCTATCTATCATTTCCAATGAAAAGTGTATAGTACGTTGAGGGGAGCTCTGTAAGGGTTGGGAGGTTAAAAAATAAAGCAAAAAACGTTGACATTCCCTCTGTACCTCGACTTGGTGAAAGATAAATTCATCTTCTTCGGAGTTTTACCACGGAGAGTGCAAATATTCATAAGGATATTCGTCGGGCGTGAGAAAGATTCCTCATTATTTTCCACTTTCCTAGAAGACGTCGTTCTCTTCCTCATCGTCGTAGTTTTTAACGGAAAGCGAAAACGAATAACGACAAAAGGAGTAAAAAGTCTAAAGTTTGAAAAATGAAAAGAATATAAAAAGTATGAATTTTTTTTATTTTTTTCGGCGGATCTTTTGCTCATTCCTCTCATCCAAAAGGGCTTTTTCAATCTTCCCGTCGATTCTCTGGCGAGAGGCCACGCCGTAAACATCGGGCAGACTTGCTTGAAATACGGCGACGAATAAAAATAAAATAGCAGGAAAAGTAATGAAAAAGACAGAGTAAAACGGACACTGTCACTGTGAAAAAAAGGTGAATTTTATTGAATTTAACCTAAAGAAGAAGAAAACGACGATGGAATTGAATGTAATTTACGATAAAGGATGCCGATAGTTCCGGCAAAGTGACGAAAACAATGGACGAACAATCAAGTTATACAGAAATATATATGTATCTATATATATCTGCTGGAGGGTTAAACGGGAATGACAAGACGAAGTATGCGGTCAAGCCGGAAAATAAACCACAATCGCTTTATCTATTGAAGCTACTGTACCAACCAAGATATACGTGCTTCACGCATCACCGTCTAATGCGGATTCTACGCTACCGCGTCCACCGTTTAATCCGTCTATCTTTTGTGAAATCACTCCGTCCCTTTTGTACCAGGCACCACACAAACAGACAATTGTTTCAGATAACTCTAATGATTATGATAATAATAACTATTATTAACTAACACTATTCGGTTTAACAAGTTAAGCTTATCCCCATATTCACGACTATCACTTCGCGATAAATAGTTTATTGTATCTTAAGGCCATGATTGATAAATAGCAAGTAAAAAATACACGTAATAAATAAATAAGAATAAATAAATACGATGTACTCTCTAGAACTGAATTAGAGAAAAACTACCAATTGTTACACAGAAAAAAAAAATTAACTTGATTCAAGAGAGACATTCTTGAACTGAAAAATTTAGTCTCGAGATTAGTAAGTAATTAAGGTTACAACTACGACTACAGGTACTCTAGATAATAAATATTTTACAAGTGGTAAAATACAAGGTAGTTCGTTCTCATTCACACTTTTCACACGATATATTTTGCTTTAGTATGTATATAAATACCCATTTGAAATAATTTTAAGATTCGTGGTTAATTATTAATATATGCTGAGAAACGTTGTGTAGGTAAGTAGTAGATGAAATAAAATCAGAACATCGAGAGGATGATTTTTTTTTTGAAAAAAATCGAGTCATTCAGCTCATGACTAATAATTCAAAAAAATTTCATAGCTCGTAAAAACGTACTCAACAGAGATAAAAAAGCATAAACTTTTTGCTAGAAATCGCTTCACCACATGAAGCAAATCGCTCATGCATTTCATCGTCGTATAAATATTATGAATAGATATTCAAACTAAAAAATTTATCAATCCAAAATGACTCCTCTTTTATTGCTATCTCAAGCACCTTGGGTCTATTGTTTCAAATTAGATTGAATTTAAGGTCAGATAGAAACAAATAACAGACAACGATACAATATCGTGCTTATTGTTTCTTACTGACACACGATGCATAAATCGAAAGCCAGTTGCTAATGAGTTGACGTCCTAATAAACACTAACCCGAATGACGCAGTGCTTGGACGGTTCAGATGTTAGCCAGTTTCACTAACAACTTCTGACTAGTCACTGTAACTAATACAAGTATGTGACCCTACTCTGTAATGTATGCATGCATACTCGGAGATGTATATTTGAGACGTACCGTTGGTTCATAAACGTGTATGCTATTAATTCGAATTCGCCCACTGTGGCAGTTTACTGAGTAGAGGACAAACCCAAAATGCATCTGCCTGACGATAGAACACGCATTACATGCCACTGTTAAGGTTTAGTCTACATTCGCGGATATGGATGCAGCTGCTTTGATTATAGTACCTATAATACGAAAACAAGTAACCGCTATTTACTTTGATGTTGCGGTATGATCAACTTCCTAATTCAACCATTAGTAATAAAATTGAGAAAATAGAAAATTTTAAATCCTAAATACCGCATTAAAAGTTAATTTTCTAATTCGGTATTAAAAAATTGAACAACTATTTTCAATTAAAAATTAAATTTTTAAAAGGAAAATTCGCAGACCTGTTATTTAGAATAAATTAAATTTAATATGACCCAAACTTAGGAATAAATGAAATAATTTTTTTGATAAAGTAAAAACAACTTGTTTGTAATAGGACTTTAAATTAATAATGATAATATTGAAGTTGATACTGTAAAGTACTATACAAGGAGTTTGAAATGCATGGAGGATATCAAACTATTAACAAACTGAAATAATCAATGAACAGTCAGTATTTGACTTTGATTATTTGGTTTAAATAAAGCACCAGTTTCAATTACAATCTGGCGAATTTATGCTGTGAAATTGTAAAACTTTGTCGTATATTACATTCATTCTCTACAACCAACCATAGACGAGATATGTACTTTGGTCTGCATGGTCTATTATTAATCTAGTGAATTTGAATTTGAATTTGGATTTGTTCCATTGGATCTAAATTTATCATGTACCGAAAAACAAAACGCGAATAATAGAAGTGTAATAAAAAATATTTTTATTCGGTGTATATACAGGAAATTTTTTATATTTATTGAAATAATAAATTTAAAAATATGAATTGGAGTTTTTTTGGTTTCCAGTGTAATAGATTGGATTGTAAAATTGGAAAATGTAAAAGAAAAAAAAAATATAATGAAATAAAAGCGTATAAAGGTGGAATAGAGATGTCATAGCATCAGGATAATACACTCGATGACAAAACAGAATGCCGGTATAAGAACAGCAACGGTGGGACAATGGAGAACCAGAGATATTATTATTCCACAACGCGTAATCCGGGTGTCCGAGCGAGTATTCGACGCAGCCGGTGCCGGATTCGATTGCATTTAAAGTACCTCATTCATGGGGCTCGCTGGCTAGTAACGGTACCGTGCTGCCCCACGGCGCGGGTAGTTTTAGTCTGATAAAAATATATCTATTGGTACGATTAAATAACGCCCGTAATGCTACGTGCTCAATCCGATCATGAGTCACACATATTACTATTATATCCATCGTAAATATCTGTTATGTCGCGATGAAGAAATAAAACCCCAGTAGTTTTAGTTCGATTGTGGTCAGACCAATTATTAAATTGTGTTTTATTTTCCAACTTAACAAAGTTATTATCCTCCAGTATTTTATGGTTGTTTTTCCGAACATTTTACGGAGTAAAGCACACAAAATCTTTCTCCAAAAATTTATTTCACATTCATTCAGGAAAATAACTCCTGTATCCCCAACATTTTCCTGATAATAAATTGATTGAAAATTGTTTAAACTGTAGACTTAAAGTAATTGAACCTTACTTTCAAGAAGCTCTGTTGCTACAATTCAAAATAACTTTAATGCGTATTAAACTATTCTAAATTGAACCTAAATATTAAAAAAAAGTTGTGAATTATTTATGGAATTTCATTCGATACTTGTTTTGTCATTTGTAAAAAAGAAAGTGTCATAACAAATTATAATTGCATTTTTTTGTTAATGAAGTAAGAAAGTAAATTTGAATTATTTATAAAAATTTAATAAGAAGACTTAAACATATTTTGTAATTAAATAAAGATCTATTGCAATGAATAAAAAATAAATTAGAAAATATGGTGATCTGAAAGTTTTAATAGAATAAATTAAAAAAATATATTTCTTAATTAAAATTAAAAAATGATATATCATAATTTTTTTTTTTAATTTACCTGAGTGATGGTAAAAATGTCGAGTTTAATTAAAATTTAGTATTGCTACGGATACTTGAATTCTCGTCGAGTAAAAATGTCAGACATTAAGGCGCCCTTCTCATTTTTACATTCTCGCTGTTACTACTGTACTTAAAGTTCAGTAATATACCTTCATAATACAATATAATAATATTTATGCCTGGGGTAATTCTCAGATGTTAATTCGCGCTCACATCGATGCCGTTAGTAGGCCAGAAGGTACGGGAGTGTAAAAGCTCGGTCACGCGGCAGTTGGTCGCTCAATTTAATAAACCAGTTGTGAATATATTTGTAGGAATTTGCTTTTTATTTCGTTACTTTTTAAATTAAAAAAAAAAAATAAAATAAAATAAAAAAGTGCAAAGTTATGGTGAAAAATACTCTGTGAATAATTTATACTATTAAGTTAACTTTATTATAGCATAAGTTAGGAGTTGGTATTATTTTAGTTTTGGTTATTATTTATTGCCCACTAATATTTGTGTTCATTTTTAAAATTGTTGAGAAAGCGCTCGGCGAAGAATGACCCAGGTGTCACACAGCCAGCGCGAAATATATTTTTTATTTGTTTATTTTTCGTTGGTTTATTTTTAGTGTCCGAACCGCAATCCAATTCTGCGGTAGGAAAGTAATAAAAAAATAAAATAAAATACGAAATCGAAAAATGAAAATAAAAAAAGGAAAGAGAAACTAAAAAAGCAGGGCATGATAAATCTCTAGAGGCACGATGAAACTACAGACCTATGGAAGTGAATCATGAGAGCGCGAGTTGTGCAATTGGAAACCTGGTAAAACGTGTATACACACATTCTTGGCTAGGCGTAAACTACGCCACGATTGCGAAGTGTAAGTTGGCGGCGAATACCCCGCTGCACTCTCTACATAACATTTATACATAAATATATACACTTATCCTCCACAAGGCAGGTACAGTATACTATATTATATATTATACATAGTATATTACTACCGACGCACAGAGTCACAGTTTTCAAACTAATTTCGCTGTACTATTTCCTGGCGTCCTCGGAAAACCTTTATACCATTATCGTGGATGCTTGACATTTTCCATTTAACTTTCTCTCAATTATAATGAACAAACTAACGAGCGATCGCAAGACATGAAATAGACTTCATTTCAGAACGCTCACTCTTTTTATGCATCAGCTTAAAAGCTGTCTAATTACTGTGCTTGCGGTAACTTTTATCGTTAACTTTATCTTTTTTATTTTACCCTTACATCAAATAACTTCAGAAAACTTATTCGATAAACAACATTAAGTTATTAAATAACTTCGTTTTTTATTTTCTCGCTCATCCCAAGTGTATTGTCTGTTATTTGCTTCCCAAGAGAACTTACGCATCAAGGAGCTAACAATAGCAAGGAGCAACGTCTAAATACCTAAGTACTGAATTTGATAATCGTATTAGTTGTTGTTACGATGATCATGCGGATTATCCGTTATTAATGTACAATCAATCAATTAGTTATCGAAATACTTTAGGGATAAAATTTTTAATTGATAGTTAATCTTTGAGGTAAAAGTTAGTATAAAAATCAATGTTTGTTAATCAACAAATTGTTAACATTATCGAATTTGCGAACTGTGGATTGATAAAATAATTAAGTTGATTTGAGAGAAAAACATTTTGAACCATTTTTTTTTTCGTTTAAAATTTTCTGATGAACAAATTTTTAACTTCCTGCTGAAAATCCAAGATTTTCGAAAACCGGGAAGTTATTGGTTTTAACCCGTTTTGCAAAAATCGAGTTTTCATCATTGTGCGAGTGTGTGTGTGTGAAAGTATGTGAACCGTTTAAAACTTTTGAACGGTTTTAAAGTTTCTCATTCAATAATGATTAAATTTTTTCGATTGTTCAATTTGCCTAAAACCAATATTTAACAGCACAAAAAAAATTAAAATAAAAATCAAATAAAAATACTGTTTATTTGAAGTCAAAAAATTTAATAACAGATGAAATAGAATTGAAAAAACTTTTTCCATCAAAAATCAAATATATTTTTCACCATCGAAGTATCCCGAATCTAATTACTATTGACATACGATATGATAAAAATTACATCCATAAAACATTATTTGTACATTTTTTGTCTCAACATATAGTAAAAAAAATGCTTCAGGAAGTAGAGCAAAAAATGTATGCAGGGTTAAAAAAAATAGAGTCAATAACGCATAGCCTCAGTCATACGTCACTGAGTGATACAAGTTTTCACAGTTGGTAGAGAATATTCGGTTTGTATTGCAAGCTTTCAGACACCTACATGGATTCACGCAAAAGTCCCAACACGATCATACGCTACCCACATACAGGCATCCATTGTAATGTATGCATACCGTTGTATGTAGTAACGCGTGGCTTAAGCTGAATGCACGTCTCTAGGGTTTCTCTGGCATGTTCTCACAGCGGGATGCTTGACATTGAAATCTGACCACAACTGTTTCAGCAACAATCCGCCTTCTCGAATGTAATGCAACTGTAAAGCGGGAAAATGAGTGACATGTGTGCTGACGTTTATAACATCACTGTGCGTAAGCGGCCGAGAACGCTGCCATTTAAACCAGGAAATAATAATAAAATGTTCATCCCTTCTCTCTCTTTCTCTTCCTCTATCTATCTTCTCTTCAGTGCAGAACAGAGATCACTGGCGAACCGCAGATGGTGAAATACATATGCAACCGCGGGGTAGAAAAGTATAAATAAAAGAAAAGAATAAAAGAAAGACGGAGGGCACATGAACGTCATAGTACAGATACCAGCTTTAAAGAGCTTTCAGAGGTAAAAGAGCTGCCAACATTGTCAGAATTCCTAGTACAAGCTAAATCAGAACAAGACTCTTCCTGATGTGCGCTTGTTCTCTTTCCCATTTGAATAACAAATTACCATGATATTGTTGCATTCGTATATACCTAACTTTGTTATATTATATTATATTATATATTCCATTCTCCATTAGTTATTCGACGCAATCGTCATCTCAATGAGCTTGAAAAGATGTTATTCTCTGAAATTCTGTGGATCCACAAGACCGCAATCTCAAAGAACTATAGTGGCTGCAATTATTCATTATACAAGTATAAAAGGAAAAAAAATCTTTTTAATATATTTCACAAAGTAATTGTAATCCAGAAAATAATTGTTTTCACGATTTCAATAAACAATTTCATTGTTGCCGCATGAATGAATTTAACCAATCGAATTTATATTTATATATAGATATAATATATAGAGGTTTATGTTTGCGAATAAATGGTGCAGATGGGTCGATGAAATTTCAATTTATAGTCGAGTAGGCGGTCACACGCGGAAATTATATTCTGGGCGATTAAACCAAATGAATCATGAAAAATTGATGTGTCAGGGCTAGTAGAGCGGCATTAAAACATACACCTAATTGTCACACTAATAATGTTATTTATATCTTCGGGGTTGAAAGCTCATATACACGGGAATAAAATCATTTTAACGAGCTTACGTACCTTGGTTTTGTATTTAGGTACAACTCTACAGATTACAGACAACAGACTTCAGAGACAGGCGACGTGGCCGTGCATATGTGAGGTCTGCCTGCAGCGGTATCGGACTACTTCGTTCGGTTCGAAAACTACTCGAGAGACGATACGAGAGAATTGGAAACATGCGATACACCTAATACATACTTGGTGCATGAAAGCTCGCACAAGTACTCAAGCCGTATTTGGATTTGGATTTGCTAACAGCACTAGTCATAGTGTAGCAACTAGCAACAGTAGCACTCGATCCGACTGTGCCGAGTCGAGTAAATATCTAAATCTATGTGAAAACCATTTACGCGGATCATCGGCAGTAACCTCTAGACATCGCATTGCTACAATACACAGCCGGCGAAGTGAATTTTCATAGGTGCATACATTTGTACGGGTACCTATTGCTATTGCTATTGCTATTGCTTTTGCTATTACTGTAGAGAGAAAATTTTAGTGCGTGTATAAATGTGTATAGTAGTGTTATAAACGGTGGCAGTATTCAAAATCCCCGATGCACAAATCCGCAAGTGATACAAATGCATTCAGCTACGTTATTCACCATTCTCTCCTGGTGTCGTTACCATTTCATTGTTGTGTGTATGCGATAGGATTAGCTTCTGTGTCATACCTACATAAATACATTTGCACGTGGGTATATATTGCCAATTGGATTGTTCGTAGGTATCTAGGTCCATGCTTTTACCACATTTTTCTATTTTATTCATTTTATTTTGCGTTTATGCGTCTGTGCGTTCGAACGTGTCATCATTCGGTTTGTACTGACGACAACCGGGTTATTTTATAAGTGGGGTAGAAAAATCACTGATCGACTTTTTTGATGTGGAAAAAGAGATGAGTGGGCTAAATTCGGTCAATAAATTTTATTTAAATGATTTTTCTTAATATCCTTACTCAAAAAAAATTTATTTTTGTTTCAAGATAAATATTTATGAAGACAATAGTTATCTCGAGCTATATAAAATTTGTTTGAGCGAAGAAAATTTCGATTTTTTTGGTTCAAATAAATCTTTTTTTTTTTTTTTCTGTGTATAATCGAAATCTTTTTATGACGAGTTGAAATTAAAAAAAATGTATTATTTACTCGAATTCGTTCTCCTTCCTTTAGAAACAACGTTCAAAGTTAGCCAAGGTTATTTAGAGAACTTAAGGTTGTGGTTATTAGGGTATCGGTGATGTCTTCACTACCAAGGATCGGACTGCACACGATGGGATCATAGAAATTAAGCTTGACTTGATGACGACATCAATGCCGTCAACAGGATGAGAAGCACTGGCAGATACGCATATACACCCCGATTGAGCTTTGATATCCGAAGCATTAGGTAAGCTTGGCGTTATCGCCTCGAGCTACCAAAGCGATCGTTGTGGAAATTTACGGGGCAAGGGTTCAAACGTCTAGTCTCCGTGCTCGACGATATTAGCCTAATTGAAGTTTCCAGATATAATCTTGAGGTTATGGATCGTTAGATGTTAATAGCTGAGATTGTCAGTATAATGTAGTCATTCTGATTCATCACTCTTTTACAATACCTCGTACCCAGAAAAATGTTTTTGAAAAAAGCTTACGGCGTGCGTTGAGTGAAAATAAAAACAAGCTCAAGTATTTAACATTCTGGTCGATATTCAATGGAGATAACTCTTTACACGGATCAAAAAGCGTGAAAATTGCCGAGAAAATTATTTTAAACATCGCGCAGGACTGATCGACCGTTGCATTGATTACAGTACTAAATTTTCGACGCTGGCTAGTGGAAAAATTGGTAGAAA
Source organism: Cotesia vestalis (assembly GCA_000956155.1). Lineage (NCBI taxonomy): Eukaryota > Metazoa > Arthropoda > Insecta > Hymenoptera > Braconidae > Cotesia > Cotesia vestalis. The sequence goes on from JZSA01000171.1 coordinate 368,474, forward strand.
AAAAATACATCGTATACAAATAAAAAAAAAAATCTTGACATTGAAGTAAATTTAGTTATAGAAATAGGTGAAAAGAAAAATATAAGTACACAATAACGTGAAATAAATTTATTCGTAGAAAGGTGCATTTATGGTGGGCTTTGGAAGAACGTAGGGAGAAACGAAGGAAAGCAAGAAAAGGATAAAATGATGAGTATTTTACGACGGCGGTGTATAAGAATAAAAATGTTACGATGGCTCAATATTCTCAGTCATTAAAAGAGATAATGACGTGATTGTAATGATTCCTGTTAAATCACTTGTAAAAAAGCTCTGACTTTTCAAGTATTAATGATGTCTTGTCTGCAGTTGTAGCATAGCCGCAGTCACGTGTCAATCTCATTTTTTATTATTTTTTTAGTTTATTCGTAAATCCAACTAAAAATGCACCTTTCATTCTATCCCAGCTGATCGCATAAATTGGCGAGTCATTTAAAATTATTTTCACGGCGCTCGTCAATTGTCATTGTCGTTATCACTATATTATATTTTTTGTCACGTGAATTTCTCCTTCACACATGACGTGAGCTGAGAAGTAAACGACGTAAAATTCAAGCTTAAATTTGTCCCAGAGTCGGTATATATATTTCAAAATCTTTTTTAGAGTTTCGTTGTACTTGAAAAAAAATTTATAGATGTATATAGATATATATTTCATGTTTGATTCGTCGGTTCTTGCGATCGGCAAAGAATATAAGACCATCTCTCAGTTTTTCAAGCGTGCAAAGGACTTTTAACGTTCCTGGGATCCTCGAGAAAATGGTCCTGTCGTTTCTATACTCTTCGTCAGTGACTTTTTCCCAAGATCACGCTTACCTAACTCTTTATTTTCTCTCTCGATCTCTGGCTCACTTGGTTTTTCAGTGAATAGAGCATGCAGGAGCGAATACCCTGGTATTCGAATTATTATTCCAGGGCAGTTCGTACGCGGACGTTGAGTGAGATTTTTTTCCGAACACGTCTGCACTTTCCCCTCCGAGTCGAAGCTGGACGGGAGTCTGGCTTTCATAGAACGCATTCTCATCCAACGAATATAATACGTTATTCGAAAAAATAGTCAACCGTAAAAACGATCGAGGAAAATTAAAACTTTTTAAATCATCAAACGTAGCAACCTAAAAAAAAAAAAAATATGTATAAATGTTTTTGAGCGAACAATGTGACTCGTGACTTGTGATTGACTGTCTTTTATGTTTATTATTAAAATTTAACTGTAGCCTTATTGTTTTATGAGGAAAAATTGAAATAATAAGCCAAAATAATAATTCACCGGAGCTTTTGTTTACACGACATTCAATATTTTCCATCAGTTGGTTGAATTTGTATAGTACCAGAACAATGCGGTCAATTTTGTCACGCGCGGCTGAGCGAAATGGTACACCAGTCCTGTACTGGCAGCATCGAAGCAGCAGCTAGTTGCACGGAACGATTATACCCACGGGCAACTACGACGACGATAAAGCCCCAACGGAAGAAGGGTCGGTTGGAAGAGAAGGCTACGAGAAAACCCTTAAGCCGAGATAATAATTACCGTGGTGTAATTAGAATAAATTGTGCAGTGCTAATTGCGCTATTTATTCGCGGGCTGGCATAAAGCTTCTCGCAGCGGCCTTGTTTGCTGGCCTGGCATTGCCCTGCCTCGACCAAGAAGGATTGCGTCTTCTTATAACTAAACGTTTTAACTTGAGTAATATGTATATATTTAACGGCAGCAAGAGAACGCCGGCTAACGATTCGACGGTATAAGGTATAAGGTATAAGGTATGGTATAAGGTTGTTACCAGACAAGTGAGAAGTACAAACTACGTTTGCTGACAGCAACACGCCCTAGTTGCTGTTGCTGATGCCATGGTGAAAGCGTATAATTTCCTCTCGCTGTTATCATGTAATGATATTATGTAACAAACTCAATTCTACCGTCGATTCAATCTTCATAATTATTGTTTTTTTTTTCTTAGTGTTATCTTCTTAGTGTTGATAACAATAACGGGAAATTACGGTTATTACTGATGTAAATTGCATAACTGAGAAATATCTTCACGAAATGCTTTTAATTATTTATTTGCACGACGTATAATGCTTTACAATTGGAAAGATTTTTTTTTGTCTTTCTGCGAGTATTTTTTTTTTATGCTCTTGTTAGTTCACTGAATTGAAACAATTTACACGGAAAAAAAAGTGATCCAAATTTTACGTCAGGTGATGCTATATTCGGTTCACTAGTATAGAAAATGCTGTATCATAGTATAGTAAAGTATAGGTTATAATACATTAGATACAAAATTAGCATCTACAGTGATACAAATTTTACATCACCTTTTTTTTCCGTGTATATACTATTAAACAAATAGTTTGATAAAGATTAATTTATTAATTTTTATAAATTTATTCAGTACAATAGAACCGAGATAATCTAAAAAAATTTACTGTCAAGCGGTAGAAAATGGTTCGAATCCCAAAAACACCGTAATTTGAGACGGAATCCATTATTTGGATTTTTTTTTCTTCAATTAATTTTTGTTATTTTGGAAGAATCTGGTGTCACAAATTTCTATCTAATTTTGTGTCGTTTGATGATAATTAATGAAAAACTAAACTACCATTGTCTTGATTGTTAAGAAAATTGTACTTTTGAAATTTATAAACTTTTATTTGCATAATTACAATTATTAAAATTTATCAAAAAAATGTTTTCTTTGTTCGAATAAATTTAAATTAAAAACAGAAGTGATTTTTAAAATAACTTCAAGATTTCCCTCAAAGTTTAAAAAACTTTCTCCATTTTAAATTTCATAATAATCAGCTAACTAAATTTAAATATATCAAGACTCTGAAATATTTGATTAAAAGCTAAAAAGTAATTATATAAAAATAAGTTAATCATTTTTACAATAAAAATAAATTTTTTTTTATAAAAACCTCGAGGCAATAAAAAGTTTCAAGTTCGATTTTATTTTTTTTAAATATTGTAATTATTTTTTCAATGTTGATCAAGTATCATAAAAATATTCTGCAAATAAAAATTTAACTTCTCATCATCGAAAAAAATCCCTCGAGGAAGTGTAAAAAAATGTAATAAAAAATAATAAAGTTTCTGCGCCTGATAATATTATTTTAGCTCAACGGTACACTGAAAAAAAAGTTTTCTACTCGGCAGCATCTACTGTATAGTAAGTAGATAGTAACGAGTGGATCGTTATGGGTACAATCCGTACAGCTACGAGTAGCAGTCTGGATACTGACCGTGACGATCTATTCGGTGCCATTCACGAAACTATTGCTACCGTTAGTATACAGTTTTCCTAATCTCACTTTCTTCTAGACAGCAACGTGTGGATACTGACAGTAGCGATACTGTACAGTGCGGAGCAGAAAACTTTTTTTTCAGTGTATTAATGAAAGAGCTGAATGATAAGGATTTAAAAAAACTAGTGTAGATGCGAGTGTTTGCATAATGTATATGTATACATAGATATATAAACACAGAAAACAAGGAACATAAACAGTAAATGGTCAACAGTGATATTCCAACAGAATAGGCAGTGCATTTATGACAACAAAACAGGTGGTAGCACAATTAAAGCCAGTTACGGCTGTATCATGAGAGTTAACTATATAATGCGACTCAACGTCGGTATAACAACGACGTCAGTGCCACTCGGAAGTAGATTTAACTTTACCCTCTTGGTCGTGCATATTTGACCATGTATATGAGCGCACTGCTCTGGAATATGTGAGTTGTTTTTCGTTAAGAATTAACGTCTTGCGGTAATCCGTTTTAATTACTCTGTACCCCGTATAGTGTATACCGCACAGTATACGACTAACCTCATTCCTACATTATTATACGACGACGGGTAATACGTAATATATATGTATATTTTTAAGCAAACAGCAATATACAGCAAAGCATCGCTGAGATACAGTGAACGAATGAACGACGAGATAGAGAAAAACAAATACGATGGATAATGCTCGATGCATTATTCGGATAGGAATAATAAAAAAAAAGCTCTTCAACGGTTCCCAATGCTTGCTTTTTTATTTCTCTTGGCTTTTCTCTTGTAGCCTTCAATTAAATTGCAAATTAAAGCGCATATTTTAGAGCCTGGTACTTTGAAATCAGACGAACGCTCGGCGGTACTTCTTCGTCAGTATCCCACCGGGAGAATTAAGTTTTCCGTTTTAGCGTTTAATTTTTTTATTCGTACTTTCAGATAGATCCTGCAGCAGGGGAGAAAGGCCCGTTTCCGTTTTTACCGTCTCGTCTTGTCTTGTAGTTTTTTTTTATTCTTCTTTTTCTGTTTCTTTTTTTTGTCGCCCTAGGTTAGACTCGAGTAGTTACTCCAGTCGATACTATCATCATCGTCGTCGTCGTCATCATTTTCATCATTATTATCATCCCAAGAGCTTTAACTTAATGCTATGTCGTATCACGTTGCAGTGCCTGTGGAATCCTCGGTTGGCCTTAAGTTCCAGCGTAATCTGATCAAGGACTTTACAAACTTAGTTCGACTGTAAATGAATCAAATTTTTCCGCACTTGCCTCAACAACTTGATTCACTCTCCGGCGCATCAACCTTCCCATCTTTAAAGCGTCAATGCTACGGTTAACACTATTTCCTGTTTGTATTTTTAAAACTTATTCTCAGTCTTATTGGATTCGGTTTAGTTCTGAATAAATACTTACTTCCCAGAAATAACTTTAATTTAACCGCATTCTGGATTTACTTTCCTGTTATTCTTTTTCTCTATTTTGCGATTTAATATTTTAGCGATGAGAGAACATTTTACAATCTATAATTAGTTTGAGTTTAAATAAAATATCACGAAAATGTCATAAAGTAATTATTGAACAGTGATGTTGTTAGTTAAAAGTTAAATAAATATAAATATGTATGCCATAAAATGATATAACTTGACATTTTATGGAACCAATGCGGTAAATTTTAATTGGAAGAAAGTAAAATATTAAAGCAGCTTTCGCTTCAGTTAAATAATAATAAAAATAAAAATAATAATAATAATAATAATAATAATAATAATAATAATAATAATAATAATAATAATAATATATTTTAAATTTATTCTAACTGAAGAATAATTAATTTTAGAAAAAGTAACAGTTGACAAGTTAAAAATAAATGAACAACATTTTTAATTAATTACATCTGTCTGGATTCTTGACATTTAGAGCATCGAAGGAAACTTTTTCGAATACGTACCTCTACTTTTAGAATTAGACAGAATACACAAAAGTAGTGAAAAGATAAAATGAGAAAGGGTATTAATATAGCACACATAGGTAAGGGAGTTGTTATGGTTAATACCAAAGAAAGGAGCTCTGAGATTGCGGAAGCCGCGTTTGAGTTTGTTGTTTTCACGAGTTTGATCCCAGTGCACTTTATACATGTAGTTTCTCTGTTTTGGTATTCGGAATCAGAAAATAAGGCAGAAAGCAACGGGAAGATAATAGACGACGGTGAGATTTAAGCCCCTCAGGCACAAGCCCCACAATGCACCGCCAACAGTCGAATAGAGAAATAATGGTTCGGGGTGTATTATATCGAAACTTTGTGGGAGTGGAGGTACAAGAGCCAGAGATCTCGCGTCGTTTCTCGGGATTCTTCCAACAGAGAGCTTTAAATATTTGCACTGGCTCAAGCATACCAACCCCGTAAGAAATATCCGCGTCGTCAACGTAGTCTATGCGCCCCATTCTATTTCACCATCTTAGATATTTTAGTACAAAGCCTGTATTTGAAGAAATTCGAGTATATTTATACACACAAATATATATATATATATATATATATATATATATATATATATATATATATATATATATATATATATATACATGAAAAGAGAGGATGAAAAAATAAGGGAGAGACCGACTGAATATTTTCACAGACTCAGACTGTATTTTTGGATCTTAAAGAAGCCAGGAAGCATTCGGCGACCACCTTGGGAATGCAAACATGAAAGGAGGTAAGTCGATTTACCAGTCAAGAGAAATATTGGATGTATGGAAAACTTTTGGAAAAAGTGCTCGGAGATTTGTTTAAGAACGAATGTGTGATGTAGGTGTTTTATTGTTCATTCAAACGTAATTCAGTTTTGGTTTTACTTTATATTCACTTTATTTAGCTTACTCATGCACTTTCTAGTGAAGCTCCCGAGCTCCGTTCCTTATTTCTCGCCCGGTGTCTAGTCTGTTGTTTAGTTATTTTGTTAGCTGGTTCTTTGTTTCGCCGGTGAACATTAATTTAACACACTTACTCACTTACTCTCACGCTCTGGAGTAGTATTTAGTCTTTGTCTGTGTAACCCTGCCGCTCATTCTGGTGGCTTAGCTCTCAGCTCTTACGTCTCATCATGCAAATTCCAGGTCTTAACCCTGGAGCTACTTGGCGGACACGTACCGCGTAAATTGTTCGCCAGCTACCACCAACCTTACTCACTTCCTACCCCTTGACGCTAAATTTAACGTGGCTCTGGCTTCTGAACTTGTAATCTCAATTTCAGGGAAAAAAACTTTTACGCCCAGATTTATTATCCGTGCATGGTCAAAATCCACATTCTCTTTATTTTTTAATCACACGCCTGATAAGTGTATTCACTGAATTTTTAAACTTTTACTGAAGCTGACTGACTGTTCTTTTTTTTTTTTTACCTTCTTTAAGAAATATTGTCCTATTTTTTTTACTGCAAAAGGTTGGCTGGGAAAATTTAATATTAAAAGTCTACGGGAAAAATTTATTATAAAAAATTTTTCAACTAAAGTTTCTTAAAAACAGTTGATAGAAAAAATCTCTTTTAAAACGAATCCCGTTAAAAATTAGCATAAAAACGGCTGCCATGAAAACTTTCCTCAAGACATCAATTTAAATTTATATTTAAGAATATAAATTGTACCCATGAAAATTTCAAGTTAAGTACTTAGACAAAACACATAAAATTATTCAAAGAAGCTTTATTATCTCCGCGAATCAATACTACTAAAATTGCTTCAACCTTTTCGCAGTTGCTTGGGGTGCGATTGATGGGAGAGGAGACTCCAAAGATACCCAAGAACATTGTAATAGCTACTATTGTACTATAGTACACTGCTACGCCACATTCATGAGAGACTAGAAGGGAATGAGAGAGAAGAGAGAGAGAGAAATAGATATGAAACGAGAAAACTCATTATGTTAGTCGATTGGATACTCCAATTATATTCTACAAACTATATATTATAGTTCTTGTCATGATAAAGCGCTATAATTGATTAGCGAGAATGTGAACGTGCTGCACCACGCCCCTGTTGTTCACTCAACTCACTAAATCGATTAGCTATATACTATACTTCATTTTACTTTGTTATTATTTAACGATATGAATTTTATTACCCATTTATTAAGTTGGTTATTTATATTCACAACACTTCACATATAGCCACTGCAAACTTTAAAAGTTTGATAATATGTACGCTTAACGCTTCAATATGTCAATGTTAAATAATTTTTTTGCAATAAAAATTCAATCAAGCTTGGCTGAAGCTCAAATTTATTTTATATAAAGTAAGAAAATTTATTTTCAAATTACCCGACACATCATTTTAATCCGATTTTATTTACGAATTTTACTGTAACGTAAATAGAAGATTGCTATCAAACAAGCATCTCGTTTACTATTTCATAGAATCCGAGTTTCTCCTTAGAGTTAACCGGGTCAAGATAAAATATGTACGACTCCTAGAATTAATTTATCTACTCGCGAAATTCAGAACATTATGAGTGCCTAGAGAGTACAGGAATATGTTTTAAATTATTTACATAGATAGTGTATTTAATAAATAATTTAGAACATTATGTCATGATGTTAATATTCGGTAAATAAAAATAAATATACTTGACAGCACATATTATTGAATTATCAATTATCTAGCTGTGTTTCTATTCTCATAATTCAATTATCAACGCTAATAAAATTTTGCTTCAATAACATATATTTTCCCTCTCGATTTGGATTAAACCATGTGATAAATCCGGTATTGAATTTAACGTTAAGTTTAAAAGTCTGAAACTAAACCAAGTTAATATCTCGCTAAATAGTTATAATAAAATGTGAATTTATTGTGTATAAATGAAAAAACAACAAACAACCTGATCTAAAATAAATAAAATTAGCTTTGTATAATTAATCAGACAAGTTAACAATCCCGAAGATACTTCGAAATTCCATGAGAAATATTTCCGAAAAGCTTGGGCATAAAATTTCAAATATTCATAATCAGCTATAAAGTCTATCGGGGTATTTATATTTAGAATGATAAGAGTATTAGAAATTCAAACTATTTGGAGGTTTCGAACTCGTTGAAAGTTTCCCGGAAGCTTCCTTCAATTACATCGCATCAACGATGAAATGAACGCTGTTATGTATATGATAATATTTGCCCATGTTGAAACCGCAAAAACATCTGAACAAAAAGTTTTTAATAATTTTATAAAATTCCCCGGTTTCCTCATTGTGTGTATCATTAAATTATTACTAAATACTCTCGAATAACGAACAATAGGTTAAACTTTCCACATAAAAGTCTCTTGTTTTCCGTTACTAAAGAACAATGTCCTCTCATAATATGTTACACGATATGGTTCAACATATAATATAATTTAATATACTGAGATATACTATTGATAAATGTAGCTGCCGCTATGAAAAAAAAAAATAAATTTAAAATGTATGAAATACAAATAAATAATTATTTTAAACTAAAACATTTTCGAAAAATTTTCACATGTATATTTTTAAGATATATTTTTTATGTGTTCAAATTATAGTTGAAATATATACGAAAATCCGCCAAAATTAAATAATTAAAAATTTATATTTTTTGCACAAATTTTGTGTATTATTTATTTATTTTTAATACTTTAACATATATTTTTTATATAAATTATTTTTATGGGAGTGGCACATATATCTTCTGTTAAAAGTTCAAGCATTGAGTTTAATTATCATAAATTGAAAAAGTCCATCGAATGTTAAATTTAATGCAACACACTCGACGTGTTACGCAAGAGGGCAGGACACTCGATGTGAACTTTATATTTTCTCGGAAAACAATTACCGTAGGAAGTAGTTTCGGTTTTTGTCAGTCTCAAGGGAGGAGAGTTGGAGCTCGCGACCTTTCCGGTCCTCGTCATTCACTTGGCCGCATTCCCAGTCTGCTTTTACGTGTATTGTTCCTCGCTTTATTTTTTCTTGCTCTTTTTCTGTTACTTCTACTACTACTATCGTTACTATTACTATCGCTACTACTATCATTATTATTATGATTATCTATTATCTTTTTATAACTATTATATACTCTGATATCTTTGTTTATTTTTTAATATTTTTTCTCTGTCTCCTCATCATTCTAGTTTTTCACTTACAGCTATCTCGGTTCCGCTAGAATATTCATCTCACTCTTACATTCATTCGTACTGCTGTTAGTATGCATATAGATGTCTTTACTTTTACTCCAAGTCAAGACTAGTAAGCTTGGCCGGTTTTTAATCTATCCGGAGGACATCTTTCTTTTTTTTTAGATTTTTTAACTTCCAACCTGTCGTCTCATCGTATTTTTTCATCGGCTTTTTTTCATTGTTTGCTGTTCCTTTTTCTTTTCATCCTATTCATTTTACTTTGCTTTACTGTACTGATCATATACAGATATATATTTATTATTATTATTATTATTATTATTATTATTATTATTATTATTATTATTATTATTATTATTATTATTATTATTATCATTATTATTTAAATATAAATACATGTAGAGATATATTGACAAGGGAGCTTGTAACCCCTGCCAAAAGAGAGATAACGTTGAATGTTCAGTGCCTCTCTTGAATATGCATGATGACAAACACGCCACGCCGTATAGTAGACTACTATAAAGCAAAACTAAAGCATAACAATTACAAAGAAAGTAACATTGCACGGTATTCAACGAGTGGAAAAGTGAAGCTAGTAACTCTGTGGTCCGGCGAATTTTTCCGAGCGTGCCACGAAACTGGCTTCCAATTAAGACAAAAGACATTTTTTCAAAAACTAAAGTAATTATATGCATTTAATTAGTGCACGAAACATGAATTTGAGGAACTATAATTTCTCTTTGTTGTAAACGTTACATGGTTGTCCGAAAAATTTAAGCATGTGTTTTTATTACCTCTTTAGTAAGAAATTATTTTTCGAAGTTATTTTATATTGAGTAGAAAATTACTTTGGCCTATTTTGAACAAAAATTCATATTATTAATTTTACAAATTACATAATATCCTAATTGTTTTAGATCGCTCTAAAACTTGGAAATTAACTAAAATTTATGATAGTTTAATCCAATAACTGCACTCCGAGAATTTGATATTGATTTAAAAATTTTCCGGCAAAATTCGACGATTGAAAAATATTCATTTTTACTAATGAAAATTTTATAATTAAAAAAATACATTTCAAGCTAAAATTTTTTCGAGTGTGTTTATTTTTTTCAACTATTATTTCAAATAAAAATATGAAATCGAGATGATCGAAATGATAAAATAAATAACGTAAAAATGGCTGGATATACTGGCAATAAATTACGATGTGGTAAATTTTTTTTAGATTGATGGTAAAACCATGGAGGTTATATTTTTGGATAGACAAAAATATATAGATATTATTCACGTGGGAGCGCGTATACGTATTCAAGCTAGAGAATTATGTCGAGATTCTACTGCGTATAAATACGCGCAGCTTGATAATTACTAAACCTATATGCTTCTACAAATATATATACACAGAGAAATATGGTAGGATATCAGGATCAGTAGTAAGCACATGATGTTGACTTTATGCATACGGATAATCCTAAACGTGTCATAAGTAAAATGCCGTGGGGCAGATTGTCAAGAGAAGTGCAAAAGTACTCATACCATCGAGAATCAAACGCTTCAGGGAATTGAGGAAATTCGATCGTGCAAGTCGTTCTATTCTGCTGAAAATGTATTATATGTAACCGTTGTTCTGAGAAACTAGAAGCGTCAGGTTGCATTTATTTTTTCCTATCTAACGTAATGTGATCCAATGCAATGTATTTATTTTTTTTAATTCCGTTTTATTGTTTGTTATTGGAAAAATATGAAACCATCTTTTTTTTTCTTTTTCAATGAAATTTTATCACAAATTGTAAAAAAAAAATATTATTACATTGAAGGGATGAATATTCACTTTTAATACTGGTCTTGTTATATCATCAGACTCAGGTCAAATACGGTTTTGAGAATTACAAGCAATTAGTAGTAATCAAGACTAATGAGAGCTTTAATAAATCGGTGCAACCAAATCCCTCGTAATAGTCTGATGAAATTCGTCTAGTAGGATTGACAGAGAATTTTAGTTGTAAGCTGCATAGAGAATGGAGATATATTCAGGTGGTATATTATCGACGAACGGCAACGCATTGAAGCTTTATGGCTCTCAATAACATTTTTCTATGCAGATTTTATTTGAGTTAATTTCACTACTCTTGATGCCTGAGCGCTCGTAATTCTCTGGAGTGTTGGTTGTGGGTTGGCCCGAAAAAAAACTCAAATCTCCAAGCGAGGGAACCTCGTTACCAATGACGATGGATAGTGATCTAGTTCCAGTACAATTGCCGGTCAACTGGTCGCTGCAGGGTTGTCATTTTCGTGTTCACTATAGGTCATTATTGCATCCATCCTGTAAAATAAAAACTAAACGATTTCTATCGAATACCAGCTATTTTCCGAGTTCGCACAATTTAGTATCATCTGGAGTGAGATCTTTAATCATTTAATCTTCATTAAGAGAGATCAAATAAGCTCATCTGCATCTACCGTGTTCTGCATACGCTGTAGTGTGTAAAACACTCGTAAAAAATTTTCCGCTGCTTGTATTCAACATTTTCCATTTCAAAGATTTTTTCTTCTTTCTCTCTTCTTCTCGCCTTCTCCTCAACATATATAGAATAAGAACGTCATGAAAAAAATAAATCCTGACTCTTTCACACTTTGTGAAGCAACAGACCACTCTCGCATATATAACTTTGGCGCATCCTCCAGAATTTTTACCGTTACTTTTTCTTTTTATACACATTGCTTAACACGCCGTTGCGCAATCTTTCACCCTCGTTTTACCTAAGAATCGCAATCCATCCGTATAACGAGCTTCTCTTGCCTTGTGTCTGCATATACTGAATTTTTTCTTCTTAAATTCCTTCCACATAAGCGCTCCTCTCTTTACTAATATATTAATATACGTAAAACTTTTAGAAAGTTAACGGTATTAATTTTTGATTTTTCGAAAATCCACCTCAAACAATAACAAACTTTTTATCGCACTTGCAGTCACTATTCGGTAGTGAAAAAAGATTTGACTTTTTGTTGGCCTTCTTAAAGTAATAAAAAAATAAAAATAAAAACAGAAAAAGGCAAGTTCTGCAGAGGTAGCAGCAGCTATAGCTTTTGACGTTGGTAAAACTATAAACCTTATTGTCGGGTTTCTTAGCTGTTTTTGTTTTTGTTTTTTCTTTTGTTTATTTTTTTGCTAAGACGAAACTCAGCTTTCACCCTTCACTTTGTACCCAGTTCGAAGAGTAGTCTCGCAGTAGACAAGTTCAGAGTCATGCACGCCACAACAATGCGCTAAGTTTTCTTCTCTAAGTTCTGTTCTGTCGTATGGTTTGTCTTATTCTCTTTCTTCGAACCTCATAAACTTCTTCGGTCTTTCTCTTTTTGCGAATCTAAGTATTTATAGACTTGGTCCTTCTTTAACCTCGTAGAGTTTATAGTCGTCTGTCGCATCGAAAACTCCAGGAGGAAAACGAGGACGAGGACGAGGACGAGATTTAACGAAATCCTTCGTTGAGAATAAACGAGAAGGCAAACGGGAATAAAGAGAATATAAAAAGGGTAGTGAATAAGATAAAATATACCAGCACCACGAGTTTTCCTGTTTGCATCGTCTCACAGTCGACAGGACGCTTCCGCAAACGTAAATCGAAGGAAAACGGCTTTTGGCGATTGTTGAACCGACAGAAACGCCCATTACGATTGAGTAAGGATATTTAGGTATTTTCCAATAAACCACACACCCATAAACTATAAATTAAACTATTTAAATTTTCAACAGCATTGTTTTATCCTTTAACCGAAGTCACATCAATTATTGCATCACATCTCATATATGTTTTCTTCTTTGTCTTCTAAAAGTAATTTGTTTTTTTTTATTTAATATAAGTAATTTTCTATTTTCCGAGCTTGAGAGTGCAGAATATTTGAAAAATGCCATCTCGACGTAACGCAGCAACTTGCTGCATGTGTACCAAGAAAGTGGATTCACTCATCATTTTACATTATTTTTTTGTTCATGGGTAGCTCTCGCATACCTCTCTTTGCTTCCACAGCCTTTGTGCGCCAGATTTTACCCGTAAAAAAAAATTATATTTTATGTCGACATTCTAATGAGATTTTGAATTATGCTGCATTTACTTAACCCAGATTAACGCGAGCTCGAACTCTCACCAGAAGAAAATAAAAAAAATTATTATATAAATTATAATGCTATTGCGGGTGAAGGGTATTCTATCATCTCAAAAATATAATAGTATAATTGGAAGGTAATAGGCGATAAAGTCTTAGCTTTGATATTTTTATAAGAAAATTCCGCTCGTATTTAAAACTATTATGCATTTTACATTAACTCCTAGTCACGGTTAAAAATATTCTGACATTTTAATCTTAAATTTAAAAGTTTCAGTGTTAGTGATATTATGTCATTGTTATTATTAACTTATTATTTTCTTAAATACCTCGTTTTTCGGATGCTATTTTAACCAACAAGACGTTTAAAGATAACTGTCTACATAAAATATATTTCATAAATACTTTACTTTACAATCAAACGTTTATTTTCTTAGCAACCTTCGCTAGTAAAAAAGTTTACAAAGAAAAACAATTTCATTATGCACACACGTTTTATGTATTTATATTTGAAAGAAACAAACCAGCAATACTATTATTTTTTTTTTCTATTTTAATAAAACAATTTTAAAAAATTTTCAAATATTCTGTGAACTACCTTTGTGTTCTGGCTTTTATATTTTATAAAAACTTTTCTACTTCATGTCGGTTGTCGGTTTTTTTTTTGTCGGAGGTACGCGTAAAGCTCTATATTATTCATCGATCCTCGCGAGTTACTGGGCCAATAAATACTTACTCACGTGCAGGAAAAAGAACGGAGATTAGGGGTAAAAAAAATTAAAAATCGCGTTTCTTTGAGCTTTACACAATTTTATGTGAGAAAATCAGACAGATTTAAAAGTAAGTTATTATGGCAAGTGAAAAATGTTAAAAATATTAAAGATGACGAGTAGAGTGAGGTAAAAGAAAGCAACATTATTACTTCAATATTACCGAATGTCACGAGATGCAAGAACGTCCATATTTAGCTTTTATTCGTAAAGCTCATTCAAGAATGTGTGAGTCAGTATGTAAGAGTATTAGGTTTGTTGTGTATCAGTACACATCAGATAGCTGTATAGTTGTATTGCAGCCTGGCACACAACGCGACGTTATTAAGCCATCTCTTACCGGTTATATCCTTCGGTGAAGTCGAGTGCCAGCCGCAAGGGTCGAATTCGACCTCAAGCCAAGCACCTAACATCTAAAATCTAGATCTACGTATACGCCTCACTGCCTCTCACCACTGAACTTAGTAAGCGAGAAAGTACTCTCAGTGTAGTTGAGAGAGTAAGTTCTGTACAAAGTGCACTGTGGAGGAAATACTGCACAGTGAAGAATCAACGGCTGACCCTATGTGGAATGTTTCTACTTCTACTGGCTTACAAAACGCTACCGCCGAGATGCTAAGAATTTATGCGTGACATTTACATCCTGCTTTCAACGACTTAAAAGCTTTAAAAACGACAACTGTTACGACCTTTTTAACTTATTTATTATTATATATCTTCATTCTGCTTTATTATTATTTATTATTAATTGCGTTAAAATAACTCACTAACTTTATAATAAATTTTGTTATTAAAATACTTTTTTAATTTTTATAGATTGTGCAGGTTAATTTTCATTCTTAATTACTTTATTAATTTAAGAATTTATACAATTATTAGTAAATTAAAATTATTTTCCAAAAAAACAAGGAATAAAAAAATATTAATTAAACTTTTAATGGTATTTAAGTCCTGCGAGTAATAATTCACGTAAAAGAGATTTTAACTTTATTTGATTAATAAAAAAAAAAAAATAAACTAACTTTCGACATTATTTTCGCAGGTACCGCGCGGTACCATTACTATTAAGTGAGTTAGAGTAAAAATTCTTATCACGGAGTGAACAATTTCAGTCATTAATAACTTGAATTACCAATTATCATGAGACCGAGGGTCCGCAAAGTTGATTTGATGTTTTAGGCAAATGAGAGGAGTGTAACACACCTCAAAGCAGTGAGTATTGTGTGTGTAAATTGAGTATTCACACATTGTTGTCAGCGAACGTGGTACAATTTACAATGATCTAATGTTATAGTTTGTAACATCAAAAACAACATTCACCTCCTGACCACAGGCTATTGTAACCCGGCTGTCTTCGTCATCAGTTTCAACACACTGTGAAGTCCTTTCAATGAGTTCCCATTACTGAGTATAATATGTGCCTTCATCAACTACTAAATCATTCGTAATCAATCACTCAAAGGATATCTGGTTCAATTGATGCTGCAGTAATTTATTTCGAGCGGCATCGTCCATTTACTTTATTGACATTATATCTGACTCCATTCCTTGCATTTGAATTCATTTTAATTAGCGATCAACAATCAGCATGTTATAGGTAATTTGTAATATTGCTCGTGATAGTTCTCATAAGCATTATTGATGTTTTTTTCAATACATTGAATAATTATTTTCAATCAAAGTTACAAAGCATGCAAATAGTTCCATAGCTTTCGATTAAGTACGGAAATTTTTTATGGAAATTGACCTCAATACGTTTACCGGAAATTATTTTTTTATGTACTTGAAATCAAGTTCTTTTTACGATAGTTTACTAGAGATGAATTTGCTTTCTACAATACCCAGTCGAAATATTTGACGGAAATTGAACGTTTTTTAATATAAATAAAACATTCTCAACATTTTAAACGTAAATTGAATGCATTAAAATTTAAAACAAAAAGAATATTAAAAGTGAAAGTTACACGTTTTTATTGGATTAAAGTTTGCATTGAATAAAATGTAATGAAATCTATCCAAGCTGGAAGTTAAGATCTATATATACTTTCATTAATTATATGCTTTAAGGAGGAAACATATTGCAATGCATAACAATAACCTAGAAAATTGTTTAATTAACTTCCCATTATGGAAATCAATGATGATCAAAAATTGGGAAGTTATTTGTTTTACTTGAAACACATTGGACTTTTTTTAATTGCTAAATCGTATGTTATTCAAAGGTTTTAGATAGCTTAGTGCTCTTGTCAGATTCAAAATTTTATAAACATTATTCCTGAACTCGTAGATTAATTAAGTCTGTTGGGACGTAAATTGTGGGAACGGAAATAAATTTTACAAAAGTAATCAAAAATTGATTTTTTCAATCGAGTAATCTGGTGTTAACTTCATTTTTTGTCTTCAATTTTTAAAGTGAAATTTTTTGAACTTTCATGAAAAAAAAATTCACAATCCCTACCAACTTACGATCATTTTAATCGAAAAGATTCTTTTAATGTCACAAAGTGCTGGTTTTTTAATTCAATCTATATAAAGTGTATTTTAACGATCTATAAATAATCCTACAAAAATTACATTGTGTTCTTACGAGATTATTATTTTTTTTTCAAAAATTTTAATGAAACTCTTTCAGCAGTCTTCTAAGATCTCAAAGTGACTTTTAAGGCGCTCAGAAGCACTATAACTTATTCATTTATTTAAAGCACTTCAATAAACCTGTGTTTGTTAAAAATTAAAATTTTGCATGTAATAGTCTACCGTAAAAAAATGAATTGTCAAAGAGAATATTTTTACAGATTGAAATATAGAAGTCGCACAACTCGACCATTATTAATTTTTCTATGCGTATTCACAAAAGCAAAATTCAATTTTAAGGAAAATCAATAGTGATAAAAAAAAAAATTTATTTTTTTCTCCACTCGGAAATCTTCACTATCTTCATCTTTTATTTCGGACACATATTTTGAGAGTATAAAAGTAAATAGTCTGTCCGTGGTGTGTATTTATCTTCCCCAAAGATTCTAATATTTCACAGATATTTCCCATTAGCTCATAATCTTATTTATGGGTATCGTAACTCAAAACATTTGACCTAAATATTGTCAGAGCTAGCGGATGATCATTAAATAATAAACAATAAATAATTCATAATTTTATTTATGTATAATGATTTAATCAAATGGAATATTTGGCAATAAATACTACTTAAATTTTTGAGAGGGAACATTAAATAAAATTTTAGTATCAAACAAAAATTCTGCAATATGAGTAACAAGTTACTCACGGAAAAAAGTAAACTGTAATAAACAATAGTCAATTTGTAATAAGTAATAAGATCAACTGCTAAAAAATACTATTTCAAATAGTAAAATCGTGATTTTAATAATCACTATGTAATATTTATCATTTAAACAATGTTTGAAACTATAAAAATTAACCGGAATCCGAGTGAATTTTACAGTTTACTTTTTTCCGTGCATGTATAAAATGTAAATATTCAACTAATAACTTCAATCAGACAGAATAAATTTATTATAAGCTTATAATTATTGATTATACCAACATTTAATTAAAAACTTTTATCAATATCCTGTACGTAAAAAAATAGGGGCTGCAACATGATACATTTCTGGGGTAGTAAATCATGCGGCAACAACAGGAGAATCCTGTGGCAGGCAATAATCATAATAATCATTCAAATTTTATAACTAAGAAGTAAATTTCACTTCTATTTCACTCTCGTTGTTCAGAGTAACAGAGTGAATTTTTTATATTCTTCATATATATGATATTTGTGGATTATATAAAATATATAAAAAGTTCACTCTGTTTCTTACAGTGTAGTTGTGAAATTAGAATGATGATATTATTATTATTATTATTATTATTATTATTATTATTATTATTATTATTATTATTATTATTATTATTATTATTATTATTATTATTATTATTATTATAATTATGGTTGCCTGTCACAGGATTTTCATGTTGCTACCACAGGAATGTATTATGTTACAGCCCCTATTTTTTTCTGTGTGTAAATGATATATTATCATTATGAAAAGAAAAAAAAATTATATTAATATCTTATCAAATATATTTAAATTCACAGCACGCATTCGAGTACTCGAGAATCCGAGACTACCTTCATTGGTAGACTTAACAATCGCGGGCTATCATGTTCCAACACTTAATTCCGGCTCTGTTATTCTAAACCTAATGAACCCAGGCGTAGCGACGTATCAGGATGAGATGACTTGATTTAACGGTGATGAGGACAATCCTCTTAATGGTTGACTATTCCGTAAAAACGGAGTAATTTTCGCGAAATATGAGTCTCTTTACCGGAAATGGAACTGTTAGGAGCTTTACGGTAAGATTATTGAGATGGTAACTCGGCGATACTCTCAAGGCGACCACCAGAGACACTTTTTGCGTTTAATGATGCCATATAAAAATTTATCACTTTCTTCTTTTGACTGTTTTTGTTGTTATTTTTGTGCTAAAATATTCATTTTTGTGAAATATTCAGTTTTTATTCATGAAATAATATACGTTAACTCTCTCAATAAATTTTTATTGTCGTTAACTAGATAACGATCATAAATGCTGTTGTGATCCGGGTAGATTTTTAAAATTTTCAATTAAATAAAATATCAACTATCAACTTGTTGTTAATTTATTTTTAATTTGAAAGTACTAAACGGATGATTTAAATGAACATTGTTGTCTTGCATTGCAATTTATTATCACTGAATGTTTGGATGTACGTATGTAATAAATAACTTGACATTTATAAATAAATTCTAGTGCTATATAAAACTCAATAAATTAATGATAACGTTCGTTAAAATTAGAATGATAAAATCATTTGTACGGTCGTTAAATTGAATGAAAAAAAGTTTTAATTGACTATAAAAATGTTTAAATTTTAAATTCACATTGAAGTGAAATAGCATCTGTGAGTAGAGAAAGAGCGGAGAATCCGCAATGACAATCGATCCACTTGAATCGAATTCAATTATATTTTAGCGTTTATTTAACAGATGTAACAAAAATTTTTCGCGACACTGCAGAACTATAATAGTCGATTTTTCACCAATTCCGGACCAATTACTTTTTCCCGGAGGCACGATGCCGCGCCGGAAGTAGCCAGGGTGGTGATGGCAATCAAGTATTTCCAAAGCGAGCGCTCCTCTCTTTCACGTTCTCATACCACGCTCGATTCATTTCCGTCAGTTTGACTCTCGACGTTAAAAGCAATTGAATTAATACCGAAAAAAAGTTAAATATCAAATACATTTTTAGCCATTAAGTTTTTTACAATCGATCGCTAATATAAATTTATATTTTCTACTGATGCAATTATTTTTGAAATAGTTAATTTAAACAATTGAAAATTTGAACTCTTTTGATACGTTTGCACTCAAAAACAACTAATTCTTTCGAGAGAAATATTCTTGATCTAAGATGAAAATTATTTTCAAGGAAGCCGTTGATTTTAGGCCATGAAACTCAAAATATTTTTCTGGGTTCAAGAATTTTTTTTCAATCAAATTAATTTTTGTCAATGTATAATTAATTTAGTTTTCCGTTAAGAATTTTATATTCTTGGTGTAAGAAAAAGTGACGGGTGACTTTTTTCTTAAAGTATAGAAAATAACAAATTCGAGTATTTTTGGGATTATTGAAACAAATCGGTAATAATTTAAATCAATGTTTCTGAATCAAGAAAATAAAAGTAAATAAAATTCTCGAGTAAAGTATAAGCTATTTTATTTAAAAGCAATGAAGCACTTGGTGTAAGACGAAGCTTCTCGAATGAAGAATTTCATCTTTCCATTCAAGTTTTATGTTCTTGATTTAAGACTAAATTTCTTCAATTAATTCGAATTGAAAATCTCCAAGCAAAAGTGTAATTTTAAATATATTTCTCTTGAATCAAATAATTTTCTTTCAATGCATCATAAATATGATGCATAAAATGTCCGCTTGAGAAAAAAAAAGAGAAGAAAAATCAAGTCGTTTGATAATATTAATAATTGTAACAAGTGACAAGTTTATGACGTAAAATGTAATATTGGAAAGATAATTAATTCGGCATATCATAAAGTTACAGTATTAAACACCATTAGACATAAAGTGAGATCGAGAAAGTGAGAGAGTCGGTAGTGAGAATGGTTTTCCAAGGCGCCGCCGGAAGCACTCCCAACGTCGGAAGTTACACATCGATCGCTTTTCCAACTGGCCAAAGGGGAGTTGAACGAGAATGAGGACGAGAAACCCGGTAAGAGGAAGATAGTGAGAGTAAGATAGAAAGGAAGGTGGAAGACACATTACCTGGCTGAGGGTTCCTAGGTCGCAGAGCTATCTCCTCGATCAGGAATAGATTAAGCCCAAGTTCCGGATACAACTACGCCGGAGAGCACCTCCACTTCCGCTGGGTACGATCAGGTTGGAGTACACTCTTCAATAATTATTTCCTCTTGTGATCGCCACCTGATTCCAAAATTTACTTTGTAACACAAATTTTTAATTTATTCTTCTTCTTCTTAAACATATGCATGCTTTAAATTAATCAATATATGGTATCCTTTGCCTGAAACTTTATAACATTATTTATTATATTGTATTTAATTGAGTATCAGAGTGAAGTTAATTAATTCGAGATGTATATCGGCCGTTATGGTAATATTTCAACCCTTAAGTAATAGGTGTATTATATCACTCAAGAATGACATTTGGTATAAATGGTCCTTTAAACTGGCGGGTAGGTCGTGAAAATGTAAACCAACAACAGTAAAGCCTTTTGCTTTGAACTATAAACCCTTTTGCATACCCGCCCACACATCGCCCTCAGATACCAAATACCAAGTTCAACACCGCTGCATTCAGTGGCTTTGTACTTTACATACCTCCTCCCTACATTCCCTATACTCCATAACTTTACTGTCAATACAAAATGTTACTTCACCACCAGACTTCTCTACCAAATAATATTTCATACAATAAACTCTTCTGATTATTGATTTTTATTTCCGTTAAATGTTAAACAGCAACACCTGTGACGAAACAGGATGCTGAAGTTAAATAAATAAAACTATTTTTCGCTGATTATAAAGCTTGAATTGAAAATAGTCGGAGACAAAGTACTACACTATTTTGAGACGAAAATAAATTTATATCCAGAATTGTTTAATTTATTGATGAACCTGAGCATTATTTCTATTTATACTTATGGCAGAAGTAATAGTACGAAAATTCTAATTTCAGAAAGTTAATTTTATGGAATTTAATTACAGTTATAAATTTAAATGTCCACAAACATTGATTCCAAACGTTGACTTTAATTTCTTCATGAATTTTTGATTTGACTATTTCTGAATGCCATTTGGAAAATGAATTATTATTTCAAATCTTAAATATAATGAATAGACGTTTCAAAATTGAACTCATGTATTCTGCATTATTAGATAATATTAATTTGAGTATTCATCAGATAAATCTACCTAAAATGATATACGTATATATGATACAGGAATTTGTAATAATCGAATTGATTGCTACAACGTAAGCGGTGTAAATTTATCAAGTTCTAAATGATATAGCATTATTATAATAATAAAACTTTAAATATAAGTATGTCAAATATTTTAGAGAGATGACTATAAATGTAACTCGTAATTTGTAACATAAGTCATGAAAGACAGATTAACTTAACATCTTAAAATAATTAATGTTTGATAATGGAAATAGCTATTAGATTGAATTTCACAGTGGGAATTCAAGTGCAGAAAAAGAAATTGAATAGTTAAAATTAAACGACAATAGGATGGTGTTATAATGACGTGGAACTTTTGGAAGATAGAATAATTTTGTCGGGTGCTCGTTCTTGTTGCTACACTGTCACGAGATAATTAATCGTAATTATTCGTCTAATTACTGACAAGGATCCGATAACGCGATGCAAAAAGTGTGCTAAAATTAGCTCAAACTATGGTTTTTATAATGAGGTAACTTTATTATGTACAACGTGATCATCAATATTTTAGAAATAATTACTTGATAATACTCAGGGGATTAAATTCCTTGGAGGTTTCCGGTATAATTGAATAACTAGTTTCACTTTAAAAGTTTAATTGTCTGCATGAAGTACAACAATAAAAATTTTAACATAGTGTTGAATGTAATGTACATTATCAATATATTTTAGAGAGTAAGAAAAAATTTATCTCTAAAGTATTTATAAGATGATATAGATTTTTTAGTTAAATTTAGTATCATTGAAAAGGTCAACTTACATTTGTGCCTTTTCAAGGTTTTCCATGCTTTCAGCAATAGTTAATTTGTTATAACAAGTTATAGGAGTCGTTATAAAGTAAAATTGTGCGCTAGATAAAATTTGTTTATTTATTTAGTTTGTTTTGTGAATGATAATGATGTTATACGTCAAATATTAGTCCATATAATTAAGAAAATGAGGATCATTTTTATGACGAGCATATTTTTGTTTTGAAAGGTTTGATATATATTTTCATAATAGTAAGTTTTTGATGTTAAATTTTAAGAGGAGCTTTGAATAATTTTCTGGTTCTATAAGTTTGTTCCTTCATGTTTGTCCATTAAATTATTGGTAATAAATTCTGTCACAGCAATATTCTTTTTCAAATTAACTTTAAAAGTACCCAAACTAAATTTATTGTGATTAAAAATGTTAAAAAATCGTTAATCATTAAGCCAAAGTTCGACTATCAAATAGTAACTACAGATTGCTAGTTGAAATTAACTTGCTGGTTAAAATCAATTTTTCCAAGACCAATGACCGGAACGTTAAACTCATCCGGAAAGGTATTTTCTGCATGTATTCAAGAAATGTATAAAGCTAAATCGATTTCAGGCTATACTAAAGATATATACTATATAGTCGTGTGTACTATTCGTGTTTACGTCAGTGCAACTTGCACAAGTTGGTACTTTATTTTCTGATGACGAGTATGATAAAATTAATATGACAGGTAAATTTAAATATAATGACATTGTGTACAAATACTCCATTATTAAAGTATTAAATTTCTAATAAAAATTCATAATAAGTAAATAATTCTTGATGAATTTGAGTTAGCGAATAATTCGACTGAGAATTATGATGCAAAGTAAAGAATTTTTTATTGAATTTTTTTTTTTTTTTTAGGCGGTATAAAAACTTTTTGCACTCGAACCGCCCTCGCTAAAAGCCGTACACTATATTCTTTTATAAACAGATATATATGTGTGCATGTATGTGAAGATATACAGTTATGTACTGTACAAATTGCACGAAGACAGTTCGGACATTTGCAGAAGAGTGTACAATGCACAGAGAAATACAGAGAAAGCGAAAGAGTGAACACTAAAGACAGAGAGGAAGATAAAATGAAGAGAGACTCACGAGCATAGTTACCAGTGGTAGTAGTAATACTTGGAGCCTTCGCGGAAAATCGACGAAACTTTTGCGAAGGGGTAAATTAACGAGGCTAATAAAACTCGGATCGCCTCTGACGCTTTATCGTGAGAATTTTTTTTTCCACCCTTCTTTATTAGCTCAACTGTTCATGACTATCCTTTTTGCCCTGAATTCGACCGTTTCAACAGAATTAAACTAAGAAAAAATAAAACTAAATAAAAATAGACAAGGAAGGAAAAAAAATTATAATAATAATAAAAAATAAAAGTAAATCGGCGCTTTTTAAAAAGCTTGTTAAAAACAAACTCTTTAGTTTTTTCATTCTTATTTCATTTGAGAAAGCTTTTTTGCTATTCGTATTTTCTGAAGTTGATGGAACGTGGAGAAAAGCTATGCGGTTATATTGACGAGAAGTAATCACGAAAGCAAAGAATTGTTTTAATAAGAATTTCTTACAATTCTTTTACTTTTCAGTGTTCTATAAAAATTTATATTGTACTTTGAATTTACACACAAAAAGATGAGCCTATCATTTTATTATTTTTATTTCTGTTAATTCAACGTTTATTGAAGCGTTAAAATTTGCTTTTAAAAATGAATATCCCGTCGTACTTTAATTTACTTTTTTTATATAACTCCCGAGCAGTTTCATCAGTCGCGGCGATAACCGCGATACCGTCATATCAGAAAATCCAATTTCTAGACCCTACACATAGATGTGCTATACTATAGACACTTATTCTAAATACACATTACTATTTTTTGCTGACATAACCAATTTTATTTAAATCGTATTAGGTTGTAATAATAAAAGAGACTATTTTCCGTCATTTTTTTTTCTTTTAATCTTATTTTCGCCTCGTATCAACTATAATTTGAAGTAATAAATACCATCGAGATTATTCGGTTCCTTTGATATTGAAAATTTAACGAGCATGAATTTTTTATTTCCATTATATATAAATAGCAAAGGTATTAAAACACAAGCATACTTGAACGGCGCTGGATATTGGCTGTTATCGAAACGTATATTGCGTGTAATACGAGATAAAAAAAAAACTATATATTAAACAGGAAACAATAATATAAAAAATATACGGTTTATTTTTCATTTTATCTACTGAAAGATAAAAAATTTTTCTGTTTAATGTTTTATTCGAAATATCTTTAAATGTGATAAAAGCTTATACTTTTAACGTAAAAATAAAAAATAATAAACAAAAAATTTGTTTATCTACAGAAAAATATTGGAATTCTCAAAAGAAACAAAAAAAAAACAGAGTAGCAGAATAGTGAATATAAATATTGCATTATGTATAAAAAAATTTTCATTTTCCTATCATTACAATGGAAAGCAAAAACTGAAGGCATGTTTGCTAATATAAAAAGTGAGTTCATTTTTGAGTACATGTAAATTTTGAAACAAAAAAAGATAATTCATTTGTTGAAATAACGGATTTTCGCATCGTTGAGATTTAAACACCGGATGACCTGGATATGCAAATGTTATCTATTTTCTTTACTTTTTTTTCATCAAATAGAAGTTGAAACAAATAAAAAGGTAAAGAAAAACTCGGACAATACCATTTTCACCGCACGTTCACAGAGACGAGACGTTAATCCGCTTGGAAGTCCACACTTGTTATCGAGAGAGAGAGAAAGAGAGAAAATAAATTATCTCATTTCTGTTTTTTTTTTTTTTTTTTTTTTTTTTTTTTTTTTTCATGTTAACTTCACCGTAACTACTGTACTATATTCATGCTGACCATTCAGAAAATGAAAAAAAAAAAAAAATAACATTCTGTTAATATTAGATTATTATATAATTTCATCCACTGTTGGACGATCTACGCTGTTAGGTTAATTAAACAAATTACTGTATAAAACACAAAAAGTAAATCCATCAAATATATTAAAAAAAATTATGGATGAATTTTTCCATTAGCGTAGAGCGTATAATTAAATAATTTCTCCTAATTAAAAGTTGTGCTGCCGTGTGACGTTGTGTTCAATGGGTGTATAAACAAATGTGCAACGTTTGTGTTCATAATACAGTGCATCGTATAGTATGGTGCGGAGAGAGTAAAACCTAAGCATATATATTTATATAAATAGAGTTAAAGTCTCGTCATACATCACATTGTCGTTTCTTTTGTATTATATATTTTATAAAGCTTCAAACATATTGTATTACCTATGTCGCAAGCTGTAGCAGCACCAGAGCAGGGAAATTTGAGAAATGCATGCAACTTTCAATAAAAAAATCATTTTTTACTTTGTCACTCAAGAATAAAATATCAAATTTCTTTTATTAAAATCCTTTAAGCTACAATACTTTTGATGAAACAAATTTATGCATTGTGTATAAATCAAACGGTGTCTAGTATCAATTTTAATACATAATAAATATTCTTCAACTGTAATAAAATGATTAGTTATTTTTATTTTATTTCATATCTGTAATGTGAAGACGAAATCCTTCATATGATTTACATTCCAAATGATTATCCGCGTTGACGATTGAAATAAAAAAGAAAAAATTAATATATATGCAAGGATGTTTTTATTTTTTATTGCATGTATTTCCTCAGGTAATTTGACTTTTAAATTTCTCCGAGACTTGTGTGTAAAGGGTGGTGGTTTTTCATCGACATTCGAGCGCACGTCGTATCCGCCGCCGGTTATTGAGAAATTTCTCTAGCGGATTTTTCGTACTCTCGAGAAATGGGAACGTAACCAACGTGCGGTTGCTCTGTACGGATACCAAGAAATTCCGAATACGAATGTCACGAGAGAATTTGCACTTGGGTGCCGAGTTGCATACCAGAATTTTATAGACTTTACTGCAAGTCTAGTTCTAGTACTCCACCTTGATCATACTTTATATTTCTTTATAATAAAACATTTTTTATTAGTTATTAAGTGCGAGTTTTTCCTGGCGAAATTGATACTACAAATTTTATCGGGCGAGAAGAGCCATAAAATATAGTGAATAAAGAATTTCTTATTAATTTTTTTCAGCATTGCTTAATTTTTAGAATTCATCTATAAAATACCGACTTTTATCCACGCAAATTCAGTCTTTTTCTTCAACATAAAATTCTTCGTTCCCAGACAAGTATCATCATCATATATCTTATTTCACAAAGATATTTTTTGAGAAAAAAAAAGACTTAAAATTTGCAGAAAATAAAAAAAATTGTTTTTTTTTTAATTAATAAAAATAATTTATTATTAACAAAATGCAGCGCCACCTGTTGATAATACATTTTACTTTGTTAGAATATTTTAGATGACGCCACCTATTGTCAGTCTATACAAATAACATGGCAGCTTTTCAATTGTTTAAAAATGCGCAAATGCAATCTATTGGTTTTTGGCTCCTAGAAAGTTGTAACTCCGAGCGGAGCGTGTGTTTTCATACACGAGCGCCTAAAGCCGTACCTAACGTAACTAATAAAATATTTCGCACAAAATCTTAATCATAAAATAAATAGTTTTATCATTACATGGAAATAAGTAAATGCAAATTTTTATTAATAGAAGATATTTTATTTTTAGTATTGATAATAATAAATATCAATTTTAATTTTCATACTATTATTTAACTATTCGTTATTCGATTTCAATATTGTGTGAAATATTCGCTCGGTCAGCTAATACAACTATATTTTTTTAATAATTAGACAAAAGTTATTTTGTTTAAAAATTTATGATCTGAGAAATTTAAAAGTTGTCGAAAAAAATTTTACTATAAAACTTAAGTATAAGTACATATTTAAAGCAAATACGAAAAATAAATATAACTTTAAACTCCTTTAAAAGATTTCAGAAACGCCATTTCTTTAATAAGCATTTCTAAACTTATTAATATATTTTTAATACCGTCAAAGAGTTCGAAAAGCTCTCAGCTTAGTACGATAACTTTTCAGGGCAACTCATCATGTTAGTCGCGAGTGTTTTTTTAACAAAAAATATCTAGGTTATCTTTTCTAAAGATTTGCAGCTAAAGATAAACTTTATAATGACACGCGATGTAAATTTAAAAAAGTCCGGACAAGTAATTTGACTCAGTAATTTAAAATCGACTTTCTTCAGAATACATTTACAGCTCTAGTTCTAGCTTCGTACACATGTATATGTGTAACTCAATTTCTGTCTATCAATAAATAAATGTACTTGTCATCTTCAATATTTCTTTCAATTTTTGTTCATTTTTCTTCTTTTCATCTTTTTTATTTTTATGTATTCTTAAACATTTTACCGGAGACATTTCGATCAGTAGCGCGTGACTAGTCAATTTTAAATTCAAAGGCGCAACTAGCACTTATCTATCCTCGATGCATGACTACAGTCTGATAAGTCTCATCTTTATACACTATTATTCGTAATTGAGTTAAATATACAAGTAATAATCGATAAAAAGTGAATATTGTTTAAATTTACATAAATAGAATGGATATAATATTATTATAAAACTAAAAAATACGTGTTGCTGTATTATTACAAGTTGAGTGAGTAAAAATAAATGATAATGGAAATTTCATAGCAACCCGAGTGTAAGCACAGGCAGTGAATCTGAATTTGTCGCGAATATTCTTTTTCTCTTTCTTCTTATCCCACGTAACAGAGAGTGTTAGATCGTCTCTTGGATTGGTTGTTGGCGTTCCATGTTTTTCACTCGCGTGTGTGTTGCATTTTTAAAAGTTACCCGAGCAGGACTCGTAACGTCGACGACGGTCGTATAGCCCAGCTATTTCCACCAAGTGGTACGTGCTCGTCTCGCCTCATGGTGAATATATAAAGAATGCAAGAACCAAGCTGGACACAGTCGGTACTACGGAGAGTTGGATAAAAGTAAAAGAGTATCGCTGTGTACTCATTACCATCCAAAGTATTCTTCTATGCACTTACGAATAGAATTCTTTGACAATAATATCAACTCATGGATAAAGTAATTTTTCCTCAAACAAAAAATTTTTATCTTTGTCTCATTTAGATTTCTTTTTAATAAGAAAATTTTTAGATGTGCAATTTTTTGTTCTCTTTATGAGCTATACGTTAATAAAATATTCACACATGTCTCTTAATCAGGACTGGTATTTGAAAGGTTTTTTTCAATTTAGTTTAAATGATTTAAGAAGATATGAATTGTATGATAAATATAAATTTAAATACACTCGCTTCAAAGCATAAATATACGTTTTATAATTTTTTCATTTTAATTGAATTTATTGAAGCATATCTTCATTATCAGTATCGAGAAAATAGACTCGCAGTTGTCGTTTTTCTGAAAAATAATTTAAATTATTTCATCAATATTCAATATTTCTCTTTGGGTTTATTTCTCAAGCGATTTAAATTGAATTCTATGATAATATTATCGAAATAGTGAAGACTGTCAATAAAACCGACTACTCAATTTATACTTTAATAATTAAAAAAAATAAAAAAAGACAGTAAATAAATAAATATGTAGACTGATAAAAATGCAGAAAAGTCTACTTCGTTAAGTAACAAATATTTTATTCTGCTTACACAAAACAAGAATCTTTTTTTAGTGACATCTCAAGTGAGGAGAAAAGAATGATGTTTTATTGAAGAATAAGATTTTCAATTTATTTCCTGTTACTGAAGCCCATGCAGTTCAAAAGAATTCAAAAGTAAACTTTTATCTTCATTGTATGTAAAGTGCTCCGTTTGAAGTAAAAAATTAATTCAGAGTTGATTGATTTTTTCAGTGTAAATAAAATGTCTGCACGTAATTCTTAATTTAAATTCATACTTATAAAAATTATTTTTTTTTTTAAATTATTAAATTGGAGTAGACAAGCCATTTCGAAGAGACAAATGAATTTAATTGTTATGGGTAGAGAGAATTGAATTCAATTATGAAATTACTAGAAATGTTTTCTTGCATCTGACGCTTTGTAGTATATAGGAACGCGTGATTGTCTAATTCGCGGTACGCTTCTCGGAGCTTTAGTACACCGTTTGAATTTAATTGAAGGCGGAATTTGAGTTGTGAGATTATGTATACTATACTAAGATACGGAATATGAATGAGAGAAATTTATTTGCAGATAATCAAGCATGAAGAAGAGAAATTTAATAACCGTGAGTCAACTTCGCTGTTCTTAGAACGACAAAATTTCTTAGAAAATCACAATCCTGTGATATACACGAATCGTGATTTGATAAAAAGTACTTCATATATTTAATAATATTATATTTAAAAAATGGAACTTAATAATACCTATTGAAAGGATTGAATTTCTGCAGCTCTGAAAATTCTCTCAAAAACTTTATTATATTTTGCAACTTTGATACCTTTAAAAGCTTACGGCTGCACCACAAACTTATTTTATAGTAAAACAGTATTTATTTTATCTTTTTGATAATAATTAAAAGTAAAAAATATCATTATCCTCCCTTCATATAAATAATTTTAATCAAAAATATATCTATATATGTACTCTCTATAGAGAGTGAATGAATGATTTATAAAATCATATAAAATTTATTTTCAAAATCTAATTTTGTATAACATTTTATGTATATTTTAACTATGATTAAAATATATTAAAATGCATAAAAAGAACGAGTTTGAAAATATGTTTCAAACTAAATAAAATATATAGTCATAAAAATATATTGGTATTGAAAATATTATACAATTTAAAAAAAATTTTTACATATTTTTCAGATATATTTTGAATGCATTTCAACTGTAGTTGAAATATATACGAAAATTATCCAAAAATGAGCTATCAAAAATATTTGTTTTTCTATTCATATTTATAAAGTTTTATAAAATTTTACATATTAGTAATTTACCAATTTTTAATATATCTTTTAAACTTTAATTTAGATTTTTTATATAAATATTTTTTATGGGAGATCCTTAAAACTGAAGAAGCAAAGTTTGTGTAGTACTCTGGTAATACCCTGAAGTCATTATCTAACTACAAGTTCGTTTAAATAACCGCAAGCGTCGGTTCAAATTAATACTTTTCTATTTACATCAAAATTGGTCGATTAACTTCAATTTACAGGAAAAAAAAACAACTTCAAAATTTATCAAGAAACTGGTAGAATAAGAATAAGTATTGAAAATAGATAAAGCATTAACAAGAAAAGTTTAGAGTCTAGACTTGAGTACATAAATATTATCTGCGAGAGTGAATTTAATTAAAGAATTGACAATATTAGATACTAAAAATATTTAAAGGCACTTACAAAATGAAGTTAATAAAAAAATAATATTATATTAAAAAAGCATATATACATATGCAGCGACTTTATCCAATTTAATTCAAGCAAATTTATTTAAGTATTTTTTCCGAGTCATGTGACAATAAAATAAATAATATTTATAATAAATTATATTCTCAACAACACAGCATTCTAACAAATATATCCTCCAACTTAACCGTAGCCGAAATCCGTCAGAATTTATACAGACATACATAAACACGAATTTCTTAAAGCTAAATTCAGTAGTAAAGTGAGAGTGTAAGTAAGCTTTTCCTCTACAATGTCAGCGTTAAAAGGTGTATTTTCAACACCTGAACCCCTTGAACCTCAGCCAGCAGCACGTAAGCTCTGCTGGATAACCGCGAGAACTAACCGAGAGAATTTATGAATCTATGCATACGTAATAGGACATACGACTTTGTGCATAGAGACCGCACCACACGGATGTTATCATCGGTATAAATGCCGTTTTCTCAAATAGCCCAAGGCCATACCTATCGGATAAGGAGATAAGAAAAACCTATTTCTATACCCACATATAATTCTCCCTCACATTTGTACATATTCTTTCATATAAATACGATTTTACCCGACATAACAAAATAAAAGTCCGAAAAACTTTGCCAAAACAAACAAATAAACAAAAATAATTCAATATAAAATAAAATATAAGCAGCGAAAAGAAAAACAATTTTAATTTATACAAAGTGTTAATCCGAATAAACATAAGAAATCTCGGTAACGTGTCTGATGTCATTTCAGGCTGGCGTTCATGGGCTTCCATGGGCAGCACACGCTGCACAAAGTTCTCTTCTAGTTCTTCTTCTTCTTCGTCTTGTACTTTGTCGTCAAATAATGCTGTAGTATAAAGTAAAAGGCGTGTGTGTCGCAAGTGTACAAAGATGCACACTGAAACGGTGTAATCTACCCAGTGTAGCATAGCACAGAGGCGCCATGTCGTTACTTCCCGTCTTAGTTTTCCCGCTTCCATATTACCTACCGTGTTCTGTCTGTGCACTACATATTATTACTGGCATAGACACACACATACATACATGAATATGTAGAATGAACACGAGAGTGTAAAGCACAAAGGTGGTAGATGGAGGCTGGTAGTTGTATCTCCTCGACTCCTCGTCGCCCACGAGTGTCTTCTGCGTGAGAAGCGTCGACACGCGAATCACGTTGCACACCCAAGACAACTTAGTACCTCAGCAAGAAAACTTACCGGCGTCTTGTGCACTCCCCCGTCAAATATACACAAAGCGTGTACCTACGTTTTACAGCTCAACTGTGTATATATATGTATATATATTTTGTACATGTATGGCGCTCAAATACGACGTATATACTTGAAAAGTCTGCGCTACATGGGGACGACAGCAAGGAAGCGGTAATGGTTTAAGTTTCGAGGTCGACACCTCGACATCTTCTACTCCTTCTCCTACTTCTATTTCTTCATCATCATCATCTTCTTCTTCTCTTTTACTTTTATTTCTTCTTCTTCTTCTTCTTGTTCTTCTTCTTCTTCTCGGCAACCAGGCCACACGATGACTTTTCCAAGCGCCCGCGGTTTGGTCTTCGTTGAAATATTGTAATTAAAATAGTTCTGTTCATACTTTACCTTTACAAGCTCTATAATAATGTCTATATATATTTACACAGAGCGACAAAGAGTTTAAAGAAAATAAAAACAAAAAAGTAGACAAAAGAACAAAGAGATTGAGAGAGACTGGACAATAAAGTAGTTGGGTACGATCTCGTTGTTAATTTGTCACGAGTAAAACTATATATAAATATCTAAATGTATAGATATATAAAGATGTGGATTTTTGAAATTTGTTTTATTTTATCATCGCACTTTCGCTGGAGCTACCTCATCCGTGATGAATATTCATCCCTTGTCGGTGTACGAGGACGGTTAGAATGACGAGGCGAACCAGTACGAGAGACGAATGGAATGG
Organism: Cotesia vestalis; assembly: GCA_000956155.1. Lineage (NCBI taxonomy): Eukaryota > Metazoa > Arthropoda > Insecta > Hymenoptera > Braconidae > Cotesia > Cotesia vestalis. Next base: position 401,472 of record JZSA01000171.1, read on the forward strand.
ACCTAAAACACACTCACACACCCATCCACACAGACAGAAACACCCCAGCGCCTGAGTTAGTCTCAACTCTTTTATATCTCGAGTCGCCAATTTAAAATGCGATAATCTTTTATCTTTTGTACATAAATAGTACGTGTTGCAATGGAATTTTAATTAAATTAATACTCTACAAAATTTAATTAATTTACTGTCGCTTTTTTTTAGTTTTAGTTTACTTCTGAGGGGCGTTTTTCTCTTTTTTTGTTGTTATTAAACAGCGCCGTTAACACGTTCAAAATAAATATTTGCCTCGGAAATAATTTAAGTTATTACCAACAGAGATTTTCCTCGAGCCATTCTGACCACTTTACGCGTTCACTGCAGAGCACCGTGGCAATTATGAGCATCTGGTGCGCACACAAAATTCACGTATTTAGCTGTCATCAACGAGTTTTCCGGTAATTTTAAGACCTGATAAGACCGAGCTAAACTTCTCTTCAACCGTGATTTTTTTTTTTTATTAAAAAAATATAATTGTCTGATAAAAAGACATCTCGAGTAGAAGCAAAACTCCGGTATCATTTGCTACAGAGGACTTGTTTGACTACCTCTTATGTAAGATTAAATTTATGTATACATAAAAACCAATAAATTAATTTATCTTCCGTAGTTTCTCATCTACGTTAGACTTTACCTATCTAACATAGAGCTGCAGAACGTCAAATGACTTCATACTGATAAAACATACTCCCGCGCAATGCAACTGACGTTCGAAGGATCGATTTAAAGCTTATTATGCGTGATTTACATTACAATACACTTTGTTAAAACAAAATACTATTGATTATTAGTTACTGGTGTGAAGCATCTGAAAATGATAAACAATAACCGATGATTCAGTTAAATACAATCGTGTAATTCCAGACATTGTGTCGTGTATGTTTCTAAAGTTCTCACAGCGTGGAAAATTAATTGGCAAGATTGAGAGCGTGACGCAGGGTTTCGGCGGGCTGATTCTATGGGTATGGTACCCCCCAAAGTGCTACAGTACAATTATATACTACCGCTTGGTAGTGATTCTCTTCGAGAATTAAACTATATACCAGCAAACTGGCGGAAACTTTGGCCCATCGTGCACAACCTTCTCTTATTCTCATCCTCAATAGTCCTCTTTATGCATCTCCTTCTTCATTTTCTCGTCCTTGTACCATCACAATACTCAGCAATATAATCCTCAGGGTTCATGTTTCTCATAGCAACTCTGTTGCAGATAACTGTCTGTGTTTCAGATATATCTGCGCAGTACATGTACTTCGCACAATACTAGAACAATAATTTTCCGAACAAATTTAGCTCTAAAAACTTAGCATTCAAAGTCATTCGGACTTGCAAACAAGTTTACAGGACTGTGGACTAACTCCATACTAATACTAATACCAATACTAATACCAATACTAATACTAATACTAATACCGAGACTTAGACTTAAACAATCTCCGAGAATTTATTGTTCTCTATCTTAGCGAGAGTGTGTGACTCGAAAACTTGAACAACCGAGGCTCGCACGTACAGATTGTTGCAATAGCCCAGCTGGTCGAACATGAAACTCAACAACTGCTGAGTCATCCCTTGTTTACTACATCTAATATTGCAATTTGAGGGATATCATTTATAGCTTTCTCCAATCCGAGATTGCTGTAAAATAAAGTCACGAATAAAAAAGTTGGGACAAGAAAAAAAGGTGGTCAAAAAAAAATAACCGAAAGAGTTAAGAGCTGATCGAGGCAAGAGTTTCATCTTGACGATGGACGTCTAACATCAAAAGTTACGACGTGGTTTATCCGTTTCGCACGATCGCACCTACTACTCTCAGCTACTAGCTCCTGGTACTGTACTGATGCACCCGCCACCAGATCGGATATATACATTTGAGAAATTTTTTTTATTTTATTTTGGCTAAGATTTTATACTTTTTTCACCCTGTGTATAGCTTATTCAACTGGCGCTTCTTGCTAGGGAAATTGTTCGTAAGAACAGATCTCTTTTAGGAGCATCTCGTAAATCTTGTTTCTTCTGAGTAAACTAAATTTGCTCTGACACTTGTTCTTCTTTTTCTTATTCTTCATCTACGTATCTTCATCTTTACTTCTTGTTCATCTTATTCCTTCTCGGTACTCTTTATAATCTCCAGGATGAATAACCAAGTTTTATTATTTATGAAATGACAATAAATTTATTTATGGAAATTTTAAAAAGTCTGATTTAACTCCTGCTATAAAAAATATACCTCCGCACTTAATCATACAATTTATATAATTATTGTGCAACGAATAATAAATTCAGGGATTTTTCAAATAAAACCGATATATATTTTATTTTATAGCCGATAATGTTAATATTATTATTTTATCAAATTTCAATCTATAATTGCTTCTCACGGCCTTGTAACTCATCGCTTTTTTGCTACGAAAAAAATATAATAAATAATAAATATTGATTAGACTATCGTCGTCATCAATATTTTCATCACGTATCGTTACTTATAACTTGGTCCTTTTATAGCGTGATAAAGTATTGCCGACTATTTTTATGTATTGTTGCCTATTCACTTGAAAATAAAACAAAGAAAAGTAAAAGGCAACAATAAAAAATCGAATGAGCCAAGCAAAGAAAAAAAACAGAAACTTGTGATGTAATGTTGATGGGAAAACGCACAATCGCTAAGCCGCTTACTTTCTGGAAGGAAGAGAAGTGTAAAGCTAAAGCACTTAAAAGGCAATTCCAGTTTTACGATCATATCATACTTCATTGAACGTCCATTATTTTCTAGTGGGATTAAATTCGCAATGATGTTTACTAAAAATCAACTGTTCTCGTTAATGCTAAGTAAATACTAAGGTCACATTAAATTTAATTTGTTACAGTAAAGGTCATTTTTACACTGTAAAAAATTGAGAGTGAATTCGAAGTAAATATGAGTTTTAGTTAAAAAAAACACCCAAGTAAAAAATATCCGAGTAAAAAAGTTAAAATTCATTGACACATGGTAATTTCAGGATTTCTTGAAAAATGAATTAGAGAGAATTTCTCATAAAATACTGTTTGTAGAAATTGAAAAAAAAAAAATTAATGCAATTTTTTTAAATTTTATGATTTATTCGGTATATCAAACTAAAGAAAAATACATATTTTGTCATTTTAAAACGAATAAAAATTTGTTAATTTTAATTTCATAAAAAAAATCAATTAATTTCACGCAGTCTTTTTTTTATTAATAATGTAAATAAAATCACTTCCCAAATTTTTTACATTGTTTTATCCATTACATTATAATAATAAAATAAATTACACTGAGTACTTTCATTTGTTTAATTAATGTTTAATCAAAAACAACTAAAAGCATATTTACAGACTGTAAAAAATTTAACAGCAGTCTACGACTAATTACAAATGGTTATTCTAATATATAAATGCAAATATATATCTATATCTGGTGTATTCGTGTAGCATGAAGTCTAGAATTTCGAGTAAAAGAAAGCCTACATTATGTATGCAAGTACCGGGTGCATAGTCCAGAAAGAAATTGCCGTTACGCCGTCTGCATCTTGGGGTCTGCCCTAGTGGTAAAGAGTATGCTCTGCTGAGAGTGAGCCAATCTCACTCTCATAAGCTGAGAAATATATATTTTTAACGATCGATAGAAAATTTAAAAGAGCTACTTTAGCATCTTCTTGGTAGATATACTGATATAGTTATCAGTAATGGAGAGAAAGAAAGTAACGAGCCACTTATGCGAGCTGAGAAAAATATATGAAATGATGCGGACAAAAGTATGCATACATACATTGATGCACACGTAAAATCTTTTATTCATGTATGCATTAAAAAAATTTTGACGAGCTCAAAAGCACCGGGAGAAGAACTTTAGACAAGAATGTATGATTTTCAGCAGATATATATGGCATTATACTCTTCAATCATTCAATCCTTATCGACAAAATGCCACTGACGCTCATCGAGAATGCACTTTCTCGATGTCCCTAGTAATCTTTCTGTCGACATCATCAACGTCGGCTATATTCACCAAAGCCACGTTGGATCGAGCTTTTCATAAGCTCCTGTACTCTAGCTCTGCAGAAACAAAAACTCAATGCTATTAGCCCGTCCAATTCACATTTAGAGAACTCGATGTGTCAAATTTCTATAAAAAAAAAAGCAGTATAACCTTACAGTAGACAACATTGCTAAATATTCAGTAACATATTTCAAAATAATTCAGTCTAGGTAATAAAAAATGGCTTTTCGCGAACTAAAAATACGATAACAATGAATAGAGAAAAGAGTTAAAAAATTCACATAAAAAACAATGTATGCAAACATATGTCCAGCGGCTCTATAAAAACAGTGTGTGCTTTATAACAACTGTATCCGTATCCAGAAAGCTCCATAGTATGGTATCGAAAAACAAAAAAAATAAAAATATTTAGTGTCCTCATAAATCACAATAGACATTGTCAAAATAATATAACGTTCCCACAGTATTACCGCATAGGTGAAAAGACGAGTTTGACATAATTTGGTCACACACCATATAATACCAATCGTGTCCAGTAATAGACTCCTTTCATCATGGGTTCTATAAGCACCGGGGTTAGTTATTACACTTAGCGCGTTACGTCGGCCGAGACAATTTGAGCGCGTGGCCTTAGCCAGCCAGCTAACTACCAGCAGTAGCGATGGTAGAGAAGCAGCATCACCAGCAATTCGGCTAGTAAGTTATCGACTCGTAGATTATCACCAGTACGTGCTCGGAATACCGTTAGCACACGGACCAAGAGACATTGAAGGTATAGAGGACTAAACTGAGAAGAGACAAGAGTAGTGAGTGCATACTGGACCTATTACTATTACTATAGATGCACTTCTCCGAACTCAATCCCTCCTTCTCATTCTCGCTTGCTCACTTGCTCGCTTATTGTCGATGTACTGTTACGTCCATTTCTACGATAACGGCAGGTTATACTGTTTAGCTGTTTAGTATAGTATAGTATAGTATAGTATAGTATGGTAAAGGGAATCTCTTCGTCCGGACATTAACTCCCACGAGAGGGCGAAACTCTCTCGCGTTAATGCCGTCACCATCGGTGCATATAACTGGCACGTGGATACTGCAGTCGCTTAGGCATGCAGCGCAGCTCTAACTCGACTAGCATTATCGTCTAGTTTATGGGATACACGTATACATATCCAGACATTCTCCAAACTATCGCTCAAAGTATCTACGGCTCATCCATTCCTGAGATTATTCACCTCCGCCAGTATCGACAATATAATATTTGTTGATGCGATATCCATGGCTCCTCGTATATCAAATAAATGTGTACGAATAGTTAAGAACCTCCGTACTCGGTATCATACACCAACCAAGTGAAGCATTTCTTTAGATTTTTTTATCTCCCATTACTATTCTTACTTTATTTTCTTCATCTCTGAATGCAACTCGTACAGTCGCAGTTGTAGTCGTACAACCTCAGTATTATTTACGACGTCGTTAAATTCTCATCTCGAGGCCGATATTTATCGGAAAATTGAGCTGACGCGAGAAATGGAAGCAGACGCGATCGACTCGGTTTCATATATACATTACCGTCTATGCTGCACTATACACTGTACACTGACGCTTGCATATGTACCTCATACACATGTATGTATACCTGAGCATGTTTTTCGATGTATCGAGAGGCCTCAATTACAGTGGCAACCACACTGGGACGACGTTGTTCGCAGCGCGACAAGTATAGCGCGTCCTCGACCATAAATTACCATCACACATCACACAGCGGCAGTCAACCAACCATGCCAGTGATCCAAGTATCTGTGTTTTAGCAGGAAAATTCTCAGTGGTGATGTATATGCGTGAATATATATGTGTTACACATACAGTTAGAGTACCGTGATGAAAATCGAACAATTCAGTAGAGGAATATAACGTAAACTAAACGTGTCGAATTCGCAGCACGAAATGAACGTTACGCTGAGCATTGGGTCTCAACGCAAAATGTCTGGCGATCGTGACTGGTGATGACACACGCTAATGTTGACCAGATGTTGTTATGGAAACATGCTATATCATAATTTAAAAAAGCGTATACTCGATCAATTGCATCAATAAATAATGATAATAAAATTAATATTATATCGATACGATCTATATATTATAATAATTTATGTTTTGCGTTATGTGTCCCGCATCGAAATTTAATGAACCACGCTTGATATGATAATACTTATGGTGGTTGAAATATTTTTATGCCTGTTTTGTATCGCATTTTATACATATATACATCTATATGTACATGTATATATTGTACCTTTCGGGCAAATATATATCATCAAAATAAATTTATTGGTTAATCGTGCTACTCTCGCTAACTATAACCGTCGAGCGAACGGGAAAATCATTCGAATAGAAATTGATAATTTTCGTACCTTTATCGTACCTTTATCGCATGAGTTAAATAATTCATTTACGAATTCGACTATTCTGATTTGTCACAAATTATTATCGTATCTAGTCGGTGCATTTTGTAATTTACATACTTAATAATTTTATTCATTATAATCTTATGCTGATAAATAAAGAGACCTTTTTTCGGTCTCTCCAACCACGGAATTTACGAAATTTATTCACGTTAAGATATTAGGACTAAAGGAGGATTTGGTATTTATTTTACGATTCTTCAATATACATTTTTGTTATCCGGGAAATTTATTTGGAAATTTTTTTACTATAAAGATGTCCTGTATACAAGTTTTTTCTTCCAAAAGAAAATATTGTTTTGCTGCATTAAAATTTAATTTACGAATAATTACATTGATCTTATTTAACAAAAAGTAACTCAATTTCTTGTTCATTACTTTTTCAGGGTGCTTGGTATTCAAGCGCAATTTTTTGCGAAAAATGAAAGCTATTATTATTTGTTTATACTAAGAGTAACAACTATGCAATAAAATTAATCATTGTAATTTAATTTATGATCACTGAAAAAATTTGAATTTTAAATCGACATTCTTGGAGTTTCAATACATAAAAATATTGTGATTAATTTTATGAAAGAAGGAATTTTTAACAATAATTTTTCTAGTCTTTTTCATAAATTTTCTTGGCTCAAGTTTTTTTTTTTTCTGTCCAAGAAAAAATATGTAAAAAAAAAGATCGAGAAAAGATCGTAAGTCAAATTAAAAGTAATTTCTTCAGAAAATTTCTCAAATTTTTGAATTTTTCACTGTAAATCCAAGTGTTTTAAAAGTGACTACAAATGGGTATTTAACATAGGAAATTAAAACACGTGGAAGTGTTTTAAAAGTGACTACATCGCTTCAAGATAGGAATAAAACACTTTATGTGTGTTTTGTTAAAACACTTGGATTTACAATGTTATCAAATTAAGTGGAGTAAAAATTCGAGTAATTAATATAATACCACAAAAAATTCAAATAATGATAGTCAATGTAATCTAGTATTAGAATAATAGTCAGATTAAAATAGTGTAAATAATTGAAGCTCACGGTGTAAATGATAATACCGTGTGAGTAGATGTATATTCGAGCGAATGCAAAACAGTGAGGGAGGGGAATAGGAAAATTTAGTCACGAGTATTAACTCCCGAAGGAGATATATAGAAGTGTGGCATTGGCATTAGAGATGGTGGGTTAAAATCCGCGGGTTTTCACACACTTGGATAGACGGTACACTCGATTGCACCACTACCAGTTAACTTATCTAAATGTCTGCATACAACTGAAGATATAGCAACACGGTAGATCGAGAACTATATACAGATATACCAAAGGAGGGTAAAATAAAAGCGGTTGTGTGCTCGTAGGATAGGGGGAATAGGAAAGCGAGAATCCGAGTGTGCATGGCGCGTTAACTTTATCGAAACTCGTTTTAACAAACTGTAACGAGTAATACAGAGTGGTGTGAGTCGCATACTTGCCTCTTCCAGGACACTGGACAAAGTACAATTGGAACGAAAATTAGGATATGCGTTAATTTGTAGTTAAATTACTAAACCCACAAACGGATTTACGTTTCAAATTGCAATGTAAGACCGCAGAGTCTGCTTCTGAATTTTTATACAACTTTATTTATCTTATTGCTCTTTTTATAAACTTTAATTATTACGAGGATTATGACATCGTTATTTTAATTTATTTTTTAGTTTAAATTTATCATATAAATCTGCTTTAATGTGTTACCGCTAAAATTCAATGGCTACACCATGTGCTGCCTCGTTCATTTTAATTATTATTATTATCATCTTTTTTTTTTCCACCATTATAATTTTTATTTTTATAATTATCATTATTAACGTGCGGTAACTAATGATATTAAAAATATTGACCTCCTTTTCATTACTTAACATCGATGAAAAAAAAGGAAGAACGAATTTGATACTTTGCCGGAGGAGTTTTTCATGCGTTAAGTAAAGTATTATAATGCATATGAAGTATAATATATGATGAAGCAAGCAGCCCTCTAACATCACTTATGCATGCACAGAGAATCCCTTGTGGTCGATTCGAAACGCCGTCAACTCAGCGATCTACTGTCTGATATGGTTGTTTTACTTGTGTCGGCATATTAAAGTGTGAGTATAATCCATCGCACACATAATACAACATTTGCGGTAAAGTCTCTCCTCGTGTATGTAGTTGTATTTTTTGCCACTTCTTACTAGCACGTGGCTGCGTGGATACGAGCTGAGAGTAAGAAGAAAAGGACAAGACGAGAAAATAAAAAATTTTAAAGGAAAAAGAGAGTACTGCATCGGTCACTCCTCTCGTGCTACTGACAGAAGCCCTTAAAAACCCGTAACCCCTTGCATTATTTATGCGTCAGCTTTTATAAGGGCGGACGAGAAGGCCCACCAAATGTTGCTGTATGGCATGGTATAAGCCAAGTACACTACACAGTAAAGGAGGGCTTGTATGTTCGAGTGCAAGAAAACTTATATTATTATTATTATATATTTTTTTATTATTATTTTCATACGATGCAAGAGCAGGAGTAGTGTGTTTCGCATCCGCTCGTGTGCCCACACGCGGAAATACTACTTTCGGAACTTGGGAGAAAACTTCTGACGGAAAACCACCGGGCACGGAAAAGCGGAAATTTATGGATTTTGTTTGGAGTCCTTGCTTGCACACTGCACTGATTTACGAGAAGTAAGCCAACTCGTCGTTTATATTCTACAAAGATATTGAGTGCCTTGCAAGTCAAGACTTTTGCAAATATTGGATGGATGCTGCTGTAATACAAAACTTTATATGGCTACTTTTTTTATATTGGTATGCTACATACATTGTTGCATTAATACACATATGTATGAAGAAAAACATATGCATTTAAAGCCGTGTAATTTCACATTTTTTACACTGCCCTCGTAACAGCATTTAATTGAAATTTTAAATTCTGTCACTCAGAGTTTAGTTGTTTTTTTTATGCGTCATAAAAATTTATTCAAGTTAAGATTTATTGTTGTTCTTTATTAAAGTTCTTTGAATTCCGTATTATTTTATGAAAAATAAAAAATTTTAAATGTTATGACAGCGTAATTTGATATCATTAAGGCAATTATTAATAACAACCAGCTTTTGGTCGGAAAATATGTTTACATATTATGGGTAATTTGCTGGAATCTTAATAATTGTAATTATACTGAGAAAACCGACTGAAATAATTAAATGGAATTTAATTAATTAAATTGTACATATGTATCTGTATATATACATGGTTTGTAGTAATGTGAATTTATAACGTACTTTGATAACTAATGATACACAACAACTTGAGGGGTATCATAAAGCAAAAGCAAGTTATTGCCATCTCAAGTGTCCTTCGAGAAATGGAGATACTGAACTTTCCAGAAAGTTCCCTGCGGAAAAGCCATATTTGAACAAATTTACCTTAAGTGGCTTTTAATTGGCCATATCGTATTGTACATCTTGAACATAAATTTTAAGAACATTAATTAATTATAGAATAATTATATTACATAGTGTTAATAATGAAATTTTTCATACGATGACAGTACGAAGTGCCACATTGAGCTACTCTAAAACAATTCAAATGAATAATCGGATTATAATTCTGTGTTGACGATTGCGGAACGCAAACCTCATTTAGAACAGAACAATGCACAGAGATTTTATTTAATTTTTTTTTTTTCATAAGACTCTTAGTGGTAATATCCGGTCTTGAAATTTTAAATATCTCAATTATTCACACTTTGTCAAGTATGTTCGGAACGGAGAAATTTGTGAAACTCTATTTAGTTCAAAAAAACATTTTAATAATCTGATACATTTAGAGGAAGCATTTTCAGCTGATTATAAAGTTGTTAAACATGTAAAATGAATAATGTTATTAGTGAGCTTTTAAATGAATTAATGTAAAATATTATGGAGAGATATATAATTACAGTAAAGAAAAATAACCCGCAGTTAGCATTTGACTGTTAGTCAAGAATTATGAATTATGAATAAAAAAACTTTGGCTTAATGATTTTTCGATTTTCCGATCACCAACAAATATATCAAATTGTGAAAAGGCACAAATTCACGTCTAGACCTTTCTAATAAGATCAATTTAAGTTACAAAAATTTTTTTCGATATAAAAATCCGCCCGTCACAAAAATTTTATTACTCTCTTAATTATTCAAAAGATAAATTGACTATCACCGAAAAAAATATCAAACTGTAAAAAGATTTACAATCAGGTTACAATCTTTTTGATGTTACTAAATTTCTAATCTACATTTATATTTACTCCGATAACTTGTCATAATAAATTAAGTATCGCTAAGATACATTAGAAACCTTGAAAAGGCTCAAATTCAAGTTAAGACCTTTCCAATAATAATAAATTCAACTCGAAAAAACCCATTTCATTTTATAAATTTCATTACATAGATAAGCCAGAGATAAAATTTTCCTTACTCTCGCAATTATAGAGATAATTAATTACAAATAAATATCCTGAAGGAAAATAAAGTTAAGAAAGATAACAGGCATACCCCAAGAGGTAAATTAAACCTGAAATTAATAAAATCTCTTGTGATAAAGTCTGACAAGGAGATAAGTTTTCTCTCACTTGTATCGTTGTCGTTGTCGTTGTCATAGTAGCATGTCGTCAGCGTCATAATAAGTATAACATGGTGCATTAAGTGAAAAGTCGAGAGTTGAGCTGAGTACGGTATTATATATGTATATATCAAAGTCTATGTGTGTGGAGTATGTAGAGAGTACCTACACACGTAATTCGAGTTTTGATTTAACTTGTGTCAAGCACGCGGATTCCTGCTTAACGATAAGGCTTCGTAGTACATCCAACATCCGTAGATAGTTAATGTTACGCTGGAATTTATTTGTCAACTGTTAAAAGAGCAAGTGAGACCAAAAGGCTCACTTGACTGTGGGAATTAAGTCCACAAGAGATTTGCTACCGTCAACCCTGTCGTCGTCTGGTGAAAATTAGATTATTTACCCGGAATATTTTCTCTATTTCTCATGAATTTTTAATGCCTTTTCAAATTTTATTCTATTACACTCTAATGCAATTATTATTATTATATTACCTCGCGCTTTTTACAGTTAATTACAAAATTTCTTTATTCATTAATCCGATAAAATGTTTCCTATCCCGAATTTTCAATACTTTGAAACCAGCAAAAGCGAAAAAAAATGCGTGTTTGTATCGATAATTTGCATCACGATAAAAAATTCATCACCACTAATGCGCTTCTCAGTGTCTCATTTAACATTCGCCGATTTTCCGATATTTCTGTAAAATAAAGCAAAACAAAAATTCAATCCATAATATCTGATTTATATTTAAACCCTCTTACCCATCATACCATCAATACCCATCCATATTACATGAATAATACACCGCACATTAGGTACATATTACATAATATAGATTCATATGCACGTATATGTACAATTCTATAATAAAGTATTAACAGCTAACATCAATTACATGTCCGATAATACCGTATTACACTTATTGCATTATTGTATAGATAGACGTGCGTGTCTGACGCATACTTTATATTAAAGTAGAGCGCAACTACCACCAGTTACAGCCTATACAAATAATAATGTAATAGTTACATTATAATAGAAGGATAGCACATTCTCAAGTGTTCGCCACACTTCATATCTACATACATACCATTACTAGTAGTGTATTACTGTAGGTATATAATGTACAACTACCGTAGATAAAATGAGGTGTGAAATGTCTATGTGCGATGATGGTCCTAATATGTACTCACGTTACGTACATACATAGATTGTCGTTCGATCGACCTACTTCATTCTTCATTTCGAAAAAACTCATACGTACATACATAAATAAATCCATACATCTATGCATCAGCCCGCAACTCACATACTCTCACACACAGTGTATTGGAATAGAAATTCGATGATTGACATGATACCCATTCTCATTGACGACATTACTTCCGCTCAGACATCCCAGAGACGATGAGACGCAACGCTAATCCAAACATCATTACACAAACATACCACCCCCACTCACACACGTACATAAGCACACGTATACATCAAGACTATTCTTCTCATCACCTTTTAAACAAACTACCACACATCTATCAGTACATATATCAACAGATAATGAAAGTAAAAAGGTGAAAAAAAATGAACAATAAAACGAGAGGGAATATCTTGCTCAACTGTTTGTGTTTCAAGTGCAACGAACGTCAATATGACATCCTATTTCATTCGTGCCATGCATTACATATAATACTCAATTCTCACATCAGTTTTGGGCGCGACCGCGTGTCAGGACCCCATGGCATTAATTCGCGAGTGCGCAGTAAGCTGCTCCCGCCACGGCTCGGTAGGGGTTCATGGTTCACCCACACACGGCCAATTTTCCCGAGGAAGGGATTACCATGGAGCATTCCGAATACGAACATATCAGTGGAAGTGGAACTAGAACCAATACAGACAACGGGACTAAACGCCTCATGTCTGTGGTACCTACACCACTCTACTGGCTCAGATTTCATCTCGGTGTGCGGCTAAGTTCATACGATAGTGGGGGTACTCTCTCGTGTGGGTCATCCTCACACTTTTCTATTAAGGCTACTCTTACTTTGTTCTGTAGATGTATCGTATCGAAACGAGCTTGATTGTAAGAGAAGGGTAGAGAGCGTAATGATGTGGAGAAAAGCAGGATGAAAAAACCAAGCCAAGCGCCGGGTAACGTGGTCCATGCTTACATCGTTGGACGTCCCAGAGTAAGAGGTCGCAGCTTAGCAAAATGAATGCCAGTGAGAGAAAGACAACATCTGCTCATGGGTTGATGTATGTTTTATATTGTACAGTGCCACCAGCGATTCGAAGTAAAAGTACAAGTACTATGCGAGTGGAATGGAATTAAAAAGAGTCGGGGTCGCGACTCGACATGAGCACGAGACACCGCGGAATAGGAAGGCGAGGAGTAGGGAGTTCTTTACCCGCTACACTCAAACTCCCCCTATCTGTGCGATGCGCACTAGTATGAGTTATACTCTATACTGTGTACAAACTCTCTGTCTCTGCGCGCTGTTCACGAGGTACCTACTGGCTATACTGCTGTCTTTTTTTGTTCTCCTTGCTTCTCTCTCAGTCGATGCTGCTGCTGCTGGTGCTGATGCCAGTACTGCTTGCTCCCCGTTAGCTCGTCACTCTCACGGCAGTTCGACGCCGGTCGCGCACTCAGCATGGCTCGACGTCGCTTTATATTTATCCCACACACCTGAGTTGTCTTTTATCCGACCAAAAACAATCCACCTTAAGGTTTACTTAAACTTCTACTCTGTCGGGAAAATTTCTTCGTAGAGTTGAGAGCAATCTTGATATTGAAGCTCGATTAAAAAGTGATAAAATGAAAAGAGTGAGTCTTTAGTATTTTGACTCGAGACTGGACCGTGTGTACTTAGCAACGTCAAACACCAGTGAGACTTAACCTCAAACAAAGAAAACTTGTACAAGTTTTGTTTTATGGAATGATATTTAAATAATTAATTTGCGTACTGCTTTGTTGTTACGCGTTTTATCATTTTTACGCTAATTTATTATTAATTGTCTTTCTTTTTTTCGATATTTATAACTCTCACGGGTAATTAATACTATATTATTAATAAAATATAAACATTGACTGTTTTTGGTGCCAGAGTATACCTTCGCGGTGAAATTTATGCATAAATCAACCGAGTATGTTTATGTAAACAAGTGCGGATGTTATCTAACTCCAAAAAATGAGTTTTTAAGTTACAAGTTACAGGTTGCAAGTAGTAAGACTGAAGACTAACGAGTAATATATGTTATAAGAGTACATATATGGTTTGTTGATAGTAATAGCATGTGCTGCTCCGAAGCGCTTAGTTGTTACGATACAAGTTACATTACAACTCCGTTTGTATTTTATTTACATTATCTAAAACACACTTGTAGCACAGTGACACAAAATAATATCGATAAAAGTTTATTAAAAATGTCAATGTGATGGAACCGAAACACAAAACGTCCGTCAGACTTCTTGGTGTTATGGTAAGTTTATTAATAGTTGCTGAGAGTTGTTGCATTAAAGTTATTTCAAAACTACCTATATAATATGTATTATGCAGATGTATGAGTATGTAATTCGTATTATATGTTTAAAGTTTATTTAATTGAAAGGAAGGTATAATAGTTGATAATTTATAGTAGTTGATAGTGAAGTTTTATTATTGTTAATTCGTTGTTTAGAAAAAGATTGAGAGTATGCTGGTTGAAGTTTATAAAATATTTTTGAAGCTTATATGCAGCTGCTGATATACACATTACTAGGTTGTCACGTGCTGCGGAAGTGATCTACCCGAAAGATCTATGTACGTGTCTGACCGGTGATTGTTGCGTGTCGTGATTAAAATCGTAGGTTGCACGAAATCGTGTTATATGCTCACTTTTTTCCGTTTATAAACGCTTAGATTAGTTGTCAGACTAGATAAAAATTTACTCCGATTTGCTTTTTTATTTTTCATATATTTTTCACTCTGTTGATGTTTTCGTTTTTATTTTTTTACATTGTTACATGCTCTTCATGTACTTTCTAGTACATTGCTACTGATACGCTTCATTGACAACCGATGACAGAGTTTGAGTGATTCATTATGACGCAGTGTTTATTAAAAAGTTCCATCGAGGTACACTGTTAACAATGCGTGATAATGAATTCTTCATGAAAAAAAGTTATTATATTAGCATGTTTAGCGATTTTTTTTTTAATTAATCAAAATGTTGATTATTAATTAAAATCGATGATTTGTTAATTTTGTAATTGATTGAGGTAGAAGTAAAGTTAATTTTTCCAATTTGTGAAAATATAAATCATTGTAATGACGTCGCATTGAATATTTATATTAATTGTTAATACAATATTTATAACAAAAATAATTACAGTTAAATAATTAATATAAATTAAAACATTGCATGAAGCCAAATTAAAAAAATTCAATTGTATTTTGCATGTAATTGCGAAACGGAGAAATGTTAATAATTTTACTGCATTGTATTCGATTGTACTTCTAGTAATGAACAACAGGCTATTCATTAAAAAAATTGTAAATTTTTTAAATTGTTATGTACTGTATGGCATAATTTATATTTAAATTTGAGTATTCGGTCCTAGTTTTTACACTAACAGACCGGGAACTCCTGAGATTAATTTTATTGAGGATGATAGGTGTTGTTGTTAAATAATAAGTAAAATTCACTTTAATATAATTAAAATAACTTACAAAAATTATAATAATTAATTTTTTATCTGATTAGTTGATATTTTTCTTTGGTTTGTTTAAATTTATTATTTACGTAACTTAAATTCACTTCACAAACAATTTATTTTGACTTCTACATGTGGTATCAATAAAACTTAGAAAAATTCTTTTTTCTTATGTTCTTTGTCATGACTTAAGTATATCTTATTTTAGGTATGAGTTTACTTATGTATAACAAAACTCCCATGTATCTATCTAATCCTTTAAATGTGCTTGGGCCTCAGACTAATTATGGGAATTTTTCCGGGCCTCTTACAAGAGCCCAACGAGATATTAAATGATCACACTCAAGTAACCTTTTACTACCGTTAAAAAATGAAATGAAATCGTACTCAATTTTTTTAATTAATTGATATATAAAGAAAAAATCTTTACATATCAAAACAATTGAAACGAACGCAGTTATGTGAAAACGAAATTTTAAAATTCTTTTGATTGTTTAGTAATAAAAATTCGGAAAATGTTATTTCAATGCGTCAAATTTTTTTATTAATATTGACTATAGAATACTTGAAATTTGAATATTGATGATCAAATAGTTACCTATGTAGGATGTTGAAATCTGTAGAGAATATGGTACTGTGACAAGCAAATATTTTTTTATTGTGCAAATTTATAGTTATTTTTTTATCGTACGTCAATTTTTTATTATAAAAAGTTTTTAGTAATTGGAGAAGAAAAAAAAATTTCATCCATCATTTAGTTTAAATTTAAGTTGAAAAAAATAAATTAATCGTTAAAAGTCTGCAATTATTTTCTTAATTGACAAAAAGTCGTCTTCCAAATCAAAAACAAAAATGTGTTTTTTTTTCGTTTTCTTAGTTACGTAAAAACATATTTTTCTACTTTTGGAGGAAAAGTTATCCTAATTTACTACAATACAGTGGATTCAAAGTAACTTCTACGCTTATTTAAGGCTAAAATGTGTTTTCTTGCGTAAAAATTTCCAGAAAACTAAGAGAGTCTTTATTGAACACGACAGGTATCTTTCCCAATCTAAGATACTACGATTTACTGAAAAGGAAAGTAATAAAACTGTCTCAATACAATAATTGAATTATATAAGAGCAGTAGTGTGACGGATTTAGGTTTCAAGAAAGAAATTTAGTCACCTGTACAATTTCGAGAAACTAAATAAATTGGACGAACATATATGTATAAAAAAATGGTTACTTTAATGCGTTAATTTTTTTTAACAATACAAAAAATAGTTGAAGAAAGAATTTCTAGAGGAATTCAGTCTGATTTTTTTTTTCACGACACAATGTGACCCGAAGCGGTTGCCTTTAAAGTACCGAGACGCTCCTTTAATGCACTAGTGTAGAAAAAAAGCACGAGTGGAGGACTCCTGGTATGGCGGTGGGGTCGCAGTAAAAATTTCACATCTGGGGGATGATGCTCGAGAGCAAAAGCAAGAGCAGAAGTGAGAGAGAGGCGGAAGCTGTGCCTTTGAGGGATGCCGTTGAATAAGCACCGAGTAATGTAAGGAGCGCAAAGAGGAAGAAAGATCATAACGATCTGAAGACCATAGACGTAGACGCGAACGAGGACGTCGGCGAGACGTCGTCGGGGGGCTGGGAATAGAGCTAGAGGGCCAATAAGGAACAGCCATGAAGAGCTTAGTTTGCTCAAGTGAAAGGGAAAAATATATAGAAAAGAGAGAAAGAAAAAATGAAATAATAAAAAGAATAAAGAATAAGCCTCTCAAAGCTGTTGTCCGTGCGCAAAGTTTTCGTTAGAGTTTGCTTGATTTACCGAACCATTTCGAAGACTCCAGACTCCTGTACCTAATACTAAGATTCTGCTCGAGAGCATTTCAAATATTAAGTTACTCCAAAATAACGAGCATATGTTTGTAAAAGAATAAAAAATCATTTTTAGTTATTTATTGCTACTATTTCACTAAATTCAACTGATTTATCTTCAATTTTTAACCTTGCTTATTCTAACCCTTCCGTTATTAATCTCTTGTAAATTACAAAAAATTATTCTCGGATCTCATTAGGCTGATTACATCCCGCCTTTTTAATCTCGGGCTGTGTTTTTAATTAATTAATCATGGACTCATTATCCACATCAAAGAGAAAACTTTCAAACTTTAACACGAAAACACGAGTTTTTTAACGAGTTTTTATGAATTTTAATACATACGATTTGTGCGAGTAAAAAAATGAAAATATATAATAATAATATAAGCTTGTCGACTGTGTTATTGAAAAAAACAACATACAAAGTTTAATTCAATATCGTTTTACTAAAAAATTTAAACAGAGTCAATGTTAATAAGTCGGTACTTAATAATAAATGTCAAACAATTTAAATAAAAATGATAAATGTCAAATGTGACTATTTGAATATTCAATAGAATATTAAATAATGATTGAAGGAAGAATCATCGTTATAAAATATGTACAATGATCATTTGAAACACTGACATTTCTATGCTAACATATGCATGACTAAATTAAAATACATATTTATTTGTTTAATTACTTTTAGTGCATTTTTGTAGCAATAACATAAAATATTCAGTTTTGTAGTATTATTTTATTGATAGTGGTGGAAAAGGATGAAGGCGATCCACCGAAAAAATTAATTTCAACACAGTGATTATTGACGAGAGCAATTCTGTTTTTAAGTCCGTTACGTGAATTATTGATTTTAAAAAATCCAATTTAATATTAAAACGATATTTGAGTTTCATAAAGGTCAACAATTTGTCCAGTAAATAAAAGTCGGTATTCTGTACACGTTTTTTGTCACAAATATGAGCTGAGTATGTATTGAAGTCAAGTAAATTGTTTTGAGGCACAAATAATAAATAATATCGGAAAATACCCGATGAAATAAAATAAATAATTTGAGTTGTATAATTTAACATTCGGCGATAATAACTTTAATTAATTGATGCATCAAATCAAATATTTTACGGACTATTTTTATCATTTAAATTTTAACAGGATGATATTTAATTACCAGATGTCAATCGATCGCTTTAAATAATACAAATTCCAATGAACTTTTCCAGAGTAATAATAAAATCAGTAATCAGTTAAAGATATATCTGTACATAGAGAGTGATCTATGGTAATGAGAAACTATTCGCCCTTTAGAGGATGAGGATGAGATGGGGAGATTTCAATGCTGACCCACTTGCCATCTCATCAGTTGGCAGACTGGTTGGTCTTAGTGCATAAGATAGAAGATAGGATAGATACATGCATAAAAGTGAGCCCGAGTTAGACGACTTTGAAGAAGATTCGTTCCATTCCTATATTCTGTGAAATTCCACAGGTGACGTTCTGTTCCGTTCCGTTCCGCGTCTTACAGCCCCAGGAATTCGTTTACCCGCTTGGCTCGTACTGCCGTTAAATTCACGGAGTTGCTATAAATTATTAGAGGAACGAATTATAAGTTCGTACTCCCTCAGGAGGATACTCCTTAATCCTTCATCTAGATCATTTTTAATTTATACTTTTAGAACAATCAGCGCTATTTCCTCTTTACTTAAGAGGAAACCGTTGTCCTTAATCTCTCTTTGATATATCTACCCTACTATTGTTGACCCTAAACATCATTTGTAATTTACACAGTGAAAAATTCACGGTTCGGGTGGTTTTTAAATAATTAAATCTCTACTAATTAAATCTCTGTAAAATTCACTCCGAGAAAAAATTTTAGATTTATATTGATATATATAAATACCATAAAAAATTATAACAAAAAACTTTTTTTTCTTAGTTTGATGTAACAAATAAATTTGAATATTTAAAAAAAAATACATCAATATTTTTTTTTTCATTTTTAAAAGTATCATTAGGTGAGAAATTTTTCGCGTGATAATTTATTATTTAAGAAATACTACAAATTGCCTCATAAAAATTTATTTTAGTAAGATTAAAGTTATAAATACTTTTTAATTAAATGAAGTAATCTTAATAATTTATTATTTTTATCTTTTTACGTTAAGATTTATCAAAAAAAAACTTGTATTTTGTTTGTATTTGTATTTGTAATTTGTCCGGGCACTCAGCAATGAAGCCGTTGTACCCGGGCCCTTTGATGGGCTGTCACATTCTTCCTTGAGGAGACAGTTGGATTAAGCCCGCTTCTCTAGCGAAGTGAAGCAGTCTTCTTATCCCCGTCTCCAGGAGTTCAGTGATGCTGTCTGTGTCCACCTTCAGGACTTCTTTGCGAAGTCTCTCCAGCGTCTCACAGCCTGTCATCGCATGAAGAGATGTTTCATCCTCCTTGCCACATCTGGGGCATTTGGTGTCTTGTGTCAGTCCCAATTTGCCCAGATGCTTTGCTGTTGTCTAGTGTCCCGTGATAAGCCCTACGACTGATTTTAGTCGTGATCTATTTAGGCTGATCAGGCTGGATCCTATGTTACTATTAGGTCCTTGTAGGAAGGCCCTCGTGTAGTGCATTCCTTTGGCTTTCAGCCATAGATTGGTAAACCTATTCCCCTTAAAAAAAAATAAAAAAAAAATAATCTTCATGAAAATTTAGTTAAATTTTTTAAAAAAATTTAATTTTTTGAAAACATATAATCGATTTTTACAAACCTAAACTGGAGAAATCTTTTCCGGTATTTGTTAGCATATGAAATTTGCTTCAGCTAAATAAACATTTATTCTAGTCTAGTTCCGAAGGGAATGAAAATTCACCGTCGATTTTTTACAGTGTACAGTTTTTATTTACTTATCATTCTAAATATATTTCTGCTCTATTCATCGAAATATTTAATTGCTAATCGTTTTATGTATGTAATATATTACATATAGTCACGAAATTCTCGTAATTCCAACCCATCAGACCTCGATCAGGTTTTCTCGACATAATTCATTAAAAACAGGTATAGAAAAACAACCTTACCTTTTTTTTGTGAATCACGGCTTCTATTCAGCCAAATTCCCGGTACTCCGATCGCTAGATCAAACAAACAAATAACACAACTATAATTAATAATTTTTTATCCGAATCATTAAGAAAAAATTAAATATCTTAAATGTAATTCTTGGTTATAATACTCAGAATTGAAAATAATAAAACGGAAATAATGTCATACATTTCCATATATCGTAAAATTTAATAATTAAAGTCTGGTTTGTCGTAAATTCTGTATATATTTAATAACACATATACGGGGCACATAAACAATAAGAAATGTTTTAAACCGTAACATAAAACCTAGCTTTACGGCAAAATCAATTAAGTATAAAAAAAAAAAAAGAAATTAGTGGCGCTTAAAAGTTAATAGCAGCGAGTTAGTTTTATTTGAGCACAAAAATTTATCGTGTAAACTACACGATATAACTATAATTTTATAATTTAATTACAAACTCCTTTTGCGATTTAAAATAAAATACCAGATATTACTCATCGTTTAATTCATTACGTTATATTATGACTTATAACTAAGTTGCTGTTAAATAAACTGCGTTGCATAATTTGCGAGAATGGATGATTAATAACAAGTGATGAATATAAATTAATCAACTTTGATTAACTTTATTTCATCGTCTTGATTTCATATTTTATTTCTGATGAATTAAAAAGATAAAGTTATAACAATAATAAAAAAGAAAACAAATATTGTGTGTTATATAAAATGATACTGATCGAAGTGGGTAGCTTGGAAAAAAAGAAAAAGTATATGTATTACTGCTGAAAATTCAAAAAACGTTTTATACCAGTGACTTTGAGGAAGAAAAGAAGCTCGAAAAATTCACAGCAGTGCAGCGATGCGCTATTGGGCTAATATGAAAACGTGAGTAGCATAGAAAGATGCTAAAGAGATTGAGGGCACAATGTTGGGTTTATTTCTTCTCTACTCTATGTATTATTACATGTAGTACTATTCTGTTACGGCTTATCTGGTATCACATATATATATGATATCCACATGTACATCTAAATCTTTATCTATATCTCTTTGTGTATATTATAAAACAATATGGATATGTAGAGCGTCATATATGTACAGAACTCTTTAATCTTTTGGATCCACACACAATGCCAGACCGAACGAAAATTGCAAAACAGATAAAATTGCATGTGCTGACAACATTCATCGTTTTTGTGACAATAAAATGGATTTCTATTAATGCATCGACGAGGCATGCATATTATTATAAATGTAAACTATACAACCACTGATATGCACATATTATATCGATTGCAAATGCACATATTTTGTAATCCAAGCTTTTAAAGTCTAATGTTGTGTACATTGCGAGTAAAAGCAGAATGATTTGCCATTAATTTACGCAAATTAATAATAAATATTTAAATAAAATATGTATTTATTTGTGATTAAATTAAAAGCGAGCGTTGAAAGAGTCACTTCTTCAGCAGCGAATGTGTACGTTCGCAGAATTCACTTCCTCGTAATTGAAGGAGGTGAAATAGAATGTAAGGATGAAAACGGAAAACGTGACGAGAGAATCGACAAGAGCAAAATGTGAGTTAGAAATAAATAAATAAAATGGGTAAAAATAGTTGAAACAGAGTAAGTAACGCGCATACCTGGCATGCGTTGACTACCTGACCAAGTCCAATGGGATTGGCTGTAGAGTACACACTAGTATATATCTAGTATGTAGTATGTAGTATATAAGATATAGTCAAGACAAATGTTACTGTCTATGTCTGTCGTTCTCAGTACCATTGCTAGAATATTATCTGTCTCTCCGGGATATGCATCATTCCAGGAATTTGGACGAGGGACGAGGGTGACGTTAGTTGCCTCCGAGATCAGGGACGGATCTTCTGAAGGACTGAGCCACTGCGTCAATATTTTTTCTTATATTTCTACTCCATATTAGGTTCATTTTTTGCTCATTGTCAGATGAGACTATTATAGTGAGGTGCAAACAGTGTTTACAGCAAGAACACGTACATGAAAGTATGTACGAAAAATAGTTGAGTATTTGAGAAGGAAAAAAAAACCCCGTGAGAATAAGTGGTGGAGTGCACGAGTGCTAAATGACACTAAAAGTTAGTAGACAACTGGAGAGCGCGATATTTACGAGCCAACGGTTATTTTCCGAGTTGAGTTTAGTTAAACGCGTATATGCTTGAATAATTATTATATTGTATATAGAAGTATGAAGTAAAAAATAAACTTAGCATACTATTGCGAGGGCGGATTATTTATGGATGTATTAGGTAAGTAGACGAAGAATAAACTTTAAAACAGTTTAATTTTTAATAGCTAACTTTGGTAGAGTAAAGAAAAGACAAATATTAATTTTGCATATGAAATACTGAGAGCTGTAGGCGTTTCCTCGTATCAACCGCCGGAATGTGTAAATAAATAGAGGAACAAAGATAGGAGGAAGAAAGAGAAAGAAAGAGTTTAAGTTTGAGTACTGTACAGTACTTTACTGACTGGTTGATGTTTGCTGTGGACAAGGTATACACGGATTAAACAGTTTATGTAGAGAAAAAATAAAACAATGTTATACAACACACACACATATATATGTATGCATGTATCCACATATGTGGTACGTGTACAATAGAACGGTCATGACAGCACACATTTCTGCCTCGGTGTACGGATGAAAAAAACCAGAGGAAAATGAAATAAATAAAAGAAGAAAAAGTTGAAGGGGAGTGAGCTGAAAAATAGGAAAAAACGGACAACTCTCTCGGTACCTGCAGCGTTGGCAAACTTTTTCTCGTTTTTTTCCCAATACCCTTCGATTTTATGTGTAAGGATCTGTATGTACGTATGTATATCTGTAATGTATATGTGTAAATATATTAAGCTGCAGCGATACGACTCGATCAACGAGAGTTGATAGTTTACCACCAATCATAAATGTGACCTTTATATCAGTTGAAATCTTTCATTTTTTTGGTCGTTAAAACTTTTTTTTTATTCAACATCAATTTTTACTTTATCTTGGTAATTTTTTATCGGCATTTGCATTAAAATTTTTAGTATGTTCTGATAAAAAAAATATACTAGCGGAAGAATAGCGAAGATAAAATATGTATAGAAATATATAGGAAATATATAAAAAATATATAGAAATATACTGGGTAGTATTTTGGGTTTTTTTTATGTCGATTAATTAATTATTTTTTGCGCTTTTTTATTGATATTGCCGAACACATTTTCATCGTCGGATATTACGATAAAAGCCATCTTTTTTTTCTAATAAAATTTTCTATAAAAAAAAGTTAGGCGGAGTTGTATGAGTTTGCCGTTTTAATGGTTCAAAAGTTACAGCCATTTAAAGTCTAGTAAAAAGCATCTTTGAACATCTGTCACTAAACTAAACTATTTATTTTACATAAAAAGAGGAAAATATAAATCACGAAAAGCATCTCTAGATAAAAATTTTTAACGATGGAATAATACTGTGTACTATCAATTTTAAATAAAAAAAGTTTCAGTACAAATATACTCACTTTTTAATTGGGATTGCTCCGAACTTTTTTTCGTTATAAACATGTACTAAAAGATCTTTGGCTTTTAAAAAGTCATCCCGAAATAATACGCTCTAATGCGTACTGTTTTTCCAATCTTTACCTTTTTTTTTTATTCACGTGACAAAACTTCGATATTAAGAGACAGCAATAGTAATTTTTTTAAAGCATTCGACAGCATGGGCTAAAGTTTTTCAACAAGTTTCATTGTGGAATAACCAATAACGAAAAAACGTGAGTTTATTAAAATAGTTTGATTATTTGAGATCGAAGTTTTTTCTTTAAATTTTTTTTGTAACACGTACACATTGTTATAATAAAAATTAAACAGTCTTCGTTTAAATGGCAATTATTCAATTCAAATTTAATTTAGCGTGACCTATGAACAAAACGGACCCGAACTAATGTTTCAATTTTTACGAACTTTTTGAATTGTTTTTGGTTGAATTTAAATTATAAATATAGCCTTTTGTGAAACAAGAGCTAATTGAATACACTCGAGAATTTACAATTTCATTCGATCGAAACAAAAACCACTTAATATATCAAAATAATAAAGTAACTTATCTATGACAGACATATCAGCATTGCGAATAAATTTGAACTGCTATGTAAATTAAGCCAAAAAATTACCTAATAAATTATAAAAGAACTTTGAAAATTTAACCACTCTTTTAGTTATGGTTTACTTTTGTCTGCATAATTGTTATAGATTTAAAATGTTTTGTATGAATTATAATAAACAAGCATAATAATTAATTTTAAAAACTACACTGAAAAAATATTAACTTTATTCAAGAGAAAAATTCTTGAATCAAATAAAATTCATTTAAATAAAGAAAAAATTTCTCAGTTCAAGAATTTTTCTACTTAAATAAGTGCGAAATGAAACTCTTCAAAATGATTTTCTTCGTTCAAGAATTTTTCTTTTGAATCAGTTTAATATTTTTTCTTTTAGTGCACTCAATTATATATCATAATATCATGACTAGTTCAATATTTTTAATTTATCTCAATAATTACAAATGAATAAACTTAAAACTCGTTTCCTATCTACCAAACCATAATAAAAATTTAAAATCGCATTTTAATGCGATACGATTCAATTCAAATTAGATATCGTAAAACTTGATTCTCCGGTTACCGCTAAAAATTACAAGATACCAGTGAAAGAAAATATTAATGCTATAGTATTAAATTTACACATGAGTAGCAAAGACCAAGTAAAAGGAATACATTTAAATATAGATGCACACATTTATATTTACTCGATATACAAGCAACGTAGGACTTTGTTGCAAGTATAGCACAAAAACGTGGGCGACCAACACAAACACGCATATTATCGTAAAACATAGACTCCTGACCACAACAAACAAAGAGAGACAAAGCGACCGAAGGAAAATAAAGGCAAATAGTCTGGAAAAATGGTCAGGAAAAGTGAAATTAAACTATAAACAACACTGCGGTGTAAAGTGTGAGCCACAAAGTATAACACGTTACAATGTAATAGTAAATGTTGTTGTTTGTATTAGTAGTGAGAAAAAAAGAGGTTTGTCTTAAAAGCTAGAGAGGAACAAATAGCAGTCCTTTGGTCGCGTAACTTGTGGGTTATTAACGTTTTCGTTTATACTCGGGCATGCTGTGTACAGCAAGAGGTGTAACGCCCAAACGCAATTAAGACGGCGACACCAGGCACCTTGTACTTAACGTACACCAGAGCTCTGTAAGCGCGGTAACAACGGCATAACACTGTACGTTTGTACCACCGTCCTTAAGCCCTGATGAAACTCATTAACACTGACGGAAACGTTTAGAAATAACTTCAAGGTAATGACAACTACTTCCAACAATTTACTACCAACATTTATACGGTTTATTACGCCAACAAATGGTAATTAAAACGCTAAATAAATCTCAGTTGCACGCATGTTTATATATTCACACATTTATATTATAAACACAATTATAATCATCATTCATTCATATTTGAACGCGTTAAGTAAATTTCCCTTCAATGGTCCAGCCTTAATTTATTAAAATTAATTAACATTCTCTTGTCGATTGAAAATATAATTTTTGAACATGGTAATTAGTTTCTTCTTTTATTAATAAATGTGGATTAATTAAACAACTTTTGTTGAAGGTGTCAAAACAAAAGTTAGTAAATTTAATTAATATGTCAGTTGTAAATAAATTAAAATAAATGTTACTATTTTCTAGTGATCAATTTTCATTACTTTGTTCTTCTATTGAAAATTAATTTGATTGTTTGTTAAATTAAAACACACCATTATCTTATGACAAAAACTTTGCTTACAAAAAAGCTGATTGAATCGAAAAAATAAAAATAATAGATCGCGAATGACTGGAAAAGGATTTTCAGTGATTACATGAAATTAAAAGACCATTAAAAACATTGAATTGAAATTACCCATTAAAAATTATCGAGTACATTATTAAAAAGCCGATTGTGGTTTGACTATTAAATTTTAAATATTTCACGAGCATTAATTAAGTTAACTGGTGAATACATGAGTAAAGTTATGTATACCTACTGGTGAAGAGCTATAGTTGTAAAATGTTTAATTTAGTTCCTAGGTTAGACATATAGTAAGAAGAAAAAATATTTTTTATGAGTCCAGAGCTCATTCTACCGTGAAACGAATGAACGAAATAATTGTTCTCGAGGGTGAACATTAGAAGAGGGCTGTTCGCGCGAATTAAATTGCAGCCACACGATCCGCCGCACGTTTAAAACCACTTTACCACCATGACGACGTCGGAGTTACCCTTGCTGACCGTGTACGGTTAAGTAACCGGAGATGCGATGCTGCAATTCACTGTGTTTAATATAATTAAAGAGAAGCGGGAAAGTGTATAGCTGTGAGTCAAAGAGAAATTATAAATTTATACATACACACATCAACATACATACTTACACATATCCATCACAGTAGACGTAGTCACTACGTAAATCACTGACCAATTGACGTTATAATGGAGTTTAGCTTGCTCATCCTAGACTAATTATTGCCAAAACTAAAACTAAGTGGTTTCTATACTGTTATGGAGAAACAAAGGAATGTGTCTCTAATGAACTAATTAGATTGTCATTCGTCATTTATTCTTCAATGCTGTATGTGAATGAATATTTATCATCGCTCTAGTTCAAATGCGGATCATTTAACCTGAATAATATAGCTTTGGCGGTGAATATTAAAATCTTAGGGAGATCTCAATTAACAGCGAATAATTAGTAATTATGAGATGAAATTGTCGATTGTATAGATTTATTATCACACATTAATATCATTCCCAGTGGTTTCATCCGGCATTCTACAACGATAATGATGATAATGTCCTAAACAATAATTTAATTCCTGACTCATACAATTCAAATGTAAGTTGAACATTCATTGACTTCAATCAGCGCGAAAATGTCGAGTGCATTGAGTAAAATATATATATTATTCGAATTATCACAATCTTCGCCTACGGCTGTCGCAAAACATTAATATATTGACACATGTATAATAGACTCACTTTTATTATAAGCACATGTACGCACTCGAATGCATAAGCCTGAACGATTATTTCCATCAGTGAGTGTTAAGGTCAGGCGAGCAATAAGAATGAAAGCTTTTCTTTGCATTGTGCTCAAAACATTTGCACACATCTTATTATCACGCGTGACGATTATCCCTTTGTATTGATTCCAACGCATTATTGGATTCTATGAATTTTTCCGATTCAAAATAAATTTACGCTGGTTTGAATAAAAATCACTGCTTATCCTTTCATTTCTTCACAATAATACCCCAGCGGAGAATGCATTTCGAAAAGGCAGAACTAATAAAAAATAAACGAATGAATCGAAATATAAAATGAAATGAAGAAATTATGACGCGTCCTGGCACGATTCCAATCCGATTAATGCGTAAGACACGAATCGATTTGTACAGAATGTGTGTATATGTAAGTAGGGATGTGTGTGAATATGCAGAGAGGAATAGAGATTTGAAATAAGGCCATGTGCGAGCGTACTTCACAGAACGTTGCGTTCAAACGTGTCCGATTGGATTAAACCAAACGCTAATGCCCACTATCCGATAACCTATGCCACAATGACGTATTGCTACACATAAGGCTAATGGATTCGAATTATACCGATGCTCACTACGTTGAATTAGTCACTGATCAGAGATGTCCATCGTTCGTAATCCAATACTAAGTCTCTGGTTTCAATAAAACGCATTACTTTTTTATTTATGAGTTCAGGTTCAATGTAACTGCATGATCGATTCTAATATAAGTTATATTGATTCATTTTCAAAGTCTTAATATTTAAGACTATTTTTTTTAACAAGCCAATTTTACATAAAAGACTTATGAATAATCAAAAATTTTCTCAATCGTCTGCTAAATTAATAATTTATCTTTCTTCCATAAAATGATGTCTAGAGGTCAAAAGTTTAAATGATTATCGATCATACCGATAGAAATGCATCTGTATAATATTCCCGTAAGTCAAGAGAGGCGTTAATTACTGATGTATCCGAGTAATCCATTTCATCAGTTAATAAATTTACTTAATTATTATGACAAAATATGAATTTGAAAAAATAACAGACTGATTTATAACTCATTGTAAAAATAAAAATTCAATAATATTAAATTTAAATATAGTAAAAAAAAATAAAAGTTAGTACCTCTCTCCTTATAGGGTCAATGATTGGTGCTTTTACCTGAAATGTTTCACCAACTTATATAAAATATTTTTGGAATCCAGTTGCCAACTTCCTTGGAGTTATTTTGAAACAGTTATTTATAATAGAATATAATAAATTTTAAATAACACTCAAAGCAAAAATAAACAATACTGTCTCATTCATTCAGAAAAAAGCTTACAATTCTAAACTAATTGACCCAATTCAATAGTATATTTCTTATCTATTGATTTTCATATTTATCTGGAGTACTCCAACGTCACAGGAAGTATATATAATAATTATGTTCGTCGAGCTATTTGATCCAGTGTCAATTATGATTATGAGATTAAAATAATAATAATTACATGAGTATCCGTGACTGTAATCAGTCACTCGGTTCCATCAGTGGCTTACACACATACAAACAAACATGAACTAATGCTGAAAATGAAATGACGTTGCACATTGCTCAGTGGCGAGTATTTGTAACGTCAAAAGCAAATATATAAACATAAATACAGAAGCATCATATAAATTTATACTGATTAGCACACTACACCACAAAGGAGTACTTGATGGTTTAGCTAAACTCCAGACATGTTAATGTCCACACCGAATGTTCTAATATTCGAAATGCCATGTTTACCACAAATTCTCTGCATATATAACCATACATACATGCATATATGTATATATATATATATGAATACAGATGTATTATAGATGTTGATGTAGATACAGATAGATAGATAGATACATAAATACATGAATACATACATACCTAGTACAGGGTGGGCACAAACAGACGAAATATTCATCCACATGACGTAATTTCGAACGAGTAATGCTAACTACTGACTATTATATACTCTCAGCTACTGTCGATCTTGCGTGATCACCAAATATAATCAAGCAACCTGCAAATCAAACATTTAAATCTAAGATACCATGAATTATATAATATCGTGCTTCATAAATGTAAATTTGCGTGTTGATTTAACATTTTCCTCTGCAAGACTAAGCTAAATTTTTACAATCAGCAATACTAATAGCGTAATAGCAGTAACAACAAAAAAGGAAATTAATCACGTGACTAACTTGAAACCCCATCAGGAAACCCGAGAACTCGATGACCGAGTCTTTTGCAGTCATTGGCCTCTCTTCCTTATCTCTACGCTGGAGGATCGAACTGGTATATACAGGTCGATTATACACAGATTGCTCGCGTTCTCACATGCACATACACACACACGCACACTACCCTAAGGTATAGTAGGTACATACATCCACACATTCTTACAGGTTAACTGAATCCAGATCCAGAGGCAGAGGTTCTCCGGCCGGTACGACGCGGTCACTATTTGATTCTTATTCTCCTTCACCGTATGCACGTGCGCGCACACAAATATTCAAGTACCGCTGTACATACTGCTAACTGTATGTACGCTCGATTGGTAATGGTGCATACTTGTAAATATATCTATATATATATATATATATATATATATATATATACAAATATATATCGTCGTGTAATATAGTAGCGCTGTAGTGCTTAGCCGAGCTTACTACGGGACGCGAGTCTCAAGCCAACGATAATAAACGAGCTTTTACAATATCACCATCCTGTGTGCGAGTGAATATGTATGTGTGTGGGTGTATGTTGGTCCCTGCCGCAGACGTCTGGCTTTGGCTTGAGCTTGAGCTTTAAAATCGTCAGGTTGTTTTTCTCTTACTCTCAATAACACACACACACATGCACACACAAATACAAACAGACATTATTCCGTCTCTAAATTTTCTTTCTCTCTTTTTTTTATTATTTGCCTTCTATCGTTTCTCGTATACTCATTGAAATCGAATATTTCGTCTGCGGTGATTTTACGTTCATTCGGTTAATCGATCTTTGCCCACAGACGCCACATGAAAAAACAATTAAAATAAAATAAAACAACAACTAATTTAAAATAAAATAAAAAGTAAAACAAAGTAAAGGCAACAAATAAAAGTCGTTTAAAAATTTAAATTGTATTAACACGCGTATCAGATGTGACAAAAGCATACATGAGATTAAAGAGAAAATATAATGCGGACGAAAAAATAAAGTCGTAATGCAAGTACTTGGCACTGTCTGGAGTGGATGAGCTAAAGAATTGAGTAATAAAAAACCTAAAGAAGTTTTTAAAAAGTGAGACGGAGTCGAAGATAAAGATGAAGAGGAGAAATAAGGTAAAGATAAAGATAAAAATGAAGGAAACCAAGAATAAGAGGAAAAAGTGTAAGAGTATAAGAGTATAAGAAGAGCGGCAGAGGCGGTGGTGGAAAAACAACAAGTAAAAGCTTACGGCAGAGAAGTTGCTCCGGAAGAGTAAACACTATCGCGTCGTCATTCCATTGGAAAATCGCGCGTGATCTCAACCGATGGCTTTTGAGATACCTCCTCACACAACTCAAGGGCTATCTTTTACCCTAGCTCTTGCCTCAGCTTTTGCTCTCCCGCTCGCTCAGTTCGTACTTGTTAGATTTTTTTTGCTCTTTAAGTAAAGATTCTTGTGGAACAGAAGTGTGTGTATGTATATGTGTGTGTGCAACCAACAGCCTGTTTACCATCATCTATTCTATCACTGCTGTGAGCCCGTGGTGTGTAAGTGTGTAACCATTCAAGGGCTTTCGGACATTCACCATGCGAATGATTCTGTTTATACATGTGCGATAGTAAATCATCGAAAAGAACGTTCTCAAGACTCGCACGCGTGTCCACTCATCGCGTGATAAACCTTGATATAGACTCATTGATGTCTTTAATTAATCAATTTCCACTAAAAAATTTCAGAGCTCTTTACAAAAAAAACTTTTACTTGAAAATTTAATACATCAAACATAACTCTCTAATAAGGAGACGATTCAGCTATCATGCGTCCTCTATCCGATACTTTCAACGCTACCGTTAGTGGAAAAATTAATAATTTAAAAATTTCTTGAATCTACCATTCTATTGAAAGAAGAGTGATCGTAAATTCAGGACTCGCTTTTCTTTATTTTTTTTTTCTTGTTGCATTTTCTGGCACCGGGAGGGTTTGACTATGAAGTGAAAAACGTGACACACCACTTCAAAGTGATAATCCACCCGGGGATAGCCGACTTACGAGTGTTGGAGAGAGTAGATAAGCTTCTAGACACGATGACTATTGGGTCGTATAGATACAAGCTTGGAAAGTCTTTTCGGTGCCAAGTCTCTAATTACTTTCGTTTTAATACCTTCCAATATCGCCTATCTCCCGTTTCAAGCTGACACGTACGTACTTTTATTACTTTTTTTTGAGTTTTATTTTTTTTTTTTTATATCAATTGATAAAGCCATCTCGAATCTCTACAGGAAACAGTCCTTCAATATTCTATCTCGTTTATTTACAATTTCTCAACATTTAAAGGTTTTAATGAAAATTTCGGGCGATTCATTAAATAGAAAATAAATAAAATATCAAGCAACTGACCTGAATCAGAGTATTTTATAGTCTCAATAGAAACATAAATCATAAGTTAGTTGAATAATTAATGAGTCTTAGAGAGCCAGTCTTCCATCAATGACAAGAGAAACAACAAGGATAATATATATCTATCAGTGGTGTTCAAGATTCACGTGATACGTTAGTCTCACAGCAGGTTTAGTTCTACAAGCAAGCTGCACACCGTCATAGTAATCCGATTCCTTTGTGTCGAGTGGTTGATTGATTCCGTTTGCGAAACCCTAAACTCAATCGTCGACAATTTCCCCACAAGTATCGTCGTAGATATAGATATAGAATAGGTTTATGCGCTTAATTCATGAATCATGACGTACGACGAGCCTCGCTATACCGTAAATACACTAAACTCAGTTGCAATGTACAATTTTAATGGGATTGCCGATCAATCACGTCAACATTCAATTGTGCTACTAAATCAATTTTCAGTGATCAATTATCTACGTGTACACTGAGCCAAATTTCTTATCTCAATCAAAATCTTAAATGATTTACTGATCGAGCAAACAGCTCAATAATAAATCCAAAAAAAATTTAACTAAATTCTTAGTTAGATTTTTATTTTTTCCACGTCCCATCTTACTTAATCTCGGGGCTTTTTGACTTTACGCTGTTGACTTTTTAGATTTTTTACTATCGGAAATTGATAGGAAAGGACCAACGAAGAGGATGCCGGTGAGTGAATATTGAATTCTATCGGAACACGACGACGCGTGCCCAACGGCGGGGCAATTTCCAGAAAGATAGAATTTGAATAAACGCTTTCTCACCAACCACGAGGTGTCGACGAAAGGCCAAGAAACTATCTGCTTTATTGGCTGATTTTATATATATATATATATCTCTAGCTATATTATGTGTACATAAGAAATATATGTATATCAACATGTGTATGCATGAATTTGTATATAACTTATGAAGCCATGGGTCCTATGAATTGAAAATCTATTCACGGCACTGAATTTCCTGGGATTATTGCAAGGAGTACTGCAAGGAGAACTAAGGCAAACATTAATTTCCTTCGCATTCATGAGGAGAAAAGGAAGATAACACTTAGAAGATTCAATCGCTAGATTAAAGTTCAATAGATAATTCATATTGATAAAATCGTGACTTCACAGTATCAGTGTCAGTAATATCAATATCAGATGCATGATTGTCAATATTTTTAAATAAACAAAATTAAAAAAAAAATTCACATCATCTGTGTGATGCAATATAATACGGAATATAAATCCGCGGTGGAATTGGATTCACATCAACACGGGTATAATTTGAATATAAAAATATAGAAAATGCAATGTCTGGTTCGTTGAATCCATCGGATGAAAAATAACGAGGAATCGAAAGATGACATTTTCCTTTTTTTTATTAAATACCGAAGAACTTACTCACCGTTCTTTACCTTCTCCGGGGAAATAATATGAAAATGGAATAATAAGTGATGGAAAAATATAAAAGTAAGTAACTAAAACGATAATGTTAAAAGTCTGTTGGACGAAACCATCGAGAGGCTTGATAAAAAAATAATGTTGCCCGAAATAAATGGAATAGAACCGATGAGTGGAAAGATGAGAGGAGACCATCGGGAAATGAACAGAAAGATGTAATTTTAGGGGAAATAGGGGTTTGGAGAGGTGGAGGAAGATGATGATGGGGCGTGATAGAAATTGACTGCTCGATAATCGAAGATGAAGTCCCAGAGTAGACCGCTCAAGTGACTAGTACGTAATTAAATTCCTAGCACGCCCGACATCTCGTCTTTCCAAAAGAGACTGCTACACTTCTGCTTCCCCTATTCACCTCATGCCACATCACATAGCAACCTCGTTTTTAGTACGATCGGCAAGTTACTCTCATCATTGCGGAAGTCCTAGATGTCGACTTTTATATGTTCTGACACCGCTTTTTTATATACTATATATTATATACATCGTAATTCTTTAGTTGTACATATATCCATCTTTTTGATTTACTTCGTCGACTTGCTATCTATCTATATTTATATATCAAAGAATAAATATATGAAAGAAGGGCTCAGAACTGTGTGCCGAAAGATATCAATATTCTAGCTCATGAAAAATGCCAGGTCAGGTCACGTGGGATATCGTAAAGAGATGAGAAAATGTCAAGAATAATATTTATACAAATTATAATACATATTTTATATTTAACATTTGATATTTTTTTTTTTCATTTTACTGACTGTAAAAAATTTGCAGAGCATTCATTTTTAAATCACCGCTGAACAAAACTCAGTACTTGTTCCAAATACAGAGCTTAATTTAATTAAAACTCCGGAACTTCAGCTGAGGTGATGGAATGAATTCTGATTAAAAATGAACTTTTAATTCACCTACGCTCTGATTTCCCACAATACTATCTCTTACTGTATTTTATTAAAGAAAATAAATTATTGGTTAATGATTTTTCTCGACAGGTCGTTCACCAGTTCTTCCTCATTTTCAATTAATTCCTTTTGTTTTTCATCCCTCTATATATAAATATATATATAGATATGATAGCTCTCGGACAAGACTAGATAGCTCTACCATCACTCGGAAGAAATACGCCGGCTCTTATTTGGACAGAGGTGGCATCGGTACGCGCACAAGCAATAAGTAATTCTAGACCGAGGGAGGACTTGATTAATGGACTTCTTGAGCGCTGAACACAGTGTATGTCTAGTCGGTAGCACAGTGCAGTGGGAGACTCATGATACGCGGCCACACAGCCACGGTAAAAGGACAAATAAGACTAAAAAACTAAAGACTAAATAGAAAAAAAGACGTTTAAAATAAAAATAAATAAAAAAAACAGGTTCGTTACAACAGCAACGACGACGACCAAGACGCTTTAGCGCAAGTACAGTCGATTAATTGTGGGCACCGGAGCACATATATACAATATATACACTTATACTTGTAGAACTAGTTACCCCGTGCGACTTTTCACCCTGCTATTCCCGCAGCCTGTTATTGCGCGGCTGTTTAAACGATCTAGGATAAATTCTTGGTAAAAATACCCAAGCTCTAAAAGTCTATTTTTTATTTTTCTAATTCATCTTTTTAGCCCCATTTTTTTTTTTTTTTATTCATTAAGAAGGCGAGCCCGCATGCCTGTTTCGCGGTTTTGCAATATCGTTTGTTTAAGAGAAAGAATGATTGTCTGAGGTAAAAAATAAGAAGAGAATATTAATGGAGAGGTGTTATTTTTTATGTTTTTAATGGTAGATATTTATCTATCAGTACTAATTTTTTCTTGCTATCATTTGTTTCAGGAAGAAGCGAGGTGCTGTGGAATTACAAAGAGAATCAATTTGCGGTGTTCGCACTGCCGTCGAACGGTGTAAAAAAAAGAAAGATATTAAGCTGAGAAAGGACTGCAGCAGTAGGACTAGTACATTAAGTTTAATTGACAAGGAAGGTTGTTGTGATAGGAATACCAGTGGCCGAGGAATAGTGCCACCACGGATAAAAGTTACTGCAGCGTACACTAGTGTAACGCTTAAATTTACGACTGGACAACTGGACCATCGTGGTGTTGTTACTGCTACTGCTACTGTTACTATTACTATTACTGCTACTACTACTACTGGTGCTTATACTAGTGGTATAAGTGGGGACCGAGGTGTAGGTGTAGGTGAGACCAGTGAGGGTGAAAGCCGCGACCACCGTGGTAGTGGGAAGTACATTCGAGTGTACCCCTTGTGCAAGTACCGGTAACGGATGGCCATATACCCCATTCGATATCGCAAGCCACTGAAATCCCCAAGTGGCCGCTGCCTCGCGTGACATTTCAATAAAATTTATTTTACCACTTTTACTCAAGTCTATGTTACCTAAGCGATATTTATTCTCTAAAGATTTATCGTAAAAATTCAATAAATAATAAATAAAAATAAATAAGTAGCTTAGAAGACTTACAAGTTTTCTAATGAATTTTTAAATGACTTGAAGTGCTGCTAAAAATATCAGTCGTAAGCCAGATGGGTTAGAAAATTTTTTAACAACACGAAATGGCGGTCGTGCCTCCACGACCGCGGGAAAAAATAGATCACGATTTACTTATTGAAAATTGAGAAAACTGTTGCAACAATATGTGATTGAAAAATGAAATTCAAGACTAGAAGAAAATCAATCGCCTAAATTTCAACTAGTGTAGTATTTTTATAACATAATTTAGATATTTTTTCATATATTATATCTATGATAAATTTTGCTGACGTTAGTTTTTTATTTATTCTCAAGAGAACGACGTAGATAGCGACAAGCACTAGTGGCGAGGATGTCAAGGTCGAGTGGCTGTCAGCAGTCATTTAAAAGTGCCATCGGCTTCACGGATCATTCAAGTCACTGATGTGGAATAGTCAGTTTGCAAAGTAGAAAACTTTTGTGTTTCTACTTATACCGCACCCAATACTGTTTAATGTCCCACTCAATGTGATAGTATTCTGTATCATATGTATACACCTATACATCTATATTTAATTGCGTTAGACGACTGAAAGTCCTATTGAAGAATCCTAAGTGGATCGTCTAAAACAAAGAAGAGTGCCATTGAAGCCCTCTTCATAACAATATAACAGCAACAACGATACTGTACGAAGTGATCACAATGAAGATTTCCGGGGTGGAAGCGAGTGTTCCATTACTGGGTGCAATGGCGCCCAGGTGTATCGTCAAACAGGCCACGGTTAAACGGTGCGTCGCCGCGTTGCTTCTCGTCTCAGTGGCCAGCATTTTTTACTACACCCACTACGTTATCAGCACGCCGCTGTCCAGGTAAATCATCTGATTTTTATATAATAAATTATAGCTCACAGCTCATAAGCAACCAAGCTGTCTTATAAATATTCTCGCGAACTTTTTATACTGTAATGTAATACAAGCAATCTGTGGAATAATTGACGGCGCATGTTTTCAAATCGCATATCATCGAGTAATCTGCATGCTCAGTAGTTGAGCGCGACACGTTATACTCCCATTGATCAAACCCCATGAATTTTCGAGATTATCGCGAATTTATTTATAGAAATAAAAATAAAATCTGAGCAAAGAAAAATAAATCAAGGAACTAGAGTTTTGATGACAATGAATCTTGTACAATAAAAAAAAAGGCTAGCTTAAATCAAAAAAATTTTTGTCTTCAAAAATTTTTTCTTGAAGTATAAAAAAACTATTTTCTTATTTCAAGAAAGTTTCTTTAATAAATAGTATTAAAAAAATTACGTTTCCATTCAAAAGTACAAGACTTCATAATTTGAGATATTATTCTTCAAGCACACGAAGAATATGCTTAAATCAAAAACATCAATAGTTTTAACTTGAAAATATAAATTTTTTACAAACTAAAAATGGTAGAAAATTTACCCAAAACCGGACTCAAATCCTAATCGCACTACGCTCTTAAAAGAGTGATACTACTCAACTATCATTTGAATGAAAAATTAAAAATATTAAGTGAAAAATAATTTTACATTTTTCAATAGTTTAAAACTTTTGAGTCAAAAAAATAGTTTACTTAAATCAAGATATTCATAAAGATAAAATTTTCTGGAGCCAAAATATCGTTTTTTTAATTTTTTTTTTTTTTGTGTGTAGAGTTTACCGTAAATTCAAAATCACGCAGAGTTTTGCGGATAAAGCGATTATTTTATTGGTAGTTTTCTGTAAATTTTATTAGTTCAAACGTCTATTTGAAATGATCTTCCACACATGTGAGTTTGTGCGAGTATGTTTTCCATCGTTCTCGCGGGAAATAGAGCTTTGGCATGGTGGAGACGAAAAGGCAAATACACGTCTAGTCGCTTGGCCAGCCGGACGGCGGATTTTAGCTGGTATGCTTGCCGCGATCTCTTGCTGGTATGGCTACTACGTATACGGCAAACTTTTAGTTAACAAACTAGAGAATCGAGGCAAGCGGGTCATTTAGCGTAACGAGTTGCCGGGTACCTCCCACGGGTTTAGAAACTCTGTCTCGGTTTGTTATATATATATGTACACACGTATATATTGAGAGCAAAGTATACCTAACACTGCCGGGAACCGGGTACTGGATGTACACAAGAGGAGTGGAGAGTGCGGCCCCTTTCGAATGACCCCAGAGTTAGTTTCATCAACAAGGACCTGATCCTCAGTGATGAGTTTTCTTTGAAAGCTGCCTCTGGCTTTGTGGGATTACCTTGATTTTGTTTAAGTTTTAAGGGCTTTTACAAATATTAATTAACGTACATTTATTCAGGGCTTTGTTTTCTATTCTAAATTTCCCGTTCTAAATTATCTCAATGATGATAGTACACTTTCACTCTAAAAGATTTCACTATGGTAAATTTAAATTTTCCAGTAAAGAAACATTTGTTTTATTTTTTAATTTACGTAGAAAAACGAAAAGGGCACCTCTCTGTTTAGATAAAATTTCAAGTGAGATCAACTATTTCAAATTAAATTTCTGATAGAAAATAAAACACTAGTCGCTGGTTGAAATTGATACGACGGCTATGGTTCACACTAGAAAATTTTTCATGAAATTTAAATATACGTTTTCAGTTTTTCTCTGCACTTTTTATTTAATTAATAAAAAAATATTTTAGTTTATTTGGATTGATATAATTTACCAGTTGGTTTTTTCAAGTTTTATGGTTTTTAAAATATTCGGTAGCATGTAAACAATAATAATAATTTTAGATCATTTCTACATCACACAGAAGACTCCTACCGAATGTAGAGCCTATAGGAGCTATAGTTTAAAAACAGGAATTTTTCATTAACACCCCCGCAATCCTCTTAGGGTAAGGAATCTCGTAAAATCCGTTCTTAGCTGACCTCTACGTAGCAAAAATAATATTACTATCAAATTTCAAGTTTTTAGTTCCTATGGTACCCGAAATTTCATGATGAGTGACTATATAGATGGAAATCTCCATTAATTATAAATATGATAATAACAATAAAAATAACGAAAGAGTGGACTGAATGAGGACAATAATACAATTTTTTCGTGTGTTTAATAATGTAACCAGGAAATCGAAGTTTTTGTTAATAATGAGCACTAATGTACCTTGTGTACCTATTTAATGATTGACTAAGTATGACATGATATTATAAGCGAATAGTCCAGTCGGCGTGGAAAAAAAAAGGGGTTTGTTGGCAACTTTTCGACAAAATGGTCCGATTTTGAATTTTTTTTTTTTAAAATACTCAGAAAAATATTCTTAACATTTGTGTGTATGTGGGAAGTGTTGCTTTTTTTTTGTTTAAAAAATAGCGTTTTAGCGTTGAGCTTTAAATTAAAATATCTCGGAAACTACGCAAAAGTAGTCGAGACATATTGCGTATGAAATTTAGAGAATTAAATAAGGCATAAAATGAGCCAAACCGGAAGTCTCTACGACTAATAGTTTACGAGATATTAATTTTTTAATCAAGAAAAGCGCGGTTCCGCTCGAGCGCTTATAAACAAATAGCTGTAACTCCGCAAAAAATCAATCGATTTATTTTTTTTTTAAATCAAAGCTTTTACTGTCTATTATGAGCAAAAAAATTGGCTAAGCTCAAAAAAAATTTTTTGAATTTATATAAATAATTTTCAGTTTTTTTTATTTATGCAATAAAAAATAGTTAAAATAAAAAAAAATAAACTTTTTTTGCATGAATAAATTTTTTCGGCAATAAAGAATCGACCTGAAAAAAAAAATTTTTAAAAAAAAATTTTTTTAATACAAAATTACAGTGTACTAGTTTAAAAAAATATGAGCTCTACGGGGTTTCGATGTCGGGACCCGAGGCATTAAGCATGCGCCATTCCCCTCAAACCGCTGACGGAGAAAAATGGGGGAAATAATGATAATGTGAGGCGAATAATAACAATAGTAAGCGGTCGCTCAGAAACTCGGAGTAATTTCATTTTTTTATTTTTTCTTGTAAATTTTTCTATTTTTTTCTAAGTCTTAATTAGATTTTGAAAAATCGATTTCACAATATAGGTATCAATCGACTCAGAATTTCATGAATCGTAAAGATATCCTAGTGTATGGGGAACTTTTTTTTTTTAATTTTTACCATTTGTTTAAACAAATAGTTAGTTAACAAAAAAAAATTCATTTCCACAAAATAGGTATCAATCGATTCAGAATTTCATAAATCGGATAGATATCCTATCGTGCGGGGAACTTTTTTTACAATAATATTTTTCATTTGTTTAAACAAATCATTAGTTAACAAAAAAAAATTCATTTCCACAAAATAGGTATCAATCGATTCAGAATTTCATGAATCGGATAGATATCCTATCGTGTAGGGAACTTTTTTTTTTTAATTTTTACATTTGTTTAAACAAATAGTTATTTAACAAAAAAAATTCATTTCCACAATATAGGTATCAATCGATTCAGAATTTCATAAATCGGATAGATATCCTATCGTGCGGGGAACTTTTTTTTTTTAATTTTTACCATTTGTTTAAACAAATAGTCCGTTAACAAAAAAAAATTCATTTCCACAATATAGGTATCAATCGATTCAGAATTTCATAAATCGGATAGATATCCTATCGTGCGGGGAACTTTTTTTTTTTAATTTTTACCATTTGTTTAAACAAATAGTCCGTTAACAAAAAAAAATTCATTTCCACAATATAGGTATCAATCGATTCAGAATTTCATAAATCGGATAGATATCCTATCGTGCGGGGAACTTTTTTTTTTTAATTTTTACCATTTGTTTAAACAAATAGTCCGTTAACAAAAAAAAATTCATTTCCACAATATAGGTATCAATCGATTCAGAATTTCATAAATCGGATAGATATCCTATCGTGCGGGGAACTTTTTTTTTTTAATTTTTACCATTTGTTTAAACAAATAGTCCGTTAACAAAAAAAAATTCATTTCCACAATATAGGTATCAATCGATTCAGAATTTCATAAATCGGATAGATATCCTATCGTGCGGGGAACTTTTTTTTTTTAATTTTTACCATTTGTTTAAACAAATAGTCCGTTAACAAAAAAAAATTCATTTCCACAATATAGGTATCAATCGATTCAGAATTTCATAAATCGGATAGATATCCTATCGTGCGGGGAACTTTTTTTTTTTAATTTTTACCATTTGTTTAAACAAATAGTCCGTTAACAAAAAAA
The DNA here is from genome assembly GCA_000956155.1 of Cotesia vestalis. NCBI lineage: Eukaryota > Metazoa > Arthropoda > Insecta > Hymenoptera > Braconidae > Cotesia > Cotesia vestalis. The sequence goes on from JZSA01000171.1 coordinate 443,174, forward strand.
AATTCATTTCCACAATATAGGTATCAATCGATTCAGAATTTCATAAATCGGATAGATATCCTATCGTGCGGGGAACTTTTTTTTTTTAATTTTTACCATTTGTTTAAACAAATATTTAGTTAACAAAAAAAAATTCATTTCCACAAAAAAATTAAAAAAAAAAAGTTCCCTACACGATAGGATATCTATCCGATTCATGAAATTCTGAATCGATTGATACCTATTTTGTGGAAATGAATTTTTTTTTGTTAACTAATGATTTGTTTAAACAAATGAAAAATATTATTGTAAAAAAAGTTCCCCGCACGATAGGATATCTATCCGATTTATGAAATTCTGAATCGATTGATACCTATTTTGTGGAAATGAATTTTTTTTTGTTAACTAACTATTTGTTTAAACAAATGGTAAAAATTAAAAAAAAAAAGTTCCCCATACACTAGGATATCTTTACGATTCATGAAATTCTGAGTCGATTGATACCTATATTGTGAAATCGATTTTTCAAAATCTAATTAAGACTTAGAAAAAAATAGAAAAATTTACAAGAAAAAATAAAAAAATGAAATTACTCCGAGTTTCTGAGCGACCGCTTACTATTGTTATTATTCGCCTCACATTATCATTATTTCCCCCATTTTTCTCCGTCAGCGGTTTGAGGGGAATGGCGCATGCTTAATGCCTCGGGTCCCGACATCGAAACCCCGTAGAGCTCATATTTTTTTAAACTAGTACACTGTAATTTTGTATTAAAAAAATTTTTTTTTCAAAATTTTTTCTTTCAGGTCGATTCTTTATTGCCGAAAAAATTTATTCATGCATAAAAATATATTTTTTTTTATTTTAACTATTTTTTATTGCATAAATAAAAAAAACTGAAAATTATTTATATAAATTCAAAAAATTTTTTTTGAGCTTAGCCAATTTTTTTGCTCATAATAGACAGTAAAAGCTTTGATTTAAAAAAAAAATAAATCGATTGATTTTTTGCGGAGTTACAGCTATTTGTTTATAAGCGCTCGAGCGGAACCGCGCTTTTCTTGATTAAAAAATTAATATCTCGTAAACTATTAGTCGTAGAGACTTCCGGTTTGGCTCATTTTATGCCTTATTTAATTCTCTAAATTTCATACGCAATATGTCTCGACTACTTTTGCGTAGTTTCCGAGATATTTTAATTTAAAGCTCAACGCTAAAACGCTATTTTTAAACAAAAAAAAAGCAACACTTCCCACATACACACAAATGTTAAGAATATTTTTCTGAGTATTTTAAAAAAAAAAAATTCAAAATCGGACCATTTTGTCGAAAAGTTGCCAACAAACCCCTTTTTTTTTCCACGCCGACTGGACTAGAAGAGAAGAATGTATTTGAATTTAAATATTATTTTTGTTTGCTTGAATGCACGCTTCAACATAAAGCTTGTTAAAACGTATCATGTTACTCGTGCGCCAATGATTTAATTAACAAACTCTTTGACCATTTATTTTTTGCTTTCACGGAAAAACATTCCGTTTATGCTTTTATATATTTATCTTTTAGGACAAAAAAAAAAACAATTTTTGCTTTATCTTTTTTCTGTCCATTTGTTTACCAAATAATCGCCAACAAAGTCAAGTTAAACCTAAAAACAAAGTCTGTATAATTGCCGTGTTCATAAACATATTTGTGCTTCAGGCATATTATATTTTTCTCACCTCCGGGCGGAAAGCGTCAATTTTCCTCCCGCTGCGCTAAACGAAAATGCCGCTTTCCGCCTCCGTTGAGGAGAAAAATAGCATACACTCCTCGGGAAGTAAATAAGAAAGCCTCAGATCACATGTTTGTTGACCTCGGCTTCGCCTCGGACAACAATTGCATGTGATCTGAGACATTTCTTACTTTACTTCCCTAGGTGTGTAATATACTATTACTATTCGCTTGAAATTATTTAATAGAGAATGAAGATAAACTTTTTAGATAATTATAAGTAACTAGCAGTCTGTCCAGGCTTCGCACGGGCACTTAACATAAATTTCAAAATTAATTATAATATAATATACACGGAAAAAAAAATATTGTTAAAATGACTATCCAACGTATCCTCAAATGACGTTTTCGTAAAATAACGATCCGGATTTCTGATTTAAGGATTCATTTGTTTGACTTAAGCATACAGAGAATAGCTCTTGTAAATATATGTAGTTTCGTCAAAACAGGCAACTGTTTTGTTAACGTGAGGATCTGTCTAGTTGAATTGACTAACTGTAACGCTAAAATAATGTTACGGATCGTCATTTTGATGATCCGCTGGATAGCTGAATTGGCTATACAGCGTATCTCTAAAAAAAATGACTATACAGCGTATAGTCAGAATAACAATAAGTATCCTTATTCTAACGATATTTTTTTCTCCGTGTAGCCTATGTCACCCGGGAACAGTGTAGCTTCCCAACAGTGAAAGAATTTTTCAAATCGGTTCAGTAGATTCGGAGCCTATTCAATGCAACCAAACAAACAAACAATCAAATCTTTCCTCTTTATAATATTATATATAGATTAACAAAAATTTTTAAAACGCGGCGTTTATGCACGTCTAATCGGTAAACTGGTTGGGTTGGAATTTTCAAATAAGTCCTTTCTCATCCCCATTAATCTTAGACTCTGGGGAATTACAAAATTCAAAATGAAAGTACTTTCTCAGTTAAAGAGTGAATGAATGAATAAATGAACCAGAGAGAAAGGGGATATAGAAGGAGTTCGGGTAAGTCCATGCTTAATTAGAGGAGACATATAACTTGGAGTAGTTTCTGCGTACATCCTTTACCCTCTGACAATCTAACGCGAACCAATCTCAGGTCGTCACATAATCAGGAAAGGCGTGGAAACTTAGTTCATGATGAACGGGATCTATAAAACATTTTGCAACCTAATCTAAAGACGCTTGCCAACTTTGTCCAACCCCGGTATCATTTACCTTCTCCAAACATTATCTTTTTTTGTTATTTTTCAATGAAGTCACCCTCTTTTCACTATTATTCTCCGTAATACCTATCAATACGGTATTTTATTTCGAATACATGTCTCCTTTATCAGCCAGTTCATTGTTAAATTTTATGAATACCCTTTTCAATCAATAAATAATGATTGAAATTTAATTAATAAACTTTGGCACCATTCCTTGCTATTTCCCTAATAAATATTTAGATTATATTTTTCTCTAACTTACTTTTGATTTAAAATATGCAGTACCCAAAAAAAATATTTAAAAAAATTGATAAACTATGAAATACAAACGAAAGTATTCTTTTAATATTGAAAGTTGCAGAATGTATTATGATGTGAGCAAGCATAAATTCATTAAAGTTGGATACATGCATCTATTGCTGACCAACTCATTGTCCACAACTTTGAGTAACTTTTGCGTCAACGTTTTAGTTTAGAATCATATCTCAATGATATATTAAAGTTTAATTGGATTTTTGGGATGAACTAATTTGACTGAAACTGATTTCATTGAATTTTTTCAAGCATCAGAAATCGTAGCATATTACGCGATTTCGAGTATTTTGAAATTATAATTATAATAGTCGAAGTTGCTCAGAATAGAGTTTGATTTCAGATCAATGGATTTATCTCAATTGATAGAATATAATCATTAAATAACTTTTTAAAATTTTTTGTTACGAATTTTCTCATTTTTATAGTTACTTAATAAACTTCAATTATTATGTTTCATTCACTAACAAAAAAATTAACTCGATTCAAGAGAAAAAAATCGTGAACCAAGATCATTTTAATGAAATTGATCGCTTTGAAAAATTTTTAACTTGACTCAAAAATTTTTCTGCTGGATTACAGAGAGTTATATTCTTTAAAATGATTTTTTTGGCTCAAGATTTTGTATAGAGCATATATGTTGTAATGATAATTTATTTTATTATCAATTTATAAAAAGAAAACATTTATCTTCGTTAATTTTCACTGAAAATTTCATATATTTTACTAAAGGATTAAAATAAGCAGTAACTGTAATTTTAGCGTTGATCTTTTATTAGTCGGTGCTAGTTTGCGTTGGCAGGGAAATCAGGCCGGATATTTATCACACGCCCAATCACTATGCCAATTCAAGTGTCGTGCAAATGAATCCTATCCATATATTGATATACATTGACAAACCAAACTCTCGGAATATAAACGGCCTCAATACAAAATACTACACATATATAATACAAATACACTCTAGTGTTCCTTCACTTTTAATACCTTCACATAACTATTTTTCGTCCCATTCGTATAACATATATAATAATAACACATAATACACATGCATGTCAGAAGTACGTGCTACATATTAAAAATTTTAATTAATAAAGTTATCGCGTAAATATTTATTTAAAAAAGAAGAACTTGACAGCAATAAAAAAAAAAAAACATTTAATCAACCAAGTTAATATAAAATAAAATATATGTGTTATTAAAATGGATATATAATCAAAATTTTTCGTAAACATAATTTCGCAGTCTCAAAGTTATTTCGCCATAAATAATACACACTTAATAAAAAGTTCTTTATTACAGGCAGTGAAACAAGTACTTGAAGGAGAAACATTTAACCCGGGAATTGATGTGAGAAATATTGGATAAAACACACGAAACACGCGCCAGACCGGGAAATTGTGAAGCGAAGGGTGCTCGTAAAAAGTTTCGACTATTTCCGGAGAAAATATATACCAATTCCGTATATTCTGTGCATATCCATACACATATAATGATACAAGTACAAATACAAATAGAATAAAAATAGAATTTAATGTTATAAAGAATACAAGTAAAATATTCAAAAGTTAATGCTTCAAATTTTTATTCATTTATTCCACAATCAAATCATAAACATATAGGTCGGATATATTATACATCGTATGTACATACACCTATTATCATATTGCTTTTGAATAATAAATGTGCACATAAGCTCACAGATACATATTTTAAAAATAACCTATAATGTACGAAAGTTGAGTGTTACCAGCTCAATAAGCTAAACATGTGCTTGTGCTATTGAATTGATTTTCTGTTCCTTCACTACACTTCATCACACTGTGACTTAACATGTATATGTATATGTATATGTATATGTGCTGAGATAAAAAATCAATGAATAAGATGCTTCTATATTATGTGCGCAATTTTTGCATATGTAAATAAATTCAAATGATAAATAAATAAATCTATATTCGTAAATCATGATAACAACTCACACAATTTAATTTAATATTTTGTAAATAAGTGCCAATCACAATATTTAAAGACAATAACGATTCGCGTTTTATTATTTTTTAATTATTAATTTTTAAAATACTTTATTTCGATTCGGTGACGTAAATACAAAGCAACTATGCAGGAGTGCTTGCTACAGGAATCAGACCACGAGATAGACCGTCAGGGTGACTGGGCTATCGCGGTGTGTAAACATTAATATGCATATTTATCGTTTAGTTGCACGTTACATATATTTTTAAATGTCTGTTTCATGCACAGTAAACCCTTACGTATACACATTTATTTATTTACTTTTTTTTTTTTATTTATCTTCTACTCTACTAATATTAACGCATATATAGCGCATAAAGTACATAGAGATGAGTATTGTTCCATTTTACAGAGAGTAACGTATACTCGATAGGTCATTGGATTAATTGCAATGTCCACTATGACAATACCCTTGCTTATCAGATAAAACGAGAATGTCAATTCTATTAAATGGCTTTTTACGAACAAAATCATTTTAAATTCACCATTTAAAGATTTTTATTACTTCAATAATTTGCATTCTCCGACTATAGACGTTTTTTTTTTATTTTTTCTTCTTTCTGCATATTTTTTAACATAAATGCTGGTTTTCATTTTATCTAGGCTTATAAATACACTGACAAAAGATACCGATTTCTCGAGAATCCCGATTCAATATCAGACCAATGGAAAAAAGGATCGTCAACTTTTATAGCGCCATTGACTACTGTGAGCATTAAATTAATCGCGAAAACGATTTTAATTGAATGAGCCATAGAATGATGAGATTCAGATATTGATGTAATAATATTAAATTGGAAGAGCGACTCAATGATACACTTTGTACCTAGTTAAGGAATAAAAGAGTCCAGATAACAGTCTCGATTTCAATATTTTAAGATACAACCGCAGCATTTCATGTTATTATCGTTATTCGTATTTAATTGAATTTTCCAACGTATTCAAATTATTATTGTGAACTTACGAATAAGTTATAAAAAAAAAAAAAGATAGATTCTTTTTATCGAGTAAAAATAAACAGAAAGGAAAGGAAAGCTTGATAATTCTAAAGTACCGAATAATGTTTCAGTAAATGTTTACATGGACTGCAAAGCCAATTGTACGACAGTAAACATACGTGAGACATTAGAGTAACAAACAAATGTGCATGCCTCCGCTCAGCTCGCTCGGTCCAAGCAAACGGAGTAGAGTATGAGGTTATATACATATATATGGCTCGTTTGGAAGCACGATGACCGTCTATGCACCACTAACATTAATGTGACCCCTACGGGTCTCATCTGAATGTTTGTGGCTGAGTGACGACCGGTAGTGTATGCTGCTAATCACGCTTCTAATCACGCTCTTGTAGGAAATTAACTACTGTCATAGTTATATCGTTTAGTTGCTCAAAGGAATCAGTTGAGAACTTCTATAGCAACTTTCTTCTGATTTATAATTGTATCTATCGCTCGCTGACATTGATATTTATTCAATAAATTTAACCTTTTGGTACTCAGGCTATTAAGAGATCCCTGCATGTTAATTTTAATTGACATATGACAACAACTGTCAGAATTTTCGTTGCTTATTATTTAAAGTTTTATTTAATATTAATCTAAAAATGTTCTCAGACTTAAACATAATTTATTTTTCCATAAAAATTTTTTAATTGCTTTAAAATAACGATCTTTTATGAAATTGTAAATTTTTTATTTGTAAATTTTATTTGCAACGTTTTAAAATTTCTAGTGAATTTTTCATTTAGTTTTTTTTTTTTTTTTTTTTATTTGATAATAAAAATTTTAATGGTAAAAAATAATATGTTTTTAAAATCAATTTAAATTTTATAAAATAATATTTTTTACACTTAAAATAAATTAGGTAACAATGTCAAGCAAAAAGCATGGCAGCGACGGGTGTAACCTCGTCAGGATCTTTAACACGTGTGGCAGAAGTTTGATAATAATTTATTTGTTATTTAATAAATAAAACTAAAATAAAAATTAGTTTTTTTACATTAAATTTCAGAATTTCATTAAAGAAATGTTCAAATAGAGTAAATTCAAAAAATTCAAGGTATTTTTCATTAATAGTCAAAGTCTTTGAAGTACAAATTTTTGTCGGAAAAATTCGTTTGTGTAAATTTATTTGTACATTAAAAGTCCCTGAAAATGTAATTTATACTAATTGAATTTATTCAATAATCTCGGTAGAAATTAAAAAAATTTCATTAAATAAATACCGATCGACTAGCCAATACAAATAGACCAAAGGCCAAAGAGTAACTTGATTCCATCAGTAAAAACTGTTTGGTGTAAAAAAACGTAGTCATGATATCATAATTTAAAATAAAAAAAAATGGTGTAACAGATTGGGAAAAAGTAAAGAAATGTATTAAAACAAAAATAAACAATGGATTCTCGCAATGAAATGAAAAAGAATGGACAAGTGAAAGCCATACATGTGGCTGGTAAAGTCAATATAATTTTTTTTTATTATTCTATCAATAATGTGTATTGATGGCAGGCTCGGGGGTGGGTAAAGTGTGTACGCAGCCAGCCGGAGTATCAGAGAGTAATATACAGATATACATAAACAAGTATAGTCATAATGGAGTGAATAAAAAATATGAGAATGGGTGTGGGAGGAAAAGGATGAAAAAAGCTAGTAATAGTGAATGAGATAGAGAAAGGCTTTTTTTACCAATGGACGTATACCGCACGGCCGAACGATCGCGCTCTATTGATTAGAATTCCAATTATTGGCTCGGACTGAGAGGTAGTAGTCCTTTTTTATATATTGTTTTTTCCATTTTTTTCATCATTTATTTATTTTACTTTACTTTATTTTATCCGTATTCTATCATTTTTCCTCCCTTATTCCAATACTGCTCTACCACACTTATTTTCTTATTTTACTCGTTACTTCTCGGATTTCTCGATCCAATATTACCTTTATTTTTTCGCCTTCCTATTCACATACGCACAGTATGTCTCTTTTTTTGCCAAGCTCATCAGTACAGTAAAAGCTTGTACATGTATAACGAACGCGTTAATAAATTCAACACATACCCATTCAATAATCCGATTTACTCAAAAAACATCACGACTTATTTTATTTGTAATTTTATCTTGCAAATTACTATTAAAAAAAAAAGTACAAATATAGTTTAAAAAAGATGATGCCGAAAAGTAGAATAAAAGTTTTATGCATCTATTAATATTTATAAATATATGTACATCAAGCAATAAACTTTAAAATTAAACGAAGCGTCAACAATTCTCTTGAATATTTTTAATCATGCTTCATGAATAGCCTGAAAGGAACTTTGTGCATCGAATATTGATCAAAGACTTGGCATTATTCACTCCCTTGTTCCTGTTGCGCTCTCGTTCTCTCTTAACTGTTATAGTCTTATATGAGCTTTTGATAGAAATGGAACGAAGAAATGGATCTGACATCGTTCAAATTAGAAGTGCTTTTAAGCTATGTGACAAAAGCTCTTTCGTACGGTGTCATGATACTGTCTTTACTACTCACTTTCTTTGTAAAATACTCGTTTTTAACATCGATTCATTAAATTACAAACTCAAACGTAATATAAAATTCAGATATTATTTCTATTTTTATCTATATTAATATAAATTATTCCAATTGATAGCTAAGAAAATTATTATAATTGTAATAAGAATTTAGAGAAGAAATTTTAATAGAATCGCTCATGAACACAACGTTTGAAGTTCCCTTTATCCCGGATAAGAGCTCGATGTCTTTTTTGTCAAAGTATGATTACCGAGTAATGAATCCATCTCGGGGACGTAATGATCCTCATCTCCTCTTATTTTCATCGCTAACGATACATTAATTGTCCAAATTAAAACGATTTGCCGCACAAATTGCTACCTCATCGCCATCTGTCCTTCAAACCCCGTCGATCATTTTCACTCTCTCCCTCCATGATAATTTTCCTGTCTCGCAGATATAATTGGATATCACATCAATCTTAAGGCTGTCTTATCACAAATGTTGTTCCGATAATACACGGAGCTATTTTGAAGCAATAAACTCAATGTTTTTGTAAAAAATATGAAATAATAACGATAATTATTTCTATTTTTTAATTTTGTGGTAACTTTGATGTAATAGCTTACTTTTTCCTTTAATTTGCAATATATTTCTTACTTCTAATCGAAAATAACTGGATGAATTGAACTTTATTGAAGTCAAAGGTTGAAGATACCCTAAACATTTCTACGAAGTAATTTTATCCTCCGAGAAATCATTCTTCCGGAGGTTCGTAAATTACCGGAAAGCCTCTCATACCACAGTAGCTAAATTTTGTTGTATTTTTTTTCTGCTCAAACAACTAGGCTGCTCAATCATCGCATCTTCTCCCTTTTTTTCTCTGTAGATATATATTTTTATTCTTCCTTCTTCTGTTACGGATGAGCTGAATATACCAAAGGTCTCATCTAGTAGCAGAGGTATACTTTCGACTACTCGAATACCGTCTTGAGACGTACAATTTTTCGGATTTTTGTCTTATATCTAATATCTTTTCTCTTCTTTTATCTGACACGACGTTTAGAGGTTCTCGATAGAAGAACATTTTGATTTAGCCGCCGTGATATGTATATAGTTATAAAAGTAAGGTTAGACGAATGAGTGTGTGTCGTAAAAAAGAGAAGCGATGTAAAGAGCTCAAAGAGAAAGAAGGAATTCACTACATACCTACACTAATAAAAAAATAAAATTTCTCTAGCTGGAAATTCACCCGCAGCTAAGGATGTCAAATAGTTGAAAAAGGAATCACTTCTGACATCCATCTACTCACGGATGAAATCGAAAAATCAGATATCGGTTTGACACACAGACATACATATATAGCCTAACATCTATATAATTTGTGAGAAACTTTTTATATTTACTCTCCTTCAAAATAAAACATAATTCAAAATAAATTCGCAAAAGTTATTTTCTCGTAGACAGAAATGTTTATATGAAAAACGATATTTTAAAATGTATAAAAAGTATCGGAAACTTTATTTTGACTTTTTTAGATAACTAAAGTAAAAAATAGTCCAAAGGGTATTTTGCATGTAACAGCTAAATCGAAGAAAAATGTTGACAGACGTTATAAAAAAATATATAATCAACCTTACACGCAACTGTTCGTGTTTTAAATATAAAATACAGAGAATTCGGAGTTTACTTTGTAGTCGCCGCAATGTCAGAAGCAATTAGCCGAATATCACTGATAGAACACGAAATATATTTTTATGGATATGTAGCCTTTACTTTGATCGTGCTCGGCTGATGGCCACGCACTCTACTAAACTACATACATGCACCACACGCCGGTCTTCCCTTATCGTTATTTTATCTCTTTCGCTTTCGCTTTCTCACCCTCGGTCCCTGCCTCAAAAACTATGGCTTTATCACAAACACGAAAGTTGTAAAAGATACTCTGGGTTTAATCAAATACAATTATTATCATCATTTTTTTATATTTTTATTATTATTATTATTATTATTATTATTATTATTATTATTACTGCCTGTATATGCAGTGTTTATTTCTTCAAAAGAAACTAAAATACCACATTTTTTTGAATCATAAGTCGAACTGAATACGAAACAAACTAAAAAAACTTTATTTTCCTCTTAAATAACTGTTTTTATTAGATAGTTTAGTTTTACAAAAAAACTACAGCGCGTAGGTATAGAATGAAGAGATGAAATTAAATATTTAATACGAATTATATTTTTTGCCAACGCGAGTTCCCTCAAACGTAGATCCTTGGGACACAGCAAATCTCTAGAGTGAGAAATTATTAACGCGGAAAAAAACATCTGACGAGATTTTGAGTGGTCGTCGACAAATTTCTGTTTCTCTTTCACTCATTTTCGGTCTTTATTTGTCCCGCGGTATGAATATAAGTACATTACACGTTATACGTGGCAGGATATATGTACATAAGCATTCCCTCATGCTTTTTAACATTTGAAAGTATATACTAATACCAGAGGCCATGGTAATAACTGAATGTGCTTCGCATTTATGCTTTCGAGTCAGAAGTGTACCCGTGGGATTGTCGGGTGTTCGTTTGCATGCATATCTAAATCCCACTGCCAACGGGTCTCGGTAAAGTGTATCTAGGACAGTGGACACGTACGTTTCCGCATATTCGAGCTTTTACGTGTTTGCTTTTGAGAAAAAACACTGGAGGAAAATTCCGTACGTTACAAAAGAAGTGTATAGTAATGAAAAAAAGACCAATTGCGATAGCGGGCTTCATTTTTATTTATATTTATATATATTCTTTAGCTTTGTTTCTTTTTGCTTTTAATACTCGTAAATACAGAAACTATAAGGGCTATATACAACCTCTATTAATATCAACATGTAGAATCCAGATTAGTTGGAAGATTAAAGCGTGACTTTGCCTTTGGATTCGTAAATTAAATAAAAAAAAAAAATTTTAGAGAGACACAGATTCTCTAAAATGAAGTATACACCAATAAACGGGCGTCCAATATACTTTGGGCGCCACGTCTTTTCTCAAGGCTTTCTCGTTAACGTTCTTCTTTTCGATTAGAAGGAAAGAAATAGTTTGTAGTTAAAAGACTTCCTGACTTTTAGCTCTCAGTGCTACTAGAGATAATTGGGACCTACTGGGAATATCAGTTGCTTCGGATCGGAAGAATTTGATTAGTGGAACATACTAAAAACTCTTAACAAGTGAACGCCATTACGTTTAAAAGTAAAATAAAAATAAGAATTCAATAAGACCAGTAATGGTATTAGTAATGCCATTAAATTGTTAGTTGCTTATTGAATTAAATCGCTCGGATAAAGAAGCTCACTGTTTTTGTGTATGAATAAATAGTTGCAAATTTAATAAATGAATGACGTGTATTATATATCAGAAAAAAGCTCTCAAAAAAATACTCACGAAACCGCAGATAAATCAAGTGACGTGTTATCAGCATTTTCATTTTTCAAAAAGCAACACGTCAAGTCAGGTACCGATCATTTTTCTCTAACCGTCTCTTATTTACAACAGCTCTTCAGCTCTATCTTTCTGTCTGTATAGCGACTCATGTTTTGTATCGATTAGTTTTTGCTACTCTAGGGAAAGTCACTTAGGTGATGATGATACCTCAGTTTATTCCTACACATCAGTCAATTTCTGTCTTCGTGACATACTCCATCATTGTCTTGTAGCCCGATAAAAATAACATAATTTACAGACATTGAAGAAGTATAAAGTATTTTCATAAGTGAAATGTACTTTTCCGAAAATTTATGGATAGATTTTTTTATTTATGTTTGTATTACAGAAGAGTATGCATAACTGAGATTGATATTGATAATGTATATTAACGTTGCAGTTTGATCCATCGGGACACGAGACCGGAACCAGCGATAAGATGTTCAACTCTGAGGGGTGCTACGAGACTACCGGTGGCTCCAGATCATCGTAGCGAAGCAAGATTGAGGATCGACCCGAAGGTTCTGGTCTTTGTTGAGACTCTCTACTCGAGGGTGGGTCGAGAGATCGCAGAGTTGCTCGTTTACAATCGGATTAAGTGAGTATGATGGGCATATTCATAGAATGATAAAACTGAAAAGTCTCGTTTTTATTTTTTGCATTTTTTTCCCGAGCTTTCATATTTAAATTATTTTATGCTCGTTTCATTTACATAACTATGTTTTATTTTATATGTCAGTACATGATTTGTTCATTTCTCTTTTTTATTAAAACGTCTATGTTACAGAATTTCGCGAAAAACTAATTGAACATTTCATTTTATGAAATGAATTCTTATCTTGATTTTAATTTATTCATATTAAGTTCATTATTTTAATTGGATCTATACAAGTACTTTGCTTTTATGCTAAATGGTACTTTATCATTAATATATAATATAACGATTAAAAGTTAAATTAGGAGCTTAAAAATATTCTTTGCTTTGATGAATATTATTATAATTGCTGTTCTATGAAGGGACAGCAATTGGCATGAGGATAACAAAAAGCAGCTTATTTTTAAGTTCTAATTTTGAAATTCTACAGAATTTCACAATTAACGAAAATTACAATCAACTCAAAGTAAAAAGAGGAAACCAACGAAGTACTGTTCAAAGTCATATATATATACATGTACATGTACAAAAACGTAATGAGAGGAATGGACATTTACGTGTACATTACTATAACTTTCATAACCTCGGTGATACGTCATAATTGGTAATAATATATCGAAGCGTTATGAAAGCTAGTAATTAACAGCGTGATTGTGTGATGCAATAACTATGTGCCAAACTTAATCAAAGTGAAACGAAAAAATAATTAAAGCAGCGTTAGAATTCTAATTAATTAAATTCTGAAGGAAATTGTAAAAGAGCTCGAGACCAGTAGATTTGTAGCAATTATACTCATTATAAAAGAAAAAGTGGAAAAAAGGGTGGAAAGTGTGGAGTAAAAGTGAAAATTGAATTACCCGACAAAAGTCGATCACACAAGTCCAACAAGGAACTTTAAATAAAAGAGCTGCTGAAGGTATAAATTGCCGGAGAAGGTGGAAATTGACGAGAAATGCCAGTACGTTCATTAAGATAATCACTGATGCCTGAATAAATTTCAAACTCGGATCACTCCCAACGATTTGGCTCGCTTTGCAGCATATACACGTTATTTCCTCTTGCTTGCATCCTCTCTATCTACATTTGCACACCAGTTAGGTATGTCGTTTTCACTGGTACGAAATAGTTGTACCACCCAATTTCTCTCTCTATTACTCCACTCTGTATACTTAAAAATATACATACACACGCATTACCTCTAATCTTTGTTTTTCACCACTAATTTTCGGTTTTGTTAGTTCTTATGCTCATAAAATTATAATTTACTAAATCTTTATACATTTTGATGGCCTCATTACTCAGTTGTTTTTCAATTTTTTATTTCAATCTCTTATTTCCTATACTCATACTCATAAAGAAACATTATTATACTCATTTTTTTTATTCTTGTGTTATCAAACATTCCAAATAAATGTTGTTTTGATAGAGATATTTTTTTACAATCTTATCAAGGCTTAAAAGTTTCAAATGAGATGTACCAGACGTACCACATTTAAACTAAATATATATTCAAATTAAAAGTCGAAAAAATCTTGAAAAAAATTAACAGTGATTGTATGCAGGAATCAAACCTACGTCTTTTGATATCGCGTAAACTGTTTTAAATCAAACCAAGATTGACTATGTAATTGGATTAACATATCATTTGCTCTTAACTTGACACAGAAATCATTTGAACATTTAAATTGAATGTGAAATGTCATCTGGTTCATATCATCAAAAAATAATAAGATTGTAATACTGATAAAATTTTTGTAGACGATCCCCTCCACTCTTTTTTCGTAGAAAATTGTGGGAAGTTAAAGTTGAAGAACGAAGAAGTTGAGGAGACTCCACTGTACTGGTATTTTTTGTACAACAAACCAACTTTTTTTCATGAAGAACAAGTCACATCTTTTTCTCTCCTTGCACTCATCGAGGGAATCCGTACTGTTTTTGTTACTCGCAACAGTGAAGCTATTGCAAATAATTAAATAATCTATCCAATAACAGAGAGTTTTTTCTAAAATTTTTCTTTATTTATAAGAAATTCATGAACCTGTAATAACTGAGACCGCCTCTTAATCCGAAAATATATCCTAACAATCTAGAGAGTAATTACGTCTGAATTCTTAAGTAGAAAGTTAATCAACTGATAAATCAATAGCTCAATAAATTAATGAACTGACGGTGAATTAAATCAATACTAATGTCAGTTGATGAAATACCATTAAAATTGCTAATAGCTCACATACCGCTAGTAGCAGAATTAATTTCGCATGATTAATGCAATATAAAAATTACAATCACGGCTCGAGATTATTGAGGTAAAAGTACTTTGTTGCTAAATTAAATCCCTTTATCCCTTTATCAGATTACAATTCAATCTAGGAGATAGCCTGTAGCCTCTAGAGCATACAACCCACCAACTAAACAGATCATTAAACTCCTTTTCATTAATTTTTTTTTAATCATCAAAATACCAATCGACTTTAATTTTATCGATAATTTCTATTTACCGAACCAAGTAACTCTGTAAAATTCACTAACAATATTGGCGGTATTGTACAATAGCTTGGTTGAAAAAAAAAAACTCTTTGCCAGCCATTTAATAAATTAAAAAAAAGAACAATCGTCCAACACCTGAATAAATGTAACAATTAGTTTATTATTCACACACTGTAGTGATCAGGTCTGTCCGGCAATATAAAGATTAAAATGGACCATTTGAATGATCGACTGAAAATATTAAACCGCAACTATGTTACAATACCTTTGATGAAAATTAATTATCAGTTAGCTGCACACATAACTTTAGTGAGAGAATTCAATTGTGGACTGGTCTACTCATACAAATAACGTTATTACTTTATACATATATAGATCACAGTTATTGAGAGCCCTTTGTCATCGTAGATTCAAGACTATAATATATAGAATATCGTATATACTGAACTGAAGTATGGTTGATATAGAGACAAAGATATAGACATAGACATAGACATAGACATAGACACAGATGGCTTTATGATTAAGTCTTGTATAACTCTCCGAGGTAAAGCCCTTTTAGTACCCTCGGAAGAAAGAGGTCATTGAATTCTGAAATGGCGACTTAAAGCCAGAGAACATCCTAGGTTAAAGTAGAAACCAACTATGCTCAAACGGTTAATCCAACTGGACCACATTGTTTGGAAAGGGAATCGCAGAAACACGTGCCAAACTTTCGTTAAAATAGTCCAGTTAAATGTAACGTTCTGTCCGTTGAACTGTCGTCAACGTCGACAGAAGTACTCCGTATGCATATGCCAGTATTTTTTTTATTGCTTTTGAAAATTTTTTTCAACATTCAATAAATTAAAGTGTGCTGCAACAACTTTAACAAGTATATGGTGAATCGATTCAACGAAATTGCCTTGAATATGAACAATTACGTCGAAACTTTTAAAAGAAAAGTGTAGTTTTGAGATTACACGAAAATTGAGGATAAAAAGAAAAAGAAAGAATAATAAAAAAGTAAAGAAGCTAAAAAGCTCTATAAGATACCCGACAACCCAGACATCTGCTGAGAGTTGAATATTATCTCTGAATGTCGTACCTTTTACCTATTATGTAGTTTCATCTTTAGGAATCCATACAAACCTTTGAGCACTCCTCCACTAGCTAGCTATCATCCCACTCAATAGTTTCATCCTCAACATTTTTTTTTCTCCTATATCTTTCACGAGGACTCTTGTGTCCGAGCTTTCACCGTCATCATCAACTCCATTCATTTGTTCTATTCTCACAATAGTGAAGTACTGTGGGCGTTTTTTCTCTCTAAATGAACAGCAACTCTAAATTTCATGTAGCGTCAATAATATTTTTTTATTTTTTCGGTGGAGCTTTATAAAAAATTAATTAAAATAGAGATTAGATCTGCATAATAAATTTTCATTCATGTTTTATTGGTTAAGG
Organism: Cotesia vestalis; assembly: GCA_000956155.1. Taxonomy (NCBI): domain Eukaryota; kingdom Metazoa; phylum Arthropoda; class Insecta; order Hymenoptera; family Braconidae; genus Cotesia; species Cotesia vestalis. Next base: position 460,031 of record JZSA01000171.1, read on the forward strand.
GAAGAGAAATTTAGATGAATAATTTAGAGGATAGGATTAAAATTTTAGATCAATACGAAAGTAATGGAAAATGTTTGATGGAGAGTTTGGGAGCGCCTGAGGTACATGTGGTAATAAAAATGATGAAGAAGAAAGAGGAAAATAAAAAGAAGATGAAGTTAAAGTTAAAGTAGACGGGAAAGTAGCGAAAGGAAAATGGTGTGATCGATTAAAAACTTCGTTATTGAGGGTAAATCCGAGAGCTAGTGGCTGTATGACGGTGAATGCATTTCAGATGGATCCCTAAAGGCTACAAGCTATTTGAAGTTAAAAAAAAGACATGGAAAAATCCCAAAACACGAATGGACGTTATTACTAGCTGAAATTGTCAAAATCGTAAGCACGAATGAACTGTCATGTGAAAAAGGTCTAAGTTCTTGAGAGAGTGGTCGAGAAGATAACCTGAAGCCAATACCACGTGTTCACTCTACTTTTCGGTAGACAACTTCCAATTTGATCTGAAAACTGGCGTCTGTTGGATACGAAGAATAAAAGAGTTTCGCGTATCCAGTTTGTTCATTTATTTTTAAGTTCATATGTATACGTGTACGATACAGATTTTTTTACATTTTTCTCCTATGTAGTTTCTTCTATCCAGGTCCTTGCCGATCAACTTGAAACGATCTTCTTTTGTACAAACGAGTGTGTTCGCAATTTACGAAATTGTGTGACTGCTATTTTCTCATTCTCCTTATTTGCGCTCTTTGTTCACGATTGGCACTTGTGTGAGCTTTGCTCGTATCGGCAAATATTCTCTCTCGGGACTGCGAACAACTCATCCAATATATATATATATATATGGACAATACACCTGCATGCATACAATGTCGAATTGGTTATTTCGCGAGCAAAGCACGAAACTGCTTTCAGCGTACTTGCGAATCGAAACCAGGGAAGCTACACATCCTTCATGAATAATTCTACGTGTTGCGTTATATACCTGTACATTAGAGCATGCAGGATATTCATCCAGGGAGTCTAAAGACCATCTAAATCCAAAGATTCCTCTCCATTTGTCTTTAAAGTTTAATTTTTATGATAAATTGCTTTTTAAGAAAAAAAAAAAAAAAACCGACTCAAGGAGTCAACTTGAATATGAATACTGTCATATCAAAAGTAGTCTAATTTATTTGAAATCTACAGTTTTAGGACTTATCCTTCGTTTTTTAGCATTTTTTTATAATAAAAATTTTTTTCGTCAAAATCATTAGTAATACCTCAACGTAGATATTACTATGAACGTAAAAGTAAATCATTACTGGAATTAATCAATAATCTCAACACTGCCTTGAGAAAACTGAATAATTCCCTACACATGATTTATCACTAATCAGAATTCGCATCACATCCTTACGATTCTGACTCTACTGACAATCAATGTTGGGGTGATAGTCAATATAATTATCACGTTAAACTTAATTAAGATTTATTTTCATTGTGGACTAACGCTCGAACGGGCGGATGACAAGATAAGAAGATGTCGCATTGATCCAAGCCTTATCCTGTGAAATGTCATGTAAGAACACTCCCGGAGGTACATACGTGACATGAATACCGAGAATCTGTCGGGAAAATACACTCACACATTTATACACTTCAATGAGAAATGTCAACTTCTCCGTAACAATAATTCTTTCTAAGGCGGTATTTATATATATATAGATATATTTTTTTTTATCCCTCTTCAATAAAATAAATCGAATAAAAATTACTTATATTTTTACTAAAATAGAAAACGAGTCCAATGAAAGCAATTTAATGAATTATTTTGCAATTCTTTATTACTTTGTTCTCTGTGTTACGTTTGAGGTGTCATAAAAAAACAATTATAATCATAATAAATAGAGTATTTGCGCGAATTTTGACAAAGCCGCTGAGAAAGTGAAAGAGAATCCCATGGTGTTGGTTGACAATACGACGCAGCTGGCTAAAAGGACCCTTTTAAATTACATTCTATCTCGAGGTATACACACTACTCTCACAAAAAGAGAAAATATATATCTATATATAATGAGTACTGAGAGTAAAGGCGAATACAATCCAGAGGCTTGACAAAAGATCGTACACTCGGTTTTTCAACTGCATTTTATCAAGCTGTCGGGCACAATTTCTTTCCTTTACCCTCAGTCAATCATTTACTTTGTTTAACGAATTTACACTGATAAATAAAAACTTATCGAATAAATAATTAAAAAAAAAAAAAAAAAAAAACATTTTTCAGAGCTGAAAGCACGATTTATCTCTACTCGTAATCTATAAAATCTTTTTATTTTCACATAATAAAAAACGAAATCAAAGAAAATAAATGAAAAAATAAAAATATCGAGAAACATCGACAACTATTTTATTTACTGTTGGATAAAAAATTTCAAGGTATTGATCAATATTTGACTGGCTGACTCTATTGGGAATTGATTCACACAAATTTTGTTTGAGATAAATTCTCTTTGCCTAATGGAAACAGTTATATTCTCTGTCTTTATATGTATGCGTATATTTGTAGGCAGTTTTATGTTTAAATACATTTATTCTGGGGAAAATAAAATGGATAGATTGGATTGAATACACAACTACGCCCTCAAAGTGATTTAGAATTAATATCGTAGGTAAATGTAAATGCAGGCGCGCTACACGGAGAAAAAAATATCGTGATAAACACGAAACTTTGTATCGTCATTATCACAATCATATGTATAGCGACTGTTAACTAACGTTTGTATTCTATCACTATACGTATTGTGATTACCTCAAAACGTATGGTGCTAAGGACTATACGTATCGTAATAATCACGATACACCGCTTGCAGCGCCACTACTTTCCCACTACTTTTCGCCTGGATCGTGATAATTACGATACGTATAGTGATGAGAGCGATATTTTTTTCTCCGTGTAAGAGAATTTTTATGGAAAAATAGAAAAAAGAAAAGAGAAGAGAGGCTGAGTATGAGTACAGAAGCAAAAACGTTGTTGGATATTGTCAAATTAATAATGCACTTATACACGTTGTACAAACAGTACAAGAGAGAAATTGCGAATGACATGTTTATACATATATCTATGTGTGTTTAACCAGAAGGGTAGCTAGTATGTAGAAGCGACACAAATGAACACTAGGCATCACAGGGTACGAGAGACAGGCTATACTTTTTTTTCCATCTCTGAACAACTGCCACGATCGTGTTGATTACTTAATTAATATTGGTGGATTTGCATATGTGTGGGTATTTGTACATGATGGATAACTAATTAAGTCACGTCATCGCCAGAAACTATTTAAAAACCTTCCGCTGATTCAATCAAAATGCCCTGGTTTAGTTGATAAACAATATGATTGGTTAATTTGCGGATTGACTGATATAATATTGTGTAAAATTGACTGATTTGCAATTTGTTTTAAAATTGTTATTTTTTTTTTATTTTTAGATACAAGGTAGAAGTAGCGGGTAAATCATTACCAGTGCTGACGAACCTCGATAAAGGAAGATACGGTGTGCTGGTATTTGAAAATCTAAACAAGTATCTTCAAATGGACAAATGGAACCGTGAGTTACTCGATAAATATTGCCGCGAATACTCTGTTGGAATTGTTGGATTTGCACCACCCGGTGAGGAGAGTCTTGTAGGTGCCCAATTGAAAGGATTTCCATTATTCATCCACACGAATTTACGACTCAAGGTAATTAAAATTTTTAATTAATATCACAGAAGAAAAAATCGATTAGACAAATAAACAAAATGAATTTTACCAAATTAGTTGATCGGTCGGAGTAAAACAAAACAAATCGGATTTTTTCTCTGTGATCCATGACCTCAAAAAAATGAAATAAAATAAAAAACAAAGCCAAGAGCGCTGATTAGTTGCCCTCGTAGAACGCGATTCAGGGTCGAAAGTTCTTGCTCCATTTCCGAGATTACATTCCCCGTCTTTAGATTTTCTGTCTTTCGATTCAGTGGCGCGTGAATGCGCGATCCAAATTCACCGCGGATACTCTATTGTTCCTTTCAAACAAGAAGACTAATTTTTTCCTCCCTTTATGCAATAATATTAGATCCTTGATATTTTTTCTTTATTTTTATTATTATTATTATTATTATTATTAGGGCCAGGAATTAGGTTTTCTTAAAAAAAAAGAAAGAAGATGGGCGTGACGAATTAATTTGATTGGCTGCAACAAATTTAACGTTTTTTTGTTTTTTGCAATCGAGTGAAGCTATCAATAGAGAAAAAAAAACTAGATTAAATTATAAAACATACGCATTAATGTAAAATTAAAATTTTCTAAAAAATTGTATATTTTTAAAAAAATTAAATTGAAAAAAATCAAAACTTTAAGACAAAATTTTAAGACAAAATTTCAAGACAATTTTAAGACAAAATTTCAAGACAAAATTTAAAAAAAAAATTCAAGACAAAATTTCAAGACAAAATTTCAAGACAAAATATCAAAATCAAATTCAATAAAAATATCAAGACATATTTAATCAAGAAATTCTAGACAAATTTCAAGACAAAATTTCAAAACAAATTTCAAGACAAAATTTCAAGACAAATTAAAGTATGCCCACGCGAGCCTTAAACCTATCCCAACCTGTTAAGCAAATTTTTCTATAAATTTTGATTCGTAACTTTGTTGTACAGCATAATCAATCCGGATTGAATACATTCATGCTTATGTTTTATAATTTAATCTAGATTTTTTTTTCTCTACTGATAGCTTCACTCGATTGCAAAAAACAAATAAACGTCAAATTTGTTGCAGCCAATCAAATTAATTCGTCATGCCCATCTTTTTTCTCTTTCTTTTAAGAAAACCAAATTCCTGGCCCTAATTATTATTATTAGTAACCCATTTGTTTTATTCCTCATTCATACGGTTTGCTTTGGTCGTTAGGATGCACAGCTGAACGCGGCCTCACCCATCTTGAGGTTGACCAGATCCGGCGAGACTGCCTGGGGGCCTCTACCCGGTGGTGACTGGACCATTTTTCAACCAAACGACAGCACGTACGAGCCACTAGCCTGGGCGTACCGAGACAGCCTCGACTATACTAATCAAAAAACTCCTCTTGCCACCGTGATACAGGTATTATTATTATCATTATTATTATTTCACATACATATTATGAAATTACTTTTATAACTCGGTGACGTTGAATTTAACTTGATGATAAATTCAATATTACCTGCTCTTAAAATGACATTTTCACTTTGAATTATCTAGAAGTGAAGAGTAGCTAGCGCTCAAATATTTCAGGATAAAAGTATATTAGATTAATAATTTTCCCGATAATACCGTCGTGTTTTAATTAAGTTTCGGTAGATTAACTATCTACGAATTCTTTATCACTCTGAACACTTAAAATTGAATTCGCGATTATTATACTCAGTATTAATATAATTCTGACATTTATCGATCTTATCTCTTGTCATCGAGTCTCATTAAATTTAACAAAGCTCATTTTCACGAGTTGTAATTAAATTATACTACCTACCTTCATATTTAGTTGGAACTTTCATGTTTAATTATATAAGATAACACTAAATTCAAAGTCTACTACTTAGAGATTAAGTCAATTATCTATTTTTGACATCAACATCACTAAGTATCTGATCTGATCTTATTTAATAAAACTTTTCATTAAATTGCAAAGATCGTCAAAATTTTTATTGCTAAAAGAATCTCAAAAAAAAAAATAAAATAAAAGAGAATACGAGTCTTGTACAAACATAAGCACAAGAATAGAAATACAATCGGTTTTATAATTGTTTCAACTCGGGTGAGGTATTCAACACTTGTGGCTGGGTCACAGTTGAATAGACCAGAGTAATGGGCGCGAATTAATACAATAAAGACAACGATGACAATGATCTACTCAAGTAGGTACTTTATAAACGTATAAACTGTTCCCGTAAAGACAGAGTGTGCGTTACTAAAACAATTCGTAAAGCTGTTTAAACTCGCGTTTGCATTTAAGTGGAAATTTCACTGCAATTGTACAAAATTCCTTTCCTACGAGTTGAATTGTTAATACATTGAACTACGGAAGAAAAAGAGGAAGAAGGTTCTGATATAAAACTACCCTCGTAAACTTTTACCGAGTTATGATACACTCAATATTCTTTGTAACAAAAATCTAAAAGAAAAGAAAATAACAAAATAACAAAATGAAATCGCATAGGTATAATAGTAATAAAAAAGTTAATTCGCTTTGCAGAAAAGTTTTAAACAAGCATTTTGTGCGTTAAATCGGGTCGCGTATGCAGACAATAGAACAGAATATTTTATGAAGCTTGACGATGGAATATTTTGTACAAAATTGGATCGTTAATCAGAGCATAAATGAGAAAACATTCTAGCAGTATAGTAGAATTAGTAGTTGTAAAGTGTGTATGTGTGTATGAACTAGAATGTGGGTTTGTTTCGTGAATAAAACAAATTGACAATGCAGACCAGTGTGTGCGGATTAACGTTGGCGCATTGCTGATTAATCGAATGAATCTACAGCTGATTGACTCCAGATTTAATTATCTCAAGTTGGAATGGTGATGAGGATCATAGTTGTTCAACAGCTGGTGCACCTGGTCTACGTGTGGGTTTACAGGTGACCCTTTAATTATATTATCAGTGTGATTATTATTGTTCAGTGTTAACAAGTTCACTTGAACACACATACACACTTTACGGGTTTAGTTTCTAATGGTACTGGTAGTGATGTTGCTGATGTGAGAGAGGATGAGAACAGTGTAGAAGCAACTGAAGGGTTTGTTGATGTCGACTAACATAATTAACTGTTTCTGCCAACGTGTCACTCGTAATACAGTTTTCCAACAGTCTCTATTGTTATTTCACTTTATATATAATATGTATATTTACACGGAATACAATGGAGTAATAAACTGTATATACTGGATAATTAATATTTGAATAATATAATATATATGTATCTTCATATTCCGTTGTAATTGACAATAATTATAATGATTATCACTGCTAATGATGAAAATTGTTGAATTTAATTGCAGGATCACGGAAGATATGATGGTATACAGCGAGTGTTTTTTGGAAGCGGGCTCCGTTTTTGGCTCCACAAATTACTCCTACTGGATTCGCTTTCGTATTTATCACACGGACAATTGAGCCTCAGTCTTAATCGCATGATACTGGTGGATGTGGATGATATATTTGTTGGTGAAAAAGGCACGCGATTGAAGAAGGACGACGTTCTGGCGCTTTTGGCAACGCAACAAAGGATTCAAGCGCTTGTGCCAGGGTTTAAATTTAACTTGGGGTTTTCCGGAAAGTATTTCCATCACGGAACGTCCGAGGAGAATCTGGGGGACGATATGCTGCTAGAGAACGTCGACAGGTATGTTAATCTATTTTTACACCTATATTGATAAAAAAAATTCACTTGATCTGAGAGAAAAAATCTTGAACTAAGAATATTATTTTGATAATATTGAATACAGCCGAAAAATTCTTAGACTAAAAAAATTGTTCTTTTTTTTTTAGTCAATTTTACTAGATCCAAATTTTACTCTTGAATAAAGTTAATTTTTTTCATTAGTTTGCTCATAATACCAATAGCAACTACTTATTATAAAAGTATTACCCAATTATGTTGAGACAGATTCTCGTGGTTTTCGCACATGTGGAATCACCAACAGCCACATCTCTACGAGAATGTAACTCATCTACAATTGGACATGGGCCTTAATAAGCAATTTGCAAAGGAACACGGTATACCGACGGTGAGTGGTTACAGTGTCAGTCCTCATCACTCAGGAGTTTATCCGGTACACGAGGGACTGTATGAAGCTTGGAAGCGAGTTTGGAACATCAAAGTCACCAGTACCGAGGAGTATCCACACCTGAGACCTGCTCGACTTAGGCGTGGCTTCATTCATCGCAATATTATGGTACAGGAAAATCGATAGACCTACTAAACAGTAAGAAGAAGAGATAAAGAGAGAAAGAAGGATACTGATAGTTAGATGTATACCGGCAGATAAACCTACATCATATAATATACGTATATATATCTAGAGATTCAACGAGTATTGAGAGAGTTTGCTATCAATTTACGAGTTGCAAAAGGCTTCAAGCCATTTTGCCAGGATCATTCTAAACTGTTCGACTGAGATATTCTTTGATGCAGTATCAAAGATTCTCGAATAAGAGGAACCGTCTCAAGTGGCTCAGTCAGCAATAAATTTCTCTCTTTCTCTCTTTCCCATCAACTTTAGCCGCGATCAAAGATTATCGTTCTTTATACCGAACTTTATATATATATTTATATCCATTAGGTGTATACCTGTATATAATGTACCATGAATTCAAATAATTTTAAGTTTAAATTGTATTTTCAATTACAATATCGTACTTTTATGCTTAAAGGTTTTGCCACGACAAACTTGCGGGCTTTTTACTCATACAATTTTCATTGAAAGATATCCCGGTGGAAGAGACAAATTGGATGAATCTATACAGGGCGGTGAATTATTTCAGACCATTGTTTACAATCCAGTAAGTTTATAATTGAGTTTTAACTTGTTATTTTTTTCACAACTATTAATATTGTTGTTGTGATAATAATGCCAGTTTTCTTTAATGATAATAATCTTAATTTTAAAGTTTATTGAGTTATTAATAAAAAGACCAATAATTAATTCTCAGATAAACATCTTCATGACGCACATGTCCAATTACGGTAATGATCGTCTGGCTCTTTATACATTTGAATCGGTCATTAAATTCATCCAGTGCTGGACAAATCTACGGCTTTCGAGTGCCCCGCCGCTCCAATTAGGAGAACGCTATTTCCAATTATACCCTGAAGAGGCGGATCCCGTTTGGGGAGTAAGTGAGCTAATTAATCTCTAATTAAGAGTTATGTCGATAATACACCTTCTCACTCGCTCATTCATTTATTTGCTTACTCACTTCAATCATATTTCAGCCGCAAAAGCTCTTGTACTTATTGTCTTTTTTTTTATTAATAATTGTTAACTGTTTTTATTAAAATTTTACAGAATCCTTGTGATGACCCCCGACACCAAAAAATATGGTCGAAAAATAAAACCTGCGATCAATTACCAAGGTTTCTCGTTATTGGCCCGCAAAAAACTGGGACAACAGCTCTCTATACATTTCTTTCAATTCACCCGGCAATAAGCAGCAATCTACCCAGTCCGGATACTTTTGAGGAAATTCAATTTTTCAATGGAAAAAATTATTACAAAGGACTCGATTGGTATGACCTTTTATCCTTATTCTTATTTACTTATAGTCTAAGAACTTTATAACTTTAAACAATGTAAATACCGCTCGCTGTTTATATTTATTCAAACGAAACAAAATTTAATTAACTTTGAAAATTCGAGTATATCAAAAGTATTTTTCCTTTTCTTCAAAATAATTCAGAACTTTGTGAATTAAATCAAAAAGTTTTTAGAAACATATTCAAATATTTAGTTAGCATTTATATCAAGAGAAACAAAACTAATATTCCAATCATTTGAATCGTTTAAAAAAAAATATATTGAACTAGAGCTTATACTATATTAATCAGAAACGCCCCCAATACCCGTATCGTAAATAAAAATATCTATGATCGAGAAACGTATTAGTTATTCAAGAGACAGCCTAAAACTGTTATGTTATACTCATTATTTAATCTAAGTTTTGTATCATACACACATTAAACAATCAACTTTGATTAAGTTCAAGGCTTAAGTAGCTGTGAGATATTTCGTTAAAAAATTCTCGGCTTATTTATTACTCACTCGACTATCAAAATTATAATTCTTTATCTCAAGATGTTATATTATTGACTGACGTATAGCGTAAGCAGTAAAAATACCGTTTCAAGCGTAGAGTTTTAAATCACCGACAGATATTATATTGTATAATAACAATAAGTATGAAGAAGAATTTGTTTTAGAGTAGATTAGATAGTTTTTCTAAACAAACAGTAACATGATGACAATATATCTGTTTAAATCTTAAACAAACATCTATAAATATTATTATTTACTTGTTTACAATCTGCTAGTTCAAAAAATAAAGCACACAAAGCATGTGCCGCCGCTGACAAACATAAATTGAAACTAGTACGCATGTTGTTTGTGACGGCTGTTTAATATATATATAGATATATATTTTCATTTTATGGAATGTACAAATATTTGTACAAATAGTTATTTTGTAACTAACCGAAGAGAAATGATATTTTTGTTGAAAAAATTATTTACTTAAATATTGAATTTATTGATAATTATCAGTAAAAATATACTGAAAAAATATTTTTAAAACTTATTAAAATTAATTTCTCTTTAATTAAAAATTTTTTTCAATAATATACATGTAATATTTTATCAGCGTAGTTAGCATTTCCGGTCTAAATAATGACTTCAGCAAATACATTAAAAGTAAAACTGTGACGATAGTAACTTCTGTCAAAAAAGTTTTCAATTGAAATTCACGTAAGGTAGAAACAGTTTAATAGATTTATAGACGAATGCTCATCCAATTAATATTCTCATTCATTTAATTGAAATTCAAACTTTTAAAATTAGTATTGAACTAACATATTCAAAATTAATTTTTCTTTTTAATTTAAAAAATAGAATTAGTTTTTAAAAATTAGAGTATATTAAAAAAATCATTCGAATAAATTAAAATCCCTTGAATAAAATTTTAATAAATAATAATTTATTTTAGGTACATGAGTTTCTTCCCAGCATCAAAAAATGAAAGCTCGCGGTACTTGTTTGAGAAATCAGCGACATATTTTGACGGAGAGTTAGTGCCACGACGAGCTCACGCGCTTCTACCAAAAGCGAAGCTTGTAACGATTCTGCTATCACCAGCCAGAAGAGCGTACTCGTGGTATCAGCATACGCGTGCTCATGGTGATCCGGTAGCAAACAACTACAGCTTTCATGCGGTGATAACAGCAAGTGACACCGCTCCAAAACCGCTGCGTGATCTTCGCAACAGATGCTTAAACCCCGGTAAATATGCTCAGCACTTGGAGCGGTGGCTGTCGTACTACTTGCCTCAGCAGTTGCACATTATTGACGGAGAACAATTGCGCCAGAATCCCGTTGAAACGTTGCACGAGTTACAGCGATTTTTGAAAATAACACCGGCGTTTAATTACTCAACTCACTTGAGGTATGACCCAAAAAAAGGATTCTTTTGTCAAGTCACTAATGAAGATCATACAAAGTGCCTCGGCAAAAGTAAAGGTCGTCAGTATCCCCCGATGGAAGATAGGTCGTACAAACTGTTGCAGAGGTATTATCTGTCTCACAATACGGCATTAGTTAAGCTCCTTAAACGACTTGGCTCACGGACCATACCACAATGGTTAAAGGACGATCTCACGGATACTGTGATGACCTAGCAAACGTCGACTACTGATTACTCGTGGTTCACCCTACCCTCTATTTCTGAGACTTTTAATTTCATCACCCGGTGATAATAAATCAAACTAATGTTCATTTTTTACTATCGTTTTCTATCACAATAAAATAAACTCTATCGAATCCAACGGATCTATTGGTTGATTAAAGCGCCGGGAATAGTGCTAGCTCTATGTGTGCATTAAAATACTGCTGGCATATCTAAACGAACAGGTCAAATGATTAAACTCTATGTGCTTGGACACGTTGGTCAAATACCTAGTCAGTAATACGGTGACTGAATCAGTAAATAATCTACCTTCATGTACATACCTATGTATGCCGATAGTTAGTTAAACAATTAATGTTTATCGCGCGATTTACATCATTGTAATAATAGTAATTGTAATCAACAGACTTTAATGTTATTGCGATCAATGGTGTGTAATTAACGTACATTGCAAGTGCCATTTTTTTTTTTATATTTTTTTTACCTGACTGTTAAGACTAAAACGTCAATTTTTGCTGACATCAAGTTGCAAGATTTGAAAATAATTGTATAATATTAATAATAAGATATTCTTCATTATCTTTTAATTGTAAAAAAGATTTTTTTTTTAATTACTGTACTATTTAAGATTTAACTTTTAAGTTGAAAATTCTGTTATTAGAATACATTATTGGTTTAAAAATGTATCAAGCTAAATTATGCCTGTACTGATTTTTTTGTAAATTTTAAAATGTAATGATTGACATTTATTTACGCGGTCATTGTCGTAGATAGATGAAATTATATTATATATTATAGTTATGATTGCTGCAGCTACTGAGTATGTAAATGTTTGAAAATAATGACCACAAATAATGTATATTTTGACAATATTGATTATAACTATGACAATTATGAAAACCAATGCGGATATTACCGCTTATGTAAATTATTGCAATGTGCATAATAGTTGAATGTCAATATTGATGTCTATTAAATTGTTATAATGTTTTTTATGTGACTAAATAGTCGTATACAAATTGCAAAATTGTGGATTTTCGACTATTGATAATATCAATTGTATTGAAGCTATGTTTTCGTTCCTAGGTAAATTAACTATAAATATATTAATATAAAAATAAGATATTAATTAATTATGTTGAAAAGGTAATTTTCAACAGTTTAAAAACGTCCATTGTACAGTCCAAAGATAAGATTTTTTTGTATTTAATTTTTTAAACTCCATTTATTTCTAGTAAATATTTATAAAAGATCATATTAATGTAATGATATATTAACGAAATTGTAAATTAAGTTTTTAAGTTTAGTCAGTTCTAAAAAAAATCCCGCCATATTGACGTTTTGATAATAATTAAAAAATAAAATCCAGTTAATTATTATTGTTACGTTTGTAAATTTTTTTGTCTGAACGTTTTTTTAAATGAATATATATTTATAAAGTATATAAATAAATAAATAAATAAATAAATAAATAAGTATTCATATAAATGAAAGAAAAGTAATGACTAAAAAAATGTTTAATGATTGTACAAAGTTTATTGTTGTCGAGAGTTAATTTTTTGTTAAATTAACCTCGTCAATCGTGCCATTTAAATCAGTGTTGTAAATATTATAAATATACATTATATATATAAATATAAATATGCATTAAATATATTATATATATATATTAATTATGTATTTATAAGTCTCTTGTATTGAACCCTCGAGAATCGTTTGTTAAATATCAAGGATTCAATCAATGTCAATTATTTTTTTCGATCTATAACATAATGAAAAAAATATATTCAATTAATTAAATGCATCTTGTTACATCACAATTATTCACGATAATAATACAACCATGGAAAGCTTCATTACCTGACAATAAGATCAGAAATTAGCGTAATAAATCCAAGCAAGCAATATAAATCATTCATTTTTGTAATATTTATTTAAAAAAAAAAAAAAAACAACTATCAATTGAAACCTATGATTATTTAACTAACGGTACTCAATTGTAAAATACTGTCATCCAAGTAAATAAAAAATGTGAGACCGATAAAAAAAATTAATAAGAAAACAAATTGTCAATTTTATTATCCCCATTACTATTATGATTATTATTATGGATTGTCATTAATCATGCCTAACTTGATGTTTTGACTCTCATCAAATGATTGTTTATTGAATGAATTCAAGTAATCATCATCTTCAGAATCGCTGTTTACACAAGAACAAAATTGCGGTTCAACAAGTATATTAACTTTATCACCGTCTTGAATAACACTATCGCTCTTTAAATCCAAAGAATTTAAAGTTCTATGAAGTTTATACGAAAGATCCTGTTCAATAACTTTAGGTGAACTTTGTAAACTATTATTGTTGTAATAATCGTTAACATTTATTAGCTCGTAGGTAATTGTTGGCGTGGTTAAGTTTTTACTTCCAATGATGGTTTCATTTATTTTTTTATGGTCTCCAATCACCAGAGTTTTGTAACTATCATGATCTACTTCTACTGTGTCGGTTGCTGAACTAATTGTATGAACTTGTCGAGCTTTTCTCAATTTCTGCTCTACAATTGACTCTAAATAAAAAGTTAATTTTGTTATTTAAAAAAATTTCAACCCTGCACAATGAATAATTCAAATTTACCTTTAAATGCTTCAAAACTATTGTTAAAAACATTTTGGGTAGTAAGATTCTGATCAGGAATTTCAACTCGCGCTACCGTTTCAATTCTTGAGGGTCTAGGTACCGAATTGGTTTGAAGTTCTTGATTATTCAATTGCCCAGGTTGAATAAAAACTGTCTCGGAGTCAAGACGAAACAATCTTTCCCCGAAAGATCTACATAAAAATTAACGATATAGTAAATATCACCCGAAAAATGAAATAAAAAATGATGAATAATTGAAACTAAAATACCTATGTCTTCGCTCTTGGGCAGCAGTAGACCTCAAGTGATTCAAGTATTCAGACCTATTCCTGAGCAGTCCTATGCAGTCAAGTATTAAAAACATCGGAGTGACGGTTACGGAAACGAATGAAATAATAGAAACTATGCAGATAAGATGCCAGAGTGCATCAAGCAAAACAACCGAGTATCCATAAGATTCGTGAGAAGCTCCGTAGAAAAATAGGGCGACAAAGCTACCCATAAGAGCACAGACAACGTGAATAGCAATGATATTACAGTAATCCTCTAACGGGGTTTTAAAAATAGCTTTTGTGACAAGATAAAATAGGATTCCTCCGACAAAACCAATAGCTAGAGCAACTGAAGGTGTGTAAATGTCAACGCCAGCTGAAATAACAACAACACCTGCAGTGACTGCTTGAATACATCTCATTACTGTCCAGTGATTGAATGGATCTCGCATTAAAAAATGAAGAGCTATCGTCACAAGGGCACACATCGATACTGTCAATAAATTGTTGATAAATATGCGGGATAACCATTTGCTCATTAATTTGCCGTTGTCTTCTATTTTATTACTGAAAAATAGACTCTGAAAATGGAATAATCATCAGATTTTATTTCGAAACAAAAAGTTTTGAGTAATAAATTTATTTTTATAAAAACCTGAAGTCCTAAGATGATAAAGAAATGACCAATCAATGTTGTACCAACAGACCCAATCGCAATGCTAGCTTTATCCATATCACGAAGCTTGAGAATCCTTCTTCCTAATATTGAGCAGCCAATAAGCCCGGTGAGACCTCCAACGATATGGACAACAGTTGACCCGCCGAAATCACGAAATGGCACTTGCTGACCACGAAGCGAGTTCCATGACATCCAGCCCTTGGCTGTCCAGGTCCAGTGAATAATAAACGGTTGCACAATGCCCGAGAGAACTATTCCGATGATAATAGATGCTATTGTATGGGTACGACCGATCATACAGGTTGTTGCTATTGAAGAAGCAATCATTATCGCTTGCCATCCGATTACTGCTTCTTCTTTGTTCACTACTTTGTCACCTATCCAATGACCCCCTCCCACGACACCGACTATATCACCCGTGTAAGCTATCACTGATCCTAGAATAATGTAGACGAGACTTACCCAGCAAAACTCAACGATATTTTGAAGCAGGATTAAATTTACGTTCGTTACAGGCACGCTGCCAATCTGCACTAATGTAAATCCGATCCGTAAGAAAATCACCAGTATTATACGTACTACCGGTAATAATACTGATATATTATAGGGAGAATTGCTCTCATTATTATCTGATCCAGGTGATTCTGAAGTATCCAACTGTCTAAATCCGATATCTGAATCGCTTGTATAACAACTATCGATGTCATCTGACATTATTGTATAATAAATAATAAATAATTTAAAGATATATGAATACTAAATTTAGTGACACATGTCACGGTAATATTCTTTTGTTATCTTTTTGACAGGTGAGAATAGAAAATGTTATAAAAATGAAGTTAGCCGACATTTCAAAATTTTTAGAAATTTTTCATTGAAAAAATTTCAATTAAATAATTATAAAAAAATTTCACCTGTAAAAAACTTAAAAAACTATAAGTGTAATTTTTTAGAAATATTTTGTTAGTTGTAATTTAATTAATAAAAAAAATTAAAAATTTTCAGACGTCTGCTAACTTCAGTGTCATAAATTGTTGTTCATTTGTTTTTTACTAAATATATATAAAGTTTAAATAATTTGACTAATTGTTGAGAAATATATGTCAAGAAAATATACTTTTGTTTATAATACTGATAATACTGTTTAATGACTATTTCATTTTTTTTTTTTTTTAATTAAGTAGCATTGTATAAGAGAGGAAGAATTACAAATATATTTATGAAAGTTTTTTTTAATTTGTGTAAGTAAAATTTTATAAAACTAAAATTATCAATCCCCCGAAAATGGGTCGGAATTTTTCAACAAAAAAATTATCAAAATTAACATATTGGGGTTAAAAAAAATGGGAAACATCATAATATTATCTGAACCCTAATGTGTATGTTAAATTTAATTTCAAAAAAATAATCTGATGTCTGTTAAGTTTAATAGAATACTTAAGCAGTTATTATTTCTCACTTACCATATCAAGGTTTTCTGAACGCTCCAAAACTGAACTCCTGAAAAAAAATGAAATAAATTTTGTTATGCTTATTATCAGAAAAATAATTTTTATAATCTTTAAATGCGTAAAATTCATTTACCTTCAAGTTAAAAAATTAGGAGACTAGCAGAGGAAAATTGACATGTAGCTGTTGCTATACCACTAACAAATCACTACTCACTAACACACTTGTGCACTACTTCCTTACTTTATCTTATACTTAGAAACAATTTACATTTAATAATAATAACCCTGAAGTTGACAAATATTAAAAATTTTTTTGAAATCTTACAGCTATTAAATTATTAAAAAAAATTTAATTAAAAATTTTCACATGTGAGAATTAATAAAAATTACAAGTGAAAATTTTTAAAAGCATTTTTTTATTGTAATTAATTTGTTAAAAAATTTTTTAAAATTGACAGCTGACTGCTAACTTCAGTATTATTAATATCACAATTAAATGTCATTAAAAAAAAAGAGTAAATAAAAAGTATTTTTATTTATTTTTCAGCCGCGCGATAAAATTTGGCGCCAACGAAAAAACCCAATCCAAAACCATGGTAAAGATATATTTTATGCGATAATTTATTAAAATTTCCTTAAATAATCGATTACGAATCTACAAGAGACAATGTCTGCAGTAAATTAATTGATAATGATCGTTGATTAACGTACAATATTAAAATGTAGAGTACAGGTATCATCCCGATCAACATGACAAAGCAAAAGTAATGAGTTTCTAATAATAATAACTATCAAGCTGTTTAAAATATAAATTGTTATTTGTTGGTGTGATAGAAATATTTGTGATGATAATTCAACTTTAATGAGTAAATAAAAATTAGTAAAAAAATAAATATAAAATAGCACCGGCAGGCTGTGGATTGTCAGTTCGTCAGCGTTGAAAATGCAAATGGCGTCTGCGTGCCTCTATGTGCAGGAAGCTTCGTTCGGAAAAGGACGACGCTGATTGGCTGCCGCGGAAGCGCGCGTAAATTTTTTGTAACGGTTATTTTTAAATAGCTTCTTATTCAAATAATAACATTAAAATAGCTGTCACTTGACCAATTTTTATTTTATTGAATAAATAAATTAATTCAAACAAATTATTTAAAAAAATTGCATTTTTAATTTTTTTAAATTTCTAGATGTCAATTTTTTTTTCTTATTTTTTTGCCATAATTTATTTATTAACAAAATTTCTAAAAATTATTAAATATCTGTTTAATTAATTTTTATATTCAAATAATGAATTAATCAATTTTTTCTTTCTAATTAAATTTTTTTAATTAAATTTTAATTAAAATTTAATTTTTTTTTTTGTAATATATTATTTTTTTTATTAAATTTTAAAAAGATAAAAAAAATTACATTTTTAATCGCTAAACAATTTCAATTTTATTAGAAATTCTACTTTTATAAAATCAATACTTTTTATTTACATAAGTATCTAAGTGACATATTAAATATCATCCATTTCAATAATATTAAATAATTTATAAAAATAATATTAAAGTTAGCCGACGTTTTTAATTTTTGGATTTTTTTCCAATAATTAAATTAAAACAAAATAAAATTTTTTTAAAATTGCACTTACAGTTTTTCAAGTTTTTTACAAATGAAATTTTTATTTTATTTATTTGTAATAATTTTTTCAATAAAAAAAAATTCTAAAAATTTTTATATGTCGGCTAACTTAATTGTCATTTTCTAAAAAGTTTATTTATTTTTTACTTTAAAAATTTTATTCTTATTTTTCCATTTTATATTTATTTTTTACTTTAAAAATTTAAATTGCCCGCTGTGCGCGCGCGCGCTATAATCTTAACAAAGTATAAAGCAAATATAAAATACAATTTTGAATAATAAATTTTACAAATTTTAAAATTCCGAAAAAAAATACTGAAGTTTCAGTAATAGAAATTTTTAAACTTATAGTCTCAATAAGCACCAAAAAATAACAACAAAAATATTCAACTTCCTGTAGATCTCGCTTTCAATTGAAGAAATTAAACAAGGATAAAAAAACAAGTTATGACAACGTGATATAATATAATATAATGTTAGCATGGATTCTATGTTAATTGTCAATCTAGCATAGGAGAACATACCGGCAATTAACTTAAATTATTCTTAGATGACTCAGCTGTTTGTCATTCGTTATCAAGATTTATAGACGCTAGTACGTATAGACACAATACTTTCCAATTAAATACTCAATTCTTATCAATTCTCTATCAGTATTTTTATCAAATTGACGTACTGAAATAAAATAATAAAAATTCATTTATAGCTTGGTTTTCATTATCGCCGAATAAATATTTCAGTCTCTGTTCGAGTGTCTTCAAGGAACGTTCTCTCAGCAACCTAAAAAACACCACTGTGACCATGAAAAAGGTTATAATTTTCGGCTCTACCGGCATGACTGGTCTGTGTGCTTTAGAGCACGCTGTTAATAAAGGTAATATTTTATGATACTGAAATTTAGAGACATCTGATCATTTATGATACTAAAATTGAGAGACATTTGATAATTTTCAGCATTTTTTTAACTAACAAATTATAGCAAGAAAATTTTATTTAAAAATTTCATCTTTAGAAGCTCTGAAAAATTATAAATAATTTTCTATGTCTAGTTTATTTTTAAAGAAAAATCTAAAAATTTTCAAATTTCTGCTAACTTCAGCCTCATGATCATTTTTAGAATTTTTTTAACAAACAAATTATAGCTAGAAAATTTTATTTAAAAATTTCATCTTTAAAAGCTCTGAAAAATTATAAATGATATTTTTACCAATAATTTTCTATCCCTAGTTTATTTTTTAAGCAAAATCAAAAGATTGTCAAGTGTCTGCTAACTTCAGCCTCATAATATTTTAAAATTAATAGGTCATTTTATAAATAATTTTTATCAACATCTTATCACATAATTATCAACAATTGCTTAATATTTTTATAGGCTACGACGTAACTGTCTTCGTAAGAGACGAAGCTAAAATTCCAGAAAACCTCAAGGGAAAAGTCAAGGCCATCGTTGGGAATGTCACCAATTATGAACAGGTTGAACCATCAATTGCTAATCGGGAAGGAGTCGTTGTTGTACTAGGAACTAGAAATGATCTGAGTAATTTAAAAATTTAGTTAATTTTTTGTATTAGTAATTTAGTTATTTTATTAATTATAAATTTATCATTTCAGAGCCTACAACTGAAATGTCTGATGGATTAAAGAACATAATACGTGCTATGAAAAAAAATAATGTTGAACGCGTATCTGTTTGCTTATCTTCGTTTTTATTCTGGGATTTGGATAAAATCCCGAAACAGTTTCTTGACATAAATGCCGACCATCAACGTATGTTTGACGCTATCAAAGAGAGCGGTCTTAAATGGATTGCTGTTTTGCCACCACACATTACCGGTAATTTAAAATTAAACTAGAAATAAAAATGGCAGACATCAAACTATTATCGAATCGATTTAAATATTATATATACACATCTTCATAAAATTTTTTTTTTTTATTTCAATTCTTTGGAAGTCTGCTTTTTTATCACAATTTAATTCGTCGATAAACAGATAATTATTTCAGTATAAAGTCAGATTTAGACTTATCTCAGGGTTGTAAAATATTTAATGAGTAATATTTACATGAAAAGTTATTTTTTTTTTCAATCTCAGTGCAATATTATATTAACCACCCTGAATTTAATTTATTATTATTATTGATTAATGATTAAATATTTTTTAGCAACACCAAAATCAAGCTACACTGTTAAGCACGATGAGTCTCCTGGACGTGTCATCTCCAAGTATGAGTTGGGAGAATTTTTAGTCGATAGTTTAGAAAAGCCAGAACATTTCCAAAAAGTTTGTGGTCTTTCGACTGATCCTCAGCAGTAATTGTCATTTACGATCCAAGATAACAAGAAACATTACAATACAATGCAATAAGCATGTTATACTTTCAATAAATAAATATAAATATTAATGTTAAATAAAACATGTAATGTCTTCTTATAAAAAAATATATTTGTTTTATAAATAGAGCTGGTCTTTTTAGAAATGTTTTACCATGTAGGTTTTAGATGTAGTAATTTTTGACTTTTTAAAAGAAAATAAATTAGGCAGTGGTGGCGGCGGCGGCCCGGAGAATTTTTCTTTGTGTGTATATTTTTTTCGTATTACATCAATGGGTTTTGAGACTGCTCTGCAGTCCCACAAATCGATGGGCTCGCAGTTGTAATATCCATTTTTTTGGTAAAATTGTTCTTGCCCTTTTGTTGCGAGGTAAATACTTTTAATGTTTTTGGTCAAAACGTAGTTTTCTGTGCCACGCAAAAGTATTGAACCGAGCCCTCGGTATCGATATTCTGAATCGATAACAACTAAAAATACATTTTTTTTTATTCATTATTATTATTTTTTGATATTTATTTTTTCTAAAGACTGGTTTTATAATACTTTATATTTTTAGTGTTTATTGGCTGTCCGGTCTGGGTCGTCCGAATTATTTTTTTCAGTCAAATTTATCTTTAATCAAAAATTTAGATATGAATTGACGATAAATTGTTTATGCCTGAAGGGAAATATAGGTTAACAATATTACGAAAAATTAGAGAAAAAATTGTTGTGTTAGACTGGACAGCCAATAAAAACTAAAATATAAATTATTATTATTATTTTTATTTTCAGTAAAATTTAATAATGCTAGTGAATAATTCAATACCTGATTCTATGAAACAGCTGCCATTGAGTTTAGGTACTAGTGATATTTTGCAATGTCCAATTACTTTGTTGTCAATTATAAGTATCAAACAAGTTGGAAAATTATCACATGACATTCTCAGTGTTCTTAATCTGTTGAAATAACGTAATTTGTAAATAAATATTCTTTTTTTGCCATTTATAAAGTCTTAAAATTATTATTCATATAGTTTTAATATAAAATTTTAATGAAAATTAATTTAGCAGATATTTAATAATTTTTGTAATAAATAAATTATGTCAAAAAAATTATAAAAACAAAATTGACATGTAGAAATTTTAAAAAATTAATAATACAATTTTTTTAAAATAATTTTTCGGAACAAATTTATTTGTTAAAAAAAAAACTAAAAAATAATCAAGTGACTGCTAACTTTAATGTCTTAAAACTTTTAAAAATGTAAACAAAAAATTAGTTTATATATTTTCATTGGAGCTTATTAAAAATTTAAAAGATTAAAATATTATCATTTTGAAAAAAAAATAATTAAAGTTTTTACTGTCAAATTATTAAAAACAATGTCACGTCAGTTATAATGAAAATTCATAATTTATTATTAAAGAACAAAGACAAGATAAATGTCAATCGCGTGCCAATTTTATATCTGTCAGTTGTAACCATGATTTTTATTTATGTTTTAAAAAAAAAAAATTGAGAGCTTATAATCACTAATAAAATATTTTTTGTAGATAAAAAATTATCAAAGTATAATTAAAAAATAAAATCCTTCAATTAAAGATCAATTATAATATATATATTTATCTATTTAATTATAAACTACCTTCTGGTGTCACTAGAAGGCCATTCGGAATTGATAAGTTTACAACAATCCATATACAAATCAGGTCTTTCGTGAATAGGAATAATGGTGTATAAATTCATATTTATCATCTCCCTGTAAAAAAATAATAATTACTCAATAAAAGTCCACTAATCACAGAAAAAATCTAAAAAATAATAAATAATATAAATAATTAAGAAGCAATGAAAGTTAATATAAAGTATGAAAAGTTAAACTCACATAATACTATTAATTCCACGAGTTAGAATGCCAAGAATCATCGTTAATTTGTTAAATTTATTTAATAAGCATTTTTAAAAAAATATTAAACTATTTTACAGCTATGGAATATTTTTATCTATAACTATTATTATTATAATTCATTAGTTATTAGTTATCACTCATCTATGAAAATAAATAAGTTTTAAAAAAAATATCCAACATTTTGGGTAATATTTACTAAAAATTAGATCACAACTATTTATGTCTTTCACCATCGTGATGAAATATAATATACATAAATATAAATAAATTTCTAAAATACATAAAGGATGGTGCTTATGTATTGTTCTTATTCAACTAACTTTAACTTCACTGAATGATTGTCACAAGACAAGATATATTATCTTCTTTCAGAAATGTCATTTTCGCTATATCGTCAGTCGTTATTATACCATACGGTGCACAAAAAAAAATCCTCAGTAACCACTCGATCGTACGTTGCTGTCAAAATGAGAACTGAGCCTACATGAGCTTACATAATGATTTTGAATAACACTGAAGTTGACAGATATTAAAAATTTTTTTAGTATTTTATAGCAATTAAATTATTAAAAAAAAAATTTAATTAAAAAGTTTCACACATGAAAATTACTAAAAATTACAAGTGAAAATTTTTAGAAGCATTTTTTACGACATTAAAGTTAGCAGTCACTAAAGGATTTTTAAATTTTATTCAACAAAAAAATTAGTTCCGAAAAATTATTTTTAAACAATTGCATTTTTAATTTTTCAAAATTTCTAAAAGACAATTTTTTTTTCTTAATTTTTCTTGCCATAATTTGTTTGTTAAAAAAAAATTATTAAATATCTGCTAAATTTATTCATGACATTCAATTTAGCTGTCACTTGACAATTTTTTAATTTTATTTAACAAAAAGATTTGTTCCAAATAACTATTTTTAAAAAATTGCATTTTTTGTTTTTTCTAATTTCTAGATGTCAATTTTTTTTTCTTATTTTTTTTTGCCATAGTTTATTTGTTATAAAATTTTTTTAATTATTAAATATGTGCTAAGTTAATTCTCATAATTTATTTTCATGCATTTTTTTATTGTAATTAATTTGTTACAAAAATTTTTAAAATTGACAGCTGACTGCTAATTTCAGTATTATTGATTTTGAACTGTTTTTAGAAATTAATAATGTAATTTTTTAATTAAATTAATAAAACTTGAATCTAATAAAATATTTCTGAATTGAAATTTTGAACTGTCATATTGATTATTAACAATTAAATATGCCTTCAAGCTCTAATTTTATTAATTTAATTCCTATTGACATAGTAAAGTGTTTTTTTTTTAGATGAAAAGAAGTTAGCCGACATTTCAAAATTTTAAGAAATTTTTCATTAAAAAAATTTCAATTAAACAATTAAAAAAAAAAATTTTACAGGTAAAAACCTTGAAAAACTATGAGTGCAATTTTTTAGAAACATCTTTTCAATTGTAATTTAATTAATAAAAAAAATCAAAAATTTTTAGACGTCTGCTAACTTCAGTGTCATTTTTTTTAAACTTTTTCTTTTCAAAATATTAAACAAAAAAAAGTTCCTATCAATAAATTTGGAAATTAGGAAAAAAATAACAAAATATACCTTCTTCGTTTTGCGGTTTCTATTAGTTTACACGGAAAAATGATTGTAAAAAAAATTAAAATTGTCACACTGTAAACCAAGACCAGACTTTCAATATCTCCAATTTTACATTCTAAAATTTACGATGCTATATCGTAAAAATGCGTATAAACGTAGTCAATATACAAATTTTTACGATGTACCATTGTAAATTTAAAAATGTAAAATTATGAAAGTGAAGATATTGAAAGTCTCGTCCTGAATTACGAATTCTAATTTTCCCTACAATTTTATTTCCGTGTAGAATCTATATATGTTTGAAAAAGTGTTAAAAAAATGCATCAAAAATTATTCAATTTAAAAAGAATACATATGTATATTTACTTAAAAAATAATACTTGAAGCTTATAAAATAAAATTCCAATGTATCCTAGAATAATAAACTCCCCTTCCCTCGATCAAAGGGAATAATAGATGTTAGTTTTTACCTGAAAAAGGTCTCACGCTTACAGCCAGCTGTGAGCAGGTTCAAAACCTCGTCACCTATGTTAGTGTTCTTGCAACCTTAGATATAAAAAAAAACCCGCATGTAAAGATGAAAATTCGATCTATGTTTTTATTTTTATTTGTGATAATTTTTGCTTTAATGTTGTGTTCAACTGACGGAACAGTTGATCATTTGAAGTTTTTCCCAAAGAGATATTCAAATTATTTAGGGTGTTTTTTCGATGTGACTCCTTGTGATAGACTGGATTCAGTGTTGAAAAGTAAGTATGTAAATTATTCTTGCCTAAAAAGATAGATATTGATAATCTTCTAATGATATTATCTTTAATATAGTAAATCATTAAAACTCAATTTTTTTACAGATGCATTAGCACCTTATTTTGACAATGACTTAACTGAGTATGGTGTGGTAATGAAAGTATTTATAAAAACACAATTTTCTCATCTAAAAAAATACTATCCCAAAGAGTGGACTGTCATCAAAGAAATGTATAGCGCCGATAAATTAGAAAATATTAACAAGCCTCTTCATAAGCCTAAGAAGTTATTTTTTAAATCAATGGATCGTGATTATAAAAATCATGCTTATGAACGAATGGTTGCGGATTGTTTAGTAAATCTTGGTAATTCGTGTAAAAAGCTGATCAAAGAATTTAAAGGTACATTTTTTTTATTTTTTATCATTAAAAAATTTTTTAACTATTTCAATTAAAAATTATTTCAAAAAATTTTGATTTCTATTTTAAAATATTTAAAAATAAAATTACCAAAGAAGAAAACGTCAAGGTTTTACTCTCGATAAATTGATGTTAACAAACAATCATTTATCTGTAATTAAATTATTTAATTGAATTAAAGTAAATTCATTTTTTGTGGTATTTAGGACATGATTCGTAATCTAAATAATTTTTCTCCAATTATTAATTTATGAACCAAACTTATTTAACTAAACTTTTCTTGTATAATTGACAGATACGATGCTGAACTTCTTAGAATTAGGTATATGTGTTGGATGTAACAGACATACATTCGATTGGTTCAACAGCGTTAAGAATGTTTTAGAGGCAAACTACTCAACCGAAGTGCATAAAATTATAATAGCAGATTATAAAGGAAATTCTGAATTAGAAACCGAAGAAACTGAAGAAGAAGATCGATTTTATTCAAACATCAGTGGTATTGAAATCTTAAACAAAAGTTATCCTCACTATGACAATAGTTATGAGGCAACGGCTATCGAATGTTTTCTTCGCGGATCTTCTTATTGTGACACTATGATTAAAACTTTTAAAAGTATGGTTTGTTATTATTTCAAATTATAATTCAAAAGTTATTTTAATAATCAATACTTTCATTTGTTTTCAGAAAATATGAAAATTTTCCTGAAGCATGGCAGTTGTTCAAGATTAGTGACCTGCAGAGTATTCAAAAACGCAGCACGTATTGCAGAAAAAAATTATCATGAATCTTTAGTTTCTTTTATTCGAAATGATTAATAATAAAATAGAAATTATGTAGTGTAAAATAAATGAAATATTGTTTACCGTTTACGCATGATAATTTATTTTATTTTTCTTAGTAATTAAAAATTACTTAGAAATTCATTAAGTTCGTGGCAATTTTTATGCAGAATTTTCATTAGTTTCTTTACCATGTTCCAAGCTCATTGTGAAAAACAAAATTTTATGAAAAAATTTAGTTTGTCATTAAAAAATCTCAATTTGTACACTGAAAAAAAAATTGACTTGAATCAAGAAAAAAAATTTTGAAGAGTTTCACTGTCTTGAATCAAGACGAAAAATTCTTGATTTAAATAAAATTTCTTAGTTAAAGGATTTTTCTACTCAAATCAAGAAGATAAAATTCTTCAAAATTATTTACTTGGTCAAGTAATTTTTTTTTTTTGTGAATTATTGCATCAGCCGATGCAAGAGCGATAAACTATAAAAAGAAATTAATTTACAAATGAACATCATTAATGATTAACATAAGATAACGCTTCGTGGCAACAAATTTATTAATTGATTAATAATAATTAACTCATGTAGATCTTACTGTTTTTTTTTTCAAATTACATCATATTAGTTAATATTTTTTCTCCAATAGCTCTCCCCTCTCCTCCAAATCGTACAAACTGGCTCATTATAACTGACGCACACGTTCCGTCAACACGCATTACCTTACAATCTTATACTCGTACTGTACAAAACAATTACTTTTGTACGCCAATATTCACATTTAAATTAAATTAAATATTGTGTTTAATTATTTTAACATAAAATTTCTGCCCATTCATACCAACGCAGTAAGTATGTGATTAATATATTATACAGACATAGTTTATTTAATTTTGTGACTCTTATCTATTTATTGTCATTGAGATATTTATATTCTGAATTGGTTTTTGCATTAAAAAAAAATTTTATGCGAGGTACCACCTGATATTTCTACTATAACGGTAAGCGTGTTGCTATCTAGAGAATGGTAAAGTTAGGAAAACTATGTCAGTAATACAAGAAAATTTTTAAAGAAAACCGCCGATAAGTGACATTGGAGTAGCTCAAAAATTGTTCAGTCAGGAAAAAAAATCATGCTATTACATAATTTCAAATTTTACTTTTCAAAAAATTGTAAAAGTTCTAGCGAAATTGTTTGTATAATACACAGTAAAAAATTTTTCGTCATTGCGTCAAAAAATTTTGTGTTAAATATTTAACACTTTTACGTGTAAATTTAACATTTACCGATAGAAATCTTTGTTTAAGAGTCGGAAGTTAAATTTATTAAAATTTTCTTCGGAAGTTTCGTTAAGATAAATAAATATTTTTTTAATTACATTTTTGTCTTAAGTTAATGTTCATAAAATTTACAAAGCTTCAATCAATGAATATTTCTTCATTCAGATATAACCTCATTTTTGATTACAATTGGTTTGAACAATGGAAGAAAATTCACCAGATACTTCAGGAAATTTGATGGAAGTATTAGGGCGTATGTTCAATCATCTTCAGAATGTTAAATTTGACGATATGGATGAATTGCAGAAAGAAGAAATTTACGACGTTATCACGCAGGGTCTTCAAGAAAGTGGTGCCGTAAGATATATAATTTTGATTATTATTTAAAATGATTTCAGTAATTGTAGTAATAAAAATAATTATATTTAATTTCATTTATTATTAACAGATAAAACCAGATAATTCAATCGATTTGAATTCTTTTTTGGGTTTCAATGTGATGCATATTGGAATATTACCTGCAGATTCTCTAGTAGGACATATTTTAGAAAAGTATGGCAGGTGTTTTCCAATAAGTAAGAGTTTTAAAAAATTAAACGATTTTTACTATTTTAATTTATATTTACTTGATAAAATAATATTTTTACAGAAGGTGATACTCCTAAAGAATCAGTGAAGTTACTAATTAACCGTATGAATGAAAAAGACGCACCAAATCAGACTTCTCAAAATGATGATGAGGAAGCCGCAAATACTTAAATTTAGATTAAATAACAGTTTAAACAACAAACTAAATAAATAATTAATTAATTTATGATTTTTTATAAAAGAAGAAATGTGTTATATTATAACTTATTTATTGAATAAAAGAAAATAATTTCATACAAAACAAATATTTTTCTCATTATTTGGCTCTTTTTAACATCTTTTTGTTTCTATTGCTAAATTTATATTTTTTTTTTTGTGTCTTTTATTTCATATAGCAATTTCAAATGTTAAGGGTACACGGAAAGAACAAGATGACACTGGATATCATCCCAGATTATACTCAGTGATATCTGTAGTGAAAAAAATTTCAGATAGTAGCTAGAATAATCCAGATTATACTGCGTGATATCTGAATTAAACTCATTGTAATTTGGATTATATTAGCTACTATCTGAAATTTTTTTTCACTCGGTATAATCTGGGATGACATCCTGTGTCATCTTGTTCTTTCCCTGTAGGTCATATAGTAAATATATTTTTACAAATTCTATTTTTAAAATTACGACTAAAATAAATTTTAGCCATCAAATGAAATAAAGTTTTAAAAAAACTACCTGATACAGAAGCTTTATAATACCCAGTTAAAAAATTTTATAAAAAGTAATTAAAAGAACAAAATTTCTAAAAATAAATCTACTATACGGCCTACCCTTACTATTTTATGTAACTAAAAAATTTATTCAAGCTCGGATAAAATCATTACAAAAAAAAGTTTCAAGATAACAATTTAAAGAGTTTTAAACATAAAAGACCCAAAAAAAAATATAAATTTTGCAATAGAAACAAATAGATGTTTAAAAGGGCCAGCTAATGTAGTGGATAATGTTCATGTATATGATAACATATGTATCAACTATAACAGCGCGCAGACGCGAAGCTTATGGATTATTTTCCGCGGGTAGTGGTATCTTGTTAAATGTACATGGGAGGAGCAAATACAGTACACACTGTAAAGGTGCGGTGAGTTATAGTCGCTAAAGACCGGGGGGCTAAAGAGGGGCTGATCTGACAGTATCTATTCGTGATATAAAAATTTTTTTATAATTCCGAAAATTGTACTGTCAGTATTCAAAAATACGCATTATCTATGTTATCAATATTGTCAACTGTTAGCAGTAAGATGACTCTTGCAACCAGTATTTGTGTCATGTGACTTCTGTTATTGTGCTTGATGGTGCCTGTACATATTTTTAAAATTTATGCCGCCGGTTTTATGCATCAAACAGTGTGTCATTGTAACTTTATTCATTTTTTCACCTCGATGGTTAATTAGTCGAGTTTTTTAATAAAAATAGAATCTA
Source organism: Cotesia vestalis (assembly GCA_000956155.1). NCBI lineage: Eukaryota > Metazoa > Arthropoda > Insecta > Hymenoptera > Braconidae > Cotesia > Cotesia vestalis. The sequence continues at coordinate 489,286 of JZSA01000171.1, forward strand.
AATTTATAAAGGTAAGCCAAATATTTACATGTGTTTGCACACTCACGTTATGTATCGATGTACCTATGAATATTAGCTTCTATTGTATTGTACTTACTACCCCTTATTTTATATTTTTTCCTTTCATTCAAACTTCAGCTGGTGCAAAAGGGAAAAATATGAATTGTAATGTAATAACGTTTTTATATACAAAGTCAAACATTTATTCATATGCAAAAAATAACTCAAAATTAAATTATTTGTTTATTTATATCCGTCTGGAATATTTTAATTTTTAGTATAAAAAATTAATTCAAAATTATGAAAATAATTATTACTTCTTGAATAATTTAATTTTTTGTTGATAATGTTAAATATTTTATAAAACAATGTCAAATTTTAGGGGCGTGTAATTTAATTTGAATATTTAACAAGTGCGGCTTAATTATTATTCGATAATAACTTGTGTTGTCTCTTGATTCAATTATAACGAATAAAAAATACAGATGATGTAAAAATCAAGGTTGGGATAGAAGTAATCCATAATACTAAGTGGTTAGCAATACAGCCGGATAGTAAAAAAATAAATAGTGTTTACGGATATACGATAAATTATAAAATTAGTCATAGTCGCATCTAATTTTTTGAATAACACACTTATAGTGTGTCCATTTCTATTTACATCCATTATTTTATGTGAAAAGTATTTATGAAAATTTGCACTCATATTACAAGAGTTTCAATCGTAAATTTTGTCACTAAAAAAATCAGTTTTTTTCTCAAAGTTCTCTAGCTATAATCATAAATTATTTATTGCTAATAATTTATGTTAATACTTTTTAAACTGAGGTAACAAATAAAACAATTAGGTGAAATATTAAAATAATATAGCTGGATAGGATAAAAATTTTAAACACAATTAACTAACTTTAAAAAAGTTTCATTCACCATGCTATCGATCTGGAAAATTACTTAGTTTACAAACAAGCAAAGTTGTGTCAAAAGTTTTTGCTCTAATTTATACAATATAGAACGATAACGATTAATTCTGACTGAAATATCACATAGAGATAAGTTATTTTTTATACCTTAAAGTTGCTTTTTCTCTCCAATTAAAAAATTATCGATTTTTTTTTTAATTTGCATTTTTGATATTTTTTTTACCTATTTTATAATAAATCAAAAAAATTGTGAAACTTTTAATATTAAAGTAATTTCTTAAAAACTTTCTTATAAGTATAATTATACGATAAGTAGAAAATAGATAACTAATCGATTAACAAATTACTTGTTCATATAGTTTGACATAATTGATTACACATTTTAATCAATAAATAAAAATAATACCTATTCCAATAATAAATCGTTTGAAATATTTTTAATAAGAAAAAAAAAATTTCATAAATGTGTATCTATAGTTTATTAAAGTAATAAAATCAATTTTACATGTATTTCATTACTCAAAAATTTTTTAAAAATTTTGTTATTTGTAATATTTAAATTTAAAAGAAATATGACACACTCTTGTTAACAAAATTAGAGTATTTGCTGTTCTGTTTCACACAATAAGTATTGAATACTACACACTGCATTACATTGTCATGGGTGTACTGAAATAATTCTAGTAGAGAATTCCGAGACAAGGATATCTATTCTCTTTCTTTACACTTTTGTGAAATTGCATAATAAAATTTATTGGACACGAAAAAACTAGTATCTTGATTTTACAAGTTTTTGTTGTGTACTATTTATTTACCATTTTTTTATGAAAATATCTGAAATTCTATAGCTTAACACTGGTGAAGTTTGCAAATACTTGAAAGAAAATGGTATTTATTTGAAGATTAATACAACATTATCACTTCATTTTTTTATTTAAATTGATAAATTTAAATAAATAAGTTAAAAAGAAAAAACGTTGAAAAAAAAAAGATACTGAACAATTAAATGAACATCTCTATAATTTAAAAAAAAAATTGAAATTTTATTAAATCTTTTTATGGTTGCATATAAATTTTATCTAAGGTAAAAGACCTAGTTATTGACAATGGCCTAGTTGTTTGACACTTGCAATTTTATTCTAATTAAAAAAATAAAATGTTTTCAAAACACCAATTATCTTAAAATTTACAATTTAAAGATTTTATTTATTAATTTATCAAAGTTGATTTGTTTTTTTTAATTAGAATAAAATTGCAAGTGTCAATAACTAGACCAGTTTCAATAACTGGGTCTTTTACCTTACAATAGACTGCAAACTATCTATTTGAAAAATTAAAATATAGATCAAATTGAAAAATTCACTTAGGGTCTTATGTTACATAGTTTCATGCTGGCATAAAAAATGTGTGCTTGGCACAGAATGAAAAACGACTCAAGAGTGTGGATGATGAATCAACACTTACCCTCTTCTGAAATCATCTAGTTTCATCCCTTGTCGCATAGAATACTATCAAGATGATATATTAGATATATATCTTACTTCTATCTCTGACTTATATATAAAAGAATTTACAAAAAAAAAAAAAATAAGTTCAGTGATTTAGGGATCCTCCCTAAAAAACTCATATTTTTTATACAATTTATGAAGCGTGTAGCATGACAAAAAAAATTTTTACTCGATTGAAATTGATGACATGAAAATTAAAGAGATCAAAGATTAAAAAAAGCAATTATTCCCAAAAAAAACTAAAGTCATGCTAATTAAAAACATTTTTTTTTAAATTATCAAATTTTCAATTTCTACCAGCTCCAATATTATTGAACATATTTATGGCTACGAATTACGAAACTCAGGGTTGAATAAATAAATTTTTTTTTTTGTAAAAATTTTATCAAACAAGTGTAGTAACTATGGCGATATTTTTTATACCAAAAAATTATAAATGATATCTATGGTAATAATATGTAATTTGTTTATGAACGTCTAAAAAATTATCAGGTGTCTACCATTATAAATTGTCAGTGCTATAAAAATGAACTATAAATATAAAGTGAGTAACTAGTAAAAGTAGACTAACTTAGAATTTATGGAAATATTAACTAAATGCATAAAAGCTGAACACACGATTAGATTTAAACCACTTAGTAACCACAGAGTACGGTGGGCGTAAATAACTCAATCTTCTTATATTTAATCGCCGGAACAGAACGTCTGGATAAGATAATACCACCGTATTGGTATTCTGTCAATTACTGTGCTGATCAGGTGAATACAATTGACCGATTTTATATAAGACTTTATATGAATTCCCTTAATTAAATGTACGTCATATCCACATCAAACTTTTATCTTTTTTTCAATGATAAATCAATTATTTAATTTTTTTGTCCTACTTACTGACGAATATCACAAAAAAATTTTCAATAAAATTCAATGCAAAATAATTATTGTATAGATTAATTGATAAAACGTTGTGTTGAAGAATTAATAATTATATACAAATAATTCACCCGCCAATCAAATATTTATAAAAAATTTAACAATAGAAAATCTTATTATCATGTAAGATAATAATTAAAAATGTTTATTGCAGGGACGAATGTCGATTGACTGATTGAAAACAATCATTTCAACTGAAAAGTTATAAAAATTCGCAGAGTACTCGCTGGGGATTAAATAAGCTGGCGAATAAATACAAATTGGCATGGGCTTACTTCGATTATCGCTCAAAAGATGTTTTCTGTATGTTTTCTGCGCAACTGTTATGATTTTGCTGGTGATGAATGTACGGCAAAAAGAACTGTGGCATTCAATCCGAGCCGATGGACAATCACAACCAATTCGACCTCTTCCCGAAACGAATAAGGTAAATCGATAAAATTAATTGATAAAAAAAAAAAAAATAAGTACTGATAAAATTAAATAGAGTATTGATTAGCGATAGTCAATTGATACTTAACTATAACTGTTAATCTGAAAATTTTATATTTATATATTTTGTGTACTTGAAATAAAAAGTTGGCAGCTGTCCATGTTTTTGTAGTCGAGTACTTGATAGTACTTTTAAGTCACTTGTATTATATTATATTATATTATATTTAGTTAGTTTTTTTTTAATCCTTTGAAGATCTAAGGTAAAATTTAACTCACAGATTAAGATGAAACTTTCGTTGCCATTGAAAACAAAGAAGCCGTTGACGGTGATACCGCGCGTAAGGTCAATCACACAGGACAAAGCATTCAATAAAATATTTGAGGTAAATTTCAGAGCCAAGTTCTGAAATGCCTATAGCATATAGATTAATAATAGTGATAATTATTGCTATTATTATTATTATCATTAATTAGCTTATTTATTGCACTTACCTTAAAGTATTGTTGTTATTAAATTAGCCGGCACGCGTTGTCGCAAAACCCATTTCTTTTATTTTGTTTATTGACATTCAGCTTCATAGAAATACCGATTTGGTAATTGCAGTCATTAAATTGTTGATAAAATTTTTTTTTTTTAATTTTTTTGTTAAATACATTCATAGCCACAGCTTTTTAGTTTAAATAGAACATAAAACCTGAAACATGAAAAATATAATATTTTATATACGATTGTATCGCCAAACGGAAAACCAACAATTGATTGCCATTATCAAGTCCCCACAAACGTTCGCTTGGTAAATAAAAGGAAAAAAATGTAACTAACAAAATAATCTAATGTCGACTAGGTCGTCATAGTTGAGTTAATTTTACATGTATATACATTTTATATTGTACTATGTAGGCAACTAGAACTACAAAGCAATACAATTAGACTTTACATACCTTTATTATTTCAATAATAACAATAGATATACAATTAACAATTTGTGACATTGTGTTTATATTTTTTTTTTCTGTTTTCAAATTATATACATGAATTATCATTATTATTTGTATCATTGTTATTATTCTTACCTCGTTTAATAGTATTATAAATATATACTTCACTGGCGACTGACTAATTCACAGGCACATATGTGAGACTCTGGTTTTAGGTAAAAATGTAAGAAAAGACGGAATTATTTTAAACATTATCAGATTGATTGAAATTAATTTTTTTTTTTTTTTCATTGCTATTAATTTTAAAAAAACCAAATTTTAAACACGGAAAAAATTGAAAAGAAAAATTTTCTAAAAACGCGAAATTGTTCTAAATTCAAAAAAATTTTTTTACCTCAAAAAAATGTTTATCTCATCAAAAATACTCTTTTAGTTCAACACTTAGCATCTTCAATTATTGAATAAATATGTCATTAAAGTTAGCCGACATTCTAAATTTTTTGATTTTTTTTGAATAATTAAATTAAAACAAAAAAATATTTTTAAAAAATTGCACTCGCAGTTTTTGAAGTTTTTTACACGTGCAAATTTTTTTTTATTTTTTTGTAATAATATTTTCAATAAAAAAAAATTCTAAAAATTTTTAGATGTCGACTAACTTTATTTTCATGAATAAATAGTAGTATTAATAATCCAAATTATTTTCATATTTATTAATTTTAAATTGTATTTTTTATTTAAAAGTTATGTGAATTTTTTCTATAAATTTTTAATAGAAATGAGATGATGTAACGAAAAATAGTCACTTAGCTGTGAACTGTATGTAAAATGTCAATTTATGTTTGGGATCAAGGTAAATGAGCTTAATCCAATTATGTCAGTATAAAAGATAGTTTAACATATTCTATACTCGTTTTATGAGTTGTCAAGAGGAAGCAAAATTTATTTTAATCCGTATTATTTTCTCAGATTTCATATTTTCTTAACGAGAAGAATTTTTTTTTCAATAAAAATTATAAGAAATAATTGAGAACAATTGAAATTCAATCTTTTAACGTACAAAATTTCGATCTTAGTTTTACAGTCGTTAAAAAAAGTTTCTGTAAAATATTATTTAATAGTAATTAGATAATTCAATTTTCGATGTATACTTATTTTTTTAAATTATTTAAAAGCTTTCAAATGTAACGGGGACAACTAGTGCATCGGAGCCTATTTCCGATTTCTCAGATCCTTCGAAAAGGCCATGGTACATGAAAGGCGGTACGAAGCGACCGATTCCTGCTGTTAAATCTAAAAAAACTGGTCGAAGAATAGCAAGGTTGTGGCCTGATGAAGATCCAAACGATGACCGTATCACTAATCAGGTAATAAAAAATTTCAATAATTAATGAGTGTTGTTTCGTATTTTTTTTAAATCATACTATTAATTTTTTCAGCTAATGTTTGTTCCATCAGACTATGATAGAAGTTCAGAACATCCACCAAAGAAAATAATGATTCCTCATGGAATGAACGAAGCTAAAGTAGGCAATGAATTGTTTCAATGGTTAGGATGCCCTGTTAGTAATTGTGTAATTACTCGTGATAATCCAGATTCCGCAGATTTGATATTGTTTAAAGACTATGTGACTCATATAGGCCGCAGATCTCCTAATCAGGTAAATTATTAAAAATTCAACTTATTGAAATATCAAAAAAAAGTAAAAGTTAAAAAAATTCAAGTAAAAAAAATTTTTTTGATTCTGTTGATGCCAAAAAAAAATTTTGAGATTATAAACCAAATTTATTATTTAAAAACCTCAAGAAATATTGATTTAAAAAATAATTATACAATTTTTATTTTATTATAGCTCTGGATGTTGTACTTTCTTGAGTGTCCTTATCATACTCAAACAGTGAAAAATGCGATAGTTAATTTAACAGCAACATACCGTAGAGATAGTGATATCGTTGCGCCTTACGAACGATGGCAGTATTATGATCCAAGGATAACGCAAATTTCACAGACATTTAATTATGCTGCTAACAAAACGAAAAAAGTCGCTTGGTTTGTGTCTAATTGTCATGCTCGCAATCAACGAATGCAATATGCCAAAGAATTATCAAAATATATTCAAGTTGATATTTATGGAGCCTGCGGTACTTTAAGATGCTCACGATCACAAGCACAAACTTGTTTTGAAATGCTAGATCTTGATTACAAGTTTTATCTGGCCTTTGAAAATTCTAATTGTCGCGATTATATAACAGAAAAATTCTTCGTCAATGGACTGGGGTAAGTTGATACACGGAAAGAACAAGATGACACTGGATATTATCCCAGATTATACTCAGTGATATCTGTGGTAAAAAAAAATTTCAAATAGTAGCTAGTACAATCCAGATTATACTGGGTGATATCTGGATTATACTCATTGTAATCTGGATTATACTGAGTGATATCTGGATTATACTCATTGTAATCGAGATTATACTAGCTACTATGTGAAATTTTTTTTCACTCAGTATACTCTTCATGATAATTATTGTTATTAAATTGTAAATTTAATTATTTATGATTGATTAATATTTTTATTATTTTTTAGGCACAATGTTTTGCCGATCGTGATGGGCGCACACCCAACAGATTACGCAAAAAGTGCTCCCTATCGATCTTACATTCACGTTGATGAATTTGAATCTCCGCGTGAGTTAGCTGATTATCTTCATCGGCTTGACCGTGATGATGAATTGTATAATTCCTATTTCAAATGGAAAGGTACCGGTGAATTTATTAATACATATTTTTGGTGTCGTGTTTGTGCGATGGTTCACGACAATAGGCAACCAAAGTTCTACAAGGATGTTAATGAATGGTGGCGTGGTGATGATGTTTGCACGCTCAATTCTTGGCGAGAAAACGAAAACCGTGAGTTACAAAATAATCTAGTCATTAAAGAAGATTAGATAGTTGACTTAATTTTATTTTTATCAAAAATTACGAGTATTAAGACAAAGTTTATATTTTTTAAGTGTTGATATTTTATTTCGTTTATTTAATTAATTACTTGGATGTTATTTATTATTGCGATATTCGCAATAAATATATTGCTTCCTAGGTGGATAGAATGAAAGATCTACAAAATATATTATATTAATTTAATTGATATTTTGTGGAAATTTGATCACTTCCATTAAGTGAAGTAACCTCATGTTTAGAGACGAAGATTATATATCATTACAATTAATGAAGTTAATTATTGGGAGATAGAGGGAATAAGATCTTATTATTCTTTGTTTTAAAATATAGGACACTCTAATTTAATTATATTTAACTATGAAAAGAGAAATAAGAAGGAAGAGAGATGATTATATTAAAATAAAATGTTATTTTAGTTGTTTCGTAACAATTATTGATATGTGTACGGATATATGTCCTAGAAAGTTAAATGATCGATAGCTAATCTATGTTTATACTGAGTTTTTCAGTCTATAGACTTATAGACTTTAGATTAAATTTCACTGATATACGTTATTAAATATAATATAAGAAGAAATTAAAATAGAGTCAAATAATTATTGATTTTATTTTTTGCAACGATCAATAATTTATTAATAATAGGGTAATTAATTTTTAATGAAAAAGGTTGTCAACAAGTCACAAATAATTGTAATTAGATAGTGATTTTATTTAGTAATTTAAATAATCAATTGAAAATAATAGAAAATTTTAAATTTAATGAATTTTGTGATAAGTTGTGATGATGAATATTCGTTAAGAAAAATATTTATTATTTTTATTTTAACATATTTATTTATTTAGATATTTATTTTGAGTGTACATTGTTAAGTTTTTTTCGTTTTTCAATTTTCTTAAAAGATTATGATTTAATTTATTAATTGCAAGAAAAATAATTATCTATATTATGTACACGGTAAGAACAAGATTACACTGGATATCATCCTAGATTATACTGAGTGAAAAAAAATTTCAGATAGTAGCTAGTATAATTCCGATTACAATGAGTATAATCCAGATATCACTCAGTATAATCTAGATTATAATGAGTATAATCCAGATATCACTCAGTATAATCTGGAATTTTTTTAGCTACTATCTGAAATTATTTTTCACCACAGATATCACTGAGTATAATCTGGGATGATATCCAGTGTCATCTTATTCTTTCCGTGCAGTGTGAAATATTATCTTTTAATTAAATTTTTTTTTTTTATTCAATATGAATATTTATTCTTCATACTCATAAGACAAAGACAAAAAAATTGAACGCACTGCCAAAATAAAAATTTTGGTTTTAACATTTATTTTTATAAAAATAATTTATACTTACTATTATTTAATATTTAAAAAAATTATAATTGATAATGATCTATTTGTGCAATGTTAAAATATTTTTTGTATAAAATGTGCTGTAAACTATAGATTTATGTTAGTTTAACATATCTGTTGGAATGTTATATAATATTGTAATAGCTCAAAGATTAAAGCGCAAATAAAGATTTAGGATGTATTTAATAAAATAATAATAATAACTTTAAATAATTAAATCACGCGCAGATTTAACAACGAATGGATAATTTAGGTATTTATATTTATAAATAAATATTGGAAAATATGTAAGTTAGAAATTAAATTAGTAATTCATGTTATTATTTATTTTTATTTTTTAACAAGCTGATTGTGAATACGCACAATATTGTTGAATTTAACAGTTGTAAGTGTAATAAACAGAAAATTAGCAGAAGAATTAATTTGTAAAAAAAATCAACTAACATTTTTTTTTAAAAAAAATTTGAAAATCGTACGAGTACTAAATAATACATTTTTTGCTGAGCAATATCAATCGAACTATCATTGTATTAAATTGAACATTTCATTTTATCTATTTAGCCATCATCATTATAAAAAAAAAAAAAATCATCAATAATTATAATTTAATGTACAATAATCTTATATAGTCAATTGTCGCTTGAAATATCTAATTACAATAGGTGTAAATGAAAATACGTATTATGATATTGATTAATAAAAAAAAATAGAGAAATTATTCTCTTATATACTATACAGTATTCGAATCATAATTGTAATGGAAAAAAAAATAAAATAATTATTTGTAAGATATTAAGTTATAAAACAGTAAAAGAGAAAATTTTATTGGTTTGAACGAGTTTTAAAACTATAGATGAGTATACGTACTACTAAGCGTTTTAAATTGTATGTTATAAAAAATTGTAAATTAAATGATTTGATCACATTAAAAAAAAAGAAATATGTCTTGTGGGTAAATGACTGAGTAGAGCGCTCAAAAATTTGTATGCTGAAATACAAAATCAAAATGTAAAAGTTTGATGTTAACATAATAACATTATCATATAAAAGTAAATAAGTTAATTAAATGATGGGCTTTTTCTAAACAAATATTTTGATAGGTACACATAATGTCCATCGATAATTAAGTGATATTTATAACTAATTAAATTGATGCTGTTATCTTTTAACAAGCATTAAAATTGAATCACTACATAAAAAACATTGTGAGTAATAAAACTCTAAATTGATTGGTGCTGGCTGTGGTGCATGAAAAGAAATTAATGACGAATAAAAATATTCATACAATTATGCTTCGTTATTGATTAGTTTTTATTAACTTCCTTTGTGTCCTTTTTTTTATAGCTTAAGGTTATTATTATGGATTTATGTTTGAACCATGTTTTTTTAATTGAGAGTCTTTAAAATGCAAGGAAGTTAATTTTAGTTCTTCCTTTATTTATTTTAGAATCTTTACAGATAAACATATCCACAATAATACAAGTTGGAGTTGAATTGAACCTTTTTTAATGTTTTATTGACTGTTCTCTATATTTGACCTAATTCTCACTTTATAATTGATAATCCTGTTTCTGACTACGACTTTTCGTCTAATAAACCAAAAAAAAACTTAGTGACGGGTATTTTTGAAATGACATTAAATTTATAGCTGTCACTTGACAATTTTTTAATTTTCTTTAACGAAAAAATTTGTTCTAAAAAATTATTTTCAAAAAATTGCATTTTTAATTTATTAAAATTTCTACTAAAGTCCATTTTTTTAATAATTTTTTTTTTGCTAAAAAAAAACAATTGTGAAGTGACAGCTAAATTTAATGTCATATTTTTATGAAAATGAAGTTAGCCGACATTTCAAAATTTTTTTAAATTTTTTATTAAAAAAATTTTAATTAAACAATTAAAAAAAAATTCACTTGTAAAAAACTATAAGTGCAATTTTTTGGAAATATCTTTTTAGTTGTAATTTAATTAATAAAAAAAATCAAAAATTTTCACCCGTCTGCTAACTTCAGTGTCATATATTTTTGAATGTTCTGAGTAAATTTAATTAATCAAATAAAGATTTGTAAGTAAAAACTTAACTAGATCTTTTTAGCTGAAAAAACAGACTATAATTTTATAATTTATGAAAAATATTGTGTAATATATATTGTTACTAGCAACCTTACAGTCACTATGTGACTGCCGTGACTTGTGAACTATAAATAAATCAAATTTTGAAAAAGTAAGTAAATAAAAAAATTATAAAAAAGTTTAGATGTCGGCTAACTTAATTTTCATGCTAATTTTACTATCATAAGTTAGCCGACGTTTTTAATTTTTTGATTTTTTTTTCATTAATTTAATTAGAATAACAAAATATTTTTTAAAAATTGCACTTACAGTCTTTCAAGTTTTTCATGAAAATTAACTTAGCTGATAGTTGATAATTTTAAGAATTTTTGTAAGAAATAAATTATGGCAAAAAAAAAATTTATAAAAAAAATTGATATTTAGAAATTTTAAAAAACTACAAATGAAATTTTTTAAAAATAATTTTTTGGAGCAAATTTATTTGTTAAAAAAAAATTAAAAAATTGTCAAGTGACAGCTAACTTTAATGTCATAAGTTTTTCACGAATGAATTTTTTTTTTAATCTTTTTGTAATAATTTTTTCAATAAAGAAAAAAAATTCTAAAAATTTTTAGATATCTTAACTTAATTTTCATATTTTCTAAATCTAATTTATTGTTAAAAAAATTGCCGAGTGTCTGTCAACTTCAACGTCATGTGATTCTGCTATATTGCAGGTAGGATAGATTTCTGATTAAATAAAATTTTTTAATAACCTGACATACCACTAGTCGATTCATAAAAATAACAATAATAACCTCATCACGAACATCTGTTCTGTTTCTACTGTGCTGTTTTTATCAATTTACTACGTAGCATACGTGTTTGTTATTAAACTAAATCACAAAATTCAATTATTAAATAATAATATTAAAAACTCTTAATAAAATAATTATTAAAATAACATTGCTGACTATTCAATTATTATAAGATTATCAGTTCGAGCAGTTTGTGACGTATTTACAAAATGTCACATTCAAGAAGTAAATATTTTAACAAATCAATAAAATTTTCTAATCTACCCTGTAAATCTAAATGCTTTCTATTTTTATAGGTAGCCATGGCAACAGGCGTAATCGCAACCATCATCAGGGCAACAAAAATAAAATAAACTTCGGTGATAAAGGTAAAGAAATTTTACATGACATTGATGAAAGTAACCCAGTAATCCAACAATTTCGTGGTTATGCATCAGAACTTGATGATAAACATGATCGTTATGAGCGTATTGTTAAATTCAGCCGTGACATTACTATTGAAAGCAAACGCATAATATTTTTATTGCATACCATCGACAAAGAAAGCAAAACAGATGCAATCCTAAGTGAAGCTAAACTACGCTTGGATAATTTAGCAAAAACGTTATTTAAAAATATTGCCCACGAGTTAAACAACCAAGATCCGTATCAGTACTTACGAGCCTACACAGCTGGACTCCAAGAGTACATAGAAGCAATGACATTTTATAATTATCTGAAGGATGATTCTTTATTGGATTGGACAGAGGTTGATAAGAATCTCACCTACGCCGACCAAACAGCAGAAGAAAATAAAAATGTTGATTTGGATGATGAATCTCCGTCCGAGTACAGGACACTGATGACACCAAACGAGTACATTCTTGGCGTTGCTGATCTTACTGGTGAATTAATGCGTAAATGTATTAACAATTTAGCTTTTGGTGACATCGCAAGTTGCTACAAAACTTGCAATTTGGTTAAAGAAATTTATAAAGGGTTCCTCGGCTGTTCTGGTAATTCAAGCAAAGAAATTCGCCGTAAGCTCTACGTTCTGAAACAAAGTTTAGTTAAAATGGAAAACGTCTGTTATACTATTAAAGTACGTGGTTCAGAAATGCCAAAGCATATGCTTGCAGATGCAGCTATTGCTTCTGTTGAAAATTATCCACCCGATGATGACGAAGGCTATCAGGCGTATTAAATACTTTATATTATACTTCAACTTCATTAAAAATATTTTATACCTATTTCTTATCTTTTGTAACGTTCAAGTACTGTAATATAATTACAGGGAAAATAATTTAACTAAGATTTAAATTTTCTAATAATATTAAATATAACATTTGATAAATATACAAAAATATCAGTATTTATTTAAAACAATAAAATACTTTTTGTAAATCGACGAAAAAATTTATTTAAATTCACCAATCGCTGTCATCATCTTCAACATCATTTTCTTCCTCAGAACTTTCGTCTAAATCCGATGGCCCGTACTCAGATTCATCTACAGACTCTTCGAATGATGAATCATCCGAATCTTTGTCGTTGTCGTCTTCTTGGCCTTTTTTCAACACTTGTACCTGATTAGCATTTACTTTTCGCTTTCGGCGAACTAATGTGTGTTTGTAATCTTTTTTGTGTTGTGGATTTTTTCGGTAGCAGTGAATTCCATGCTGACACTCGGGTCTGTTGTCTTTGACGTCGAAATCCGCATCACCGGGATGACTGTACTTGACTTTATGTTCAGAATTTAACCTATTATAATCATAAATTTATATCTCTGATTAAAAAAAAGTGTTGAGACAAAGAAAAAAGAGTTGTATTGACTAGAAAGCCAATTCTTTTCAATACTTTTTTTTAATCAGGGATGTTAAATGAATCATAAAAAAATTATTTGAATGAAATATATCAGATAATTAATTACCTAAAACATTTCGCACCGAAAGTACATTTAACTCGTGGAACTGTAGGTGTCTTTGTTGATGTTTGAGGAGTTTGACTATTTTTGACTGAATCGCCTGAAGCATCTCCACTTGTTGAATTTTTTTTGTCATTCCATTTTATTTTTTTCTCACTGGTATCGACAAGAATTGTACATTCAATTAATTTATCTTCAGTATTTACAGTAGGAACTCGTATTCCAGTAGCTTCTTCGATGGATGTAGACTGATGTACTGGCGAAGATGGTTCAGCAGCTTCATCTGGACAATTTTCCTTATCTTCTTCGTTTACATTGGAATTTTTTTCACTGGATTCTTCACTATCACTATTCATATATATGAGCATTAATTATCTTATATTTATAAATATTAAGTGATAATAAAATAATGAAAGCTTAAAGATGATAAAAAATTTATATAGAAAATAAATATAAAATTATTTAGATTTTTAATGATTCAGAAATCAGCAGACTTTTGACCATTTTTAAAATTTTTATAATTAATAAATTTTGATAAAAAAATATTTTTGAAAATTCGCACTTAAAAATTATTATTTTTTTTTTTTTTAATTACTTGTCATAATAAATTGACGATCGGTGAAAATAATATGAAATCTCGAAAAGGCACAAATTCAAGTCAAGACCTTTGCAATGACACTAAATTTAACTAAAAAATCTGATTTTATCATATGACTATCCTGGGCACAAAATTTTTCTTATTCTCGTAATAATATAGATTGGAAATGATACTGAAATTTAGATACATGTGATAATTTTTAGAAATTTTTTAAATTATGAATTACATAGCAAAGAAAATTTATTTATAAAATTCGATGCTTAGAAGCTTTAAAAATTATGAATGAAATTTTTTAAAACTAATTTTGTAAGCAAAGTTCATTTTTCAATAAAAACATAAAAATTGTCATGTCTGCTAATTTTAGCATCACTATAAAATTCTAAAAAATTGTAAGATGTCTGTTGATTTCAATATCATGATTTTTAATCATCTATTTACCATTAATTTGTCAAACTAAAATAAAATATATAGTCATACCTAATTTTATCGATGGTGTTTTCATTTGGCGTAAAAGCATTGCTAGTTTCTTCAGCTCCATCAGTAATATTTTCATTTACATCCGTTGGACTTTCTTTGGATGTCGACGGACCATTACTAGACTTAATTAATTCAACTTTTGAAGAATTTGAACTCTCAAGTACATTATGTATACTATGAGAACTCAAATCGTTATTACGATCTTCACATGGTAATAAAATATTTTCAATATCTATGCGAGCTTTTTTATCTGGTGGACCTTCATTATTCGATCGAGACTAAAATTTGTATATAATAATTATAACAAAAATTAATAAATTAATATATATATACATATTTCGTAAAATAATATATATTTTATATATAAAAAAAATATATACTTACTTTACGTTTGCCATCGGAATTTTTTTTATCCATTGCTATTTATTTTGACAGTAATAAAAAATTTTTTATTTATTCGATTGACTAATAATATTTTTTTTGAACTATTACTTATAAAAAATAAAGATAAATAATAATTTTTTTTAATCCACGTGATGAAATGTTTGGGTTTTTATTTAATTTTAATGGCGTAATTCTGTTTATTTTCTCACTTAGTCGGTAAAAAGAACTTCATAACTAATCGCGGGAACTTTTGAAATACATTTTGTATTTTACTAGTACTTTTAGTCTAAGCAGAAAAAAAAAACTTAAAAATTTTATACAAAGAAAAAATAAACAAAAATTTTGCTAATGTTTAATGTCAGCTATCGAAACCTTATGATTTGACAAATTATTAAAAACAAAAGAATAGTGAATTTATTTCCGGTTATATATATTAAAAAGACAGCGTGACTTCGATAATACTGAAGTTAGTGATCAGCTGTCAATTTTAAAAACTTTTTTAACAAATCAATTATAATAAAAAAAATTTTCACTTGTAATTTTTATTAATTTTCACATGTGAAACTTTTTAATTAAATTTTTTTTTAATAATTTAATTGTTACAAAATTCTAAAACAATTTTTAATGTCTGCCAACTTCAGTGTTATGTCATTTTACCAGTTTCTTGCGCATGCGCATGGGTAATTTACCAAAAGTGAAAAATATGACCGTTCTTGTGGTCATGTGCGGACAAATTCTCACTGTCTATAATTATTTATGTGCGTATAATTGTTATAACATAATTATATATTATAACTATTAACCTAATTTAATTTATAATTGTTGATTAAATAACAAAGCAATCCAAAATATAACACGAATTTTGGGTGATATAATTTTCTTTTATTTTTCATCATTATTGTATTTTAACAAAAATTTCAATTAATTCTATGAAATTTATTTATTTTATCTAATTATAATTAAAAAGTGCAATAAAAATTTTATAATATTATGAATGTCATAATATAATAAGCATATATTTATTTTCATGTTATTAATATTATTAAATATTTCTGTTAAATATTTTGTGCTAAAAAAAAAATTATGATCCAAATAAATTTTAATGATTAAAAAAAAACACTTTTAGTTTCACTTACTTACAATCAAGAGAATTTTTTCATTATTCTAATTTATACTGAAATGATTAATAATAAGTAATATTTTTTCAGAAAAATGTCTGGGTTTTTAATTCGTGTGCGTCCTTTTGTAAGATCTGTCAGAGGATTTAGAACCAATTCCATTCTACGAAATGTTAAACCAGAACCATCAACCTCAGGATCAAAGCCTCAGGAAGCAGCTGACGCTCAATTTGGTAATTACGTTTACTTTTTCTATTAATTAATAACAAAATTTATGACACTGAAATTAAAAGATACCTGATAATTTTTATAAATTTCTTAGCAAATAAACTATCTCTGTTTAAAAATATTAATTGAAAAAAATTAAAAATGATGAAATTCGAATTCTTTTCAATAATTTCAATTCTTTTGTTTGCATATTTAGATATACAGTTTGCATGAAGTGACCAGCTTCTCAATTTTTTTTCAATCAGGGATAGCAAGAAAAAATTTATTCTAAAACCTCCATCTTTAGAAGCTCTAGAAAATTATAAATACATTTTTTTAAATCACTTTCTAGACCTAGATTTTTTATATTTTTTTTTAAATAAAAATCTAGGTCTAGAAAATTATTAAAAAAAAAAAAAAAAAAAAAAATTGTTGAATGTCGGGTAGTTTTAATATCATGAAAATTTTATCAATTAAATTCAAATCAGCAGACATTTATAATTCAATATTTTCTAAATTTTAGTAACTAACGAACATCATCTTTCAAATTTCGAGAAAAGAATTTTGGTTTTCGCAAAAAAGTATCCTAATGTAAAAGATGTACCCGATACAATTCCGTAAGTAATAACTCAACCTTAATTAAAATAATTCTTGTGGCTTGTAAATATTTATATGCTACTGCTTAGAGGGAAATTTAACTTTTTTTTATGCTAAAAATGATTTTTATTAACTTTAATATTAAAACCCAATAGTTATAATAATACTTAAGTTAGCGGTCAGCTGTCAATTTAAAAAATTTTTTTAACAAATTAATTACAATAAAAAAATTCTTCTAAAAATTTTCACTAGTAATTTTTACTAATTTTCACAAGTGAAATTTTTTAATAATTTAATTGCTATCAAATTCTAAAAAAATTTTTTAAATCTATCAACTTCAGTGTCATAGAATTTATTGTCATTTGGATTGTTGAATGTTGAATCACTTGCTTTTTTTCAAGTTCTCAGTCATTATTTACTCGAGTGAAAAATTCTAAGGGGATACTCAATTTATAATTAAATGATTGTTTTCTTATTTATAGGGTAGAGGTGATGCAAAATTGTATGAGTAAAGCCCGAATCCGCCTAGCTAATTATATGATGATTTTAACAGCTTTAAGTTGTTTAACAATTGTCATTATGGGTAATATGAAAAAGAAGGACAAAATGGAAGAAATGAAAGCCAAACATGATGACTTCCGTCGCCAGATAACGGCTGAATTTAAAGCCGCTGTGAAAAACGATGCTAACAAATGATTATTATTTATAGAATTTTATTAAATTATAGTAACCAGGTTAATAATAATAAATTTCATAATGTAACTATTTTTATTCAATGAAAACTATAAAAATTGATCATTTCTGCTGCAATATCCCTTTTTTGTGATTTTATTTATTTACAGTGTGTTTTTTATAAAAAAAATTAATTTCAAGATCTTTCACAATGTACATATTCTATTAGTTGTCTAACATCATTATGTAGTTATTATCAATAAAATGTTTATAGGAGTTGCAACATTTTTTTTTTTATCAAACAAGAAAATTTTATGTAAAATTTATATTAACATTTTGAAATAAAATTTTGTTGCTACTAATTCAATAATAAAAAGTTTATATTTTTGTCAAGTTATTTAATAAAAAAAAAAAAAAAAAAAAAGAAAACGTGTACTTTATTAAAACATACGATTTATTGAAAAGTTCTAAGTACTTGGTTTATAAAACCCACGACATTTAGCCATATAAATTTGATTGGTACGATTTTTAACTACTTCTTCAACACCTAATTCAGATTCCAACAGCCTTAAAGTTGTTTGTTCGTGTCTTAATGATTTAAGCACTGAATCATCATCGGGTTTTTTTTCTTTTTCTTCTTTCAATCGTTTGACCTTTTCACGTGATGAATCCATACACTTTTTAATTGCAATTTCCCTTTGTGAATGGCCTGATTGAATTTGTTGGAATAAATCTTTACATTTAGAAGTAGCATCCACTTGACCCCGAAATGATTCCGTAGGAATAGTTGTATTTAATAAGTAAATTATTTTGTCATCTATCTGTCTCATCTTTTGTAAAGAATCCTGAAATAAAAACAATATTGAAAATTAATTAAGCCGACATTAACAAATTTTTAGAATTTTTTTTTATTGAAAAAATTATTACAAAAAAATTTTAAAAACATTTTTCACTTTTAACAAACTTGAAAAATTGTGAGCAGAATTTTTAAGAAAATATTTTTTAGCTCTAATTTAATAATTGAAAAAAAAAATCATAAACTTAAAAATTTCGGCTTACTTTAGTATTATAAAACAATAGTTTTATTATTAATCAAAATAATTATTATGTTCTTAAATTCTAAAATCAAATTGTCAAAATAAAGCCGGCAAATAATTAAAAAAAGAATAATACTAAAGTTAGCCGACGTTTTTAATTTTTGGATTTTTTTTCAATAATTAAATTAAAACCAAAAAAAATTTTTTTTTAATTGCATTTACAATTTTTCAAGTTTTTTACAAATGAATTTTTTTTCTTATTTTATTGTAATAATTTTTCAATAAAAAAAAAATTCTAAAAATTTTTAAATGTCGGCTAACTTAATTTTCAATAAAAAAAGTGATTAATTTAACAAAAAAAAGGAAATGATTAAAGTTTTTAATTGATAAAAAAAAATTAATGACTTTTAAAACACACAATTTAAAAAATTATTAATTCAAAGTATTTAATAAAATTTATTTCAATAATTTTTTGTAGATCACCGTGCAATAGAGGTTATCTAAGATCAAATATTTATTAAAATATGTGAGATAATCTCCTTCATTATTACATTAAAAATAAGAACAATATTTTTAAATTGTTGTAACTTAAATTTGATGTGCAATTTTTTTTTTTTGTGAAAATACCTGAAATTCCAAAAAATCCCCACACTCCATGCTTGAAGATGCTGCCATTTTGAACTGAAGGTTAGGTAATTAAAAAGAAAAAAAAACAGATTAACGTTAACATCCCATCTTACCAACAGAGGAAGTAAGAACGGAAAATTTCTCTTATCAATTGATAAAATAAATGTGTACAGAAGGCTATAACGTCATTAAATTTAAAAATTCAACCAAAAGTTGCCAAAATGAATAAATCAATACACTTTGGATTTAATTTTGCCATTATTTACTTATTACTAAGTTATCAATAGAAAAGCTCTAAATGATATTGAAATTAGCAGATATTTAACAATTTTTTTATATTTTTTTCATTAAATTAGAACTAAAAAAAATAAAAAAAATTGAAGGCATTATTTTTAAATTTGTTACATGGGAAATTAAAAAGAAATATTTTTTTTTTCAAATTTTTCAATAATAAAAATTATAAAAATTGTCTGCTAACTTTATTTTCATAAACTCTAATCCATTTTCAATGTCATAATTTATTGTCAGCATTTAATCAAAACTAATAATATAAGGAATTTTTTTTATGATCCCTGATTAAGAAATCTAATTTGAAATGATTTAAAATGATTTAAAAGCATCGAATTTTAACACTATATAGATATACAATTGACATGGAGGTAATCATTTCAAATCAAATTTCTGAATCAGGGATATTAAAATCAGCAGATTTCTAATAATTTTTATAATTTTCACCACAAATCAATTATGTTAAAAAAAAAAACATTTGAAAAAATTTGCACTCATAATTTCTAGACATGGAATTTTTTCATAATAATTTAGTTGTTATTTAAATCCAAAAAATTGAACGATGGCTAAATGGTACTTATTCTCAAATTTTTCTTTTAATTCTATCTGCTAACATTTCAATTCTATAATTTAGAGCTGAATAAAAAAATGTATTGTTATTGTAAACGATAATTGTTTTTATCATAAAATTCTTGAAGTTATTGTCAGATCATTTTTTTACATTTCTTACAATAATATAAACATAATTATAAATCAATAATATTGTTTTATCTATTAATGATATCATACTTCGCTTAGTAAAATTCTGTACACAAAAGTGTCTATTTAATACAATAATACACTGTTTTCCGAAATTTACAATGACTCATAATATTTAAATGCTAAGACCTATGCTTCGATCTTAACACATTTTAAATTTTCGTTTTGAAAAATTAATAATCAAATTAATTTTATCTCTTTATAAATTAAAAATGATCAAATTAAATTTAAATCAAATTAATAATATTCACAAGAAATGTTTCTTTTTAGTTGAGCAAATATTTTCTTCAGATTATTCATATGTAAATTATTGACTGCTAAAAAATTAAATGAAGCGATACATTCTCTCATCTCTAATTTCTTGGATCAGCAGTTATTGGTTGGATGTACGATTTGAGCTCCTCCATAAGATCTGGATCATTTTTTAAAATTTCACAAGATTTAGAATATACAGAATGTATTGTTGGTATTACGAAGCCCTCAGGAAGAGGAGTTCTACGCGCGTGTGACTCTGCTATTACCATCTGTGCGTGTAAAAAACTAGACAACGTTTCTAAAAGCAACGCAAATTCTTGTGGCCTGTCACCAAAGCGAGTTCCTACTCGGGCAATATAGTTCAAGGCTCCTAAAATAGTCAATTTTGGTGGTGCTATAATAGGAGGTAACGATCCCTCTACAGGTTCAAGTGCATCCTTTTCGCTTGTAGTTGGCATTGCGGTTATTTTTGCCTTTGCATGACGATTGCAGTTCAAAGTATTCCAATATTATAGACAATAACTCATATCCGTTGTCACTGCACAAAAAAATAAAATTTATTAATTTAACTATTTTACAAATTACTTAAATGTAATAACTACATTTCATTAATTCTTTAACATCTTTAAAAAAATTAGGGTCTAATCTTATTTAATTATCCCAATTGATTTTAACTTATTTTCAGTACGTTAAATTTAATATCAGATGAAATAATTTTTTAACTGAAAAATTTTTATTTTAAATACAAATTTAATGAATAGATAAGATAAAATCATTTTAGTCACATTATTATAGTAGTGATAGGGTGTAAAGATAATTTTCTGGAATTTTGTTAATAGATTACAAAAAAAAGTACTATATTGTGAACGCTACGAATGAAATTTAACAATGACTCATTACTTTCAAATTTTTCAACGTAATTTAAGAATTGATTATCCTCGTGTAATATCATTAAAATTTCTATTCCATTATACATGACAAAATATTATTCAAAAGTTTCTGAACATATGTATCAGTCAATTGCATAAACACTCACAGTTAAAAATTTTGCGTCATTGCGTCAAAAAATTTTGTGTTAAAATTTAACACTTTTTTATGTTAAAATTTAACTCTTTTTGAGTTAATTTAACACAATAAATGTTAAATTTACACATAAAAGTATTAAATATTTAACACAAAATTTTTTGACGCAATAAAGTAAAATTTTTTACTGTGCTTAAT
This sequence comes from Cotesia vestalis, assembly GCA_000956155.1. Taxonomy (NCBI): domain Eukaryota; kingdom Metazoa; phylum Arthropoda; class Insecta; order Hymenoptera; family Braconidae; genus Cotesia; species Cotesia vestalis. Next base: position 511,368 of record JZSA01000171.1, read on the forward strand.
TGAGAAGATATGATTATTTCAAAATAATTTAATCGAATACTAACCTCGAGTCCTGTATAATTTGTTACTATTGAGAAGATATAAATGAAAATTTCAAAGTTCAGGATGAATATAAAAGTATTCTTCTTGCGCCAGCGTGTGATCAAAAACTTAAAAATTAAACTGCAGTCACAACTCTTCAATCACTCACAAATAAATAATTTCTTCTTGAGCTTGGGCTGGTAGACTGTGCTTTGATAAAGAAAGACGAGCGTCTAATACATCACTTTTCTAAACTTTGCTTGTATTAATAATTTGTTGTATTCAAATATCAATTTTCTGTTCTAATACAAATTTAGCTGCTATTATATGCTTCTATAGTTTCTAGTTCTCGGAAAAAATTGTTTGGATTTATATAAAGACCGTATTTTTTATTTTGGAATAAAATAAATTTGAAATCAGTAAATTTAATCAATTTTTCCTAGTTCCAGTTTTTTACTTAATTGCTAGAAACAGATTTATGCCTTACATCAATTTTGATTTTTTTTTCCAATAAAAATAATACAAATAGGAAGAAATATATGTACATATAAATTTTTATTATATTACTGAGTTAGTTAGCTTAAAAAAATCTTATGACTTTTTATGAATTCAACTATTTAAAGTTTAATTTAGAAATTCAAAGTATGCGGATTAAAAATTTCATGTAATAAATAATTCAAGTAGGTTAGATCGAATGAGATTCAAAGCTTGTTTGAATGTTGATAAAAATAAAAATAAAACTAAAAATATATCATAAAGTATAATTCTTATTTCCAATTAATGGAGTAAACAATTGATAATAAATCTTAAAATAATTATTTTTCAAAATTTGTAATAACATCAAAACATTTAATAAACTCTAAAATTATTATTTTGTCTTTAGTAAATAATATGTTATCATAATTTAATAAAAAATTAATATACAACTAAAAATTATCCAAATAAATAAAAACTAAGTTTAAAATTAATACTGAGAAAATAATTTTGCTCGTACAAGCAGAATTTGAATTGAATTTAAAAGTTATTAAGGAACTTTTCGTAGTTTCCCACGGATATGCGCCGGCGTCAAAAAATAATGGACATTCATCTCGTTCACGCTCATATTCCTGTGATAAAAATATGATTAAAGTCACAAACGCTTATTCAATAAACAGAAATCAATGGCTGAATATAAAAAATTACCGTCATATCAATCGCTAAAGAGGCTCCTTCAGTCCAATTGTAACTTTTTGCCGTCTGATCTAGACTACAAACGGGACCAGCAGCTTGAGACATAATTATTCTGTTGAGGCCAGTCCTTTGGTACACCCAGCATCGATAAGCACTCGCCGGGTCTAGTACGTCATATGTTATCAAATACGATTTAATATTTTCCAAAAAAAAGCCAACACATTGCAATTTATAATCAGGATCGCCTTTAAAAAATATAAATCATACAGTGACTTCTATACATGTTTTTTTTTTTTTTTTTTTTTAACTAATAAACAAAATTTTACTGTAAATGTCAACTGGTCGTCCTTTCCAATCTAATGTTAAACAATAGTCTTTTTTAATATTTATTTCTCTTTGTCTGAAATCACAATTTGAAAAGTCGGATATATTCTCCTGACAATAAAGCTCTGGTCTCGGTGCTACCGTAACACCGCCTAAAATTCGTGTCTCAAATAAATGATCTCCTCTTTGTGTGAATTGAAATTTTCCTGCGATTGGGCATCTTATCGGTTCAGGATCTTTTGCTATATTAAAAAAGTTTTATCATAAATTAACATTATTGTTTATAAAAACTTTTTAAATAATTTATTTACATACACACGAGCAAACTGTACTTCCATTTGATTTGATTTTGAAACTGTGTCCATGAACAAGCTACCGAAAAGTGATCTTGAATAACAGCAATACTTCTTCTGTATCTTATAATATTATGATGCCGTGGTACAAAGTCGTAACAAATATAATCTTTTTGACTGTAATAATTTTTCAAATTATTGGCGATAAATATTTTAAATACTTTTAATGATACTGAGATTAACAGATTAACAGACATCTGCCAATTTTTTAGATTTCTAGATCAACTAAATTATTATGCTGTTATGTCCAAAAAATAAGATTTTATAATTCGGTAGCTGGGCTAACGGAGGTTCAGATAACAGATGAATTCCCCTAACGAAAGAATCGTTAAGTTTTTATTTTATGGGTTCGCGAAGGTGAAAACTGTACGCATAAAAACCCGAATCGAAGTGTTCCATCATTTATAAATTCAGAAGCTATTCAACCTTCAACCTTCAACCTCCGATCCAACAGGAGGAAGAAAATAGCCAAGCAACGGAAGATAAAGATACAACGTACAACCAAAGAACGTATCATCGTTGGAGTCAAAATTCGTAATAGTAAGAGCACAAAAAGAAAGAAAGTCTTGAATCAAGCGTAATTTTTCTTAAATCAAGAAAATCTTACGGAAGATTGAAAATTTCTTGAACGGAGTTAAATTTTTTTAAGCCAAGAAAATTTCTTCTTGCTCCAAACTTCGATCTTCCTTACAATTTTCTTGGTTCAAGAAATTTTTTTTTCTGTATGGAGGCTATTTTTATTATTTCCGAGGTCGATTGTCTTATTCAAGGGGCCCTCTCCGGGGTTTTCACCTTCGCGAACCCATAAAATAAAAACTTAACGATTCTTTCGTTAGGGAAATTCATCTGTTATCCGAACCTCCGTTAGCCTAGCTACCGAATTATAAAATCTTATTTTTCGGACATAACAATGAAAAAATTTTAATAAAAAAATTTTACGTCTATTAGAGATTAAAAAAAAATTTTTTAATTATCACATTTCTGTCGATTTCAGCATTATAACTTTTATGATATCGACAATTTTTAAAATAAATTAATTCATTTATAAAGAATAATAAAATTACCATCCAAAAGTATCAAGACGAGCCATCATTACTCTTGTATCACGTTTTTGCATGCAAACATAAATCGTTTTTCGTTCACGTCCTGTATCGGGATACCATGTTTCTACAATATGTGTATCATTAATAACCACATTAGCTTCTTTATAATCCAAATTTATCCAATCCCCTGTCATATTTTCCGCGAGTTTACATCCAGGTTCAACAATTTCAGATTTTTTTTGAGTGATGTGCAATCGTATTGGACTGTCGTCTATTGCACTCAAAGTGTTACACTCAGGAGTTAACGACATTCCAATATATTTTTCGTCATCACGATTTTTCAAGAAGCATCGATATTTTTCTTCTATGCGAGTCTCTTTTGTATTGACTGCGGCGAAGTAATGATTTTTATCGACAAACCAATCACCCAAACAACTGTACTCGACCACTAAAAATTCAAATTGATTGAATAGATAATAAGACAAAAAATTTAGTACTTATAGGGTCAATAGAAGAAATTAATTTTCACCTGCGTCCATTGTTCCATTCATATTTTCACATTTTTTATATGTTATATTAAATTTTTGGTTACTTATCATAAATTGAGATCCTGCTGTTTGACATGATTTTATTTCAGCATCTTCATGATTACACTCTCCCGTAAATCTGAAACGGTTCTAAAATACATGATAATTTTAATTGCGTTGTGTTAATATTATAATTTTAAATTAATTATTTAGAAAAATTAATCAATTACCTGATAAGCGAATTGCCACACTCCTTCAAGAGATGGTCTACAGTTAACAGGTTTCGGAAACACTGAAAATAACGTAATTTGTTGTTTTCTGTCCATTCCTTGGCATATGTTTTCAATTTTCGGTTCCACATTTTCAGGTAATTCTATGCATTCCACTTAAATGAAAAAAAAGTTATAATAAGCAAACTTTATAACAGAAGAAATTAAGTTTTCTTTAAAATATTCAAAAAAAAAAAAAAATTAAACTCTACAACAAATTGAGTTACTTTAATTTTTGTATTCAAACTATCAGTTATCTTGTTTTTTTTCTTTTTAAAAAATAAGTTTCTTTTTAAAAAAAAATTTTCTAGATTTGGAAGAAAATAATTTTTAATGAAAATTCGAAAGTTGTCTATCTAAGTTTTTTTTTCCTAAATCAAAAAAACTTTTTTCAACCAAGAAAATTACTGTGAGAAAAATTTTGATTTCTTCAGCTAAAAAATAAAACTTTTTGTCACAAAAATGTTTATTTTTTCAAAATAATTTTTTTTCTCCCCGTATGATCGCTTTTGCTGAAGAAAAAAATTAGTGACATGAATATCACTTCGTTCTTTTTTCTTTAAAGCATTGAATTTAAATAATATACTTACATTCAGTTTTATCTAAAATATTTGACGTTCTTGTAACAAGTTGAACACAATGATAACATGTGTGTTTTTTAAACACAAATGTATGATTTGTAGTTTCATTTTCTTTCATCAAAATACACTTTCCGCGATCTGACATTGATTCAGCATCGATGACGGTCCTTACATTTCTATTTTCCCATGAATACCAAGCGCCTCTAATGACTTCAGGAATCTGGCAAGATCTTTCTTCTTGGAGAGACAAACGAACTGCAGCAAAAAATTCATTTTATAAATTTTCTGCTCGTTTTTAAGTAATAAATAAGTTTCTTACCATAAATAAACAAAAATAATAATTTAAACAACGTAAACTTATTAACCGTCAACATTTTGTACGAGTTATTTTATTGATAAACAACGTTATTGACCGAATTCACGGAATCAATATTGTTGTATAGTTTGTCCGAGTTTAACGCTTTTCTTCCGACTAAAAATTTAAGTGAAAATAAACACGCCCTTGTCTTCGTTAACTTATGTCTCACCGATTGTAGTTTTGATATGACAGAACGCATAGAATTTTGTGTATATTAAATAAGAATACTACGTAACAGAGTATTTTGTAACGTGTGGGTGGAAACGGAGGGGATACGCGTGCCACGAATGGAACCTCATAGCTTCAACAGGTGTAGCGTGTCGACAAAACATATGTATTTACATCTATGTCTGTTAACAATCATTATCACGTACATGAGTAATATGGATGAGTGAGCACTAAAAAATGACTATTCTTGAGATCTTGAAAAATATTTCAAAAATTATGAATAATACCTTATTTTTAAAAATTTGGAGTATAACTGCGGGATGATCTATCGTAAAATTTGTTCATAGACTATTTCTACATCTTTTACAGAAGATTCCTATCAAATTTGGAGTCTATAGGAGCTGTAGTTTAAAAATTGGAATTTTTCATTATTAACGCCCCCGCAAACCCCTTTGAGGGAGGAATTCCTTAAAATCCGTTCTTAGCTGACCTCTACATAGCAAAAGTAATATTCCTACCAAATTTGAAATCTCTACACTGAAAAAAAAAATTAACTTGAATCAAGAGTAAAATTCTTGAACCGAGAAAATAATTTTGAAGAAGCTCATTGTCTTGAATCAAGACAAAAAATTCTTAAATCAAATAAAATGTACTTAAACCAAATGAAATTTCTTAGTTTAAGAATTTTTCATTCCAAACTAAAAAGATGAAAATCTTCAAAATTATTTACTTGATTCAAGTTAATTTTTTTTTCTGTACACGCCTTATAGTTCCAGAGATATCGTGATGAGTCACTATATACCTAAAAATCTCTCATATATAGATTTACCATTAATTAATAAAATACTAAGTGGGGTATAATCTATCTAACACTTAACAAAGTTGCCAAATTTTTTTAGTTAATTTGTCGCTTAAATAAGATTGTTACTTTGTTATAAGTAAAGATGTAATGTTTTGATAAATATGATGTCTACAAGACTGTTGGCTACATGCGCCATTCAGATTAACTTATGTATATCTTTGTAACCCTGTTAATATCCTTTAGACTGTTGGGATGTATATAAGGAAAATAAAAATAAAAATAAGAATAAAATATACGATCTGCGCTGAAAAAATTGACTATCATCCATATGAATGGAATTAAATAGATAATAAATACTTTATTTTTTGTTTATTTTTCAAAAACTTTGACATAATGTATACATTCATGTTTTATTTGGTAAAAAAAAAGAAAAAAACAATTTTTTACATTAAAAATATTAGCACTTTTATGCTTATAAATACTTATATATAACAGAGTGAGTAGAAATTTATATATAATATAAGAAATTTTTTTCTTCACAATAATACGTATATAGTTGAATAGTTTATTTAAATATTAATTTCAAATAATTTAAAAGAATCACATAATTATATCGGCTTTAGCCTATTCGTTATTTTTCAAGATGGACACTTTATATAAATTCTATCAAAAAAAGTATAATAACTAACTAAGGTAAATGACTAGAATAATTACATTCAATTTAGTTATTATTTTAATATCTTTTTATAGGCGTAATTTTTAATAATTTTAAATAGAAATGATCTTTTATTTACTTATATACCTTTTTTTAAATCTTGAGTAAATTTCAAAAAATTTTTTATCGGGCAATAGTATATTTACATGTATAACTGATTGCCAAATTAGAAAAAAGAGATAATTTCATTAAATAATAAGCACTTTTTGCGACAATTTACCATTTGAGTATTGCAATATGTATAAAATGAGCTGAGCTCAGTATTATTTTTATAAATATGTAGTGTAAATAACTGTTTCAATCGTTATTATTATAATTAGTATTAATTATTATTAATGAGATAAAGACATTGATATTTGTTTTAATTACGAAAATTAATGGTGCGGAAAAATAATCAGTAATGCTGATAACAATTCCAACTATTCTATTTTTTAAATTTTGTATAACTTAAATAATCCATGTACAGAAAAAATTTACTTGAATCGAGGAAATAATTTTGAAGAACTTCATTTTATTGATTTTAGTAGAAAAATTTTTATAAATTTTACTTGATTCAAAAATTTTCTGTCTTGATTCGAGACAATAAAAATCTTCTGAATTATTTTCTTCATTTAAGAATTTTTCTATTTATTCAATAAAATTTTTTTTTTTCAGTGTACACGGAAAGAATAAGACAACACTGGATATCGTCTCAGATTATACTCAATGATATCTGAAGTGAAAAAAAATTTCAGATAGTAGCTAGTATAATCCAGATTATACTGGGTGATATCTGGATTATACTCATTGTAATCTGGATTATACTGCGTAATATCTGGATTATACTCATTGTAATCTAGATTATATTAGCTACTATCTGAAATTTTTTTTCACTCAGTATAATCTGAGATGATATCCAGTGTAATATTGTTCTTTCCCTGTAATTGTAACATTTAATTTAATTGTAACATGACGTTACAAAAATAGTTTTTAAAATTTTCAAAAAGTAAAAATAAAAATCAGCAGCAGTATAAAGTTAGTCAATTAAAAACCAGTGACTTTATCTCGTACATAATGTTTTAAATAATTTTTTTTTTTTTACAGAAAACGTGGTTTTTTATTTGTTAATTGTGCAGCAACGCTTAAAAGCATCATAACATGTTCGCTGTTAGCTGATGGTCTTCCGGGTGATTTAATCTGAGGGTTATTTTCTCTTGGGTTATTAATGTGGGGATTGTTGCTTACTGGCCGGCAATTGTAGTGGAATCGTTCGTGGTTAGCAGTCAAATCAGATTGTAAATTAGCTGTGCGCATTGCTGCAGTATCTGTGTGTTGAACTGCATAATGACGATACTGATGAGGATGAGGCTGCTGGTTGACAAATGCTCTTCTCGAGTCATTGGTTTCTTTTAGTGGAGCGTGAATAAGACTAGCTGCTGGACCTTCCAATGTTTGACAGCAAGTCGGCAAACATTGCCATACGCGTGATAATCCGAATATATTGAAGCAAGGACGTGCCAAAAACCTACGATACATAAAGTGTATGTTTTTATGATAAATATTGTACTAGTTTCTTTTTTTAAGTAAGAGAAATCGAGACATGATCTTTTACTTTTCAAGATTTAATTTTTTTTAAATTAAGGATTAATAATTAGTTTCAAAACTTATTCACTGATATTTATTTAATTAATTAGTTACTTTTAAAAAATTTAATTAACAATTTAAAATATACTTAGATTTGTTTTAATTAAATTTTTATTAACTAAACATTTAATTGTTAATGAATCGTTTTATTATAAAATTAATAATTATTAAAATATTCATTCAAAGTAAGAACTCAATAAATTCTTCTTTTTGACTTCAAAATAATTTTAAATATTAATTAAAAATGAAATAGAAAAATTTTAAAGATATCAATGCATGATTCGTTATTTCTTGTCCCGATTTTTCTCATTAAAACAATTAATTTTTCTTTATATTATCAAGAAATAAAAATTTTGCGTACAAGACAATATGTAAAAGACAAAAGCAATGTTTATGAAAAAAAAAAAAAATGAATGGTATGTGAATCTTACCTTGGTCGAGAGGGTTCTTTGATGTCGCTTAAAAGAAACGGTTCATGCTGAAGATCGTGAGGCTTATAACGATCTAGTGATAATTTGAATGTCATGTAACTGAAAAATTTATTAATTTTGATTTTTATTTCAAAGAAAAATTTTTTATTTCTTTTATAAAATTACAGAAACAATACTCGAAGTGTATCTAATATTTACAATATTAGAAAGTATTTTGTTGAAATAAAAGCAAATTTTTATGCAAAATTTACATTAAATACAGAAATTTTTAATTTTAATAAAACAGTTCATTTTTAATTTATTTAGAATAATAGAAAGAAAAATTAAGAAGAAGATAAAATTAAAAGTAGACTAAATTGATGAAAATGAAGGATCGAATTTACTAACAACCAATGGATGAGCGTAAATGAAAGTATAGAACGATAAAAACTATATATATGTAAATTAAGTTGAAAATATCTATCAAACTTATACGTGTAAAAAAAATCATCTTAAAATTGTCGTTTGTGTAAGATCTTAAACGTAACACAAGCCAAGACTATTTTAAGACTTTTTTAAGACGCCAAAAAAAAATTCTGAAAGGAGATTTTTTAAATTTGGTTCTCGAATTTGATATGAAAATTAATTTTTAGATGATTTTACGACTTTCTAACCGCTACATTTTTGAGTACGCTCTTTTTAAATTAAATTTAAAATTGTTGAAAACTTATTATCGGACAATTTTAAGACTTTTTCAAGACGCTCCGTTTTAATGTTGCGGGGCTCTGTTGCTGTTAGCTCATCTTTAAATAGTCTCGAAAAATTTTTTTTAAACTTTTTTAAGACGATTTTTAGATTATTTTAAGACTATAATAATTTTTTGGAGCTGTCGCTGTGATATCGTCTTATTTTCATAATAAATTCGAGAACCAAATTTCAAAAATCTGTTCTCGGAATTTTTTTTTTGGCGTCTTAAAAAAGTTTTAAAATAGTCTTGGTTTGTGTCACGTTTAAGATCTTAAGCAAACGATAATTTTAAGACGATTTTTTTTACACGGGTATCTGGATAAAGAAATCATAAATTTCAAACGTTTCATAAAGAAGAAACTACTCTACAGTACTCACCTATGGAACACCGATAGTAGTAGTCAGAAGTTTCATGAATTTACATAGAGAATTAGTGCAAAAAAATATCGCAAATAGAACAAAATAACGGCTGTGATAATATTTAGCTGTTGCACATTCAAAAGCAAGGTGAGTAATGATTAACATACAACTAATCCAATAAATAAACAAATCATTGACACAGTAAAAAATGTTTTACTCTCGGCTTGGGTACACTTAACATGTGTTATGTTAAGTATAAAGTTTTTTTTTTTTTTTTCAAAGCTATAAGTTAATAACCGAATTTTAAAAAATTTTTCACTGTGAATGCATAAAAGTATTTTATTTAATAAAAGAAGAGTAATCTTACTTCCAGAATACGACGAAAACAGTTGTTGTTGTTAGAAGCAAAACAATCGCGCATGTTACTATCAATGCTGTGCTTTGTAACGATGGAATATTATGGTACGATACATCAATGAGCTGCAAAAATAATTTTAAGATATTATTTTATTATTAGAGATTATAGAAAGAGGTCATAGAAAAGACTAAAGTGATTTTTGAGCGAGGAGAAATTTTTTTGGTTCAAGAAAATTTGACTTCATTCAATTTTTAGTCTTCTTTAATATTTTCTTAGTTTAAGAAAATTTAATCTCCAGTCAAAAATTTTTTCTTCCAGTGCATTTATATGATTTTTTCATCAAATAACTTTTGAATGAGAAAAGTAAGCTCATTTCTGTGAATTTTACGTAAATGCTGACAAGATAAGCTTTAGGTAATATTTTTTACTTTTTATTTTTCAATTATTTGTACACCTCTAATAATATTTTACAGCCGACAATATGAAAATTCAAAAATGTAGCTTGGAGAAATCTCTTTTAATTTTAGATGCCAAATCCAAACGCCTTTTTTTTATTATCCTAATGAAGTTTCTCAAGAGTTGATTTAAAATATTATTTTATTTTTTAGATGAAATTTTATCGAAATATTTTCTAATATTAAGAGAACAGCAATAATGAAAATAACTATGAATAATTTTAATTAATTTGACAGGCTAGATTATATCAGTTCAATAATATAATATCAGACTCAAAACTTTCCTACTCACGATCCCTTAATGTAACATCAAGAAATAAGTATTTAGCAAGTTTAAATGGGCATGATAACTTGATAAGTACTTAAAGTACTTAAGTACTTACAGGAATATTACCGCAATCCTCCAACTCTGCTAATGGGGCCTCCGAACAAAATGTTCCCTCTTTAAGAAAGGGTGGCCGAGGCGGGGGTGGTAATCGGAACATCGGTGGAGGTCCTGAACATTCTGGACAGTCAGCCGCGTCCAGTGACCTTAATTCAGCCATATTTCTTCTTAATGAGCTAAAGTAATGAATACATTATTATTATTCAATTATAAATTATTAAAAAATTTTTTTTTCAATTTATAAAATGAAAAACCTGCTTTGAAATTATGATTTGACAAAGTAAAAAACAGATAATTTCAAACTTTTCAAATCGGCTATCGAGGTATATATATCCCTTTTGTAGACCACATTATTTTTATAACCACTCAAATCACTTCAATTTATTTGAGTTCTTAAATTTCATTTTAAAATTCAACAATTTATGTCAAAATTAGTTTTTTGTAACATAAAATAGTGCAATGTTTGGTAAAATTCACTAAATAAATCTTTCTAAAAATTGACAAAATAAAAAAGAAATTGCACAATAATTATTAATTTAAAAATATACTGAAAAAAAACAATTAACTTGAATCAAAAGAAAAAATAATTTCGAAGAGTTTCAATGTCTTGAATTAAGAAAAAAAATTCTTAAATTAAGTAAAAGTTATTTAAAACATTAAAAATTTCTTAACTTAAGAATTTTTCTTCTCAAATCAAGAAGATGAATTTCTTCAAAATTATTTACTTGATTCAAGTTAATTTTTTTTCTGTGTAATAATTTATTCAATAAGTCAATGAATTAATTGTATTTAAGTGAATTTCGTAATGAAATTTCCATTTCTTGTTTTCATACAAAGCCATGCTAGTTAATAACAAAAAACATGGTCATTAACAGGGACATATTTACCTGAGAGCTTAGGAAGAAAAGTTGTAACTGATATACTCAAAAATAAAAGCGTTATCAACATTTCTCGAGTTGTAAATGAATATGGACTCCTATAAAAGATTACAATTACAAGATTAGTACTCTTCTAATTGAAGTGGGATGACCACAATGGAGGTCGACTCAAAGATTTAGTTTATTAAAAATTTTATATATTCTTCTAATTCCATGTCATCAACTATTCTCAATCAAACTATCATTTTTTTCATTGAATTATTTATTTTTTAAGAATCAATAAAAATTTTTTATTTAAAAATTCATAATTTTTTTTTTTTTTTTTTTTCTGAAAATAAAAAAAAATTTTAAATTTTTAAGAATATATGTTTACATAGTAATAATTAACATATATGTACAATACATATATGCTTTATATTCATAGTGAATCTGTAACAATGTGGTCATTGATTACTTTGAGTTTACATAAAATGCGCATGCGTTTATTTCAACCTGCACAATATATCTTACTGAGGGTGGTCTATATTTTAATTGATCAAATTTAATTTTTATTTTTTACTTAAAAAAAAAAAAGAGTTTTAATAAATAATCATGATTTTTTACCTTAAAAATTCTATCATCATCACATCGGATTGCCACATTAACATGCCGAGCATTCACTTTTTATTAACCATTATGCTCGTCAAATATTTATTTATTATTGTTTAATATTTTTTTTTTTAATCAAACATATCGGATTATCTTGATAATTACCCGATAATTTAATACACAATTAAACTTTCTTGTATTTAAATTACGTAAAACTAAATTTTATTAATCACAGTAAAAAAATAATCATTACAGCAGTCTTTGGTAATTAAAAAAATAAAAATTAGTAAATAAACAAATATATTTAAAATCAGCTCACAATTGTAAGATACTGTACAAATTTTACGGTATTGATTAACTACGCGTCATATCGCTTCTTTCAGTCACAAGAGCTGGTTACAAAAGAAAAAAAAATTTAAGAAAATAAATTTAACAATCGATATTAATATTTGTAGATATAGTTACTAAAATATAATGTTAATATGTCCATTTTGTACTTTTTTATCACAATAAACAACAACAAACTGTTTAGAGAAATTTATTCGCGAGATTGAATTTAATTAGGGTGGAAAAAGTTGATAAGACGACCGATGCTTGTTATCCTGTGTTACCCTTACACAGGGTAGAATAATATGGAATACTATGAGAAATATTTTACGGCGCTGCAGTCGTACTACCCCTAAATTCTCAATTGCTAACTTTCATCCCCATAAATTTTCTAGCTTTTCTCAATGGACATAATTACACTGAGGGAAAAAATTTATCTTGAAAGAAATTGGCAGTGTAGTGACAAAAAATTAACTTGTTGAAAAGTTTAAATAATTTTATTTCTTAGCTGAAGAGATAAAAATTCTTTTACAGTAACATTCTTGATGAACGAATTTTTTTGGTTTAAAAAAAAAACATTTTTGATCGAAAATTTGGGAATTTTCATCCAAAATCGTTCTTTCTCAAATCTAGAAAATTTTTTTTCAAGAAAAAAGTTTCGTGAGAAAAATTTTTATTTATTCAGCTATTGAAAATTTTCAACGATTTAATTTTTATTTCAATGTTTCTCATTTTTTCTTAATTTTTATCAATGTTTCTTATTTTTTTTTTCAAAAGAAATTTTATTCCCATCGCACTTTATACTTTATCAAATATTTTAAAACGTTTTGTTATTTATTTAAAAAGATTGAAATTAATTTTTTTTTTACACACTTATTGATAAGTTTTATTATATAAAATACCGAAAAAGTTTGGTAATTATTTACAAGTGGATTCAACCCTTATTTTGAACCATAACTAGGTGAAAAATTAAGTTTTTCAAATTTTTTTTTATTCTGCTTCGTTTTACGGCGCATTTATTTATTTATTTATTTATTTAATACACTAATGTCAATCGGCTATTTACATTATTATGATTATTGTTAATTTAATATAATAATATTGTTGATGAGAAAATGAAAAAAAAAAAAAAAAAATTATGATAACAAATGTCGTGAAAGAAAAAAATAAAGATTTCGATAGCTTTCTCGCCTTCAAAAGTGGGAAAAAATTTTGGCTCTCATGTTTTTGGATAAAATTTATATTTTATCTTTTTTTGATGTTTTTGATATATTTTTTTCTGAAAAGTACATAAAAAAATGAATATTTAAAAAAAAAAGTTGAATATCACAATTTACTAAAAAATTTATAAATTTTTTTGAAAATTTGTTAAAACTGTTTTAATCAACTTTTTTTTTAAATTGCTTATTTTTTTATGTATTTAAAATAAATATACCAACACAGTACAACCTGGTTATAAGTTATATTTCTTTCTCTCTTCTACTCACATAGAATATTTCATATATAGATATAACTGCCGTGAGAGTGAGTAGATCATCCGATGTAACTTATAACCAGGTTGTACTGTAAAATCGAACAAAAATTTCGTTAAAAAAAACGAAAATTAAAATGTTTGTCCTCACTTGTAAATATTTGCCAAAATTTTTTTTAGTTACTATTTAGTAGATAAATCAATGTGATGATAAAAAAATTTAAAAAAAATGTTGCATCGCAGCGTGTTACAATGGCCACAAATATCAAGACCAATGAACATAGCGAAGCTTAGCAGTTTTATCTCCACAGGTTAGGGAACGCCGCTGTAAGTGATTGTAGCACTTACAGGGAGCTAGACTGTGGTTCGACAAATTAATTGAGGTGTCACATGAGTGTATAAAAGCAAACATATCTGAGAAAACCGGCCGGAGCATGGGCTCGAACCCACGACCCTAGACAGTACGACTTCTTCAAAGGCGACAAACCAGCGTCGCAGCCATCAGCGCCAAAGCGAGACTTCTACATTACTAATTGATTTAAGACTACTATGCACAAGGAGCGTGTAATTTTTCAAATTTGTTAAAAAGGTTAAATTTATTCAATTAAACAAAATAATAATAATGTTTAAGTCAATTTTTATTTAAAAAAAAATTGAGTTGGTATAAAATCATAACATTAAATTACATATTAAGAATAAAAGTAAAATTCATATTATTTAAGATGTTACATAAAATTTATTAACGAAAAAAAAAAAATCTTTTCTACAATAGTATTAAAAAAAAATTGGAAATTCATAATATCACTAAATAATTACATATTTTTTTTACAAGAATAAAATTAAAAAAAAAAAACGTTGTATACATATATATAATTCGAATATTGGTAAATTTAATGATGAATCTTTAGATTGAACTTGTATGAAATCCTTTACCAGTTGGAATGAAAAATCTGCCAGAATTATTGGTAGAAGGGGAACTGACGTAAGTTCCTGGCGGTGGATAAGGTCCTGATGGAGGTTTTGGAGCTCTTACAGGATAACCGGATGTAATACTGCCTGTTTTAGCACCCTGATATATAATATTAAAATAAACAATTAAAAATATTGCAACAAATTAATATTATAAAACTGTATTAGGTAAATACAGTTTTATAATATTACAGTTTTAATCTCTGTCAAAATGCCTAATTTCGCTTTGCAGTGCCAAAAGGACGTATAAAAAAAATTTTTTTTCTCCAACCAACCTACAAATGTTTATAGCATTCAGATCTGTAAGAAAAGTGAATAAAACAATTTTTTTTGTATACACTTTTTTGACTAAGACAAAAAAACTTTTAAGCCAACAGGGCGTAGATGTTGAATGCGCCGTTTTGGCATTAGTAGCGCGATGTCACTCATGTAAGTTATTGTATCGCATCTTATTATACTGTTTCTATTTTATTACTTACTTACACTTTTTGTTATAATTCATTAATTATACTAAACATTGTACAATTTGCCATCCGGCTATAAGCCTTGGCAAATAAATCCAATAAATAAATATACCTGTGGCTGTTGTTGGATTGGTATTGCTCCACCATGCACTGTCACATGGGACGCATGATTACTGGGACGTAAATAAAATTTTTCCTCTGAATACGTATTATTGTGATCCATTGGATGCAGATTCGTAACGTATGCTACTCATGAAATTGAATAAAAAAAAAAAAAAAAAAAAATACAATAAAATTTAATTTGAATATTTTTATGATACAGCTAATAATGACTGACCTGGCTGATGGGTTATTGGCGCTCGGTTACTTGACAAATAAACCGATTTACCTTGATCAGTTTCTCGTGATGATTGTGACGTAGGTGCTGAATAACTGTAAACACTTTGTCCACCAGGAGTTGAATAAAATGTTGAGGGAGGATACTGGTTATTTTCTAATGACAAAAATAGTTAGCGTGCTCATTATTTATTTTATTTTAAATAATATTTTCAGAGTAAAAAAATACTAAAATAATGAACTTACTGTTCCAGAGAACGGCACGTGAATCACCAGTTCTTCGAGCAGCATCGTCAGATTCTGTAAAACCCATTCCGTCTCCCCTTACGTCACCTAGTTTGTAATATAATTTATTTATCAATTACAGCGAATGTAAAAAAATAATTTAATTTAACTCAAATAAAATTTACGTGAGTGAGGAGGATTATAATTTGGCATTGGTTGAGGCTTGTATCCGTAAGCTGTATGATAAGACGATGCTGAAGGTGGTGGTGATGGACTATGACTTCTTTTTTGTGGCCCCTGTTTAAATATATAAAAAAATACTTTAGCTAAAAAAAAAGTGGGTAATTATTTACAAGGGTTGCAGTCAACTAGTCAGACTGACAACATTCCGAATTAATTAATTACTAGAACTTGGAAAGTTAATGTAAAATGTAATTTAAAATAATTAATTTTACAAATTTTAAAATTCCGAAAAATGTAATGTTGAATAGAGGAAAAAACTAAAGCTATATTAATAGAATCTTTCGAAATCACAAAGTCTCAATAAATTAAAAAACATAACGAAAATTTTTACGCCAAAACGAATGAACAGACGAACACTCATTTAGCCGAAAAATGTAAATATATAGTTATTTGGATGAGTAATTTTCGGAACGAACCTTTTTCAAAATTAAATTAATTTTAACCCTTGAGGAGTATAATATTTATGTTTATCTATATTCAAGAGCTCGGTTTTTTATAATTTACAAAATTGTTTTTCGGCTGATATTCTCTTTAAGCTAATATATTTTATAAACTTTGAATATAACGGAATTTAAAATTTTCTAAAGTTTTGATAATTCGAAATGTCGATCTGACTGGTTGACCGCAACTCATTTATAAGTGGAGTCCACCATTTTAATTTTCATTTTTTTGAATTTTTTTTTTTTTTTTTGAAAAACAGCGAAGGCAAAACAGCTATCGAAATCTTTATTTTTTTCTTCGCGATATTTTTTATCATAAATGCGCCGTAAAAACAAGCAGAATAAAAAAAATTAAAAAATGTAAATTTTTTACCGAAACATAGCCAAAAATAGAGTGGTGGATCCCACTTGTAAATAATTACCAAAAAGTGAATTTTTAATAATTAAATTTGTACATTTACGTTAGTCATTAATGTATGAGATGAAGCAACAGTTGTTGCAATTTTGTACAGCGAACACCGAGTTGGTACAGGTAAAAATAATTGTGGATGTACTACGTTTGCTCCTGTTGTTTGATAATTACCAACAGTGAGAACATCTGAGCATATGCTGTAAAAAAAATTTTATAATTAAATTAATAAAATAATATCACATTGTGAATAACATAAACGTAAAAAATGAATACTTTGTTTCTTTAGTTAGTTGTCGACGTCTATTATCATCTTCATTAAGAACTTTTTTAAGTTGTAAAAATAATTGATGTTTTTCATCTTTCAATTGTGAAAGTTCAGTTTCTAAACTGCAAATTTGTTCTCTAGTTTCCCCTAAAGTCATAACATCTTGTTTTTGTTGTCTTTCACGTTCTTTTCTTAATCTTTCTTCTTCAGCATCAGCTTCTTGTTCTATTTAAATACAAATAAAAATAGTTAAAAAATGATATAAAAAAACCATTATTATAAAAATGAAAGCATAAATAATTTTGGAAACCAAATTAAAACCTTGTTTTTTTCGTTGACGTTCTCTGGTGATATGATTTTTTAATGCTTGCCACATATGCTCACTCTGTTGCGGTGGTCCCGATACTATTGCTGGCATTGTTGTTATTTTTTTTATTTACAACAATTGTTTTCTTTAATTATGCATTAACAATTTGTTTTAATTGTAACTTCACACAGGGATCACTAAATTTACTTTTTTTGTCAATAATATTTTGGAGCTGTATTTTAATCTTGTTACTGTATAATTTTACTATAGATGATGGATGTCGCTTGCTTGTTGTTAATTTTGACTGTTGTGTGTTGTAAAACAAGCTTTAGGTATACTCGATTATAAGTCTGATGGTATTTACCGTTTCGAGCAATCTAGTTTATCAACAGAGCAAACGATACTTTTATTTAATATGGAGCGTGATAGACAGATGTCAACACTGAAATTTTTGAACGCGGTAAAGTTGCTAACTTTTAAGCTTATAAAAAATACTATGACAATAAAATTAGCTAATGTTCAACAATTTTTGTAATTTTTTTTCAATAATTTAATTGCAAGTAAAAAGATACTTGAAGCAAATTTTTTCAACGAAAAAAATTTTCAGATGTCAGCTAATTTAATTTTTATTAAAATATTTATCATTAAACACGATACTGAAATTAGCAGACGTTTAGCAATTTTTAATTTTTTTCATTAATTAAATAATAATACCCAAAAAATTTTTTTTAAATTCCACTTGCAGTTTTTTTAATTTTTTACAAGTGAAATTTTTAGGTAATAATTTTTTAAATGAAAAATTTTCATAATAAATCAATTTTTATAAAAAAAAAAATTTTTTTTTAATTCACACTTAATTTTATTTTAATTTTCACAAGAAGAATTTTTTTTCTAAATTTTTTTCGTAAAAATTTAATTGTTATAAAAATCTAAAAAATTATTAGAGTTTGCTAAATTCAGTATCATATTTTTTTTTATTAAAAATAAGTGAATCTACAGTAATGGATAAATAATTCCATTAGAACACTGAATGTATAATGAAAAAAGTATAATTGCATAAATATAATCATGAAATAATTAAGATAAAAAAATAATTTACTAAAATTATGTTTATAATTAACGTAAATATGTTAAAAATAATACTAATAATATGTCACTAAGTGAACATCGAAATGAATTATGAACAATACAATTGAAATAATTTTCATCTTTCCAAGCATTTATTGGTTTTGTTTATGTTATAGAATGACAGATTTTGAAATTTTAATACTTCTAATCCCCAACTTGTCCATCCAGGTAACAAGTATCTGGCAAATATTTCTAAACAATTAGGATTTGGAGGTAGATAAGTTTTTAACACGTCTGTAATTTAATAAAAAAGCAATTCATTAATGTTTCTAATAAAAATATCGAATATTTAGATATAAAGTACTATTTACCTATCAGAGGAGGTTTGTGAGAATGTATAGCACTAGGTACGCTAATAATTAATTTTTTATCAGGTATTTGAGGTACTGCGCTTTGATTTAAACTACCGAAAATTAATAGTTCAAATGGTTGTTTTACTGATGAATTATTGAAATCACAAATTGTTTCTCCTGATTTTGTTACCTGTAAAGAAAAAATTTTAAATTATTAAAAAAATATTTCTTTATCCTCAATTATTTATTTAGATACTTACTTTGACCCAATACCATTTAGCGATATATTTGATTCCCCACAATGGGAAAATAACATCAAATATATAATTATAATGACTTTGAGAATTAGTACACCAGATTGCGATAATACCACTGGAATTTAATAATTTATCGATGGCTATTTTAGTTAACTCTTCATTAAACATCATTTTATAACTTTTGTTTTTATTTCTCCGTATGAATTTATTCCACCAGGGTGGATCCATGAGAACAAAATCAAATTGATTATTCATTTCCAATTTTTTATCAATATCTTTTACGTCATAAGAATAAAAATGAGAATTACTTGGGAATATATATTGGTTTGAATGTACAGTTGTAATAATAGGATTATCTGATTGATTGCACCCATAAAAATTATCCGATATATTGTACTCGGTATCGTAAAATTCTTGAGATGCTTCACGAGCTCGTTTATTATAATCAGTTTCAACTATTTTATTAAATATCTGTTTTTCCGCAACATCAGCTAATATTTCATCAACAGTCTCTTGAATAAATTTTATTTCATTCAATTTTTCATTTGAAATAGAATCATCGAAATTTTTTCTTTTTTTAGATTTATTTTTGTTCGTCATAGATTTGTCTTCATTCATTTTTGGTATTTGGTTATTACGTAAGAATGGTGAATTAATATCAAATACTTTTTTGTTGAATTCTAATTCCAATAATTGATTGTCATTATATACGTTGTTATAAATTTTATTCAAATATTCAAGGTGGGAAATAATCCATCCCTTATCATGAACCGCAAGAATGCTCATGTTATATGAACTTATTAAAATATATGTTTGTAATATTACGATGAATAATTGAGTATTGAATATGATTTAATTAAATTTTGAATTACGGGTGAAATATTTTACAGTATAAATCATTTGTTAATTCTCGTCAATTATTTTGTCGACACTCTAATTTATCTGAAATATTTAATAACTTCAGCATTATTCCAGATGAATATTTTCAATTATAAAAATTTTATATACATTTATATTAAATTAATGTATAAAATGTTTTATCTGTCGTTTATCAAGTAATTATCAATATTTTATAGTTATTTACATTTTTACATTGCATATTTCAATAATTCAATTATTCTCGGAGCTTCATCTATTTTATTGCTTATAAAACATTCAATCATCATTTTACTTAATTAGTTTGAGAGTAAAGAAATTAATGTTGTTGATACAGCTTTTAGAATTTAATAAATTCATAAATGTACGTCGATAAAAATTTTGCAGTTGAAACAAAATTGAAATTCTTTACTTCTAGACATCAATTGAAAAATTTTAATTAAACCAAATTAATTAGAAAAAAAAATTAGTTTATCAATTATGATTTTATTGATGACACTGTAGTTAGCAGACGTTTAAAAATATTTTATTTTTTTATTAATGAAATTACATCTAAAAAGAATAACACTGAAGTTGACAGATATTAAAAATTTTTTTGGAATTTTATAGCAATTAAATTATTAAGAAAAAATTTAATTAAAAAGTTTCACGTGTGATAATTAATAAAAATTACAAGTGAAAATTTTTAAAAGCATTTTTTTATTGTAATTGATTTGTTAAAAAAATTTTTTTAATTGACAGCTGACCGCTAACTTCAGTATTATCTAAAAATATATTTCTAAAAAATTGCACTTATTGTTTTTCAAGTTTTTTACATGTGAAATTTTTTTTTAATTTTTCACTTGAAATTTTTTCAATAAAAAATTTTGAAATGTAGGCTAATTTCATTTTAATTTTAATTGAAATAACTTTTTTTACTCGATTAATACTTAGTCCAATAATAGTAATAAATATTTTAAATATTCATGTTTAAAAAATAATAATTTAGAATTATTTTATGACATTAAATTTAGCTGTCACTTCACAATTATTTTAATTTTTTTTACAAATAAATTATAGCAAAAAAAAATTATTAGAAAAATGGACTTGTAGAAATTTTAATAAATTAAAAATGCAATTTTTTAGAACAAATTTTTTTGTTAAAGAAAATTAAAAAATTGTCAAGTGACTGCTAACTTTAATTTCGTATTATTTTTTATATATCGACGTAAAAACAACAGTAAAATCCTGAATATTGCTAATAAACTTAATATTTTTGTGACTTATTGTCTAAAAAAAAAAAAAAAACTTATAAAATTTTTATTAGATACTTACACCAAGTTCGTATGTAAATAAATACCGTGAATACCTTTCATATGAGTGTGTAAAAGTGACCCTAAGGGTCATTCACCAGCTATGGATCCACTGTTGTGTCATTGTTTCAGTTGACTGAATCAGTTGTCGGTTAGAGAGAAGCATCATCTATTCTAACCTCTCAAGTCTTAAAACTTTATACACAATTTGATTTAAATAATTTATTTACGTAAAATAAAACACAAAAGTTTTGTTTGTTAGTTATGTGTTTTCTTGTGATTAAATTGTTATTGAAATTACAACACTAAAATCAACAATTAATTACAACACAGGAAGCCATTAACAAAAAAGTTGTTTACATTTTTTCCAACATTATTAAATAATGTTATTAAGTTATTTAACTTATTAAATAAGTTTCTTAACGACATGCGATGTTTAATCAATAATTATTATTAATTCTTGGTGAGTATTCATGTGTAAATTACTTTTAATTTATAATTTTTATTTAAAAAAATGAAAACGTGACCAACCGGAATAATGCGCTTAATTATCATAATTATTATTATTATCGTTATCGTGTTGTTATTATTATAAATGTTAACTAACTAATTATATTTAACTTAACGATTTTAGTTTTCAATATTACTTTGTAAAAATTTTATCATGAAAAATATTTACATAAAAAATTTATTTTTTATATATTATTATTTTTTGAGGCCTATAGAATATTTGTCATGATTATTTTTATATTTAAAATTGTCAAGTGCGGGAATTAGAACATTTTGAATAATGTTTGATTATATTTTAAGTTAGTATTAAATTTATGGTGTTATTTTTAAATATATATCAAGACTTTTTAAAAATATGAGTGAAACTTTTCAAATATATTTTTTAAATGTATAACTTGCTTGTCGAAACAAAAAAATTTTTTAAGAACTTTCGATACTAGATTTTTAATATAAGAATTACAAAGTTTTACCAGTTTATTTAATAAGATAATTTTTTAAGCATATTTATTTAGCATTATAAAGTTTTCTGTTTATTTTAATAAATAATTTAATTAATTTAAAGTAGAAGTTGAGATGACACTGAAGTTAGCCGACGTCTGAAAACTTTTGATTTTTTTATTAATTAAATTACAATTGAAAAGATGTTTCTAAAAAATTGCACTCATAGTTTTTCAAGGTTTTTACCTGTAAAATTTTTTTTTTTAATTGTTTAATTGAAATTTTTTCAATAAAAAATTTCTAAAAATTTTGAAATGTAGGCTAACTTCATTTTCATAAGTTGAGATAGTTTGATTGATGGTAGCTCATTTTTTTGATTTATTTAATTAAATAAAAATAAAATGCTTACTTACAACTTTATTAAAAATTTAATTGCATAAAAATATTTTTTTGGTGTATTGAAAACTTTATTTTTTGAATTTTTATGAACTTAAAAATGCATTAGATTTGAAAAAAATCATATTTATTTATTTAAACGCCAATCGGCTTTATACATTAGGTTTACATCAATTAAATTTAGTTTTAGGTGAAAAATAAAATAAAAATAAATTAAAAAAAAAAAAATTAACATTTCGTTAGAATTTAATGAGAGTTAAATTTAAATTATATCAAATAAATTTCATTTACTTTATAAGTTTAGATTATTATCAGTATAAAAAAATGTTTCTAAGAGTATTTATTACAAAACGAAATCAAATTACACTTTTCAAGAGATTAGTGGTGATTGGTTACATATTATAGAAGTTTTAAAAAAAAATATAAAAAACTTACATTTATATGTTTCATAAATCAAAAATATAAAAATATTTATTTCTCTTCATTGAAAAAATTTTTTATAGATTATTTTTTAATTTTAAGATCAAAATTTGTTTCAACTGTGATTTTAAACAATTACTCTAATTGAAATTCTTATACAGTGAAGAAAAATTATTCGTTCCAAGTACACAGTAAGAAATTTTGCGTCAATGCGTCAAAAAATTTTGTGTTAAATATTTAACACTTTTTTGTCTTAATTTAACACAATAAATGTTAAATTTACACATAAAAGTGTTAAATATTTACCACAAAATTTTTTAACGCAATGACGCAAAATTTTTTACTGTGTATATATTCTAATCGTTATTGATTTAAATTAGATTTATAGTTAAAACGGCGAAGTAATTACTCAAATAAATCAAATATGTGTTATTTGTTTTAAACAACGGTTTACTTAATTCAATAAACTGACCAATGAGTATGTGTATTTGCTTGCAATTGTAAACGGATGTTCTCAGCATACGCGTTATAATGTTTGGAGTAATATTTGATTCAGCATATTTTATCATAATAGCATTGAAATGTCTTGTAATTAATTACTACAATTATTAAAATTTAATTAAAAATTAATTTTAAATGACTTTCATTAATTAATTAATAATTTATTTTGTAAATGCAATTATGTAATAATCCTTGTTTTTTGGGTTGCAACAGATCCATTCTTGTTATTCTACTATAAGAAAGAACATATTATTACAATGGATGATGTTATGAAAGAGATAAAGGAATGTAATGGAATTCGGTATCCATTTTACCGAACTGCAGCAAAAGTTTTAATACTACATCGAAAACTTCACAGTAAATATTTAACTCTAATTATAAATTCGTAAAATAAATATTTCATTATAAATAAATTTTTTGAATTTAATTTGATATGATTATTTCAGTGCAATATGTACCTCTTCAGTTGGTAATTGGAGTCTTTGAACGTCATAAGTTATCAATAACTGAAAATTCAGTTATATTAGATGAAACTGAAGTAGAAGATGTTATAGCAGATATATATTTCGCAGCTCGTAAAGAAGCTAATGTTGAGTTTGATATTAATAAAATTACAAAGTTAGCAGTTGCATGTATATTTTCGACATTCAACAAGTAAGTTACTTCTTTTTATTGCCAAAAATAATTCGTTTAAATTGATAACTTACATTATTCACGGAAATTATTTCATAGATTTGTTGAGATTACATATTTAATAATTATTTATCACACTAAAAAACCAGGAAAGTAAAAAACAAAAAAAGAAATTTAATAAATGATTTTAAAGTCTTTTTATCTAAGAATTTATTACAGTATTCAACTTGATTTAATGTTGCAATCAATAATCTGACGTGCCTGAATTTATTTTTCATCTCACAGCTTTAAGAAAATATTAAAAATAAACATTAAGATTGACTTTTATTTAGAGTTGAAGATATGAATATAATATTTTTCATATCACAAATTTATGTACGGTATTGATGACGTGCATTTTTAATACTTTTCGTTTGTATACAATGCAATTTATTAAGAAGCATTTTATCATTTTCTTTAGATAGCAAATAACTTTATATCAGAACAACGATTATATTTTAATTCAATTAGAGTCAAAGATAATGGAATAATTTTATGTGCATTAAAGCTCTGAGAAAAAATTTTAATTATTTATTAAAAATAATCCCTGAAATATAAATTGAACCGATATTTTAAATAATATAATATTACTTTTATTAATAATAAAAATTATGTCATTTAATGCAAGAAAATCAAATTAAATATTCAAATATTTTTCTTGATATATCAGTATATCGAATTTTTAATTAAATATATTATTAATGAATTAAAATTTTAATTACAGCAAAGGAAAAGCTTCAGTATTCTCAGTAAAAGTATTATTAACTTTAATCAGTTGTGGCAGTCTTCACGAAAAATATGAATACTTTTACCAATTGCTGGCTGATCACAATGCATGTTTGTCTAAGGCCGCTTTACATACATTACTTACAAGCATTTGTAAAGTAACAGAACTACTTGGTGAAAGTGTCGAGTATGGTAGCCACTTGGTGCAATCGACTGTTGACAGTTGTTTCGTTGAGTCACAGGGTTGTTTAGGTGTCAGTAAAACGGAATTAAGATTATGGCTAATGCAGGATCCACCTCTACTCTCCTGGATATCAACATTCAATCGTTTGAAATTAGCCGAACATGTTGTTCATCATATTAAATGTTCATCGTGCAAAGTAACACCTATCCGTGGACCAAGATTTACTTGTTTAAGATGTGCACGGTACCATCAATGTCAAACGTGCTTTTTCTTTGCTAAAACATCTCATAAACATAAACTAAAGCATCCAGTCAAAGAATATTGCACAAAGGTTCTTATTCTCATTAAATTATTTTTAAATTATAAAAAAAGTATGTAATTTTAATTTATTTTTATTTATTCTATAATATTTAGACTTTGAGTAAACAAAACACAAAACCAATAGTTGATCTCATTAGAAGTAAATTAAGATTATGTCCGATCCAAGTGTCTGCGCAGTTAGAATCATCAGCATTAAATGCATTACCATTCAGTAAAGAAGAATCGGTATTTTCTGATAATACGACTGATTCGTCTTTGTCAGCTTCAATAATAAATGAAAAAGTTAATAATGATCCTCAAAAAGAATTGTCGAGTATCATTAATCATTTGGAACAAGAAAATAAAAAATTACAAGTAGAATTGAAGGAAATATGCGGTAATCGTGATGAAAGGCTGCAACAGCACCGAGAAGCTATTGAAGCTCAGTTACAACGATTAAAAACACTTAAGGTGAGTCTTACTTACTTTAACTTGATCTAGTTTCCCGATGACTATTAAATTAAACTATTTGCTCCATTAAATTAAAACAAAGTTATTAAATTAAATAAGCTGCTCTGCTAAATTTAAATGGAAATCAATATCTAATTTCTAATTTGAATTTTTTAAACGAGCTATTAATTAAAAAGCAAAGCGGAATTAAAAATATTTAATTTTTGAATTTTATAATCTTTAATTTTAAGTTTAGTAAAAACTACTAAATTAACAGTACCATTGAAAACTAAGAGACCTAAGACTATTATACTACTATATTATATTATTTTTATGATATTACTTTGTTACTATTATTAGCACCTTGGAGTCCACCTGTACTATTATTATTTTTGTAATCTTATGGTCGTCAGGAGACATAGTCCTATGATCAATTAATAAGCCAAAAGTAAAGTAAAGTATTTGATTTTAGTTCTATCAGAATCTTTAGAGGTTGATAGTTCTAATATTATATTGATAAGGTGTAAGATACCGAAACTAGATAATAGTATAATCCTAAAGCCAAAATTTTCAGAAACAATATTATCAACATAGAAACCCTTAATCTTGATATCGATACTGTCATTTTAATCCGTCGTATTCCACATTTAGAAAATTTTAGGGTGTGGTGCATGCCTACATGGAATTTGTCTCCATTTTGAAAACTCACAAGGGCATATGAAATTAATTTGCTGAGAATTTACAAAAATTTTATTTTTTAGCTGAAGAAATCAAAATTTTTCTTACAGTAGTTTTTTCGTTGAAAAAAAGTTTTATGTACTTAGGAAAAAATAATTTTGGATAAAAATTTACAAGTTGTCTATTTAAAATTGTTTTCTCCAAATCAAAAAAACTTTTTTTCAACAAGAAAGTTGCTTTGAGAAAAATGTTTAATTCTTCAGCTAAGAAAGAAAATTGTTTTAGATTTTTAACAAATTAATTTCTTATTGCAACATTGCTAATTTAAAAAAATTTTTTTTTTCTTTCAGTGTATCAAATAAGTATTAGGTTGAATTGTTTTAATATAAAGAATAAACATATCAATAATATTAAAAAAATTGTTTTAGAAGTACATGTTCCATGGCCAACGATCATCATTTCCACAAACTATGCGCTGTGTACAAAGTACACCACTATTACCATCGTTACCAGTCGCATCTAGATTTTCAACATTACCTGAATTCCAATTAAGCCCGATTATCCGTCCAAATAATAATGCTGATTGCAATAATACGACAATCAGTAATATAAATCCATATGAAATAAATAGTAATCTATTCGACAACTCGAACGTTGACAGATCTCATGAAGAAACTAGAGAAGCATCA
Organism: Cotesia vestalis; assembly: GCA_000956155.1. NCBI lineage: Eukaryota > Metazoa > Arthropoda > Insecta > Hymenoptera > Braconidae > Cotesia > Cotesia vestalis. The sequence goes on from JZSA01000171.1 coordinate 538,772, forward strand.
AGTACTTATGAAAATTCTAAATTGTCATCTAAAATTCAACTCAGCACTTGGATTGGAGGTATTTAAATATTTAATATTATTCATAAAAAATTTAACTAATATTTTTATTAAATTAATTAATTAATTAGGAAATCGAACGAGTATTTATCAAGACCATGGTAACTTCTCCCAATGGTTGAATTCGAGTAATTCTAATTTACCTTCATCGAAATACTCGTCAAAACCATTGAACGTAACCGATAAAATGTCTCATGATGATTCACTGTTAGATAGCGCGCGAGACAATACACCGTCTAGTCTTCAGCGGCCTGATAAACATTCACGACATAGCAGTCTGCAAAATATTCAAGGTGATTTAAATGACATACTCAATCGATTGCAGAATATGGTTGCAAACGATTGTTTATTGGAAGGTAATTTACACTTTTTTTTTTTAATAAATTATTATTATTATTATTATGATTACAAAAATCAATAATAATCTTCTCGATTTACTCTGTCATATTCATCATTGTTGTAAAATAAAAAAAAATTTAGTCTTCATTATGAACTTCAATTGATACTTAAAAAACTATAATTTATGAGAAAAAAATTTTTATTAATCGTGAAGATAATAAACAAATACTTAATTGAGTTTATTGAATGAATACAGTTTATTCAAACTTTAGATTTCATTTAAACTTCTACAAAGTTACTCTTCATTGAAGTCGAGACACTACTCAGAAACTTAAATGACACTTTTGATGAACTTGAACTTTGAAAAGTTACAGAAAACTTTTCAAAGTCGATGTGCATTGTAATGTTGAATGATTGATAATTTCGAGTAATTTTACTATCATTTATAGAAATACCATAAAGATAATACACTAGGGTGTACCAAAATGTAACTTCCGTGATGGACCTCTTAAAATTGGAATTCTGAGTTCCGCTTTTAATAGAAGTTGTATTTGGGCATTTCCTGACATATTTTGAGCGTAAGCGATTTATTTGATTTTCAGAAAATTTTTTTAAAGGAGTTTTATTTGGGCATTTCCGCTGAAATTTCAAAATTTGGCCGAACGTATCCAAACAAAATTCCTTTAAAAAATTCTATGAGAATCAAATAAATCCTTTACGCTTAAAATATGTCTGGAAATGCCCAAACACAACTCCTGTTAAAAGCGAAACTCAAAATTCCAATTTTAAGAAGTCCATCACGGAAGTTACATTTTAGTACACCCTATAATACACATATAATTATTAAATAAAAATTATTATATTTTGAACCTAATTGAATTTCATTTTATGTATCTATCAGCAGAATCCTTTAATTCAAGTGACAATTGTGAATTGAAGCGTGCGGCAACACAAATGGAAGATCTTTTAACGGATCTCATTCAAGGTATTGAATCACGCAAGGGAAAACTCGCAACAATCGTTTAACAATTGTTAATATAATGAATAATGACATGAATGATGAATTTTATAACGAATATATACATATTTTCACATATTATATTATTTTGTACACACTTTAATAGCTATAAAAAATAATTAAGTAAAAAAAAGATGTATTGACAATTTTTCATATTGCATTGATTGAATAAAAGTAATTGTATTTGTTCACGAACGTTAATTGTTTTTTTTTCTTTTTTATGGATAGATTATAATACTTTACCATTGATTATGCTAAAAAGTTTTTTAACAAGTCCATGGTCGCTGAAAATAAAAATTAAACATAATAATCTCGGTTGACGTTATTTCAAAATTAAATCTCAATCCGGTGAATCCCGGCTGCTTTTGCATCAATGTATGTATATCCTTCAAAACTCGTTTAACCTTATGCTTTATGCCGTGCGTTGATGCAAATCGTGCAGTTAACCAGGGAATGGCATGTAATATCTTATAGTCTTTTAAGTGATCCATTGACGTCGGTCAGTGAAGGGAAATGGTTTTTTATTTTTTTTTATAGCCAACTATACTATTTATAATACAAGAATGTGTGAATCTTATCGAATACCGCTTACTGTAATTTATTTACTATCTAGCAATAAATGTGTTTTCATTCACATAATTGCGATAAACGCTGGTTATTCATTTATGCTTATTTATCCTTATGAATTAAATTATCAATCGTTGTTTCTTTTTTTATTGCAAAGAATAACAATTCATAACTGTTTTACAATCTAAAGTTATTTTTGTCTTAATTAAATTCATAAAAAATAAATGTAATTGTAAATATTCTTAAGATTTTCAATATTTACATCGTAATTATAAAAGTCTTACACTGTTTGAGAATTAAGATAAATTTTATTCAATTTTTCAATACGCTCTATTTTTTAAATAATAATAATAATTATTTTACTGAAGTAAAATGATATTGTTTTACTCAAATACTTTATAAAGTTATATACGATTAAATTATTACAGTTATTGATTCTTATCAGTTTTTACTCCTTCAGAAGTTTTTTAATATAAGAAAAAATTGAAGGGCCTATTCTGTCGCAGGGAATTAATTTACTTATTCCTTTTTATTTGTTATTCAATTTTTTATGTACCGTTATCAGTAAAAATTTTTCATTGTATCTCAAAGAATCTACGCTGTTAAAAATTTTAGTAAATTTAGTAACTTTTTTGTATACACACATACTTCAAAATTGAAAATCGAGTTTATGAACAAAATTAATAATTTATGCAAGGTAATATTATGAAATTACTTTTGCAAATTCAAAATCTATTCATTAACTTTACTAATCTTCGTATGAAGATTATAATAATATTGACAAAGTCAAAATAATATTGACTTCTGAGTCCGACATACCCAGGCAAACACCTAGTCCTGGCATACGTAAATTTATTTTACCTCCTCTATATAAAAAATAAAAATTTGGAAAATCCAAAAGTGCACGACTCATAATGCTCATTTAAAAATAATAATCAATTAAAACGAATGTGAAAAAAAATATCAATTGCATTCAGTGACTTACAATTCTTTCAAAAAATAAAAAAAAAAAATTTGTCTCAATCAGTGGATTTTTTCGCAAGTTATTATTTTCAGGGTTTCATACATGACGGACAGGAAAACTTTTTAAACTATTTTAACGTTTTTTTCCGTTTTTATTGCATTTAATAAATTTTTGAAAAGTATGTAATTAATCTCTACTAAATTATCTTAACAATAGTGTGCAAAATATCTTGATTCCGTGAACTAACAAGGGTATAATAAAAAAAAATAGTTGCCGAAATGAGGCGAAATAAAATTTTTCGATCGATAAGCACTCTCTGATGCATCGCATCATGAATCGTGCAAAAATAAAGAAAAAAAACCACACATACATACATACATACATTCATAGTGACAACATCGCAGGGGTAGTCAGGGAAGCTTCTTATGACCTTAAAACCTCGAAATCTGATGAAAACTCGATTTTTGCAAAACGAGGTGAAGATAACAATTTCAAGACCAAAAATTCTTGAATCAAGAAAAATTTACTTAATTAAACCAAAAAAAAATTCGGTAATTATTTACAAGTAGGGTCAACCCCATTCTGGGTCATAACTAGGTGAAAAATTAACATTTTCAAATGTTTTTTGATTCTGTTTGTTTTTAAGGCGCATTTATGATAAAAAAATGTCCTGAAAAAATAATAAAGATTTCAATAGCTTTTTTGCCTTTAAAAGTTGGAAAAAATTTTAGCTCTCATGTTTTTGGATAAAATTTCTTCTTTATCTTTTTTCGATGTTTTTTATATATATATATTTTTTGAAAAGTACATAAAAGAACGAATAATTAAAAAAAAAAAGTTGAATATCATAATTTTCTAAAAAATTTTTTAATTTTTTTAAAATTTGTAAAATTTATTAAAATTGTGATAATTAACTTTTTTTTTTATTGTTTATTTTCTTTATGTATTTTTCAAAAAAAAAAATATCAATAAAATCAAATAGAAATTTCGTTCAAAAAATTAAAATTAAAATGGTTGACTAAAAATGTTTCCACTCAAATCAAGAAGATGAAGTTCTTCAAAATTATTTACTTGATTGAAGTTAATTTTTTTCTGTGCGGGTTTGTAAAATTATATGACGTCCATTTATTGTAATTATCAATTTTAATTTCTAATAAAAATTGAAATATTTTTCAATAAATTTTTCATTAGACATAGTATTCAAAATGAACAATTATTGTCACGGAAATTATTTTCCAAAACATTTTGGAAAATAACTGCTTCTTTTTTCAACAGTGTAGAGAGCTAAAAAGCTGGAATTTATTAATGAACGTTATTAATAGCACGTGAGAAATAATTATAATTGTCTGAATACTGACGTCAAAGTACTTCATTTCCTTATGTTATTTCCTGAGATACACTGTATCCGAATTAAAATTCCTCAGACACGAGCATCCGAGTTTGCATTTACTTCGTTTGATATAATTACAGATTATTAATACAGAAGAACTCATAGCAGAACAATAAATACATAAAAGATAGATTGTATAGATACTGATCCTCTATACTTACAAAAAAACAATTAAAATTGTCTCAATAGTGACGTCAAAGTGTTTCATTTCCTTGTTTTATTTCCTCAGACACATGGTATCCGAGTTTACGCTATGATTGTAGTATTTAAGTTAGTATCAGTGACGAAGCGACCGCGGTTGTATCGTAGTACAATCATAAATATATTACGAAATATGCGTTGTATTATATATAGTCTATCATAAATCCTGTAAGATAAGATGTACGCAAAAGACATATCAATGCTCATTTTATCTAATTTACTTCGTCGAATTTTTTAATCTTTTTCCTAATTCCTTGATTGTCCATCCAGAATTGATGATTTCATAGGTATAACTTTTTAATTATCACACAACAGTCACCCCTTTTTAAAATTCAGTAACAGGCAATTCTCATATTTTTATTTTCCAATTGATTTATTGATAAAATTTTATTTGTCAGTAGAATAATACTGGAACCAGCAGACATCTGACAAGTTTTAAAATTTTTATAATAAATCAATTATAATAAAAAAAAAGTTTTTTAAAATTCGCACTTGTAATTTTTTAAAATTCCTACACGTGAAATTTTTTGATTAAATTTTTTTTATAATAATTCAATTGTTATGAAAACGAAAAAAATTGTAAGATGTCAGTTGATTACAGTGTTATTGAATAGAATATATTAGATTGTGGACTAAAAGTTGCATAAACTGCAAAAATTCTTAAAAAAAGTCAGGCTTAAATATTCTACAGTTAAGCTTTCGAAATGGGATATCTGGCGGATGAAGTTCATCCTAAATATTTAAGATGACCTGAAAAACTTTTTACGAATAATAATTATTTAATAATTAAAATTATTTTGAAAAAAGATTTTAACCACATAAAGTTTAACAATGATAAAAATAATTTTGATTCAACATTATACTTGATTTTATCGATCATAAATCATGAATTATAACACGAATGAATTTCTCATTATTTTATATTATTAAAGCTGCTCTCTATAAAGTTCAATTCGAATTGAAAAATGTTGAATTCGATTATTGGTTCACTAATAGCAATGTGATGTTAAGATAAAATATTTTATAGAATAAAAAATTATTTCTTAAATTTTACTAAGTAGTCTTCTATGAAAATACGAACTTGTCTCAATTTAAATCACTGATAAAGTGAAATAATCAAGCTTAAAAAAATCAAAATTCTACCATGTCTCCTTAACTCTTAATTTATACCTAAGCTAACAAACTAAGGTGTAGCAGATAGCCAGTCATTAATTTAAAGGAGAAAAAACAGACGTTTAACCCACTATGATTTAGTTTCAATGTTTGACATTCAATAGCTTAATTAAATAATAGTATAGAATTGTGATTAATTAATTTTAAATAAATCTATTAATGTTGATTGTGATTTTAATGAAATTTATGTCATGTTAAAATTGATTTTATTTATATATGATGTTTCATATTTATTATACTCATTGCAATAATCATTTTGATTACTTCTTTGTTCTGCAATATACTCATATTATTTTAATACTTAATAATTATTGAAACAAGGCTATTCGATTGCTACCTACAATTATTAATGTTTTAAGATTTTCTTGATAATATTTTTATAAACCCAAAAACTACATCTTGGTTGAATTCAATTAGCCCATGATTTTTTTGCTTCAATATAAATTTATTTGTTTATTATTGTTAAATAATTAAGAGAAATATCTCCGAGTGGAGAAATAAATTTTTTTACACAGAACAACTAATTAAAATAATTTAACGAGCGGTTTATTAAACGGGGACAGGGATAATCATGGCGTAAAAAATAAAAATATATGGGTGCTTCGATCCGTAGAAGGAAAGGAGTACTTTGACGTCAAAAGGAATGACTGTGACGTTGAGGAAGGCTTAGACTCATGACATAATGCCAGGTTCCACTATTAGGATTTGTGTGATTTTTTACTTTAGCCATTACACACGTTGTTAAGAAATAAGAGGGGCGAGTGTGAGTTTATAACAGGCTGAGGAATAAATAAAATCCATCAACACAAGTTTTGTATCAGTCTTAAGCACGATTTTGTTAGAAGCATATCATACTGATAAATTAAAGTACGTGGCTTGTTATAACTAGTTTATTTTTAAAAAATTTATAAAAACTCCATGGCTACGCAGGCAGTGGATGTTAAATTTTTGAACTTAATAATTGTGATTACTATTGTGCTACTGACACTGGAAGAAATACAAGCAAGATCATTGTTGAGAAGTGATAATAATAGCCATCATCGGAGAAAAATTTCATCACATCAAGTTAATCAAATTGTAAGACACTCGACTTCTATCAATTATTCAAGACCATCGGAATCATCAGCTCATCAGCATCACACTCTTAATCAACTTATTGATATCGATGAAAGATCTAATTCTGAACACTTCAGACGGCATAAGCTAAAAAAGCGTCATGATCACGATTCTGGAATAAAATATGAACTTATGGATAGTAATATAAAAAAAGCACTTCAATCAAGACGGTATCAACGGCACGAGAGAGTCGAAGCTAAAGTTAAAGATGTGGAAAATAGTTCTTCTTGTAACTACACTGTTAAACCTTTCACGATAAGTGATAATTCTGATGACTACATTGTACCTAAAGATCTTGTTGATATAACGTGTAATTACAGTGGATCAACCTGTCAAATTAATGATACCAAGTATTTATTTTATTGCTGTATACAAACGTATACTGACATTCAAGTACCTATGAAAAAGGGCGGTCATAAATTAATGAGACTCAATACTGGTTGTGTTTGTGCTCAACGTTCACCCAAGATTCTCAAACAAAGTCAAATAATAAATTCTGATTATGATGAATAATTAATGTTTATATTGTCATTATTGTAATATTTATGATTATTCATTGTTTTAAGATCCACGAAAATAATGACCACTAAATTTAATTGAATTTTAGATACATAAGAAAAAATATTCAATGCTCAATAATCATATTATCCATTATATCTTATTTATTTCATCTTACATCATTTTATTTATTTATGAATTACGTTAATTTATTTAATTTATTTTTTTGTACTTAAATCTATAAATTTATTAAGTTTAATTATGATATTAAAATGATTTTTAATTTATTCATTGTTTATTTATAATTATTTGCAACCTAAAGAAATTATTGTTGAAATTTTTATATTTCTATATGATATTCCTTTTGATTCTTGTAACTCACTAACCCAATGTCATACGGAGGATGTGTTTAACTAATTTTCTAAAAAATTGAAAGCTCTACAAAAAAGGTTTCTTATGATTTTTTGATAAATTAAATTTTTCAAAAGTTATTTGAAGTCAAAGTTCAACGAATATGAAATTTCGATTCAAATAATTTATTTTTTCTAAAGTTTCAAGATTATTCCAATCATCACAGCAGTTTTAGCAAAAAAATTAGTTTAAGACAGTTTTTATCGATATAAACGTTTCAAGTATTAATTTTAATCATCAAAATTTATATTTATCGACTAAAATTGTTCCTTCTGATTTTTTACTGTAAAGAAATATCTATCATATATCTTGGACGATTACTTCTGCACAGTGAAAAATTTTGTGTCATTGCGTCAAAAAATTCTGTATTAAAAATTTTTGGGTTAAATATTTAAATATTTAAATATTTAACTATTTAAATATTTAAATATTTAACACTTTTATGTGTATATTTAACATTTATTGTGTTAAATTAATACAAAAAGGTGTTAAATATTTCACATAAAAATTTTTAACACAAAATTTTTTGACGCATTGACGAAAAATTTTTTACTGTGTGATTAAGTTAAATTTTTCCGTTTTGAAAATTGACGTCATCTTTTTAAATTGTATACGAAGACGTAGTTCATATTTAGTTATTTTTTTTTCATAAATTAACGGGTTAAAAGATTAAAGTTCATGTATTTCTAAGTACCTTCTGTCTTACCATCAACCATCAACCGAGGTAAATTATTTATTCATATCTGAAAATGTACGGATATATATAGGATCATGAACGTGAAAATCAGCTTCAGGATTCTAGTAAATATAAATGTGTTCTTCACATAAACTAGTTGTTCACATATGACTATACAGAATATAGAGACAATCAGTGGCAGCTTTTGAAATCGAGGGATCGGGTAGTACATAGGTGAGGTTGCGTTGGTGATGGGCTGATGGGTGAGCTGTGCGTTCGTCCGTGAATCCAGCGATAACACGGAATTATAGTTCAGTTACAGACCCGTATGACAGTCTTGGCATGATATATAAGTAAATGTACAGATACATCAATTTACGAGAAGTAACTACTGTCGTTATTTCACTTCGATTTAAAAAATTGTACAAAGAAAAGTATTGAGTGAAATGGTAACAGTACAGATTATAAATTTTTATGGAATCTATACTTTTCTTTAAGGAGGTACTGCGGCAAATAAAGACACCAATAGATTATGGCTGTTGGTTTCTTTTTCCCGCACTAGTACTGCCTCTCTTGACAGACTGTCGCTCACTTACTTCCACCCACGTAAAATAACGAAAGTCGCTAACTTCAGACATTTTTTATATAAAAATGAATACTGCTCGTTTCTGATATTTTCGATAAAAATACTTGTTATAACTTCAATTAAATATTCTCAGTTTTTCAAAAAAATCCTAAGAAAACTATGGTTGTTACTTAATGAAATGTTCACTCTAACTACGGTCAGGATAGGGAATACATCCATATTAGAGACACATATATACACAAAAAAAAAAGTTGAATTGAATCAAATGAAAAGTTCTTGAACCAAGAAAATAATTTTGAAAAGTTTAGTTATCTTGAATCAAGACAAAAAGTTCTTGAATCAAGTAAAATTTACTTAAATCAAGAAAAATTTCTTAGATTAAAAATTTTTCTACTCAAATCAAGAAAATGAACTTCTTCAAAATTATTTACTTGATTCAAATAAATTTTTTTTTCTGTATACATATATGTTAGATGTACTATTTTTAATTGCTAATATTTCGAAAATTAGCACCGCAACGACTATTAAAAAAAATTTATTCGTATAGATGACACTTAAAAGTACGCGTATTCAAAAATGAAAGAATATTGATAGAAAAGTGATTTTGCACAGTACCTTCTTAAAAGCGGTTGATAGTTAATTTTCAAACATGTTTTGCTCATAAATAAGATAAAATTTTGAAAAAAACGATTCGCTCTTCAATAGATAATAAATTATTTATCGAAGAGCAATGCACTTTTTTGGAAAATTTTCATTTATTTATGCATAATATGCATTTTAAGATTCCATTTATTGTATAAGTATGACAGTGATACTTCCGCTTGTCCAAATTCAAAAAGTTTCTTTTAATTTTATATTATTGACAATTTAATATACCCATAAATATCTATTGATATTTATTAACTATGAAGAACTTTTTCAATCTGTGTCAAAGTTTTTTTTGTTTTAAAAGTTGAAAATTAACTTCTCACAAAAATTTAAATAAATTTACTGAGTATACTTTAAAACTTCAACGTTCTAAATAAGAATATAATGGAAAATGATATAATTATATATTTTGTTTACGAAAAATAGTAGTACATTTTAAAGTAGTACCTTCGCGAAAAGAATATTTCAAGAAACTTATGGAATTTTTTTCATTGAAAGATAAATATATTAATAATTAACCATCGAAATTTCAGATTAATTCACTGCACCGTTTTTGAGTAATTAATTTTCGAAATTGCATTTTTTACATGTAGAGGTATGGAGAGATGGTTAAGTTAGTATGAAATCTATTTGCATCACTCGAGTGGTACCGAAGATTTCATACTAACCTTACCATCTCTCTGTACCTCTACGTGTAAAAGATGCAATTTCGAAAATTAATTACTCAAAAACGATGCGATGAATTGATCTGAAATTTTGGTGGTGAATTATTCATATATTTATCTTTCGATAGAAAAAACTTCATAAGTTTCTTGAAATATGCTTTTTGTGAAGGTACTACCTTAAATTCATAAGAACTTAAACGGTGATATAATAAAGCTAAATAAACGAAATAGAAATGTCTGAAAAAAGTTAAATTGGATAATCTCTGAGCATCTAAAACGTTTTTAAATATCCAACTAAAGTACGTCAAGTATCACATAAATAGTTAAATTTTTTTATAAAAATAATGATATATTTATTTGATAGCTGTTTGGTGGACGGTAAAGTTTTGAAATGTCTATATAAAGTTTTTCATGAATTTGTAGACTATAAATATTTGTGAACTGATGTCCTCCAACTGTAATTGATATATCACATCATACTCGTAGCTTAAGTTAAGTATGTATAGGTACGTGAAGTCTGATACTGTCCACCATCGGCAAGTAGCTTGTCAGTAAGAAGATGCGATTACGTCGTTTTAGTTTTGGACGTAACTACATTATATTTCAGGAAATATATTAAGAATAAATATAAATAGCTTAGCTAAAAAAAGGATATTAAACAGTAAAATATATTATTTGAGAATTAATAATTTTTGTATGCCATCTAGGACTTGGAAATTAAATTTTTTTAGGAAAATAGGGAAAATCAAAAAAATTAATTGACTAAATCGTATAATGCATGGAAGAAAAAAATTATAAATTAAAAACCCCGGAGTAAAGAGTTAACAATTTCACTCGGTTAATGGTCGATAATAAATTACAGTTTTTGCGGTTGTTTTATTCTTGGTTACTTTGTCACCAGTTGGACTGTCCTAGACTGAATAGACATTTGTATAGAATACGTAAAAAAGTTATCTTATTTACAAAATAAAATTTTGTGGAAAAGAATTAAAAAAAAAAAAAAAAAACAAAAAAAATACGGATAAATAATTCAAAATTTGTTAGCTGGAATAAGAATTTTTTTTAGTAATATATTTATTCGTTAAATATTAAGTATAGTAAAAATACATTTCACAGGTACTTCGTAGGAAATTCGTTTTCCTGACAAGGTTAACGTCGGAAGTGATTCCAAGACGTCGGAATCATCCCCAGGTCTCGGGCAAAATCAGTTTAAATTACTGGATTACCAAGAAAGAAGAGGCCTTGGGAAGGATAAAATAGCTGGAGAAAAACACGGATATCCCATGAGACCTAAAAAGTAGCCGGCGAAGGTTTCCATCGTTGACTTAAGCCCGGTGCACTATGATAGAAAACAAAAACATAAAATACTAAGAAAATCGAGCCACTCTTTATTTTGTTCTATTTATTTTCTTCCTTATTTTATTTTATTTATATTATAAATTGAATTTAGTTTTATCCGTGAAAATAATACCTCTACAGTTCATGATGTTCTACATTATTATATTATTTGACCATTTTTTAAGGTTTATTTTCAAACTTTATTTAATTATTGACATATAGCAAGGTATCAAGGGAAATATATTGAATCAAGAAAATTATTTTGAAGAACTTTATCAACTTGACTTGAGGAAAAAATTCTTAATCTAAGAAATTTTTCTTGGTTTTAGTTAATTTTACTTAAATAAGTATCAATTGATACAAGAATTATTTATTTTAATTTAAGATAATTAAACTCTTCAAAATTATTTTCTTGATTTAAACATTTTTCTTTTGATTAAAGTTAATTTTTTTTTTCCAGTGCATATAATTAATATTCATGAAAATAAACTCGTTTAATAAAAAAGAACTCCTATTTATGATAACTTATATCATACATAATACTCAAAAATATAATTTCCATAATTTACTTATTGTACTCCTATATAATGAAAAATAAATTATTTATGAAACCAATATAAATTTTTTCAGTAGAAAATCGATAATTATAATGTATATTTATTATATTATTATTCTATGTATTAATAATTATATGAAGGATGAAGGGAATAGGGTGGTGCATACTATTGAATAAAATTATCGGATAGAGAGGTGCAGTAATGGTATTTGATGATGCGTGATAAACTCTTTTATAAACATAATAAATTTGTATAGATCAACGCTTATCACCATAATTATTTATCAAAACGTGTTTCTCAAATCATTTATATTATGAATAGACCAATTAAATAATTAAGTATACATTAATTAAAATAATTAATAAATACTCTAAATCAAATAAAATTTATTGTACCCTCGCGGTTTTGAGAATGCCGTAAAAATGCCGTAATTTTTCGGCATTTATGCTCATGCCGTATATTTACCGTTATAATGCGGTTAAACTATAGTTGTTTTGGTCAGTTTTTATACTGTAGATATCCAGTATATATACTGCACTTATGCTGTACAGTTACCAAAAATATACTATACAATTACCGCATTAATGCCCAAATTTTACCCAAAAAATTCCAAATAATTACCGTAATAATACAGTAATTTTGCCGAATATTTTCTGACATAGTGGAAAATTATTAAACATTTGGTTTTATTTTTAATTCACTTCTATGTTAGAAATGAATAAAATGAAAAATTTCCAATTTTGCTTTTTATTCTCCATCGCTACTTTGCAAAAACAAATACTGTTTTTGAATAAATACTATGTAGAATATTATTTTTTAATTAGGTATTTAACGGTAATGAATATAAAAGAATGCATATGTTAAGTAAATATATTCTAATTTCAATTTCAATTTTTAATCTCTCACTTAGAAAATTGCAAATTTTCTAAAATCGAAAAGTTATATTGTTTCACATTTATAACTCTTATAAGTATATTATTTAATTTTAAATATACTTATCGTAAGATGGACAGTGTGGCTTAATGTATATAGAATAACCAAAACTTACGAGATGTTCAGGCTTGGTAGCTCAAATGGTAAAGTAGCCGGCTTGTCCTCAGGAGGTTCTGAGTTCGAACCCCACTCCGAGCAATATTTAATTTTATACGATTTTTTTAGTATGGTTTTAATACAGTCATTTTACCGCCTTATTTCAATAAATATGCCACATGTAAATTATTCGCATTTTTACGGTAAATGTTTCGTAATATTTTGATGAAAAAACTGACCAAAACAACCGAAGAAATGCCGAAAAAATACCGCATTATTACTGTATAACTACGGCATTTTTTCGGCATTTACAAAACCGCTAGGGTATGTTTTATTTGATTTAACGATAAATTTTATTGTTTTAATAAACTAGAGAAATTGTAAAATGTGAGTTGATACATATAAAAAGTGTCACATATCAATCCCATAAATTCTTGATAGAATTTCCTCAATCGTTCTGCAATGAAATTTATTGTTGTCAATATATAATCGTAAATATTTTTTTAAAATAATACTTTTTCCATCGTTCTATACGAAACAATAATATTTTTAGTTTGTCGATTATAAGTTTCGATTCGACAATTTTAATAACAGAATGTTCAGTATACATTTTTAAATCAACAATTTTATTCTTTTCAATTGTTTATACAAAAAAAATTAATTCAATTGAAGTATTGAGCTTCAGTGTAATATTAGTGAAAAGTCTAGTTATTATTGATAGCCAAAGAAGGGTAGAGAACATTTTTTTATATTTTATTTTGAATTTCATGGAATGACAAAAAAAATCGGGATTAGTCGAGATGATAAGTAGTAAAGCATGTAAATTGATTAATTTTGAACGAATTAAGAACACTCGAAAAGGTATGTGAATTATGCAAGATGTTATTGAAAAGAGAACAATGAATACTGCAAGCATTTTATCATCGAGTGAACAAAAGATAACCGTCTCTGAAAATAAAAAATTAACAATTAGAGCTTGAAATCCAGAGGTAATATTCGTGAGAATAATGACGATGATACTGAAATAAAACTAGTTTCATTATTGCTATTATAGTCGTGTAAAAATTTGAAAAGTTTAATTTTCAATAATTGAATTTAATACTTTTAAATCATAGTTATTTTTATAGCTTTGTTCTAGAATCTTTCATATTTGAAAATAAAACAAATTTTTAATTAAATGAAACAATTGCATAGCTTTTTTATGTTTTGCGATTTCTTGCGCAAAAAAGCAAGCTTGAGGTTTTGTTGAAATTTTATTTATTCAACTGTTGTTTGAGCTTTCTGTGATCATATTAAAAATGTTGAATGTAATATTTTTAAAATAATATTAATTTGATGGCTTGCTTAAAAAACTAGTCTCATGGACACAAAGAGAAACCTTACAAAAAAAAAAAAAATAGTAACTTACTTTCCGAATTGTAGAAAATTTTGTATTTTAATTGAGAAGTTATATAAAAATGTTGTTTGATAATTTGAATTAATCATTTTGTTCAAATTTTATTAAAGGTGCCTAAGTACAGGATTGTTGAATTGTTTACTTCTCTAACTTTATCTTGAAGTGACTACGTACGGAGTAAAGACCATTAACTGTTTTTGAATACAGTCAGATATAAAACGATATCTAGGAATTCGTTACATTTTCCTCACAATACATGAGAAAATGGATATCATTTTAGAGAGTGATGACTTGTGAAGATTCTTAACTCATAAATGACTCCAGACGTCCTTGTTCTGCTGGTATGCAGGGTTTTCGGGTTTGCAGTCAGTGACCAAAAATTTTAATAATTCAAAAGTAATTAAAATTCTGCATGCATCGCTTGTTATATGTCTGTTATAATATAATATGCAGCAATTACTTGGTCACCGGTTTTTGAGAAACATACTTTAGACAAAGTTATATTTAACATATATATATATATATATATATATATATATATATATATATATATATATATATATATATATATATATATATATATATATATATATAAATAAATTTCATATGGATCTCTAGGGAAAACCATTAAATATGTGTTCTATAGAAAATCATGTGAAAATTCATATTAGTTTTTAGATAGTTTCTTGTTTGCTATCATGTTAATTTTCATAGACTCATAGAAGAATTTATTAACTGTTAATGTATTAATTTATTTGGAAACAGTTTATTCAATTAATCTAATTGTTTTTTAATTTTTAATAAATATTTTATTGGGAAAAAGCACATTTATTAAATTTTAATTAATTAAAACAAACAATTAATAAATTTTTTTTTGAGTTAATTTATTTTGTTTATAACGAATAAAACCATAATCTTTCATAATAAAAATATGATACATTAATTTCATTAAAACCATTGTTTTATTATTCATATTATTCTTTTATTTTTTTGTTTTTTTTCTGAAGAAGAAGAAGAAAATTATTTATTAACAGTTAGTAAAGCTTATTAAATATTAAAAAATCCTTCTATTGGTGTAAAAATAAAAAGAAAACAGAAAGCAGATGGCTTAAAATTTATACTCATTGTCACCAAAGTTTAAAAAACTATAAATTAGAGGTTGGTTTATCTTAAACGTGTATGGTATAATATATATATCAGTAACATTGTATTGAAGGTAACGAAGCTTAACTCGATCGGTGGTTGCTCTCTCAACATGAGATCCCAGAATAGAGTAGCATCGTTTCCCTATAGATTTTCCTAGTACAGAGGGATAACTGAGAGACAATAGTGTGGGCGGACAAAAGCATGATATATGGTGAGAGCAGTAGTATTAAAATCATATTTTCAGATTCTTCATCTTATATAGAATCACTGAGTACAGTGTAAGCGTAGCGCGGCGTAGCGCACCAATTCTCTTTACTCTATATCATCGTTCTCTGTCATATATTTATATATAATACATACTACATAGTACATACACATATGTATGATATATGTATACATATATACATATAGGAAGTGCATATAGATATCAAATACATATATGATGCATACTTTGGCGCCCTTGGTGTATATGAGTATTATATAATAGCATTTTGCAGCATGACCTATCGCGTAGTATATATATACTATCAGAATTCGCGGTATCGGTTTGAGTAAGAGCGGGTGAAAGGAGTAAGAGTGCCTCACTAGAGTGGGAGAAGGAGGTGGTGTTCCAGGAGGTGGCGGGCGAAAATAGCGGGTAAGTAGATACCGCAGCGGTGGTATACGTCTCAGCGCTTTGCCCAATGCTTTTGGCTGGATTTAATTGGATTTGTTAAAGGTAATTTATTTTGCTACCAGTGAAGAACCGAGGGTCCAATTTGCAAAGAATACCATTCAACTGGTTTTTAACAAAAATTGCTAACGAGAAATTGATGCTTTGTTAAAAATATAACAGATAAATATTTTCTTGGCTGCATGTAGTTTGTTGTTAATTTTTTTAATTTTATTTTTTTATGAATACTTTCGACTATTAAGTTACGATTTTTTTGTACCAATTAATTTGTAATTTTTAGAACTAACCAAGATTTTTGTTCAAAATTTAACAAGAAAAAATTGTATAATTGGTGTATTATTAGATTTTATAGGTATTAAATTTTTTTGATGCAATATTTATAAGTAAAAATTAAATGGTAATTTGTAGAAAATTGAGGCAAAATGAAATAATAATTTTTTTTTAACTGAAAAATGGTTAAAATAACAGACCATTTCTGGAATTTCCCGCTATTTTCGAGCTTTAAGCATAAAAATATCAAATTTAATGTTTTTTAGAGAACAGTTTAATATTTATTATTATTATTATTTTTATTTTAACAGAGTTATGTCCGTGTGGTATTCTAGCAGATTCATTTAACAAACTTCCGCCAGTGTAAATAAATTAATTACGAAAACTGCATTGTTTTTCGTTACGCTACGAGTAGTATTTTCACAATTTTATTACAATCGATATTGCGTGTTCAGAGTTCAAACACACTCACCCAGTTAGCGGTAATAATTCGAGGTGTTTTATTGTTCATAAAAAATATATAAATAACTTACAAACTTGAGATTAAATATTTGTTGTTTTTTTTTTGCTTTGAATGTTGATAATTTTCAAGTCGATGAATTATCGGATTTAACTCGGTTTTTAAAAATCATCCCTTCAACAAGTGTCCACATTCACATCGAGATCGTTTTGTTGCAATTTGTTTTAAATGTTTCAGTACATTTGAGTGTAATTGTTTTTCGAATAAATAAATAAATAAATCTAGGAGAGGAGGGACAAAATGGGGTAACCCAAAAATTAAGTGAAGAGATTTTTTTTTCCAAACAACTGTTAAAATATTTAAAGATTGCTTTAAATACTGTTCTGAACGCTAAAACTCTCAAGAAAAATATTTTTTAACCACTCTTTCGGTTTAAAAATTTTTTAAATTTCATGAGATCTAAAGTACTAATAATTTTTCATAAAAAAAAAACGTTTTTTGATAACTTTCTATTAACTTATCAAAATAAAGTTAGAATTATTCACATTGATAAAAAAGATAGCTTGACACAAGAAAAAATTTTCAAAACAAGAGAACTTTTGAAGAAATTGATTTTTTTGAATCAAGAAAAAAATTCTTAATTCAAAATTTTTCACTATTAAAACTTTCTTTTAATATCTTTAACAGAAATTTTATTAATTTTTTGAAAATAAAAGTATTTTCAAGTAATGCGAGTTTAAAAAGATCAAAAATTTTATTTCATAAAAAAAAATTACTTCACAACATGCGGGGACTCAGTCATTAGACTGAAAGTGAGTTCTGCCAGATCACTTATTGATGAAAATTCGCAAAAAATTAAAAAAAAATTTTTTTAGGGGTACCCTCTTTTCCTCGCGAAAAATTTATTTCTTAACGGCAGTTGAAATTTTGTTCTGTTTACCTTGAATACAGTTAAAAAAAAATTACTATATATTTGAACAATGTATGAATGCATACAATGAATAAATTTCTCACTACCAATTTATGGCGGAGCAAGTTCAGGGTGACGGCGATCAATGGTTGCAGAAACATCACAGTCATCATTATCAAATTCTTTATAGTTTTCTCTTTTAGCGAATCTCTGAACTCATAAGACTTGGAAGCTTAATATTAGCAGTCGATAGGAATTTTCCCACTCGATGAGAAGACTGTAAACAGAGCTTAGAGAAATAAACTTCTAAGGCGGGTTGTGTAGACGTGTAGGATAAATAAACTCCCGCTTTTGACTTTAAGTCTTGCAGAATTAAAACTTAGATAAAATGTTCCTGCGACGTAGATGTATGTTGAAAATGAAGGCTTGTGAATGAAATCTATAAAATCTCGGTTAACTGAGTTTAAACTTGATTATAGCTGAATTTTCGATTATAGTTAAGAATAATACTGTTTTTATTTCTGTCGATTTGAATATTTTATTGGTGTATTATAAATGGATCATGGACAACTTTTATGTCCAAAATCGTTTTTATTTTATTCCTAAAGTTTCGTCAGTCATTGCTGACTCTATTAAGGCTCTAAAGTAATGGAGATAATTATATGCTAGCAAAAATGTAAAATACAAAAAATAAATAATACAAAGAATTTTTACCAAATAATATGTTTACACATCACTCAAATTTAAATTAGATGTTATAATAAAAAATAGTCGACAAAATTGTTCAGCCAACTTAAAAAATTTTATGTTTTATATGAATTACAGAAAAAAAACTCAACAGAGTAAATAAAAAAATTGGTGATAACCATAAACAAAACGAGTTTATAAATTCATATTCTTATTAATCCGCATGAAAAGTTAAAAATATGATTTTAAGCCAAGCTTAAGTGATTCAAAGTATAATCCACGTATGATATTTGGAACAATTAAATAAAATGTCCTCGGTATGTGCGGGCATTCTATTAATTATTTGAGATTATTTCTATTGAATAAAATATAGGATTGAAAAGGATTATAAATATAAAATATTTATAAATAAGATAAGATAAGATAAGATAAAATAAAATAAAAAGAAGAGTATAAATAATTCGGCGTAATCCATAACTAATGTCAGATTTAAGAGACGGTATGAAATGAAGTAGAGAAGTGGGTTGCCAGTTTCTATTCCCCAAGTTTGGGACTTCGTCGCAAGTCGGTTTGGTGCCAATTCCAATCGGTCTGTAGCCTCAAGCTCTCAAGAGAGGTCTCCATAATAACCAGGTTGCTGGTAGTCAGCAGCAGACTTCGACTTAGTAGTTAAGTCTCGCCCTTCAGAAATTTTGATTACGATTCCACCACTACCGCTATAATCCACCGATTGCAGTCGCGTTGTGCTTTGTAGAGTCGTCATGTAGTAGAACACGATTCAGATGAAGGAGTACAGCCGAGAGAAAAAGAGACTAGAGTAGAGAGAATGAGATAGAGTATGAATGAGTAAGAACGAAAGGAGGTAGAGAGTAGAGCGTGTGTTCCAGAGTTCATGGAATTGTGAACTAATCCTAATTTACGGAGGTTGGATAGGTACTACAAATCATTTCGGTTAAAGCGGCAGCAGTGCCCGCTCATCGGTTTCTCGATTTATATCGATTTACGATCATGTACTTGCTGACGATGCATTCAGGGAACTCTCAATAACGCATCATCTATTCGCTGATGAATCCCGTGTGCTCTCTGTAGTCTTCCTTACTCTCACATACCCCCTTAGCTCCCTACCGCTGTCTCATATCTCTTCAATTGAGCCTCATATAGTCCAAAGACGTTTAGTGTCGTCTTTGAACTTATCCACCTCTTTGATCAGTATCATCTTACTTGTGTCTTTTCTATCTAGCTTACTGGAATATGTCACCTGTGCATTTTTCAAATTTATTTCATGTTATTAATATTCATGATCCCTCAAAAAATTAATTATTTTAACTCAAAATGTATTCGAACTTTTTACTTTTTCACTGATAACCAAAATTTTTTAAATATTTTTAAGCTTGATTGACTTGTAAGAAATTTATTTATGAACATTTCTTTAGACTCTTAAAATAAAAATGATTATATAAATTATTTTTTAATCATTTTTTAACCCCCATCAGTTCAATAAATATAATAGCGTTAAATAAGATAAATGAATAGATTTTTTTTTAATTAGAAAAATAAAATGAATAATAAAAAAATGGCTGGAATAAATTACAAATTTTTTTGTAGTGAAAATTCTTAGTGTATCATAATTTTATTATAAAATGTTATGGCACTATTTGTTATAAACTAAACACATTCAGTTAAAAAAAATTAACTAACTGTTAATAAATGTGTTAACTATTAATAGATATTTGTTAGCGATTTCGAAAAAATTTTCTTTTAAACGAAAATTTAGTTAAAGTTAAAAAACAATAAGTTGTACTTCAAAAATCAATAAATTTCTTCTAAATAAACAAATTTATGAACACTTAATAAATTCTAATATCAGTGTACTTGTTCATTTTTTTACCAATACGATACTGATCATAAAAATTATTTTAAACTTTTTTGTATTAAATTTCTTGTTTATAAATTTTTATAATAATTATCTTGTGTAATAAATTAATTGAGAAATTTTATTATTTGATGATTGTAGAAAAATTGCTTTAATATAATTTGTGAAATCCTAAAACTTATTCATTCGAGATATGTGCAGCTTCCTTAGTTCCCTCAATTATATCTACTAATTCTCTGCTACACTTATCTGGTATTAAGAGTAAGCCATTATTCAGAGAACACCTGAGCCCATTGATTGGCATTATCAATAATGAGCGTTAATAAAAACAGAATTTTCTCAAATATCAATTGAAGAGCTTTTTACATCAGTAGTTTTACGTGAAAAAATTTTGAGAACAGATTATATTATTTAGATTTGAACATGTTGTTATTTCGAAATAAAAAAGTTTATTTCACTTTTTTAAGAATATATTTTTGAATAACAGAAAAATGAATATTGTTGTTTCAAACTTTTAACTAATTTATAGAGGATCCATGTAGAGTTTTGTTACGTTCGCGAAATGAATAAGATACATTTTTTAGTGCTAGTGGTAGCTTAACTACTTGGTAATTGATCTTGACATAATAGTATTATTTTTTTTTATTATTTAAAAAGTAACCAAAATATATATTTTGTGATTTAAAATATTGATGTCATTAAACCAAATTTTTTTTTCCCAAAATTCGTTATTCTCAGCAGTAATATAGTGACTGCCAGGTAGCTTGTGTGTATGATAATACGTACAATGAGAATATTAAATCAGGGACTTATGATTATAACTTATAATTCGCTGATTGGAGAGATATTTATTATTATTTAATTAATATTCGATACAATTATGTCTATACTCACAGATAATTTTTTATTTCATTGTTTTGCCAAAAATTATCAAAGTAATTGTCAAAAAATCTGATTAATTAATATATTTCGTCGCGCGTATATTATTTATTTACACATATTTTTATCCTTCATTCTTCAATCGAAATGGAAGTATTGATTTTGACAGACAGTTCAACCGGATTTAGAACACGGTACAGTTTCTTGCACTTATATTACGGTGCATATTGAGATAGATGCATACTTTGCGGGAGACAAGCCGTGTCTCTTGATTACTTAATCAATTTGTAGACAGAATGGAACTCGTATTTTAGATTAAAGCTCATATTTCTAGTTAAAATTAAGTATCCAAGTATTTTCAACGTATTATATATCAGAGTATACTATAGTGATTAAGATAAATCGATAAACTTAAGATAAACTTTACACAAGATTAAATATTTAGATTATAAAAGTTTTAACACTTTGCATACTGTCTTGTTGAAAGCAACTCTCGATTATCCCAACCTTCCGTATGTAATACTTGTATGCAATTCTAATCAATATCTTTACACAAAATATCATAATCGTATCGTGTTAATGATTTTGATAAATCTTAAATATTATTAATAACAATGTAATTAATTATTTAAGAACATTTACCGAATTTTTTCATCGATTTGATGGATCGTTGACAGTATTGCGAATAATTTCACTCTGTAGTATTCTTCTTATTTTATTGAATAAAAGACATGCTATTTTTGTTATAAATTGTTGAAACCAATTGAAATACTGACGAAACAATTTTATGCAATTGCGAGTATTTAATATTCTTTTCTCAATTGGGGTAATTTTACGATATGGTAAATAATATTAAGAAATAAAAAATTACTTTTCCTTATTAATTTTTCTGGTACGAATGGCCGTAAATATGTACGCCGTGAGGTTTTCTTCGACTACTTAATGGTTCCAAGTCTCTTTAAGGTATGAATGGGAAATAAATAGTCGGATGGCGGGAAAAAAAGCTCAAAAACTCCTGAACCATTATTTTATGTCCTTTTTCATATTTCGAGTGATAAAGTATTATGAAAAAGAGATACTACAGTGGAAGAGAAAAAGATATGAGGTCGCGAATTACACTTTGTCGGGATTCAAGCTGGATGATAGTAGCTACTGGATCGTGGTTGTGCGTTTCACTTTTATTTTATTTTTTTTTCACCCCTCTCTTTCTCGTTTCTCATTGCCTTTTCCATTTCCACGCTTTCTTCCTACCACTAGTGTTATGTAGCATACCTCTTTCTCTATGCTATGATGTTGAGCACTCTTTTTGTGCGGTTTGCAGCATTCGCTAAAATTACCGATTCCTTGTCAGAACATCAGAACGGACGATCCGTGTGGTTCGTGCTCCGCTCAGATTTTTGGCGAGTTTCCAGCCAGGCAAAAACCTATTTGCAGAGAGTAGTAGTGTGCCTGATATGGCGAGCCTGTAGCAGCAACAAAGGAGCTAGTGTGGATAATAAAAAAAAAAAAAAAAAACATGAATTCAGCCGGAAGTTTGTAAAGATTAAATAATTGTGAGAAAAGTCCGAAGGAATTAAAAAAAAAACCATTACTCATATTTACAACTCTAAATATTTCGAATATTCAGTATTAAAATTTTTAATTCTAACTACTACTATTACAGAGATTAATATCATGTTTTTAGTACAAAACTTAATTTGATTAGTATAACAATACTATTTCGAGAATTTATTCAGGAAAACCGCGTGTTTTTCGTGGGAAAACGATAAAACATTTTGACACGAGACTTATGTCATTAAACGCAGCATTGCTCAGAGCAGACTCTAGGTTACTGTTTTTCATCTTGTTTTTGTTTGTGTAGAACATACTTTTTTAACTCTTTTTTGTATATTTAATTCGTACTTTTTGTACGAGTCATGTATCATTTGTGTCCCTTTCTTTTTTAGGAAATAAATTCAACTTGTATAACATAGTTATAAATAAAGGAGTATATTGTGATTTTTTGTTTATTTCAATTAAGATAAATATTTATAAATTTTATGAGTTATTGCATTGTTTAAAAAAGGTCGATTTTGTACGTTTGAATTATAGAAATATATATCTGACTGAAGATTAATTTTTAGTAGGGATGTGCGAATATTCGAGTTTATGAATTATTCGCCTCGAATTGAAATTGAATTATCAACTATTTGGCCTAAAAACCTTGTAGAAGATGCAAAAACAAATCGATTGGTATATAACAATCATTAGAAATAAATTTATCGACACTTAATTTGAAGCCTAGCACGATTGAGCACGATCCAGCACGAAAACGCGAATATGTAAAATCATTAAAAAAAAAAATCGAATTTTCCCGACGAAATGTCAAAGAAGCGGGGTGCCCCGTGGTGGGGGCTCTGAATACACCAAGAAATATTTTTTAAAAATAACAAACAGACTTAATTACTATCAAATAATTATGAAGACTATTTAGTCTAATAATATAAAATGAAGTTATTTTTACACAAAAATTAGTTAGTTTATTGACAGAAAACGACTGTTTGAATTATTCGAACTATTTGAATTATTCGTACACCCGTAATTTTTATCGTTACTAAAAAGAATGAAAAATGTAAATTTGTTCATTGAAATTTCTCTATAAAGAAAATAGTTATATGCTAGAAAATTATAATAAATTAATATCTATCTTGTTAGAAATAAATTTTTTTATTGTTTATATTCACTTGAAGTAGATAATAAAATAGAAGCGTATGCCGCTCTTGAAAATTCTGAATTTTGAGTTTTCATTTTTCAACAAGAGCTTATCAGCTTTTCTCGGAGATTTTACGATGGTTCTAAAAATAATGAGTTACATCACCGACTAGGTTAGGTTTGAAAAATTTTATATTACAAATGATTACATCAGTTATTCTAATCAACTTTTATTATTTTCATTATATTAAAATTGATTTTTTCGCTAAAATTTAATGAATATATAAATTATAAATGATTCAATTTACTATTATCTTTAATTGAATGCATTTATAAGAATACTTTTAAAATCTAATATATTTTTTTATCTTTTTTCATTCAATAAAAAAGTTGAAAATGAATTCACCGTGATGGTGGTAAAATGTCAATTTTATAATAAAAAATAATTAAGTTTAACTTATATAAATCTTTTCACCGCTACTACTGCTTTCGGTACTACCGCTATTACTAGTTATACTCATCGACAAAAGAACATCAATAACCAATTTTGTAAAACCAATATCGCGAAAATTAGTTTCCAACGTCTCTTTTCACCCCTCTCTTAACCCCGTCATCTTTTTCACCAGGCAAACTCTCTACAGCTCTACCCAGGTCGTCCTCTCATTTTCATCCTTGGCTACGTCTTTTCTGGGTTGCTTTACTGTCTATACTCATAATGTCCGTTCCTTCCTTTACTCGGCGGTTCGGTGTCTCGAGCTCAAACAGCGCCTGGCAAAACTTATGCCTCGTTCCCCCAATCTTCTTTCTTTTCTTTACTGAAATATGGGAGACGTTCTCTTTAGTTTATTCTTTTTTTCTTCTTCTCCAGCTTTATTTTTTATCATCATCTCTTTTATCTAACATCTTCTTCTATCGCCCTTTCTCTTTTGCTTGATGTACTTCTATTGTGCTCCGATTTTTAAAGGGTTTCCTTTGAGTCATTATACTAAATCCTTAATGTTTTATTAAACTTGCTTTCGTATAGTAATTATAATTATAATCTCTTTATTCTGTTTTACTTTTTTTTTTAATTTTGTATGATTTATGATCTCTTGGTATGATATTCTTATTTTTGGTGGTGTCCATTTGGATATCTGCATTAATACTAAAAAAAAAAAAGAAACTTCAGTAAAAAAGA
The DNA here is from genome assembly GCA_000956155.1 of Cotesia vestalis. Taxonomy (NCBI): domain Eukaryota; kingdom Metazoa; phylum Arthropoda; class Insecta; order Hymenoptera; family Braconidae; genus Cotesia; species Cotesia vestalis. Next base: position 564,167 of record JZSA01000171.1, read on the forward strand.
AAAATCTTTTATAAAAAAAATTATTTTGAAGAATTTGATCATTTTGAATCGAGAAATTTTTTATGTAATTAAATAAATTTTGAGTTAGGTTGAAAAATATTCAACTTTATTAAAGACGAATGTAATTCTTTAATTTTGAAACAAATCATTTTAAAATTAACTGAAGAATTATCGAAAAACTTGTAACAGTCAATTTACATCTAACTTGTTATCCAAGCCAGATTTAATTATGAGCTTCTTGATTTTTGAAAAAATTTTATTTCCAGTATTTTGAAAATCGGATAAAATTAAAAATTATGATTATGCATAATACAATAAAGCTAAATTCACGCAAATTTCGTTATTATTCTTTTATTTTTTTTTATTTTCGGGTGAATTTTAGTCAGAAAAAAATGCTTACAAACATTATTGACTCATAAAAATGAAACCAATTTAATTCATACACAAAAAAAATAAGTAGTAGACAAGATATTTAGGTCGGATGAATTATGTTACGTAAGCAATTGACATGAAAAATATAAGCATCGAATAAGATTTTTCTAAAATCTTTTACTTGACAAAAAATTTAAATCTAGCGAAATTTTTATTTTAAATAAAATTATTGGTAAATTTCAAATTGACTTTTTTTTTACTTAATTCAATTTTTTAATACTCTAGATATTTTGATGAGAAATAAATCATTGGAGTTTCCTTACGCAGCATAATTTAGATTCAGTAATAATTTCAAATAATTTTATTGACGTGCAGCTAAAGCGGTAGTGAGGTTATTGAAGACTTTGAATGTAAGTAAAGTAATTTTTTTTATAAAAATTGATTTTTAATAAACAGAAAATTTTCATGTTGAGTGCTGCACTGAGATTATTTCTTCATCAGATTTATCAGCAAAGTTATCCATATTCATCTTAAATTGAAAGACTTGACATTTTTCGTGAGAAGGTTAAATATTATCTGATTTAAATTCAATAATCAATTTTTGGATCTTCTATTTTGTGAGCTTATCATATAAATGTATACATACATACATTTAGAACATATCTAAAATAATATTCAATGCATGTATATAATATCTTTAGTAATGCTGACATATCGTTCAAATGGTCGTTTTATGATAATATTGATGAATGTATTCATGTGAAGAGGTGGCAGGCAACTTATGGGATCACCAATCAGCGATCTCAAAATGTCACTCGTGAAATATTTCTGGCATCAAATACTTTATCAGTAGTAGAAGTAAGTGATGGTGAGATGCCACAAAGTGAAAAATGTAATCATAATCATAATCAATATTTTTATATTCAAAAATCTGATGAAAGTAACTTGGGCTAAACCTCAAAGTAATAATAATGTAATGTTTATTAATTAGATTTTGCTATCTATATACACTGTTTACAAAATGAGGTTTCACGTATTGATGGCTATCAAAATCGAAAAAATAAGTTGTTTTACACCGGATTGATTTACAATGGATATACAACGCGATTATATATCCATATAAATGTGTTTTGAAGCTTATAAAACATAGATTAAAATATCATAATTTTATTGTTCTCTTTTTTCATTTATTTTTACAAGGACTCTTTTGTGCACGGACAATAGGTTTAACTTTCATCAAAAACGCTGTAATAACTTCTAGCAAAAAAAATAAATTTTCATATTTACAAGTATTTAATTTTTTTCACGAGAACAGTTGAGTTTAAATTCTTATTTTGCAGAATCTTGACATTTTATGAGTTCCTACTTGACCTCAAAGTTTTAATTAAATACTCAGAATGGGTATTTCTGCAATATTCATTACTCTCGATAGCTCATTGTTTATTTCATCAACGATTTATTTCAATTTTTTTCCAGATCATAACATGTGACAGATTTGGTAAATTTTCTACAATATTTGAATTGTTTTAGAAAATTTGAATTTAAAAAATTTTTTTTATTTTTAAAAATTAATATTTTTGTATATTATAGAAGTGATTGCCACACGTTTCTAAAATGGTATAGGAAAAAATATCATAAAGTTATAACGGGGTTTTGCCTGACCCAGGAGAATAATCTCCAATTTAAAGCTAACTTCAATAAATTCAGGAGAATTAACAAAAAAAAAAAAAAAACATTTTATTTAACAATCTATGCGTCGGCGGTCGATATTAATTCTTAACAAAAAAGGAAAAAACCGTCGTTACTTCACACTAATCACACTATACAATAATAGTATTAAAAAAAAGGATTGTAATGCGTTGAATCTTTGCATACTATTTTGACACTCAAAATGTATTACAAAATTACAACGTAGACTCGAAACGCTGGGTTCAACACTGAACAAGAACGTTGACTTACTGTACCTAAATTTTTATTTCCTTGTATTGTTAAAATTAATTATATTTATGAGTTAATTATATTCAACTCGTTGTGTATTGTACGACACTTTTGGCAGAGTTATTCTCAATAACTGCAAACCACTTTTATTTAACCGTTTTCTAATTTATATATAACAATCGATTAACTATGCAATGAGTGTCAACCAGAATCCCAGTAGCGTTTAATTCAATTATAATTATATCAAAGCTAATTTTCCAAAGCATCAGATCAGATTGAATTTATACGAGCGATGGTCGATAGCTTTGCTCCCGTAACTCTATAGTCTGTCTCTTTTTAACGAAATTAAAATAGACTAAGCTGGAAAGCGAGTGTGGACGATTTTGATGGTCCACTGGTCCAATATAACATCCATTAAAAATGTTTGCGATAGGAAAAGCGTAGAGAGCATAATGGTCTTTCCATACAAAATGAACTCGTTAAAATTTTTTATGAAGTTAAATGTACCATTGTAATGTAAGAGTTTTTTTCAACTTTTTTAATAAACTTATTGCTTCAAAAAAATTACAAACAACAAGAGAATTATTTTTTCATTCTATAACCAAATTCGCTCATCTTCAATATTGAAGAATAGATTTAATAATTCTAAAAAATATCTGTAGAGTAAAATTTAATTTAAAAAACCCGATTTCTTGAAGCTCCCAAACTTATGTAACCCTTTAATATACAAAAATTTTAATTCACAAAATAATCATGAGTAAAAGTGAGTTAGCATAAGTTCGTGAAAAAAAGCAGCACATGCAAGTAAAAATAAAGCAATACATCACTAGTTATAGGTCATATCCGAACAACCTTAACAAATAATATTTATGACCAGCTAATATCATGTTTGAAATATGTATAAAAATGCACCATAAATATTTTAACAAGCCAAGATCTTGCACGAGTCAAAGTAACTTCGAGAGAGTCAGGTTCAAAGCAACTTAGAGATTAAACGGCTAAGACGTTGGCAAGCAACCCTCAACTAAGAGAAACTACTTTTTCGAAAGTAAAAATTCCTGGTACAGAGTGACAGTACTTCAGTTTCTGCTTGACTAGCAAAATTTGAAGAAAATTGAGAGATGAAGTTCTCTGCAATAGTGAGATAAACTATTGAGTGTGGATTTAAATTTTTAATGAAGATAATATTTAATCCCCAGATTATTTTATAATTGTCCATTTTATGTACGTGTTATATTTACGTTTAAAATGTCAACAGAGAGCAAGATGAAGGGCGGAAGTGTAATTTAAAAATGTTTTTTTTCTTAGATTATTTTCAATAGAGCTGATGAATAAGAAATTGGAACTTTTGGTCGTTGCTCTCAAAGTTTACCGACGTACAGCTACTCTCTCGTCACTAACGGACGAGTTTCATCAAGTCTCACACCACTTCCGACCCCGTATAATCTTACGCTTCTTTATATAACTCCTCATCTAACCTTCACGCTTTCCTACCACTGGTACTCAGCCACTCGGCTACTGGTTTAGCAGCCACTATACTGCTGGTGCTTTTGCTTCTGATGCTCTGTACCTCTTATCAAAGGATATATGAAAAGGGGAGTAGGATCAACGAGTCTGGGAAATCGCGTACATCCTTCAGCGTCGACATTGCTTATCCCCGGGTGCAGACGAATGAAAACGATAAAGACAAGAAAACCAAGAGAATAAAAGAATGAAGAATTTAGTGGTACTGAGAGAAAGAGGATTAAAAATAAAGAAAAAAAATATATATTTATGCATATATATATACATACATTGAGATCAAAAAAATAACAAAGCGATAATAAAAATTAAAAGAGGGTTTTTTAATTTCCTGAATTAGTTATTCAAACGTCGAAAGAACCAAAATGTGAAAATAAACGATTTTAATATAATATGCAGATATCTGGGAAAAATATCTTTCGACATTTTGAAGTGACTGTCAAATAAAAACGTGATGATAAAAATAAAAAATATAATATTTGACATGTTTCAGAGAGCTACCGCAAAAAAATACTGTTTTTAAAAAAATTTAGCATTGCTTCTTCTTGCGTGAGTGATGGATATCATGGAGACAGTTGGCGGATATTATATAAAATATTAAAAATTTTACGGCGAGTAAATTCGAATGTGTACAGATTCCGTTCACAAATAAATAAATTAAAATTGATTGTTACTTACGATGAAAATAACTGCATTGATCGGAACGAAAAATTAATAATCTGTGGTGTTTTCTTATATGAGACGTAACATATTACTGGCGTAGTGCCCTCAAGAACGATTACAACTGCAGTAGCAACACACTATTAAAATAATTAATTGCTTTAATATAAATTTAAACTTAATACGACTTTTATTTAGTAATTATGAATTATTGTTTGTTTATCGGCTTTTTTAATTTGTTTTTTTATGTTTTTTGCGGAAATAAGGAAAAGTATTTTAATACTATCATTTATTGATTATTTTATTTTTATTTAATACTAATTGTATTTAATTTATACTGGTATTAATCAGAAACATTTAAGTTAATATTTTAGTCTCGAATCAGTGAAAAATTATTTGAATCAATGATAACGCTTACTAGTCTATTTATCGCATGCTTTAATCCGAGCGTTGAGTGAGCTTTATTATTGATAAATAACAAACATGACATACGATTAATCTTAAATCATTTCTACTCTATAATGTGATGGAGTACATGAATATCATGTAATATATGCTATTATCAACCGGACATTTTATTATATCTCTGACTTTATCTCAAGTTTTTACATGTAGCTTATCATGAAAAGTAATCTATGAAAAAGAAATCGTAGATTTCAAAATACATATAGATGGATACTTTAAAAAATTTTTTGGACTCTGTGTAGTGTAAATGATTCGGTGTAAAAATTTTGAACATCGACGGTGTGAAAATCGCACTAAGTGTAATGTTAAATTTGAACAATGTGAATTCTCAATTTTACACCACCAAGTGTGTAAATGTATTTACTGAAAATTTCTCATTAATTAATTTGATTGTTTAGTTTCAGGCTTGTACGATATTAGATTATAAATATAAACATGTAGAAATAAATATTTAAAACTGTTTTTTTTTATATTATGTTATTTTACGGAGCAAAATCATTCTAACGTGAATCTTATTATCATTGGAAAATCTGCAACAAGAATGTAAATATTCAAGTTGTAACAGGCCCAGAAAAATCTAAGGAATACAATGACATAGTTAAAAAATTATTTAATTATACGGTGGATTCTATGTTAGAGTCTATTGATAAAAATGCGAATGTTTATAGAGTTAAATATTTGACGTATATCATCCGTATAAAATGAAATTTTAATTACTGTAAGAGACGAAAATGAGTTACCAGTTTTTGCTCGGATTCGTTCTTTATTTGTTTATAATAACATTCCATTTGCTATTTGTGTGCTTTGGGAGACATCATTTTTTCATATATTTATATATATTATATATATGTATATATGAATAATATGCCAAAATGCATGTGGGTACTCAAATGTAAGCTCTTGATGAGTGTAACATCGGAATTAGCTTATATATTTAAAAACGTCAATAGTTAAAAAAGTACAGTGCAATTTAAGAAAAGTCATTATTAATGAAAGCAAAATTTTATTTACTTATAGTTTACAAGTCACGGCAGTCACATAGTGACTGCAAGGTTGCTAGTAATAGTTATTAAATCTGTAAAGTTCTAAATAATAACACGGAATGGGTCCAACTTTTACACCGAAATTTTTTACAGTGTAGTTATAGTTATGTTTAAATATTCAATAACTCAAACTAATTTTTTATGGCAAGATTCTAATTTTAATGTTAGCCTTTTGTTCCTATTTGATTTATTCATGCGAATAATATTAGCTATTGTTACTATTAAAACATTAAAACTAGAAGCATGTCACCGATTTATAAAACCACGACTGGAATTATGAAATTTTTTTTCTCTTCTGACTTTTTTTTAATTTACGAGGTTCAAAAAATATGAGAATGGAAAAAAAAAAACAGAAAAATTAATTAAAAACTATATTTGCTTGTTTAACTTCAGTATTAAAACATTTATTGATTTGTAATAAAAAAAAGTACGATTGAAAAAAATTTAAAGCAAATAGGAATTTCTGATTGACTCCTTTTTTAAATACCTCTCGACATATAACCATTAGCGGATAGTAACACAACAGTTGATTGGAACAAATTCCAAAATAGTGGATCGTGAACGATTAAAAATATTCTTTTATCATTATTTCATAATTGATGTGATTCTTAACGTAAATGCATTATAAAAATTGAAGAGATGTTTCAGGATAAGTGAACCCGAGTAAATCCACTTTGTGGTAATAGAGCACAACCAATGCTTCGCGCTTGAGATGTGTAAAGTACTATTTACTCTCTGGGACAACTTTAAGTTTGCTCGTTGGCGCTAATGATGATGCGTGCTCAGACATGAACCCTAAAGGGTGCATAAAAAGTCTATTAGTTCTGTTGTAATTTATTTCAACTTTTTAAATATTCTTAAGTATAATTACAATAAGGAATAAATTTTAAATAAAAATTTTTATTATTTCAAATGAAAAATTAATTTATTATCACTTATGAAAATTTTCAGAGCAATTGAAAAAAAGGTAAGATGACTTTAATTTATTACAATTAATTTATCATACTTACTTAGTGTTTAGCGTGGGTAACGTTGGGTTACAATCGATGGCTTGTTCATCATCATCATCCCCTACTAACTGTACTAAAGATTTTTCGCCTGTACCCTTTTAATACTTTCACCCTTCTGTTATCCTCTCCTTCAACTCTTGAGAACCTTTCTAGTTTATAATGCTATTAATTTCTCAATTTTATAAAGTTACTTTAGAAAATATTACTATATTTTATAAAATTTCTACTTTTATGCAATACCACACTGAAAAAAAAAAAAAAAATTAAATTGAATCAAGAGAAAAATTCTTCAATTCAGAAAATAATTTGGAAGAGTTTCACTGTCTTGAATCACGTAAAATTTACTTGAACTAAGAAAAATTTTTTAGCTTAATAAATTTTTTACTCAAATTAAGAAAATGAAATTTTTCAAAATTATTCAAAATTTTTTTTTCTGTGCGGTAACAAATCTGTAATTATAATTACAATAATAAAAAAAGCGGTATTAAAATGCTTGACTGACGTTTTATAGTAAAATCAATTAGTTAATTGATTTTTGTTGAGTAAAACATTTTAAATGACGTACACATTTCTAGCAACAAAAACAAAAAATTAGAAATTTATAATGTTATTTGTTTATTTTCATACATAGCCTGATATAGAAATTTATAATCAGACCAGGTTATATCAGAAAATTTTTCACGGAAAAATTTCAAGGCGAAATATAAAGATATTTCATTTTATTTTAAATCAAGGGTAAGTAATTTTAATTGCTGCTGTATAGTTTTCTTTTTATTCCAGTCTCTTCCAGATATTTATAATCGAATTACAAGATGTTGTAAGTGATAGTCTCATTGAAATAGCCGCAAGAATTATTACTCCTGCTATAAAAATATATTTAAATATCTATCTAAGAAGCTGAAATATAATTCAAACTCATCACTGTCTATAGCATTATCCAGTCTACCAAAGAAATTCTAAGAGCATATTTTTCAAAAGATTTTATCATAATTTTTTGCTCAGAACAATATCTGGTTATGCAACGCTTACATATCGCATCATTCATGCATCTAAAAATACGTTACTACAAAACAAATAATACAATCCATAAATGGATTTTATTTAATCAAATGCTAACTAAGAATAGTCACAATGATTAAATTTTTGATAAATAAATATTTGATGTTTTTGTAAAATTCATAAATATGTTTTCAAACTTTAAAACAATTGAATTATTGAAAAGGGGTATTGAACACCAACTTGATAAACTTTTCTTTAAATTTTAATAATAAGTTAAATTCTGAATTTCTGTTTTTTATTTTTGCGACTATTTTCAGGCAAACTGTTAGAATTTTGTTAATATTAATGGCTGTAAATAAAGAAATTAGTATGATATGAATAGTATTTACAATTTTTAACCAATCCTTTCTAAACTCAACATACTTTATTTTTCGATCAATACTAACGTCAAGCTCGAAGATGAGCTTAATCGGTTGAATAGTTTGGAAAAGACACGATTTTGAAATTTTCGAAATCGTAAAAATTCACATTTTTTCACACTCTCGGATAATTTTTGAACGGGATAACTTATTGAATTTCTGTATTGCATCTGAAAGCTCTTGAAATAAGCTTCAATTTGAGTACCATATTATTATACCATATTATATAAGTAGTATTAAAATTAAATCATATTTCTCCATGACGATTATGAAATTTGCTATTGCATTCATTCTACAAACTTTTTTTTTCTTGTATACAATCCTATTATTTTTTTTTTTATTTATTGTTAAATCTACTTCCATTTTGGCTGCTGAATGGCCTTTTTGAATAATAAATTTGTTTTTATGCGACCAACATTCGAAATCGGATAAAAAGATTCTTTAGATTTTTGTTGAGTCCATTAATGAACGGCGTTTTTTATAATCCTACACATACTCACATGAGTACGTCATAGGCATAATTGAACAAGAAATTTTAAGTCCATAATGGAACCACTAAAAATATGATAATACGCATTGGTTTTATAATTGAACGGACTTATATAGATAGATATTTTACGCCAAGACCATTATGTCCAAATGGTAAGTAAAAAATATACACACCATGTTCAATCTCGTAAGTAATAAAGCTTTTAACTGTGATTACGAATATTTTAGACAAGTAATATTATACAAGGATAATACTTAGCTTCAGTAAGTAAATAGTAAAGCTATTTTATGTTTATTTATTATGGTTGTCTAATATTATAACAGTAGTTGGGATTAAAAAGAGTATAATAAGTTTTAAGTGATATAAATAAAGAAATCCTTTAAAATATTACATCTGGTTGAAAAAATTAAACTCTAAATATATTTATAATGTATCTAGAGTTTTATTATTTATATCCATTGATTTTTTCCCGGAGGATTAATACAGTATCGCCTGGTGGCGTCTACGTTTTTCCTCTCACGAATCTCGTTATACCGTAGAAATTGGTTACCTTATAATCGCCATCGACTATTGGTTTAATAAAAAACCCAAAAAGTTTGACCAACCACGAATATATACATTTATCTTTTTTTCTTTTCTAATCGACTTATCGAGCTCGTGGGACGATTCTCAATAAATATTCCAGGCACATTGTCCAAAGGGAAAGAGATATGGACGACGTATTGCTATCTATTTTCTTTTTTTTTTTATTCACAAAATGCTCAGAATTGTACGGGGGTTGTGAGAGACAAGGAACTCACGGGGTAAATGCTAAGCGACGAGATTAGAATTCCAAGCGAATTTCATTCATTTTTTTTTTTTTTTTTCGTTAAGTCGTGTGAAAGCACTCGAAAGATCTTCTCAGTAGGACTGCATCTTAAATGGTTTTCATGGGTTACATCAACGTCTGTCCATCACTATCTTCCTTCCTTTCTTTCTTCCTTCCTTCCTTCCTTATTTCTTTCGTCGGCGTAATATTTGTTACCGACATGTTTAGAATGATAACAATGCTTAAATAAAAAAACAAAAAAAAATAAATAAAAGCAATTTAACGACCCACGTCCGAATAACCTTCACTTGAAGTCACTTAGTCAGTTTGTTTCAACTGTGCAGTTGCTGTGAATTTATTTTTAAAATTCAAGCTATTTTTTCCTTTATTTTTTTTTCTTTTCATAAAAGGGTGAGCAAGAGACTTTATACCCCATTACTATTCGACGGAGTAAAGTTGGATAAGTTTACATTGAATTTTTAAGACGGCAAAAGTTATTTTTTCTTTAACTATTTCAGGGTTTTATAAATTAAATAAACAAGTTTCTAGAAAATTTTTAAATACTTTGTTTGGTTACTCAGTAACTAACGCTATAAAAGAACCGCAACCTTTTTAATTTTTTACAATGTAACTAACGTACTTTGAAACTATTAAAGTTTTTTCTTCGAGTTTCGATAAAAATTTAATGATTATTAATATTTTTTTATGGTAAAATATATTTATAAAAAAGTTTATATTAAAATTTCAGTCTTATTTAGTATTCTGAGTCATAGGATAGCTCAAAATCTATTCTATTTATTCTGACAAATTGTTAATTTTAATTATAAAAAAAAAGTTACTAGTCAGTTTTATGTTACGGAACAAAAAATAAATAAAGCCATTATATTTGGTGAATATTTTAAATTAAAAATTTAAAATTCAATAACAATTCATTTTTATTTAAATAATTGTTGAAGCTATGCTACTTGATTAACTCAGACGTGAATTTTAATTAAACAGTAAATAAATATTTAATGATTTTATAAATTTTTAAAATGTGTCTATAGCCAAAGTGAAAAATGAACTCGTTAATTCGACTTATTATTTATTATTATTAAATAAATAAAAAAAAAGTTTGTATTACTTTTATTCCATACGTAAGTAGATCGTGTTTGTTAATTATTAATTTAATTCGATAGGTTCGTTCTTTCGATATTTAAGTCTACATAAGAAATTATTTTAACACACAGTTTTTATTGTCAATTTAATTTTTATTCATTAGATTATTTATATAACAAAAAAAAAACAAGTAACAAAAACAGATAGATCAGATTAAATATTACGACAGTCAATTGTTGTTGGGTTTATTTCAATCACAATTTTATATATATATATATATATATTTATATATATGTATTATATACATACGAACTGTTTAAATGATATGAGTAATGATATGAAAGTTTCTAATACTTAAACTCATTCTAAATTAAATATATTTTAATTTATACAAAGTTTTTTTTTTATCTTGTAAAATTGTTATTTACACTCTTATTGTTATTATAGTTACCATTGTTAGAGTTATAATTATAATAAATGAAGAGTTACTGTTAATAGGTTCTTAAGAACGTACTTATTTCTTAAGATGTTTGTCTCTTTCTTTTACTTAGACAAAGCTATTATATATAATATATATATTTTTTTCCTTCAAACAATAGTTTCTTAAAATTTTATAACATTATATACAATACTCACTATTAATTTAATATTTAACGTTTTTTCTATAGTAATAAAAATTTCTTTACATAAACCAAATTATAATTTAACGACACTATTATATTTTTCTTATACTCTTTTTTATACGTTAGCGCTCATTTATCAAATAATAATAATAAGATAAACAAATATTCGCAATCAACTGGAAGAGAGTAAATTATAAAAACAATAAATTTTGTATCGTAAAAACATTCAAATGCATCAAGACCGATCAATAAAACCTTTGGGAGTTAGTAGTATATATAATAATAGACATCGGCGAATAGTATTTAGCTAAAGTCAATTTTCATTCGTCAATACTATAGTGAGCACTAACGAAAAGAGTAGAGACGAAGATTTATATAGAGTATCTGATGAATTATATCTTTTGTTCCTTGTCGATTTCGTTTTTTTTTTCGATAAGTACTCTTTTTTATATATAATTATTTTTATTTTACTTATTATTATTATTATTATTATTATTATTATTATTATTATTATTATTATTATTATTATTTTTAATATTATTGTTATGATTAATTTTATTTTTATTTTTTCAATTTAGATTTCACGCGCTTAGCTCATCCATCTTCAGCTTTCTCGTACTTGGCAAGCGTACGCGTTAGATCGAGAATCCTTTTTAATGGTAGTAAAGTACCAAAGTACATTACATTTCAAGAGAATTCCAGAATAAGAAGACGAGTTTACTCACTCGATTACGTAATGAACTTGGTAGTTTTTCAGTTTATTTGTTATTATTATTGTATCCTGATTTATTTAATGACTCACACAATAATAACGATAATCAAATGAATGTCCTATCGCGTCATTTATTAATTGGAAGCACGCGAAATTTTATCATTAGTTATTTTATTATTTTTTTTTTACCTGTTTAATATACTAGAAAGACTTTCTTAATTTGTTTTTATTATTATTTTTTTATGATCAATCTAGATAAATAAATAATGACAGTGCGGTGTTGGAGATATTAATTTAAACACAACTTTCAGGAAGTCTGTTGGCCATAAGACGTCGCTTGATCGCTTCACCGTCAAGGCATTCGCCAGCAACAAAAACACCCTGACCAGCGCCAACCACCACTCCCGTAATTGCTGAGTTTGGAAGTATTGGAATTGTACTTCTTGATGGTAATCTCAGTTCAGTTGGTCTTCCGGTGAATTTATGACATAGTTCATCAATACTTGGTGTAGGACCAGGTGTTACCCAATGTGTTGATGAATAACTACCTGGATAACTTGGCGGACTAACTTCCATCAAATTTTCCTCTGTAAAATTTTTATTTTATTAATTCATAATGTACACTACTGATAAAAATGATTATTTTTTAGATTTTAATAAAAATAGTTAACCCTTCAGTATCCACGTTATGAGAATTTTACTCACGCTCGGTTTCAATCTTAATTAATTTTTTAAATTCAAATGGAAAGACCACTTGAAAATTTTTTTACTTTCCGAAAATTTTATATTCTTTTTAACTATTTATCAAAAAATTACTTATTTTCATTATAAATGAAAAAATAAATTTTTTTTCAAAGACTATAAGATTTTTCCTCATGGCGAGAGTATTAAAGGTTGTTAAAAATCGAGCTGTTCGGCTCCCTACGGCATAGATTGGCGCTTTTCGGTAAGCGCTCCGCCGATATATTTGTTTAGATCGTATGTTATTTGAATGTGAGATTTTTTCTCATGGCGAGAGTAAAGAAGGTGAGCCGAATAACGGGGGTACTGAAGGGTTAAGTTAAATTTCATTTATTTTCAGAAACAAAAAATTTTCTTTTGGGTTTTTTAATATTTCATTTAAGTCTATAAGTTCCGAAAGATCATTATATTTTTATCTTTTTAAATCATTTATTTTAAGATGGTTGATACATTGTTAAAAAGTGGCGTTAAAATGAACTAACGTAGGTGTAATTTATTTATTTATTTATTTATTTATCAAAATTGTATGCCTTGAAGCCTTAGCTCTCTACGGGCCTTACAAAATAAATATAAAAGAAATACATACAACATAATAATATCACTAATAAAAATAAAATACTAATAGTAATAATGGTGTATTTTTTGGGGGTTAAAAGGTATAAAAATAGAATAAATGCTAAGTAGTTTAACTCTGATTGGTAAATAAATATTAAAAAGCTCGCAAAGCATAAAATCAAATTTTTTATATCAATTATCAATTATTTTTTCGAAAGATTCATCAAAAAGTAGAACAATTTAGAAAAAAAATTATTTTTTAAAACATTGTTTTTTTTTATTTTTGAAAAGTTTCTTTGAAATTGAAAAATTCTCATTTTTCTTCCAAATTATTCTTTTTTTGATGAAGTTTGAAACAAAAGGGACTATTTATACGTAAATAGGTTCTGATAAATCCACGTCGCTTGAACATAAACACTGCTTGGACTAACACAATTTTTTTTGCAGTGTAAAACTATGACCTCAATAGAATAATATTGTCATATTTTATTATTGATTATTCTGCAATCTTAATTAATTAAAAGGCTCCTTACAGAATCAACTTGATCAATATCTTTTTATGGATTTTAAAAAAATTCTTGTAAATTTAACTCTCAAATTTTTACGGTATTTTTTACGGTGAAAGAAGAACATTCAAATTTTTGTGTAATTCATTTACAATACACCGTCGTATGATAATAGCCGGATTCACAGTCTTTCAAGTTAAAAGGCAGGTCATGATCATGAATCATTAGATCTAAAAAAAAATGCAATGTAGTACATCTCTATATTCAATGATTTAGAACAGCTACTAAGTTCAAGACTGTCGATGCTGTTAATTGACGTAATTTCGAAAAAGAGCTACGCCATGCATTGCCGTAGGACAGGAAAGTATGAACAATAAAGACGTCTCTAGTTTCTACAAAGGAAAGTTATTAACGTGATTAAAGTTTCTAAATTGCACATACGTGTTATTTAATCGATTATGCGCATGGTTAGATCGAATGAACCTGCGCGTTGGCTTTTTGCTTCATACGTGCGTTTGTTCAATTTCATAATTCTGGCTGTATACTACTTTTTTCTGGAATTCAATTAAATCTTTTCGTGCATGTATTTCGTATAGTCGCGTATTATGAGTTTAGAAACGTGATAAAATCACTGGTGATTTTTATTATTAAAGATATTGAGAAGCTACGTTACAAAAAATATATTTCTTCATTTTCTCAATTTAATAGATCGCTTTACAAGAAAATATCGACGAGTCTGTCTTTGTATTGAGCTTTTATTAACTTGCAGATTCATCATTGATACGCTATTTATACTTACATACGTCAACGGAAATAATTTATTTGAATCTTCTAGTGCTTGACAAATAAGAACGTCATGTAAATTTCTATGTAATATTTAATACCAATGAAAAACGATAAGTGTTTCCGCTGAATATGTCATTTGAGAGTCACGAATGGATTTCTCGAAATCAATTTCAACTTTATTTGATCATTTCTCTGATTTTGTGTGTTACGTCGTGCTCGTAAATCGATATTTTATTAATTTTTAACATTTTTTCTAAAAACAGAGAAACTAAAATAATAAAAAAAATACATTAAGTGTCTTGTCCGGTACCTCGAAAATTTACAATTTATGTTATTTTGAGCTCTCCGAGTTCAAAGAATTAGCTGTTCTATGCTTTTGAGCTCTTCTAGCTTAAAAGTTCGATAGAAATTTAATAAAACACGATTCTTTAAATTTTCAAACAGCAATTACTTTTAAACTAATTTTTGATGATTAGGTAGTACGTAAAGGTGAAAATTTATCAAAAAACCTTTTAAAGAATATTTTTTGTAGAAAAATAATTGAAAATAAAGAATGATAATAACTTGAATAAATAGTTAGAACACAGTTTGAATAATTTGTAAATAATTCTAAAATAATAAATTAAATATTTACCAAATTTATTTGGGATAACATCTGGATCAGTTTCCACTGTTTGTTGCGGACTCGGATTTGAATATTGCTGTTGTGGTAATTCTCTCAGTTCGCCAGGCTTTTCATGGCGTGGTTTTGACATTCGTTCTCGTCGTGCTTTTATTACGATTGCGAGGACAACAGACACGAGGGTAAGAAGAGCACCGATTACTATACCAATTAGAGGAGATAATACGATTCCTGCATCCTGACCTGGTTACAAAAGAATAATCAAAGTTAATCACTAATTATCTAACTTTAAAATAATGTAATTATTATTATTATTATCACATTTTATTTCTGAAAATTAAATAAATTTTTAATTTTTTAAAATACATTGAGTTTGTCAACCGTAATCAATATTTAGTAAATATGCTAATAAATTAATTTTCAAGCTGCTATATAATATTTCCAAAAACAACGGTTGTATAAATAAACAATCATAAGTTGATAGTAAAAATATAGCATTGCTGCAGTATTATTTTGTATTTTGTAAAATAAATCCACTGGTCTAGCAATAGCTAATATTACTCATTCGTTAGTAATACAATTAAATTTAAATCGTTTATTTTATCAAACTGTAAAAATTATTTGAATTTAGAGCGGCTGTTAATAATATTAAAAGTTACTTTATTATCATCACAGACTGCTTTTATAGGATTATAAATTTAAAAAAAATATAAATTTTAATATAAAAGTTATTTCCATCTTTTCGTACTTTTTATTTTGATCTCTTTATTATATTATTGAAAATTTTTCAGCCTCAGATGAGAAATAGTTTCGGTGATATGAACTGCGATAACTAGTCAAAGGATTTTAATACTTTCAAGATTCGAGCGAGTCTATCTATTGAAAGTTGATATGAACCTCTATAGGATGTATAAGTCGGTAAAAGTGCTTCACATATTTTAAAAGATATTATTTTCGAACAATATCAAAATTCATGATATTTTTTTTTAATTCATATTTTATACCAAAATGTATCATTTCAAATAATAAGAGGTAATGTTGAATTACAAATAATTATATGAAAGTATATATATTTTTTTTTTAATTCAATTTTTAGTCTTTCATAAGCATACGTGTATGCATGTGAATACAAGTAGTTATTGTATATAAAAAATGAGACCGTGAGATTCAACCTAGTGTTTCTATAGGATTAACAAATAAAATTTCTGACGAGACATAAAAACACTCTGTGTATGTTGTTGTCATGAATACTCCAATCACGATATATATTTGAGTAAGGTAGAGTTGTTGCATAAAGTTTTACTTTAACTACAAGAGAAATAATGAACTGATGTTTATAACTTTTATGCAAACTTTGTTTTTATTCAAACATATTTGTTGTTATAATGTTATACAAATTATTATAGCAGTAATTTTCAATGTTGTTTTCATATTAAGTTTCATTAGTTGTTCTATTCTTCCAATAATATTATTTTATTACGAAATTTGTCAATAAATTGGAGCATTATACTGTACTACACTGTAAGAAATTTTGGCAGGGAATGCGGAGTGGATGATTTTCTATTAATTTACTCCCAACGGGAGTGAAATTCACTTCGAGATGGATTTAAATTATTTTATTAATGCATATATATATATTTTCATAACTTATGCATTTCATTATAGTAAGTATTAATATCTTGTATTGTAAACATTATTATGATATTGATGATAATGATCATCATCATGTCAAAATTTAAAATTCAACCATCACTTGATGATAATCGTTACCATAAATTTCTCAACCTATGAAAAAAAATTTTTTCCTTCTCTTAAAATTTATTGTATATAGGGGAGAAGGGGGTCAATTGAACCACTTGACTTAAAAAATCGAAAAACTTGAAAAAAATGCTTCATGCTATTAGAATTAAATTCTGATATGTTAAGCTCGGATATGATCAAAATTTAAAATCATCGCGATTAATAAATTTTGAAAAATTGAGATATTTTTATTTTTAGGCATGAAATATACTATTTTTTTGGCTGGTGACAAATTGTTTAATAATATTAAAATTTTTGAATTAATTGATAAAGTTTGAATTTTAGTAGTTGTATATACTTATACTTTATAATACTCAACTTTGTTAACAGTGATATAATAATTTATTTATTTATTTATTTATTGTTTACTATTAATTGTTACAAAATTATATAGGATCAATTGAACCAGCAGTCTCAGGGACGATTGAACCATACGGAGAATTTATGTATTGATAATGATAGTAGACTTAATAAACTACCATTTCAAGAATAAAAAAATTATTATTTAGTTTTAATTCGAATAATAAAAAATTGCTAAACCAGATTCATTCATTCCTCAAACGCGGAATATTTAATACTTCAGTTCGGTACTCCAAGTGATGGGAGTGAATATGGAGTAAAATTTATTCCCGTTCTTTTACAGTGTATCATTAACTTTTCAATTTGAATAGGTGTTCTATTTCGAGTTGTGATTGGAGAAACGAAGCATTATTAGATTTACTTTTAATTGTATCAATCCAATTTTACCTCAGAATTGATTATATTTATTTCGATTAAATCTGAATTTATGGATGCTGTTACACTGAGATAAAAAAAACTGTATTAAAGATACTCATTTCAGCACCGTTCGGTGTTAAATTGGATTAACACTGGTGTTGGTGTTAAATTTCAACACCGAAAATTTTAATACCTACTCCGGCTAAAATTACATTGGGTTTATTTTTTTTTAGATAGATAGATATTTTATTTCTATGCCAAGGCCAAGTGGCTAAATGGCAATTTTTCAAAAATATTATATTTTAAAGTAGATTATAAATAATCTTATAACATAGGGAAGCGTAATAATAATAATAATGGTTGCAGGATACGATGACATAATCCGTAGATTTTGTTTTTGAAGACTTCAATACTAGATGCATTTATAATATCTGCTAGGAGTTCTTTCCAGAGATGAATGGCTGTTACATCGAAAGAGGAATCTGTTAAGTAATTGAGTAATCGAAAAATTTGGCATTTCAAAATTTAAATTATTTCTCTTTTCCGTTAGTCTCTCAGAGTGTCTAACATTTTCGATGAACAGCTGATGTAAATAGCAATTTATAGTGTAAATATTTCAAGTAGTTGTGAGTATATATTTAAATTTTATTTAATGAAAGAAAATATTTAAGGAAACTTATAACTCTGTTTGACTTCAAATTAAAAATAACTGCTTTGTAAAATTATGTAATTAAATTTATTATATTAATTAAAAAATTCTCAAGTTACAACTAATAAAAATTAACAAATAAAAGTGATTCTCTATAGCTAGTAAATATAATGTATGGATTTGAGATAAATCAAATTTAACAATTGTTGGTCGACATCGAAGTTATAACTTACAGCTATTGTCATTATGTCACGGAATCAATGTTCAGTTGGATAGATTTATTTTTGTATATTGTATAAAATATACATGTAAGCAATAAATATAATATATGTATTGACAATATTATAAAGAAGGAGTTACCGGGTTGTCGGCAATCAATAGGGGTCGACGATCTCACCCTAGCATCTGTTTTATCGTCATACCTCGTGAAGGTATCATACGGGCATTGAAAATGCACTTGCTCGTAAAACTTGAAATAGAACTTTAATCGAGTTTCATACGAGAATAAATTCTTTCTGCAACCGGAGTAGTAAAGATAAAGGCACCATTTTAATTCCATCTCAACATTTCTCTTTCCTCGTTATTCACTAAATATTCTCGGGTCACTATACAATTCCAGGTATTGTTAGCTTTCATGAGAACAGACGTCAAACAATGTTATCGAAAGATATCATGGTTATTTTATAGTTTGAATTATAACATTTTTATTGTGTGAAGTAATCATACTATTTATCTGTCTGCTATTTTGATTTAACTGGTAAAAATTATTGCATTTTTTATAACTGCACGCATTATAAATTTTTCTAATCTGCCTTGTGAATCTTTCATAATTTTCAGCTGTTACTGATCACAAAATTTTGATAAAAGCGCGCAAAGTGCGTTCGATTTTCTAGTAAAATAAATTTAAGTAAAATCGAACAAAATGTGATTGACAGTAAAAATAAAAAAAAAAAATTTTAATTATTGCGGGTTGATATTGGATAATTAAAATTTGAATGATCAATTATTAACTTGGGTGTCATTAAATTTCGTATTTTACTTTTACAGAGAAAAACTAATTGCTCATCATTTTTCAATTATTTATTACAAAATTAAATAAAAAATTTTTAATTTTAAATTTAATTTTTTACTTACAAATCATTTCTAATTATTTTCTCCAGAAATTACATGAAATTTTTTTTTAAAAAGCTTGTTATTCTAATGATAAAATCAATTGTAATTTCATTTTTAGAAATAAATAAAATAATGTTTCTCATTACTTGAAGCATTAACATTTCTACTGTAAACAACTGTACCCAAATTACAATACCCGAGTCAGCTCTACTATCACATTTCCACCAATAAATACCTCTACCCAATTACAACTCTACCGTAATTATATAGTATACCAAGTAATAACTCCACCAAATAACATCACAACCTAGAAATAACTTAAATTTAAAATATCACTACTAAATAAAATTAATTTCATATTGGATTTTCTAAGTGAAAAAAAAAAAAAAAAAACAAATATTTTACTACATAGAGTAAATCTAATTTTAATTGTTTAATCTTGTTTTAAGTAAATACAAGAAATTTAAGTTGCGCGCTTTACGCGCGCGCTCTAATTCCAAACGAAGAAGGAATCAAGTCGATTTTTTCGATTGGTATCACGAATTACGATATTAAACTAAGTTCACTTTAGTCATTAATTTTACATTATACTCCAATAACTAAAGTTGGAGGGCAGAAGTTACTGTCCAACGGACAACAATTGGTTCCGATTTATTGGAATAGAATAATCTTGACTTTTAAAAATTTAATTATCATCTGAGATAGTAGAATCTTGAAAACATGTATTGTTAACGCACTCATAAGAAATTCTTTTCGTGTAAGGGATAATAGGCTTTAAATCTCTCGATGAATTAATTTCTGATGGTTAATATAAACCGATTTGATTATTTTGGCATTACCTACAAGGTTTTTAGGTAAAAAAGTTGATTCGTTAATTTTTTTTTGAGTAATCTAGTATTACTAACTTCACTTTCGCTACCAATTTTATACTATAACTTGTTTTAAAATCTCGTTTGTTTAAAAAATTTATTGCTGACTAACTTTTCCGTTAAAAAATATTTGACAATATAGTTTAATCATTTCTCTCTATTTTTTTAAGCAAAATGTTTATATATCATCGAAAATAAACGATAAGCTTTATGGTACCAAAATTCGTGTCTCTTCGAACGGAGAGTCCTTTCACTGATCCAAGCATGTAAGGTCATAAAAACTTAAGTTGCATAAAACTTCTTTTCTTACGTGTATATAGAAAAAGAAAAATTATTCTTGAACCAAGAATATCATTTTGAAGAGTTTCATTGTTTTGAATCAAAAAAAATTTTTCGGTTTAAGAATTTTTCTATTTAAATTAAGACCAAGCTCCTGAAAATGATTTTTTATAAAAAAATAAAATTCTGTATTCTGAAGTGTTAGTTCAGTATAATAATTGAAAGTTTCAAGTTCCTCTTCAAATAACCTGATTTTTAAACCAATGC
Source organism: Cotesia vestalis (assembly GCA_000956155.1). Lineage (NCBI taxonomy): Eukaryota > Metazoa > Arthropoda > Insecta > Hymenoptera > Braconidae > Cotesia > Cotesia vestalis. The sequence continues at coordinate 585,229 of JZSA01000171.1, forward strand.
AGTGCGCTGTATTTGCCGTATAAACGATTTAACATGAGTATATCGTTAAAAAGTTTTCCAGAGAGAATAAAGTACACTCAATATTTTCCACTAGAAACATATACTCTCAAAAATTTATTAGAATTCATTGGTTTGTTTAATAGTATTTATTAACAGTAATTGTTTTAGATATTTTCAATAAATCATTTTATTATCAGTTAATATTTTAAATCGTAATGAAATAATTAAACCCACAATGGATTAAAATTACGCATGCAATTTAATGAACTACTTATAAAATAATAGTCTTCTGTCTAATGAAGATTGATCGCAATAAACGTGCATATGATATAAATACCACTAATTACGACATTTCATTAATACTAATTATTAATTAGTAGGGCATTATCTATTTTTGGATTCACGTTTATGGTTATTTCCCGGTGATATTTATAGTTTCAACTATTAATACATCAATATCATGCACATGTTTTTTCATTTTTGTACCTTCACATTTTTGTGTTCAATCTTTACCAGTTAAATTTATTGAAAAAATAATAAAGAGAAAATGGATACATCAGAACATGTTGTTACCTATATATTTTAATAATTCACTGTAAAAATGATGTAACTATATTTAAATTTTGAATTTATAATATGGTTAAAAAATATCAATCGTAATAATACAAGCAGCGAAGAACAGAGATGCATTTATTAATGCAGAATAATGACAACTGAAACTCGATATTTTAATTCTTTTTTACACCTTTAGTATATACTATTAAATTTCATGCAAAATAGTCGAATTAAGAGATACAAAGTCTCGTTTGATTTACATATTGAGATGTATATATGGAGATCGAGAGACAGAGATAATTTTTTAATACTTTCTTAATAATTATTACTATCTCACTTTTCTGAATCTGTACTTTCAAATATGATAAATATTTAATATCTTATCTCTTCTGATTGTCTCAATTTTTACTAAAATCTTAACAGTATTTTTTTTATAAATAATATAAAAACAGTGATTTGTCATAAAACTTAATGTTAAAGGCAAAAAATTTAAGTGATCAATGTTTTTTTTAACTGTTTGTTAATAACTTTTCAAAAATTTAGCAAGATTATTATTTTACCATCATCTACTAATATACCAAATTTAATAATGATCCTGAAATTAGTAGTTATTTGTAAATTTTTTGATTTTTTTTTATTAGTTAAATTATAACAAATAAAATAGTCTTTAAAAATTGCACTTTTAGCTTTCAAGTCTACCTAAGAAAAATCTTAAGAATTGTCAGATGTCTGCTAATTTTATTTTCGTAATTTCATGTAATAATAGCTTTGACAAAAATGAAATATCTTTTTTCTAGCTATGAGACTATATTTTATGATTTTTTCTAGCTAACATTTGATCTTGAGTGTGAATTTAAATTAATTATCAATATTGGAGTAAATTTATCACTGTAGATCATTTGAGAGATATTAACGTGTTAACCACCGAGTCGCATCACACCAGTGGTTTGTATATCTAGTAAGGATTGACGCTTAGCATACAAATTGATTACTCTATTATAGTTAGTAATAATGTGTCACGTTGAATAAATCAATATTAAATTTAGTGGATAGATTACTATGCAGTACACACAAACATAATTAAGTCGTATCAAAATTTGAAACGAAAACATTGGTCTTCTGGATAAATAATTAAATAAAATTAATTCATAATGACTTTAAATGAAAAAAAAAAAAAATTTATATTGAAAGAAATTTTCAGAATCATCGTAAATTAAACGATTTTTTTTTATTGTGAGTAATTGTCAAAAGCATTAGTAAAACAATTTTATTTGTTGTTATTGTAATTGTTAATAGTATATATCCAAAAGATTCTCGCAGAAAGACTAAATTTTGAAAAAAATTTATTAAATAATGAAAGTTGAGTAAACATGAACCGAAATCCATGGTACTAAATCCATAGCAGAGGATATATTCGGCGAACAGTGAACAGTGAAGCATGTATATCGGCAGGATCCAGGTCTCAAGTCAGCCCAAGCCGGGCTTAGTAGGAGTTGGAGTCAAACTGCGACACACCTGGATCAATGCCGGTATGAAGCTGAGCTTCGTGACGTTCCGGTTAGGTAAGCGAATTAAAGTCAATGTCAATACCGTGTTTCTGTTCTCACCCTAGCTGTTCTGTACTTTTCCGCTTATCCTACTCGTTTTCTCGGCACTGTTGGTGCAAGAGCTTAGAGGTCTAGAAGATAGACGTCCGAGTACCAATAAAAGCATTCATAAAACACTTAATAAAATCCATTATTTATTCAATCTTATATATTTTTTCATCATTCGAGAGACCCACCATTTCCATAATATAATTGCTTTCAATTTATTCAGATTATTTTTAAACTTGGATAAAAAAAATTGTGTATAGAATATTCGGTCGTATGACTTATAGATTTAGAGTAGATAAAGAGTATAATCGTAAATTATTTACTACATGGGTCATTTGGAATGTGGGGAATTTTTAATACCAGCGAATTCTGTGTAGTGAACAATTTTTTATAAAAAATAGTTTTTTTTTTATTGTGTATTTATAGTATAACTGATTTGAATACTTTTTTAACTTGAAATAAGGAAAAATAAACTTATCCGTAAAAAAATTTTGTGGCATGATCTAATATAATTTTTTAAATGTCCTGATCTATTGATACATGGCCTGGTGTGAAAATTGGCAATATCAGGACAAATCTAGCTTGATACGGCTTGATATGAGTTGATATGCCTATGTCGGGCCTGATATATTCCTAATATTTCCATGTATATAATTTTTCAATCTAAGTTAGTACTGAAAATCTTCGATGGAGAGCGCATGATCGCTGAATCGTCTCTTTATAGTAGAGCTGTATCTGAACTTTTTTGTAAAATGAAAATAATTTTTTTTAAACTCTCCTTAGAAGCATGCTTGACATTAGTTTTTGGTTTAATCACCTAATAAACTAATTTTGGTTCAATGTGACTTCATGTTAATTGACGTATTGGGCCATTTACAAAAATTGGCTATATATGTTGCTATGTCATTAAATTTTTTTCACGTGTACATGTCGATCGTAACAACCTACTATTCCTTACTGTAAACATTTTTTTTTTAAATAAAAAATTATAATAATATATTTTTTTACTCTCATATATAGTCTGATATGCTTATATGCAACCGGAAATGGAAACTGACCATGTCAGAAATTTTTTCACGGGTAATTTTAGATAAACAATCTTGTTAATTGCATGGGCATTGTAATTGATAGAATCTTTTCTGTGCAATAAAAATAAGAGCACGTCAGCAGTGGGTTTAGTCAAGCAGGTAAGTGTAATTCACAATAGCACACGTGTTATGCAGATCATAGATTGACAAGATTGTTAAAGTAAGTAAATATTGCCTGTACAATAATACAAGCTTATCACAAGTTTGCTAGCTAGCAATACATACGAAATCGTGGAAGCTTTATAAAGGAGGTCCTTATCTCAATTATTGTACTTGGCACTAACGAGCTTTCCTTGTTCTCATGCTCGTTTATACTGTATTTGCGTAGTCAACTCACGAGAAGACGACAGTACAGTGCAGAGACCTCAATTGTTCAGCCTTCATCTGCGCAAACGCTTCTCTGTCGATAGTATTTATGCATGTGACGGTATTATCTTTAACCTCTTATCATCTACTTCCTACTATCACCTGTTTTTAGGTATAGTTTGAATAACTGTAAAGGTATAAAATTAACTTAGAAATCACTATTGGGTTAAACTACTTTTATAAACTAATTATTAATTATTGTTGATAACAATTATTGCCGCAGAACAGTTCAAGTTAAATTTAAATACAAACGTCCGTTATTATTCGACAATAATCAGTTTTATTAGATCGTTCATGCTCATTATCATAATTGCTTTTAAATATATGGATATAATAGGAGTACTCTGTACTCTTTACCCTCATTAAAGTTTTCAGATTACTTATTGTTTTTTGGTAGTAAACTTCAACTTCAAAAATCCGAAATTAGTGTGTTTTACAAATTCTGTGGATGTAACTATGTATGAATTATGTAATTCTTTTATTTGTATCACAAATGAATAAAACTTTGATAATTAATCAATTTTTTCATTGACAATATTTAAAAAAAAAATTTTATTGATTCCACTCCAATTGCCATCTGTAATTAGATTAGGCCACATGTTGTCATATCACTCGTATCTGACCAGTTATGAAAATTGGCTTTATCAGAAAATTTTATTCACGAGTAGATTAAATCAGTTGGTTTGTTCAAAAATGCCATCGTATTATTTTTTAATTTGACTCTCTGATGACTTTTATCACAAATTTTTGAAGAAACGTAACCGTTAATTCGGTAAATTTCGATTTTTCCATGCTGCATAATACATTTCAGATTCTGGTGATGGCTCGTATGTAGTAGTAAAAAAAATGAACAAGAAAGTTATTAACCCTTCGCATAGTACATGCAACGGAATGAAAAACTTTCCACAGCTCGACTTAGCACGTAATTTTATAGCCACACATTGCTTTTTAGGTCGACTACTGAAAACTGATATGACCTCTGAGCCGGTTTCGGCTCAATATTTGTATACCTGTTCGTTATATTACTAACTAGACAGAAAAAAAATTCACATCATGTAAAAAGTCAGGTTAAAAAAGTATTTATGTATAATATAGCAGTATCCTATTTTATTATAAACACCCAACAGTTTTCTAAGTCAGATGAATTTGTATTGGGTAATAATGGATCCACTTTTTCGGCGGAGTAGAACAAACATCGAATTTGTGGTAAATATTAAAAAAAAAAAAATAAAAACCATTACCGACGCTTTATAATTTATATTTTGTGGTAAATTACATTGTAGATAAAATTGCATAAATTTCTTCTTGTAGTTTATATTGTTTTCATAAATGTTTATCGATCGATTTATTAAATTTAAGTAATACCTAGAAGTAGACATTACGGATATTTGTATCAAGCTCATAAAATACAAATAATTATAGAAACAATAAAAGCGCAAAGAAAATTGAAAAAGTTCGTGAATAAGTAAAAAAAGGAATTATATAAAAGAAGAAATTAATAATTGTTTTTTAATTAAACGGTAAATTGAACAGTCAGTTATACTTTATACAGTTTATATTTATTTAACGATTGTAAACTACTGAAATAAAATAGAAAAGTTGTTTCTATTTTCTGAGTTCAACGAACATTTTTTTTTTTTTCTTTTTACAACCAATGTCATAATAGTTGTAGAGAGGTTGTTGACCAAGTACCAGTAGCGTTCCATTTGATCAGAGAGCATCATTTCTTTTCTAGAAATTCAAGGTACTATTGTTGATTGAAATTTTTTTTACCATTTTTTGTACCGTTGACTTTTCAAATATTTTTTTTACAACGAGATAGAGAACTGAATAAGACTCAACGAAATCTTGTTGATTCAACATCCAACTGATAAAATGTTGAATTGAATAATGAAGTGACATTGAATTGTCGTAGTTTTGAACTTTTCTTATGGTTATGTATGTTTGGTAAGAATTAAATTGACTTTTAAAAATAAGTGGATTAAAAAAATTTCTTATTGCAAAATTTTTTGGGTTAAACCAATGACAAGACTGAAAAATTTTTTTTTTTTGAAAAAAACAATTATTGCGAATTATTAATAGCTTAAAAAAATATGGCATCTGTTTACAAATAATTATTCAAAAATTTTTCACTATTTATGAGTTTGATATTTTTTTACGTATCAAATTAACATTCATTCCAGTAATTATTTTCAGCAATAAAGTGAAAATTCAATACTCTTTAATTATTGGATATTTTTCAATCCTTTAAAATAAAAATATAACGGAACATAGTATTATGACTATCTTCAGTGACCTATTTTATGCATCAAAAAATCAGTTGATGTGACTGATAGAGATATTTAAATTCAATTTTGATTGGCAGTCTATCAACATTTTTTGTTAACTTAATTGGAGTTGTGAATAAAATATATATAGATAAATATATATCATAGCTCTACACTAGAATCAATAGCCAATAATTTTTATGAATCGTTAAAATAACGAATCAATTCAAGTTGTAATAGTCATGTTCTCTATAAGTAATTGGTTTCACTTCTGTAGGTATAAATATAAAAAAGTAAATAAAAAATTAATAATAAAAAAGATTAAATGACTTTAATAAATAAAAAAATCCAAGGTACGAGAGTAAGAAAATTCTCTCCACGCTCCTTTGAGCATTAAGAAATTTTTAAAAAAGAATACAATTGAAGAAAGCAATTACAGGTAATGGAGCTGGCAACAGTATACCTTATACTTTCTAGAAAAGATACGAATTTAGAGGAGCGCGGTCATTAAGCGGCACCTCTATCTATACTTTCCTTTATTTTATTATTTTATCTGTTTTTGTTTTATTTTTTTATTTTCTCTCCCACCATAGTTCTAGATGTTCTTTTTTCATCTCTATTTACCTCAGCAGCTTTTTATACCTCCTGTCGATTTCAAGCTCTTTCTTTTTCGCACATTAAACTGCCCTCTGTCTATACGCATGCGGCTATTTGCTTCAATTTTTCGTCTATGTAATTTTTACAAGACTCTTACTGTTTTTGTAGAGTCATTATTCTTCGTGAATTTCTTTTTTGACCTCTTGTCATTAACTTCACTTATCGTTACTTATCTTACTATTCTTTCTAAGTCTACTTATGTTTATACAGCCAAGATTATGTGGATATATCATTATACATTTTTATCTTTTATACTACTTTCTTCAAGAGTTTTTTTTATCTTTGCTAATAAATTAAGGGTTAACACAATTTATCTAATGACCTAATTTATTTTAAGTAAGCAAGCAACATTATTTGTATCAATATTATGACCATATGAGTATCTCTGGACTTGATTAATTGTAATAAAAGTAGCACAAAATCGAATTCAATTTTCACCGAAATTTAAATAGAAAAATAATTTTTAAGATTTAACACAAAAATGGCTGATAGAATTATATGTGATCTGATCTGATCATATTAAGGTATAAAAAAGAATAAAAAAATAATTTTATCATCATTTTTAAATTTTTTTTTCTAGAAATGTGTACGTCAATTAAAATGTCGTTTCTCATGAGAAAAATATCTGTTAAAATATCAAAAGTCAATTCAAAACATATAAGATATATAAAAAATATATTTTAAATAGCTAAATTTTGGCCGATTTTTAAATATATTTTAAATGTAATTTAAATTACATTAAAAATATATTTTTGGATATCTAAAAGATGAATATTGAATATATAAAAAAGCTATCGATATGACAATATATTTTTCATAGATATTTTACACATTTTTCATATTTCATTTATGAAGGGTTGATTTAGCGATAATGCGCTTTCCGTCGGCGATTTTTAATACTACCTTTGATCGAAAAATTATTAACGGGTATATATATCCATAGCAAACCGTATGTAGACATATAAAATCAGATTAGAAAATTTTTTCACAGGTATTCGCCAGACTCATAATTTAAACTAATAATAGTTATAAAATTTTTTATTTTATTAATAACCTGAATTAAATAATTGTTGAATATATTGTTGAATTATTATTAACAGTGATTTTATATTTTACAAAAGAAATTTTTAGGAAACAAAATATATTCAATCTATTTTCTGACAGCTCTTAAAAATAAAAAGAGAATAGCCAAAATCTAAGAAGTTATCAGCTGGTAAAGATGAGGGTAAAAAAAGTATGCGGTAACAAAAATGATTTCAACCCTCTCGTTCGCTTGAAGCATGAAAAACCCGCAGAATCTTGATAAGTTACGGTGTCATTACACTCGGTAAGCAAAGCAAACGAAATTTCTTTATGCAAAAAAGTTTTTTTTTTTTTTTTTCATCATCCAAATAAATGATTGAAATATCTATTTTCGACTGAACTAAAAAACATTGTTTTGAATTGCACTGATATGAGTAGAGACATCTAGGGATTTATCTAAGAGACATATTTTTTCATAAAACTGAAGTTATCATTCATGCATCCGGTAGCGATTTTTTTTTAAACAAATTTATTCAAAAATTTTGAAATTCCATCTTTAAGATACCGAATGTTCAATTTTTTTGAAATTTTTATAGGCGAAATCGTCCATGAAGTTTACTAATCACAAAGTTTTAATGAAAAATTAATTAATTCGATTTAATTGGATATGAAAGTTTTCAATAGTTATAATTACTTAAGTGGTATAATTAATTATAACATCACTTCAATTAAGCGTTCGTTCGTTACCTTAAGTAGGAATAATTTAAAATTGAACATTTAGCAGTAGATAAGTAGACTAAAGAAAGTAAAGTTTAAGAAAATAAAATTTATAAGACTTAATAACCCATAATGCCCAGACAAAGAAGTTCATGTGATCTAATATAAACTTAAGAGATCACCTCGGAGACTGAAAAATCTAGTGGGACTATAAGGATGATTCTAAGTCAAAAGTTCACTCTGAATTTCACTTAGATGAGTTTAAACTACTGTTCACATTTCACAAGTTGGTTTACCTTTTACTTTTTTTTCCTAATAAAGAAAAAAAATTCTCACTGACTCGTTTTACTGAAACAGAATATTTAAAAAAAAGACATGATGTATTTGGGAACTTGAAATTCAATTATCGAAAGAAAAAGTATCAACAAAAGTTTGCGTTGTCGATTACTTAGTTTATTACACCCATGAATCATCCGTCAAGAATGAATTTAGTTGTATTTTTTATAACATCAGAATAGAGAGGATTTAATTTGATACTTCTTTAGGATATAATTTGTTGGTTCAGACTTAATAACGTAATGGTTTTTTTTTATTCACTTTGGATAAAAATTCGCAAGCTGTTTATCTATTTTTTTTTTTTTTTAATTTAATAGTATATTGTGTAACTAGGGATGAAACAAAACGATTTCAGTTGGCTCAGCAGGCATTGAAACTCCCATTTTCAATGCAGCTTATCTGAAAAACAACTTTTTTCCACAAGAAAGTTACAGTGAGAAAAATTTTGATTCCTTCAGGTAAAAAATAAAATTGTTGAAAACTTTCAACAAATTAATTTCTTGTCACAATTCCCATTTTTTTCAAGAGTGATTTTTTCTGTCAGTTTGAAACAAATAACTTTCGGATAGCACTGAGTCCAATTTCGGATTGAATTGAGTTCAACGAAGATTGCACTCACTACAATCTACATGGTAGTAGTTACTATCTGAAAATTATTTTCACTACATATGGACCAAGGTTCCTTCTAAGATGGTAACCAGTTAAATCTTGATTTTTCCATACACGGTTTTGTTTTCTTCTAATCAATCGAGCTCAATAAAATAGTAATATGGCTTACCCGTACGTTTTTCGGCGTCACGGAAGGTAACTTCACTTAGAACAACCGCCTGACTGCGACCCTTGGCATTGACAGCATAAACAGCAACATGTACTCCAGCATCAACTGGAACATCTAGACTGGAGAGTGAAAAAATTGGCTCGTCGCTTGAAGAAACGTTGTATTGTGGTTTGCTGTCTGGCAACGAATCAATGTTACCGTGGTATACCTCGAGAACGAATCTCTGAGGCAAACCACCATCATATCCGGCAATGCACTTAACTTCAACGCTTGTATACGTTTGATTGGCTAGAGTGCAATTTCGTACTGGAGATGGCTTGCCTGTAATAAAAATTTTGTATTGAAAATTCAATTTTCCCAGGGCTTTGTTAAATCCTTTTATCGTTCAACGCATTTTATACTTGTGTAATACATTTATAACTTTGTATAAAAGCTAAAGAAGAAAAACGAGTTATTTGAGCAAAAAAAAATTTTTAGTTTTTTTTTTTTGTTAATTGAACAAAAATCACAATTATGTTGAATATTGTAGACGAAATTATTTTCAATTTTCACTAACGAGATTTTGAATAAAAAAAAAAGAGAAGGAATCTTTTATGCGAATTTAATTTTTTAAATAAAGGTTTAGGTCAAATTTCGTTGGATATAAATTTCTGTATAGAGATCATTCTATATAGTTTAGATTCTGTATCGTATTTCTTAGATCCTTTTTCATAACTGCCTTGTAAACCAAATACTCTGACGGAAAAATTTCTGAACTGTTAAACGATTTCATTTTTTTTAAAACATTTTATTCATTTATTTAATAATAGATCTTTTAATTTTAATGAATATTTTGTAAAAAAAAAGTTCATTTATTAACAGTTATTATATTTTTATTAACAATTAACAAATATCAATAAATATTTTAATGGTAATAAGTAATAACGTTTTAACCAACATTATTGAAAAATTTTTTGACAGCGTAATACTTTCGTCAAATAAACAATGTTAATACCCGAGAACGTAATCATTAAAGTTAATTTTTAATAAATTGTATTTCATAAATTACTCATTAACTGTTGATAAATATTTACTAAATCATTTAATATTAAAAACTCGTTTATTAACGGTTAATAAAGCTTCTTAAGTATTGACAAATTCTTATATCGGTGTACGATCAATGACATTTTTATAGCCTCGCCATTTTGCATCACCTTTATAGGGATTTAATTTCTTAGCAAAAAGTTAATGGAGTAAAGTTTGTAAACAGTTTTTCCATGATAGGAGCTCAAGTTCATTTTTTTATTCAGCTTATTGTAAAATCATTTACTGTTACCATTTTCACATTAGATAACACAATTGCTAAAAAATTCTAAGTCTAAAGGTCGGCTAAAAAAATTCTTGAACATAATGATAAATCAAAAGTTTCTAAAGGCTGAGGCTTTTAAAAATTACATCATACTAAAGTAAGTCGAAAAAGAAAAAAAACAATGTTTAGACAATAAAAATAAATGTGAATTCTTTTCTGTTTCTTAAACGGCTGTTGTAAAATCCTGAGCGACTTTTTACGTTGGTAATAAATAATAAAATAACGGTATAGGTATAATAATCGGAGGAAAAATCATTTAATATTCTCAAAGAGTTATTTGAGATATATTCGGCAGGGCAAACGTTCACATTTGGGCAGGCGATAAAATGGAAAAGAAATAGATTGATGGATAGGCGATGAACGCGATGCCGAGACCAAGAGCCATTTTATTTTGATTTGCATCGCTCTCGTCTGTCAACGTCCGCATAGTGACGGCACGTTCACATCTCTAAGTGGTTATACGCGTCGCCGATGTTAACCCCGATTCCACTTTTAAATTATCAAACGGCTTTGAATCGTCAGTTTCAGCTTTTTCTCTGTTTCCGAAGTTATCATACTTTTTGGTGACAATTATACCTAAAATTGCCAATTTTTATCAAACTTCAATCTACTCACGTAGATTGTTAATTACGCTTGATTTTTCGATAGACTGGTTCCATTTTGTTATATCAATGGAGTAGTTTGAAAATTAGCAGTTTTATTGCTTGAAATTAGCAGAAAGCTTGAGGTATGGCTTGTAAGGTAAACTATTTTTTTTATATGTTAAGAATTTACAATAAATATGATTTATCACAGACGAAATAAATGGTAAATTATGAAATAAAAAATTTAGTAGTATTATTTATTATTTAAACGGAGTGTGCATACAAAATAAAACGGTAGATGTATCTTATAAATATTTAAAAATGTATAGTCATGCAGAACACGTTTGTGCATAATAACATGATCTTTCTGTTAAGATATTTACATGTAAATAAGAAATCTTAATTAGTTGACTCACCTGCGGTCACAATTTGGAAGAGACAAGGTCTGGCTTGTGTACCGACTTCATTATCCGCCCAACATGAGAGTGTACCATAGTCGACGTCTGTAACTGGCGTGTACTTTAGTATGCTTACACCATCAGCGTCGCCATGCATTGGTATCGTAAATTGTTTCGGCGATACTTCAAGGGTTGCCCCACTGTTATTGAATTTCCATCGAAAGTTGCGTACTGGAGGGTCTGCTTCCACTTTGCAACTAATATTTAAGGATTCACCTCGTGATGCTCCAACAACAATTATTTGATCTTCTTTGCAAATCGGCGCGACTAGAATGATAACAATAGAAATAAAAATAAAATGTGTTAATCAATTAGTGTTTGTTTCTTTTCTATTCTTTTTTTTTCTTTTAATGTGCATTTTATTCAACCTATAATAGAATTTTCGGAAGGTTTTGATCTGATTGATTAACCTATTTTCAACTGTAAGTAAATGCACGTATATTTTGTATCCGATTCTTCCTTTTTTTTCCCTTTTACTTAAAACGAAGTGTATCGCTAAAGTAATAAGTTTTCTAACCACGCCTGAGCATTTTGTCATGGCGGAACTTTTACTAAGACGTGCGACCTACTGTGATCGTCAGTTGGATTCAAGTTATGCAAAGAACGATCCGCCTAGAAAACTAATTTTCCTTTCTAGTTACTAGTATTACGACGATTTATTTATTTTTTAACTTCCTGATATATAAATTTTAAATTTTCAATGAAAAATAAAGTTTTGATTTCAGTTTCATTTTTTAACAATGATTTCTTCATTCATGTTATGTGCAGCATTGTGAATAAGGAGCTATTCTGACTATTTTTTGTTTTATAGATCCTATTTATGTCACGAAGATTTTCATTGCATGATTCTGTTTCAGTAAAACAATTACGAATTAAATATTTTTGAAATTAGTAATGTCAAAAAGTAGTTACGTTTTCAAAGTTGTGAAAAAAAAAATTTTCAGAAAAAAAAATTATAAAATTACGATTATATTAATATTGAGGATCCAAAATCTTACAGTGTTTTATTTTTGTTTGTCCGAATAACATTTTTGATGTCTGAAAAAAAAAAAAATTTTTTTTTTTGATCTTGTCTATTGTTGACGTGTCAAAAAACCAATTAATATAATTACTGACATTTTGTTGTTTCATTTACAGATAGCTACATCACAGTGTCAAAATGTCTAAAAATTATACGTCACATCTAGAACAAATACGTGGGCAAAATATAAATACGTAGATGCACATATGTTTTACACATATGTTGACAGTTTTATCAAATACAGGCAATCTCTAAAGCTATTCTAGCAATTTCGAGGGTCACGATGAAAACACGGAATTATCAGTCTTTTTAGAATGAATTGACAACTTCAATAAAAATTTGGAAAAAGTAGAATTTTTTTCTATCGCCGAACTTTAATGGATTTGATATATTTTTCAAATTCCAAATCAAACTGACACATTTGAAAAATAACGTTCTTTTTGTAAAATATTTTAAGTATTTCTCTTTTTGATACCGACTGAAATTATTTAAGAATGCAAGTACATTTTTTTGAAGCTACTCAATTCAATGTGTGTGACGAAAAAACAAATAGTTGCTAAGAGATTTAATTGTCAAAAATATTTCGGGTAGAAGATATGTCCATGTCAATTAGTTTAAGCATATTCTTTAAAAATACATAAAATTTGATTTTGTATGTATATGCATAAGTACTGAATATACAATATTGAATTGACATTTGATATATTCGGATAAATTCTCACAAAATTTATAAGTTATATATTCTCACATCAATGCAAAATGGTCAGAGCATAAAATATGTATCTATATGAATAAAAATATGCATGCTTCGTCTTTATTTTCTTGGTAACTTTATTTTTATTTTATTTGTTTTTATACACTTGGATCGTCTTTTCTCAGCGTACATTCTACCATCATAACATAAGAATTGAACATAAAAAATGTAGGAACGAACTTAAGTACTTTTGAAATATTCACATAGACGATTTTTTCAGGTATCCTTCTCATATATCGCGAGTGTAATAAAATTTCTAACTAGTCATGTGTGTATTCTCTTATCTTTTTTATTGGTTATTAAATTTATGCTTTTTTTATTTTTTTTCTTCTCTGCGTGTTTTTACACCAGACTAAAACTCATCTTTAGACAAAACCATCAAATAAGTGACCTATTTATTATTTTTTTCACAAAATCAAACGGTTCTAAATTTTATGTCGTGATATATCATTCGTCGAATAAATATAACTTTTTGTTTTATGTTGTATAGCAATCATTTTTCTTATAACAATATTTTTCGCTATATAAATTTTAACGCCATAATTTAATAATCGGGACTTGATCACAACACTGTCGATCGTTGCACGAAATAACCGAATAAAAAAAGACTTATATAATTTATTTCACCATGTATCATATACATAAAATTTAGAGAGGATACTATTCACTACACTGATAGAAGGATTTGTTTATATTTAGCAAGCTTTATTAACTATTAATAAATAATTTTTTAACATCGTAGGATTTAATAAACATTTATTAACAGTTAATAAATTATTTATTAAATACGATTTATTACTCGTTAATGAATCCATCTATCAGTGTAGAAAAAAAAGATCACACCCTTTTCATAATTTTTGCGATTAAAAAAAAAAAAAAAAAAAAAAAATTAGTTTTTGTAAATTTTAGTTTTATTTTTGATAAAAGAACATGTTTGTATAGAGATATCAGTATTATATCTGCTATTCAAATGAATAAAAACTTTTCAACTTACATTTAACCCGAAAGAGCAGAGGTTCACTTCTTGTTTCTCGTATTGAATTTGTTGCTGCACAAGCATAATAACCAGCACTGTTTCGCGTTACACTCTGCAGAACTAAACTTTGATTCGATTGAATAATTCTTGCTGAAGTATTATGCATCAGTATTTCATTCTGGAAAATAAAATAATCACAGCACATTAGTAACATTTATACATTATAAAATAGTTTTGTATTTAACTCTTCGTTTAACTATTTACAGTTTAATTCTGTTTCAAGGATTTAAAACATTGTTCCATGACTCTATAATAATAGTTATTAGATAAAATTACATAGTACTATTCACTTTTTATCAAAATATAATTTACTGTTTGCTAAGGTTATTAAAATATTTTAAATACTGATAAAATTTCATTTTTATACTGTTTTTACTACTCTAGCAAGTAGTAAAACGCGTTTTAAGTCAGCCTCGTAGTTTTTAATTTCAATCAGTGCAATGAGTTTTCGTTTATTGTAAAAATTATTGTAAATATTATTTACTATTTAAAACGAAGTGGAATTGTATTAAAAGGCAAAAAAAATCCATCACAAAATTAAAGTACGATTGGTTTTGAAAAATAAAAAAAAAAAAAAAGTGAATTTCTCACCAGTTCTTGATGTAAGTGCTAAAGTATCATGTGCAGTATCCTGGTGTGTGTGCATGTAAGTGTAGTTGGGTACATTTGTGTGATCAAAAACCTTGTTTGAGTGATATATTTTCTCTTGGATGAATGAATGAATTTTTTTACTTTTCGATCGATGTCGTTCCAACTGAATGAACAAAAACAGACGTGGTTTTGAGATTGATCGATAAAGTTTATTTTAAATTAAACGTATAAATTATCATTGAAATTAAAGCTTTTCTCGAAAAATACTGGAGAAGATTCAGCGACCGAGTGCCCTCCTTCAGAGATTTTTAACATTGCCTTAAGTTTAAATTTTATGTATGGACGAATAAGCAATGATGTTTCTTAATTTATTATAAGAATAGCATTTTTAACGATAAGAATTTTATGAGTCAGCTTTTCTAACCTATACAATGAGAACTAGCTTAATCTGTTGAATAAATAAAATCAATAACATTCAATCACGTTAAATTGATCATTTGAGCTTAAGCGCATCAGAGTAAAGCATTAAGCAGTGTATTTCTAGTGTATTCAAACATACATTTATCGTTTTAATGTTTCTTTACTAGCAAATAAGAAAAACGCTTTTAGTTATTTAATATAAAAGCTGAGTAAAAACATAAAAAAACATTACCATCTCTTTAGAGAAACGCAAAGTTAGAATTTTTCAAAGATTACCTTTGTTTAGCAACTCTGTTTCTTTATTCTCGAATTTCAAAGACATCAAAAACTATTTATATATTTTATACTCATATGTTACGTTCACATGAGAAAAGTTTCTATAACAGGGCCAGTATACCTTCTATGGTTATTCACAAAGTGAAAAAATAATGACGTAATGTTATAGTTATAGCAATGAAATAACAAATAACAAAGAATGACATTGTGTTTGCTTGTTTGTAGAAAATCAATAATTCTGTCGAGTTAAGCAAAAATTTTAACAACATTTTCCAGCTAAAAAAGATAAAAGTTAACGATCATCTAAGAAATTTCTATTTAAAAGAAGGTTGCGCCGAATAATGACGTCATTTTTCTTAACTACTCTCACGAGATTTTTTCGCGCGACTTTTTAATGATATCATTCTTAACTGCTTGTCTTTTTTTACAATGCCGGTAATTTTTCAAAAAATAAAGTTTATCTTATTTTTATAATCGTTGAAAAATACTCGAGTCAACAATGATATGATAACAATAGAAGAAAAATGTTATTACTTTTATCATTTTATTTTGATGATAAATTTGTATTAAGCTAACGTACAATTTATTCGAATATATTTTATTTCTTGAACACTAAATATAACTATTTATAATAATTTCGAGAAAATATGAAGTAGAATAGAGGATAGCAGTAGGAAGGGAATGGTTAACTCTTTTCGTCAACCTTTAAAATACACTCGACTCGGTTCTATAGTGTCAGAACCATTAACGGTAGACAGTAGAGGAGGCCGAGCTCAATTTAACTAGATTTTAATCTACGTGGCAAGAAGGAGTTGGTTGCGGCTTAAAGCGAGATGAAGGGATACCCTGTAGTAGTGGTGAGCTGGTAAGGCAGGTTACCTTGCTTAGCATAGGTTAAGCCTTGGGTTAAATCCTGGGGTTTACCTTCGATTGTCCCCATGGCGGTGAAGAACAGAGAAGAAACTAGCTCCCGAGAGTAACATCTTCTATCGTACTTTTCGACCCAAAGAGGTCAAAATGACACTGTAATTTTGCAATTACGTGGACCCCAGCCAACAAATATTATATAACTTTTTTTTTCTTTTATTCATATTGCTGTGCTGAAACTTTTTACTCTAAGTGGCCATATTTCGGAAAACTATTGATAAATTTTAAACTCAAGTTTTAATTGAAGGCGTTGCTTTTGTACTGATCGAATACGTCGAAAATATTGTATTTTATAAAGCCTTTTTTAAAATAGTGAGTAGGTCATAATTGAAGTATTATTTTTCTTAAATGATAATATATTATGGTATTCGAACTGTTTTAAATTTTACTTAACGAGAATTGAGGATATTGAGAAAAATTAGGCTTCGCCTCGACCAACAGTTACATGTGATCTGAGACATTTCTTACTTTATTTCCCTAGGTGTGTAATATACTATTAACGGCAACTGAATAAAATAATACAAGGCTGATCGATAAGATGGAAGACTAATTTATTTCAAGAACAATGTTCAGTATATTTTTTTTAAGATTTATAACTCGTTATTTAAGTCAATAAATAAACATGAAATTTTGTAAATAACAAATTATAATAAATATGTTTTCTTATCAAGTAACGCAGCTCTATGATGTTGTTTTAATTAAATTTCCTTTGTTAACTAAACAAGTATTTAATTAATATTTTCTCAACAATGTCTGTTTCAAACTCATTAAGAATGAATAAAGTTCAAAGCTAAATTCTTCTATGATTACTTATTAATAGCGAATTTTTATGGTTGTTACAAGTTTTTAAAACAAATCATTTTAAGTGAAAAAAAAAAAAAAAAAAAAAACAACAACAAATAAATAAATAAATAAAAGCAAATTTTAATATAAAAATTTGTGATGAATTTAAAGATACATATTGTTCTTACTACGAGATCAATAACCTAAAAATACAGTAGCAGAAATAAAAACTTTAGTGATAATTACACGGTGACGAAAAAATAAATAGCAACCATTGATACATAATTTAATGGACGTATAATTGCTGACCTACAGAGGTTTTAAATACATTTAAGTAGTTAACTAAGATATTGAAAATGCCTTTCAATGAACTATGTTGAAATATAAAATAATAGTGTATGCAATTTTAGTACAAGAGTAAAATAAATAAAAAATAAATTGTCAATTAAAAATATTTGACTTCGCCCATATTGATCAGTTCTAGTACTATGTCAATCAAGTAAATGTGATGAAACTTGACATATTCATTCGGGTTTAATCACATTTACTTCAATGGCATACCACTAGAACTGACCAATATGGGCGAAGTCGAACATTCTTTGTTATTAGAACTATAGTCGATAAAAACAAAAATTTAAATAAATTGTTGATTTTGATGAAAATAAAACAAATAGGATGATGTTTATAGATCGTAGTTGTTTTAGTATTTTAAAACTTAGAGAGAATTAATGGGTTATAATTAATATCCACGAAATGTAAATGCCTCGACGCTGATAGCTGGGCAATTTATAATTTTAAATGTATTAATTTTTTTAATCTGGTTGCCGAAAAAAATTGTTTTGTCACCACAATGAAAATTTATAATAATAAATAATCCTAATTACTTTGACAAATTGTTTTTTCTTTTAAAATTAATTATATTTTTATTGTAGACAGGCCATAAAACTTGAAATAAATAAATATCAGGATGGTGATTTCAGCAGTTTTGTGGCATTATCTCTTTACAGATTACCAAACTTTTCAAGTAATTATGACATTGAAGAAAGCTAATGTTCACAAAACTTTAAATTAATGATACAAATTTTTTTTTTGCCAGCAACTTTTAAGACAAAGAAACTTTTTAATTTAATATAAGACATTCTATTCAATTACGATATTAATATTGATTAGATGAATGCTGTGTCTGAAAAAAGTGTAGCTCTCCCACTCTTACTTCGATTCTTTAACAAAGTCTTACCGGAGTAATGAAAGAATAAAATAAAAATCCAATGTAGTTGAGACTGTAATTTTTTTAAAGAATCAAAGCGCTGTCTGAGGAGAATAAAATCCTGGGTATTTCGTCTTTTTTTTAATCATCTCGTCTACGTCGGTCTCTAGTATCATCCAAGAGAACAAAGTCTGTGGTCACCCGTACAATATAGCATTCGAAGTAGACCGTCGCGATTTAACCAACCATACTAGTGCCCAGTCTGTAGATATCTTAAGAGGTCGCCTCAAGGATACTTTCCAACGTAGATCGGGGAAATTCAGTGGCCCATAAACGATTGGATTTCGCAACGAGAATTGGTCATGCTTTATGAATACTCCACACACGCACACACTCACCTACACACATACACACAATTTTAATTTTGAGAATCTCAGATTTTAAATACATTACACAATACGAAATTTTTATACAAACTAGCGGACCCGACAGACGTTGTCCTGTACACCGGTCTTAAATTCTTTAAGCTTTTTTGAAAAAGTTGTAACAGTTTGGACCGTTTTGATGAAAATTTTTATTAAAACGTTATTGTAATGTACACAGTAAAAAATTTTGCGTCATTGCGTCAAAAAATTTTGTGTTAAAAATTTATCAAAATGTTAACTGAATTTCGTACAATTATTTTATCATTATTTAATAATTGTTTTGTTAATATATTTGTTTGAAAATGTAACTATTTACATGGAACTAGTATACATGCTTAATATTTCAGAATAAAAATCTGAATTATAAATAAATAAGTTAATAGCATGCTGCATGCATATTGTATTAGTTGAATAAGATTGATACTAACATCTGTACATTGAGTGAAAGTTCGAGAAAACACGTGCTTCTTTATAATTCATAAAAGTCAGTTTATCAATAAATTAAATTTTCTATCAACTACTCATACTTGTATGGTTAGTTGTTAGTTCAGTTGTTATATACGGAGAAAAAATTGTATTATCAAAGAAAAAATAACTCTATGTTAGTTTATAAATTTTAGTAATATATTGGGTTTATTTATTTAAGTAATTAAGAATTTATGGCCTCAATCAAAAGGTAAATGCTAGGTAGAGGTTATAAGTTCTAGTTTAGAAAAAAATATCCGGAGTATTTCATATAATAAATTATTTATGTAATAAAATATTTTTTTCTTTTTTTTTTTTGGAAAAATCTTGATCGAATAAATTTGTGCATTTTTAAGGTTTCATTTACACGGAAAAAAGTAAACTGTAAAATTCACTCGGATTCCGGTTAGTTTCATAGTTTTAAACAGTAGAGTGGACATTGGGGTGGCAAAAATATAAATATTACAGAACTCAATGTAAGTTTATTTTAAAAGTACTGAATTATGTGCATTATAGTTAAAAATATTGCAAAAGCATTGAGTCAAAGCTCTTTGATCTATAATTAGTCATTTTCAGCAGTCACATAGAAATTGTAGGTTGCTTGTATAATTTTTATAGTATATAATATATACCTAGTTTGACATAAACAAAATGATCTTAGTTTCATCCACATATGAACTTAGCAAGTATCGTAATAAAATTTAGCACAATTGTCATATACAAAAGATATAGAAGTAAAATGTCGATGCATGTACTAGATACAAAGAGTTGTATAAAACTGCTTAAACTGCAACAACAGAGAAGCGCACATTACAAATTTTCTAGTCGACGGAACACAGTTGCGTGCAGCAGGTGGAAGAGTAGATTGGATAAGGGACGAGGGTAAGAGTGAAGAAAAAAAAGTCAAAAGAAGAACGAGGCGGAAAAGAAAAAGAGAAAGAGCTACAAGTGATAAGAGATAAAAGTAGAATAAAGAGAATAAGAGCAAAAAAAAAAAAGAAAAGATAAGTGAGGTCGAGGAGCTGACTGCACATGGGGCAGAAAGTTGCACTTTCTTGGCCTTATGTACCCTCAACTCTGTCACTCTTTTGCCCTCTTGGGTCTCAGAGCTTAGTATCCTCTGCGTTCATTCCTTCTTATGACCCAAGCGTCGAACATTCCGAGAAAAGGACCGGAATGACGGAGTGCACATACAGAATAGAATGAGGACAGACAACTAGTTCTAAACGTTCTCATATCTTCATAAAAGGACAACTTGAAGAATTCCAGGCATCTTATGTGCACTATCAACTTCATCCAACCTTTCTTTCAATCTTATTTTTATAGAGTCACTTTTTTTATTTCCAAAGTGGTCCGTGTGATTATTTTATCATTTTTAACTTTCCGCTAAGAAAATTGAAAATTTTCAAAAATCAGGAAATTATTGGTTTCACCCCGATTTTCGAAAATCGAGTTTTCATCAGATCTCTATATTTTGAGGTCCTAGAAAGCAATTCCGACTATTTTCCTGAGGATGTCACTATATCTCTCGTAACTTTTGAACGGCTCGACCGATTTCATCGCAGTTGGCGCAATTCGAAGAGGCTTAACCAAACTTAGATTTAGAATATGATGTGAACCGATTCGAACGGGTATATTTTGAAAAATCTCAAAAAAACTAAAAATGAATTTTTTTTCAAATGTGGTTTTTTTGGAATAACTTTTAAAAGGCTTCACCGATCGATTCCAAACTAATTCGAAACTAATCAGCTTTTAACATCAAAAAACCACGCCAATCGCCGCCAGCCCGGTCGAAATCGGTTGATTCGTTCGTGAGTTATCGTTATCTAAAAAAACCGAAAAAAGTGTTTTTTCAGAATTACTTCGAAATTACTGGTTCGATCAATTTAAACTTGAATGTTCGTTATGAGGCTTCAAAAACTGCGTCGAATGTCGCGAACCGCGTGAAAATCAGTTCATTCATTCAAAAGTTATGTCGAAATCGGTTGATTCGTTCGTGAGTTATCGTTAGATCAATTTAAACTTGAATGTTCGTTATGAGGCTTCAAAAACTGCGTCGAATGTCGCGAACCGCGTGAAAATCAGTTCATTCATTCAAAAGTTATTGCGGTTTGAAAATTCAAAAAATAGTGTTTTATTGAACTTCTATTAAACTTTTGAGCTCGGAGAGCTCAAAATGACACGAAAATTATATTTTTTAGCGGGAAGTTGCAAGGATGGCCTTTAGGGTCAACCGTTTTCCTATTTTTTTTTTATTTAATATAATATTTATGATTGTCTTTAATTGATAATTTTATTGTAGCATACTATTGTATTCAGTCACACTAAGGAAGACAAATTTTCATTAGATTTAATGATTCAATCTCTTAGACAGCTTATAGCGTATTAATTTGTTGAACACTTAAGTAAAAATAATATTTAATCTTCTCAAATAGTATATCCCCATCTTATCGACTAAGCGAATCTTACTCTATAAGTTACTAATGGCATACTTAATTGTTAGTGCTATGGAAATTATTATGTTGCTAAGCGTTAGTACAGAAATTGTAAGAAGATGATTAGAGAAAGGAGTACGAGCATATGCTTTATACGGCATAAGTTTACGTTTCTAGCTTCTTGATTTTAGCACTTATATAGAATGAAAATCGTTTTCCGATGGTGAATATTACTCTCATGATCAAATTATTTTACACAATTATAAAAACATTTTATTTTCGCTATAGAACTGTGAAAAGTTATTCTTCAATAAATTATACTGTCAAAAAATAAAATCGTGATGTAGAGCAATATAACTCTACTAATGATTTTTAACTTCCCGCTAAGAAAATCGGGAAATTATTGGTTTTACTCCGTTTTGCAAAAATCGAGTTTTCATCAGATCTTGACGTTTTAAGGTCACAGAAAGCTTTCATGACTATCCCGGCGAAGTTGTCACTATGTCTATGTATGTGTGTGTGTGTGTGAGTATGTGAACCGCTTATAACTTTTGAACGACTCAACCGATCGGAACCTACCAAACGGCGTTCCAAAGAGTTCTCTCAAACTTAGATTTCCTGTGAACTTGAACCGATAGATTTTAAGAAATCTCAAAAAAACTAAGAAAAAAAAATTTTTTTCAAATGTGGTTTCTTTGGAACAACTTCTAAACAGCTTAATCGATTAAATCCAAAAACTAATCAGCTCTTTGTCAACCGGTTTCCTAATTTTTTGAGAGAGATTCAGTTGAACCTCCATACTTCATTTTTTGCATTAACTTCAGAATTTTTTTATTCGTGAAAAAATAGCCATTTTGACTTCTTCAGACTAATCCATACCTAAGAACAATGTAATAACAATAAATTCATTTATCGTACAATAGTTTTTATTTTTCAGAAAATAGAGACAATAAGTTTATTATTAAAATAATTTAATTGATGTTTAATAAAAAGAATTATTTGTTGAATTTATTTGATATTTAATGAAAAGAATTATTTGTTGAATTTATTTGATATTTAATGAAAAGAATTATGTGTTGAATTTATTTGATATTTAATGAAAAGAATTATTTGTTGTTTTTATTTTTTTTTTATAAAATTTGAGAGAAAAACAATTGAATTAAAAATCATTAATTTATGAAAGTAAAAACGAAAATATAGTTTATTCTAGCATCGCGTTAATAATATGTTTGAAATTAATTTGCCCTTGATAAAATTTCTACGTAAATAACCTCGTATTAATGAATTATGTACTGGATTGGATAATCCTTTGATCCAGTGCGTTCAGCCTAGCGCTCATAAGAATATCAATATAAACTGTGAAACGATAATTAAAATAAATACTTCAAAGAGTGCGTATGTTTTTCTATTCAAAACTTTTCTAATAACATGTATTTTAATCAAAAATACAAACCAAATTTTCGACAATGAAAGTTAGTGATGTCCTTTTGAGTATGAAAAACTATAAATATGTACTAGTAAGTTGTTAAAGCTAACATTTATGACATGCAAAGGTTCTCTCAGTTTTTTTTTAACTATCTTATATGGCTCTCAAGGCAGGAGTACTTCGATTATTCTCCAGGTAAGATTAATGGAGAGAAATTTTTATTTGTGATAGTAACAAAAAATTACACCAAGATTTGAGATTCTTATCGGTCAGTTCAAACTTTTTATATCCATTTATTTCAGAAATTTTTTATAATTTTTTGAATCCTCAAATCAGTTATTATCACTGCATAGTGTCATCAAGTAGCTTCAATAAAGTTAATTGTCTTGGATTTACCTGGAATTACTCCAAAAAACGAATCAAATGTCAACTTCGATAAATTTGAAATTAACATTCCTAAATTACACATTTACTTGTTGAAACTTGTGTAACATCAAGGCTTGCTAATAGTTTTATGGTGATACGTTACCATCCACCTTCACTAATCACTAGGTTAAAGCCTTGTAACACGCTACATCGTTTCAGTTTCGGTTGAACTAACAAGTGCAGGCCGTCTGAAGTAAAGCAGGTCGACATAAGCTTCACTGTCGTACTTCGGCCGAAATTACTTTTTGTTTGATGCTTTTTGCAAAACTTGTGTCACCTTTAACTTCCTCGCCTTTGACTCTTGCATCAAACTTCCGTTTATTTTCATAAATTTACACTATAAATCTCAAGCTCATATCTTAACAAAGAAATTATAGAATAAATTAAAATTTTTCTTCAATTTATTATAATTACTCTTGAAAAATTTTTCTGATAGGGCCATAGATAGTTTGACATGTCCTATATGATTTTACAGGCCGGATATGGTCAAAAATTTCTACTAGTAATTAATTAACCAAATGTAGGCTTGAAAATATCCGATCGATAGCGCATGATCCTTGAATCATCTCCTAAGATAAAACTTAAATTTGAGGTGTTGTTTTAAAATAAAAACCATGTTTATACTCTCTTGAGCTTATCCGAAATAATGTTTTAATTTAATCAACTACGAAACCAATTTATGTTTAGTATGACACATTGATTGATGTACACATTTCCGAGAAATTAAAGAAAATTATACTGTATTAGAATTTTATTCTTTTACATAGCCTGATATGGCAATACATGACCAGATCAGGCTACATAAAAATTGGCCAAATTAAAAAGTTTTTTTACGGGTAGTTAAAGTTCTTTTAAGAGAGTGTAATAGTCTATAAATGAATATACACATGATTTTATTAAATTTTGTAAATAAATTACGTCAGTTCATGTCCATTTTCTAAAACACAGGAATTAAAATCATATTTTTAAACCATTAAATAACAACTTTAAAGTCCAAATGTATCCTGTGGACCAATTTATGTATTTGTAAATAAATCAAATAAAAAACGACTTTCCTAAAAATACCTGATCTCTTAAGTAATATAAATATTTGAGACTGTTTTTT
The DNA here is from genome assembly GCA_000956155.1 of Cotesia vestalis. Lineage (NCBI taxonomy): Eukaryota > Metazoa > Arthropoda > Insecta > Hymenoptera > Braconidae > Cotesia > Cotesia vestalis. The sequence continues at coordinate 610,298 of JZSA01000171.1, forward strand.
CATTATTTATTTAAAAATTTTTTTAGTCTTAACTCACTTGTACGTGTATCATGCCGCACGTGTCGCAGACATGCCTTAACGTTTAGCTAGCTGCAGTCAGATTTATCGTTTCTTGGTCCTTATTGCAAACCAAGTCACGATTCTGTCGCCATTTCAACTGTACTATTTTTTCCGAGTCTATCTCTGTAGTTATTCTTTCACTGGCGCCACTCCATGTTGTGATTAGAAATAATTCATGCTTGGCAAGGACTATACCGAATGCACTGGGAGTTCTTTACGGGAATTAATGATTGAGTTTAAGTTCTTAAGAGAAAGAAATATAGTTTAAGTTTCCCACAAAAAAAGTTACCCAAGTAAAATAAAGAACCGAAAAAGAACAATAAAATGTGTCGTCTATGCTCGTATTGATGTTTTCTTCTTTACTTTTAATGTATATGAAAAACTGTACGATGCTGGTTTTATCACTCTGTCATTTCTTTCTCTATTATGATTTTATTATAATGCTCCAAGAAGTATTGGATATTACCTTTGAATATGCAATATACCATAAAAGGTAACCTATCGATTCTATAAAAATTTACTATCAAACATAAAATTTGTAAATCCTGTAACCCGTCAAATTCGATAATAAGTTAATAGATTAATATAGTTATCAAGATCTTGCAGACATCCAGATTACTATTTAATTATGATCGAGTTGGTTTTTTGAATAAATGATTCAAAGCTACTTGCCATTTATTACATGTTCGATAGTTCAATTTTACGGTTTTTAATTTATTATAGCAGATTAAATTTTAAGGAAAGAGACTTAGTCATGAAATAACGTCAAAAATTTTGATTTCATTCGAATTTTTTTCTAACAATGTTTTTTATTCCATGTATATCGTTAAAATTTTTTGTCGTTTTTTAAATAATAGCTTGTTACAAAATAGTCGTATGTTTGTTAAACATAACTTTTCATATGGCGTTTACTTTCATGAATTTGAAGTTTTTTTAGGGTTAGTAAGACTAAGGAGGGGAAGCTTAACTGGGCCATAAGGGAAAATCTGAATCTCGGATTTTTCCAATAATTTTTTTTCCCTATCGCCTCTAGCGGTAGCGTATAACGAGGTTTGAGTTTAGATTTATATATTAAAGTATCCTCATAATCATAATATTAATAGCTCATTTTTTATATAAAAAAAAAAAAAAAACAAAAAACCATTGTTGAAACAAATGAAATCTATAAAATAGCTAGTCTGTACTACTCCAACATCATTTTTTTTGTTAATTTTATTAATGTAACGCAGTTTTTTTAAGGAAAAAAAGATGACTTGTTAATTGAAACAATCTTATAGGAAATTTATGAATGAGTTTAAAAAAAAGATTTTTCAAAATTTTTTAACGATATCTTTTCAACAAATCAACCGATTTTGATGTGGTTTGCAACATTCGACGTCTTTTTTTGAGGTCATATAGAATGTAAAATCAATATGACGTGAGATCTGATTAAAACGCGACTTTTGAGAATTCGGGTTAAAATGATAACTTTTTATTTTTTTTTAATTAATGATTTTCACAGCGGGAAGTTAAAAATAATGATGCATGTAAAAAAAACTTTGTACTATTTGAAAAATTTTTTAATTATTCAATTTACTGATATTGAACTATGCTACAATAGAATTATTAACAATGAGGTATAAAAAGTTGCCCAAAGAATCTATTCTTCTGCAAACAATTGAGCATTCTGGTGAATTGAGTATTGGACAGACGTCTCTTAATTTCACCTAAATATTTTATAATGAATAAAAAAAAAGAAGGGTGATGTTCTCTCCATTATATTTTTAAGGTTTACGTAACGAGCATATAAAATAGGCGTAGTGTTGATAATTAATAATTGCATAAATGTGTCACACGATCTTAAATTACTCTGTTTATGTTTCGTTTTTCTACATTGATATTTTGATGGTCGGTTTTAGTTTGTAATTTTAAGTAATAAAAGTTTTAATATTTATAGAGGTCATTAAAAATTTTTTTATGTACCTTTATAGCTCTCAGGTGCTACTAGGGTGCATAAATATATTTATAGGCTTTTTGACTTTCGTAATGTGGTAAATAACAAATCTTCACTTTTTTATACATAAATTATTTTAATTGCGACATTTCTTCAGACATATTTAAAAATAAAATTCTTTTTATTTATATACTTAAGTTACTGTTTTATTTATAGTTAAACAAAAAAAATTTTAATAAAAGAATCTTTACTCATTGACTCAAAAATCCTCTATGATTTGTTAATTATTCACCTTTCCATGTAGACGCATGCTTATCATGCCATTCAAGTACATTTTATGAATTTCAGGCATAGTTATATATATACGATACATAATTTTATGTATAACGCTAAAAAAATTCGATTTTTAGTCAAGTACAAAGCAGTCTCTACAGCTCTAGCTAAAGCTGTGCAAAATTGCAATTAACTTCGAATTTAACATATTACTTCACCTCGGCTAATTCAACTTAAAAAAGAACGCCAGTCGGCTACTCCCGAAATGGAAGGTAGATTCCATAGAATTAATTATCATCTTGTCTCAACAACTTTCGTTTGACACTAAATGGAATTTATTTCAACATACACATAAGTAGGTTGTATTACACATTGCCTGAAAAGGGTTCAATTGAACTCTTAACTTCGATAAAGTAACTAATAACATGAAAAAGTTAACGTTATTTACGTCAAATTAGAGGTAATTTTGTGAGCTTTCGCATGAATTTACGAAAAATTAGCTATCTTTTTTTTTATCAAAAGTTATACGCAAATGAAATCACCAAAAACGTAATTTTTACTATTTTGATCATTTTGAAGAACTACTATTTCTGAACTAATTGAAGGATTTCGCTCATTTTAAGGCGCCTGCTAGCTAATTGTGCAAGGAATCTGTATACTATATTTCATTAGGATCTGTTTAGAATTCTCGATAGAATAACATTCACAAGTTGGTTGTACTACACATTGCCTGAAAATGATTCAATAGAACTCTTAACTTTGATAAAATAACTAACAACGGTCAAAATTTCAATGTTTTATACGTCAAATTAAAGGTAATTTCAAGAGCTTTCACATGATTTTCCATAAAGGATTGTATACACAATCGCGGTGATATATTACATATATATATTTTAACTAACGTTATTTTTGAGCTTTAATCTAATAGTTGAGAGATATTACGACAAAATTCCAAATCAATTCTGACATGAGGACCAATGCAAAAGATTGATTTCTATGCAATCCACCTAAAAATAAAATTTAATATAAATTGACTTTCATCTGAATAGAATTCATTGAAAATTTTAACGTTCAAAACGATATCGAATATTTGAAATAACTTCATGCTCGACAAATTATCCAGACACACTACATCTTACAAAAAGTAAAAGTAAAGTCAGAGTAGGTTAAAATCGATAATGGAGCCGAGGTACTTTTTGAAATGAATTATTTTTTTACTTATTTTGTGCTTTGTAGGGCACGGAATAGATAACAGAAAAATGTGGAATGAAAATGAAGAATAAAGAAAAAAAAAGAGCGGTAACCAAGAAGAGGAGAATGTTTCGAGAAAGAAGAAGAAGATGAAGCACAAGGTATAGTAGGTGGATAGCTAGGTAGGTAACTCATTGAGCGAATGAACGAGCAAGTGAGTAGACGAGTTGAATGAAGCCGGATCATATTTTTAAGAAGCAATTTCGTCACAAATCTGTAACGCCGCAGCTGGTACTCAGTCGTTTCCGACATCCTTGCGAAAAAGAGGAGCATCCGACAAAAGATCACGATGAAACGAAACCCGGGTGGGTCTCGGGTCTTGGAAAGGCAGGAAAGAGAGCAGATGCAAGGGTGCACAGAGAGTAGTACATAGTTGGTAGTTTCACTAGTAGTAGATGGGAGATGGTAGATGGTAGATGGTAAGTTTATATATATGGATATGTATAATGGCTGGGTGGTACGTTGAGTAGCATGAAAACGGGGTAGTTCAGGTTACCCAGCTTAGTCTATAAGAGTGGTAGGACTTAATATACTCAACCCAAGCCAGAGAAGATGAGGTCTCGCTCGCGGACGATAGCGTTCCCATCGCCAGAGGATTAAACCGATTGGGATTAAAGGATTACGAGATTCTACCAAGATTCGTTGCGATTCCCGAAAAGATGTCTCAATACGAGATGTAAAATCACTCTTAAATAAGTGTTATGGCTGTCTTATATGAGATTATTTCCCCTTCAATATTTGGTTAATTTATAGCACTCTATCTCTATTATCTATATCTATTCATCTATATTAAATTTATAATATAATATTTATCTGTGTTATGAAATTATGTTATGCTAATATTTATCGCCGGTACTTATATCGAAGCAATTCGGCCTCTAACACTTTGCATTCGCTTGGTAATTTTAAAGTTATTGAGATATGTGTATCTAGTTTAATGAAACTTTATGAGATCCTTTTTTCAAGAAATTTCTTAGATTACATTTTACGCTTTTTGTAACTATACACGGAGATACTATTATTCATTTTGAATTATTTTTAAATTTAAAGTTAACGCAGGCTAGGTTTACTTTCACATTTATTTTATTTTTTATGTTAGTTAAATATTATTGTTGAAACTGCGGCTCAAAAATAACTTTAAGCTAATGAGACTGAGTTAGAGAGTGAAAATAATATACAGGATAGGTAGATTAGAATAAACTTTAATTTGTTAATTCTTTGAAAATTCGTTTTAGAATTAATTTACAAGTTTTGATTTAATTTGGCCGAATGTTTTTTTTTTTTTTTTTTTTTAATTGACTATCAAATAATCGAAAAATAATAAACCATAGAAATCAATAATTTTTCAAGGAATCACAATTGATTGCTACAAATTGAAGTTTTGAATAATCAATACTGTTAAGGTACGTAAAAGTCTCAAAAATAGCAGGCTTTGCAAGGTAAATCTCGAGATTCTGCTGAGAATGAAAAGAAAAAAAAAACTTAACAAAGCTTACTAATCTACATAATTTGAAATTGTTATTATTAAATTATATCATGAATAATTTTATTTTTAATAAATAAGTTATCAAAAATTAAAAATTTAACCCGCGGGTAATTCTAATCTATATAATTATAACTGAAATTCTTTGCATCCAAACTAACTATTAAATATTCATTTTTATCAGCTAAGTGGATGTTAGATGTTAATTTAACATACTCGTTATTAATTTATAATTTTTTATGAGCACATGTTTTGCCACTGTTTAATTTTAATTAATTAATGGATTATATCAGATTTATTATTTCTACTATCAACGTTGTAGAGAATGTTGAATGTGCGATGTATTGAGATGCTTATTTATGTACTACATATTAAGATGCCTGATGAAGATTCAATAAAAGAGGTCTTGACCCGAATTTTAACCTTTCAAGGCTTTATATAGTATTCAGTGGTAGTTAATTAATTATATTAAGTTTTTAGAGCAGTTTTGAATAGTTTGTTCTTGAAGTTTGTGTCCGTGTGACATTTTCCATTAAATTATTAGTAATTAATCCTGTCCTAGTAGTATTAGTTTTTGAATTTATTCAAAAAATATCCATACTATGTATATTTTGATGGAAAAATCGTTGAGCCAATTTTCTTTCTATTCATAATTCGTCATTATTGACAGTCACATAGTGACTGTAGATTACTAGTTACTCAATTAATTCCAAATAATTAATGGAAATTGTTTAGATTTTAAATTTAATAGATAAGTCAAAATGATTGAATAAATTATTTGGTTCAAAGTTAGAAGAATTATTGGCCATTTCCGAAATAAATGGTTCAATTTTTTATTAAAAAGCCAATAAATATTTTCTCGTTCAATTTTATTCACTTGAATTATTATCAAACGATTTATCATATGACTATTGACTTATAGGGTATAAGTGTCACAGTGTGACGTTTTATCGAAGGAGACTCTTAAAGAAATCTGATATAGAAGAGGGGGAGATCAAAAAGTGAAAAACTTAAGACTAAATCGTATGAAAAAAAAATTATTATAATAATTACTCATGAGTTTATATTTTATCAAAAAAAAAAAAAAAAACTTACATTGTGAATCCAGATAAGTTTTGAGATAGACGGATTTGAATTAATGTGACACTCGAAGTATACATCATCACCCTCCTTGATATCACCGGCATTCAGTGTTGATCCGAGGCTTAATGACACCAGAGGTGGATCTATAAAACAATCACGTATAATTTTATCATAATAAATTCTTCCCTACTGGTGATAAATGAAATAAGCTTAACTTGTTACGGGATTTCAAATGGACTGGAAAATAATAATCCACTGAAGAATTTTATTACTTATTTACTTTTTAAGTAAACATAGTTCACAAAGCATTTTAATGCTTTTCTATAAAAATTTACCAGCGGAAAACTATTCTTAAATAATTTTATTTAATTCATTTTCTGAGTGATTGGGTTGACGATTTATCTTCACAAAATTCAATTCGTTGAGCGTTGTTGTATTTTTTCACCGCTTTTAAATTTCTCACAAATACTCTTACCACTATGAGCTTTGATCGGTGATGTGACATATAGTATATTATACTAAATCGAAACGATGAGAGAACGAATTTTCTCAAAATTACTGTCATATCAACGGTTGAATGTTATAAAAAGGATTCATCTACTCAATTTTGAATATTTATAAAATATGTAACATATTCAACATAGAGCGAATTGACTCGTAAAAAAATTCATGATAAATTCGTTGGGTTCTTTTATTCATGTACTTATTTTATAACTGAATCATAAACTCGAAACGAATTTTTGATGAATGTTTTAAAAAATAAATTGCCAATAATGATATTATTTATTTGAACTAAATTTATTCTGCGCTTTCTTTCCATTTACATTTGATGGATCAATAATCCCAGTTATTTTTTTAATTTTTCAAGATTTAAAAACACTCATTATTTTTTTTCTGAGTATTTACGTAATTGCTAATATGTCTCAACTAAGTAAATTCTAATTTAATTGAGATTTTACGATTTTTTTTATTTATACAAAACTATTAAGGGCTTTAAATAAAATAACCTAAATAATTGTAAGAATAATTTTCTATTATTGTAAAAATTCAAGGCAACTACTTGATAAAATCTGAAAAAATAACCTACTGTTTTTTTTTTTGTAGATTAGCCTACATCGATAACAGTTTTGATTAGTTGTGATAAAAAGTTGCAATTTTCTTGTTTATCAGAATTTAGATCATAGATGATCTGTATAACTGTCAATAAAAGATTATTATCAATTACCATAAATCACGGAAAGTGATTGTAATATTGATATACATCCGATATAATTTATATTTATTGTGTCTTTTACATAATCAGTTCTTATAAGTATAATTAGTTTGTGACACTAAATGCTCATTTGAGGTCTCTTTATTTGATCACATTGTTGCAGTCAATATTAATCTAACTGTTACTTTAAGTTTTCAAGGAGTTTTTTTGATATGATGACAACTTTTGTACAAACCGTGTTATCCATCATACTGATGGCTGCAATCCAGTTTTCAAGCGCAAAGGTATTTTATGAATTAAAGTTACACTTTTCAATATATAATTCCATTAAATAACACCAGCCCACAAAAAAAAGTGGTCTGTACTTTTGACCGGACCTACCTATCTTCATGTATTTCTTCTGTACGCTGAATCCGAATCTGAAGTCAGTTTTGCCCCAACACCCTCAAAGTTTTAAGTAAATTACAAAAAATCATAAAAATCGCCAAAAATTAGCAGTAATTGGTAAGAAAAAAATTTATGGAACTATAGAGCAAGTATAATTTTTATGTATTTTGGTCCGCTAAACCAAATCTGAATTTATTCAACCATAAACGGAATTAGTAATATAGTAATGAAAAAAATTGATTGAATTTAATTAAATTTATTTCTATCAAAAAATTCTTTCTAAAAACCATACGAAGATAAGTAACGACCTTCCTGATTTCAAGCTGTTCTTCGTTTGTGTCGAACCCTTTTGTTTTCGAATGACCTACGCAAATAGTTTCTTTTTCTCTTTATGTTTTCATCGGGTACATCTCTCTTCAGTATCCAGCACTGATCTGCCATCATATTGACATTCCACTTTCCTTGATATCGACTCTCCATTTTACTTATGTTTTGGTGGAATCTTTCGCCTTGTTCTTCACTGTAATCGTCAAGTGATCGTCAAAATACATGAAGATAGGTAGGTCCAGTCAAAAGTACACATAACTTTTTTTTGTCGGCTGACGTGAAGATTCTTTGGTAAAGATTAATTTTTGTTATTAATTTTTTAGAATGTCTTATACGAGGCAATCCTAGAAGATATGGTCGTTTCTACTTACAGCAAAGAGTACCTTTTAGAACCTGATTTTTATTTTGACGATGCGAACGGATTATTTGCGAATATGTCAATAATGAAAAAGTTTCCAGCAGATACTCAGGTAGTTCATCCTTGTGCATGCGTTTTACAATTGGAAGTGAGAATTTGTCCGATGAGGTACGGGGCACGGGTCTATGCATCGGATGAATTCTCACACCTTTTACAATTATGCTATTCATTATTTACTTCAGTGCATATTTTTGGTATTTTTTTAGTAATCATTTTAATGAGTACACGGAAAGAATTTCTCTTTAACAGATACCGGGGCATTGAACCGCCTTTTTATTTATTACCATTTTTTAAATAAAAATTACGAAAAAATTTATCTATTTCATTGTAGACTTCATAAAATTTACCGTAGACTTCCGTAAAATTTTTCATTTGGATCAATGGTATTTTTCGGCAAAACTTAATGAAATAAAACGTATTGTTACAAAATTTTTGTTCAAATTGCGACATCAGACCGGCTAAAATAGCTCGATTTCGAAAGAAATCTACCTAAAAATGGATCATATCACATTAAAAGTACACAGATAAAATTTTACACCGTCATTTTACATCGTGCAGTATTCTCGAGATCATTTTTTACAAAGTATCATTTCTAGGTAAGATTCGCAATAAAGGCAGCATCAATGGGTGAATATGTCATAGACATCGGAATCGATGAAAGAGGCAATTTCTGTGAAGCTTTAGAAGAACCTATAGCCGTCGGCCCATTTTTCAAGGCAATAGGATTTAAGTCAGACAATTGCCCACCTGATGTTGTAAGATATTACAAATTATGAAAATTATGAGCAAATTTTGATATCCTCGTACAAAAAAAATTTTGTTTCATGATGAATTTCAGAATGAACTTCAGGTTCTGAAACAAATATGAATTTCATGATGAATTCAGTTTGAATTCGTCATGAATTTCATCGTGAATTTCGGTTGAAGTTCATGCTGAACTTAAAACGAATTGTACAAAAAACTTATGTTTTTTAATTAGTAAAACAAATCGTTAGAGTCGATGGTAGTCAAATATCTTTTTCAATTCACACTGACTCAACGGTCTTAAAATTCGACGGCTTTCATTGGATAAATTTTTAAGTACAAATGTAGATATAAGATGCGAATCATTATTTCGGCATTTATTATGAATTACAGGATAAATTCCTGCTGAACTTCATGATGAATTTGAAACAAATTGTTTATGAAATTTTTTTTGTACGGGTCGCGTATTGAATAAGTCGACCAAGAGAAATAGAAAGTCAAATTCAAAACTTATAATGAGTTGTGATGCTAAAGTCTATATGTGTCGTTTTGCTGTCAATAAAATTTGTTTCTAATATTTAAATTATTTTTCAGGGTGTTTACGGATGTGAAGATTATCACACACCAATGGACCAACTACCAGATAAATTTATGCCCAACAATTATAAGGTTATTATGGAAATATTTTATGAAGAACAAAAACTTTTAGTTATACATGTATTCGCCAAGATTGTGTAATTTAAAAATTGTCAAACAATAGTTTCCAATTAAATTTCCATGCATTAGACATAGCTTGAATCACTTCGTTTTGTAGATAAAATTTATTATTTTTGTCCTTCCTATAATATTATGTACATATATATAAAGCTATGTCCTATTTTATAACAAAGTTCTCTCATGACTCATTATTGATTGAACAATAATATGCATTTAATCGAACAGAGGAACAAAACTAAGTTTGACGAGTGCGTATTGAAATTAGTTATATATTTTAATTAAAATTGATGGAATATGCAATAATCATAAATTGAACTGCACATTGTACTTTTCAAAACTAAATAACTTATCAAAAGAACTTTATCAATAACACCGGCACACAAAAAAAAAGTTGTTTGTGCATTTGACCGGACCTACCTATGGATATGCATTTCAACCCGTTGAATCCGAATTTGAAGTCCGTTTGGCCCAGTCATCCTCCAGATTTAAGTTAAATGCAAAAAACCCGAAAAATTGTAAAAAACTGCAATTACAGCGATGAAAAAATTTTTGTAGACCTGAATCAAATTTGATTTTTATGTATTTCAATAGACTGAATCTGAATCTACACGATAATTAGCCCGTTGAGCCGTCAAAATTTGAAAAAATTGCGAAAAACCGAAAAAAATTGCAATAAATCTTGAAAAATCAAAATTATCGAGATGAAAAAAAAATTTTTGGATTCAAATAGAGTATGATTGTTATGTATTTTGTTCCACTGAAATTGAATCTGAAGTTTTTTTGTTCCATTACCGGTCAAATGCACAAACAACTTTTTTTTGTCTGCCGATGTAATTAAAAATTTTAATTAAATGGAATGTCAATTAAAATAGGAATATTATAATTATATTCCTTTAGGAACTCAGTAGCTGTTCAGAATTTTTTTTTTTTTATTTCTTAGTTCCTTTCATTTTCTTCAGACCATTTCAACGTGAAAATAAGTTTACGTAGAGACTTGTTCCACAGAAAAACTTTTCCAAGCAGCTCAATTCATCTTTTTCTTATTGAATAATATTTTTATTCGATGTTTGTTGTTTTCCCGCTTACGTGAGACGGACCAGGTAATTTTTTCGATCTACTCCCCAGTTGGTTAGACATATAATTGAATACGTGACATAATGTCATTTTCAGAATCTAACCTGTTTTTTCTATCGAGCGTCATGACTTTTTGTTATCGTCCTATGCCTTTTTCTTATACACTAAATTTATAATTCCATTTATCCAATTTTTACATCCCGAATTCCGATCTAGATGAATGATTTTTATTAATTTATTTTCAAATATCAAAATTATAAAATTAGATTTTTTATTCAATTATTTTTGCCCGAAATTTTATTTTCTATCTCAATTAATTTATTTTAATTTATCATCTAAATTGTTCGATTTATTGTGAATATTTTGATAAATATTGAAAACATCTCAATCAAAAAATTTTTTTTGTTCGTAAAAAAAAATATTTATATTAAAAATGCGTCGTGAGTAATATAAAGAAAATCGATTTCAATCTAATAAAAGGCAGCAATAGTTCTTTAAGAGGTTTACTTTGAGTTAAGAAGTATACTCTAAAATTATATTTGTTTATATAAACAATGAATGAGAGATGACTCGGTAAATAGAAATAATAATATTTAAACTTTAAGTGTGGAATCAATTCTTCAAAAGAACTTAAATATAATATTAAATATTTAATATAATAGAAAAAGCAAGAATACTCTTCGATGCTTGATTTTATTTGAATATAAGATAAGTCTTTATTCATATCTATATGCTAAATATAATATAGAAGAGGGTCAGGCGAAATTGAGAAGTTAAGTAAATACTGTATTTTTTTTTTACTTCAGTCCATTATATTTATCATTTTTTTACTTTCGAGTTAGATAATCTTCAGTAATAAAATTTGAGTGAACTTAGATTAATATCAATATTTACTTAATCAGATTATTACGACTTTGATTTAAAGATAAGGTCATTAATATTTAGTACACTAAAGTATACCAGTGTATTCTTAATGGACCAGGCATTAATGTCCACATTTTTACTAAGATCACAGGCATTATGAATTTTAGAAAAACGATAATATTAAAAGATTTAAACTATTTTTGATATATACTTACACACAACATTTAAAATCCAGGATTCTTCTAAGAATAAACCCTTAACATTTGGATTTTCCGCTCTGCAAGTCACGGCTTTACGATTATCTTCTACATTAGGGACGAACTCAACCCTGCTGATCGTTAAATTTTGACTTCTTTCTTCCTAAAAATATTAAAAGAAAAAATTCAATGTATTATTTTTTCTTATTGATGACATATAATGACAATAATGCCCAAAGTAATGTTATTTGTACAATTAAATTTGTTAAATTATATGCGATTAAGATAATTCCCCATCATAGCCAACTCAAGTTGTCAATCTATTAGAAACTCGGTATTAGTTTATCAAGTTACTCAAACTTTCAATGACGTTTTATCAATAGCGTCGTTACTGGTTCAACAATGACATTAAATAAGTAGCTTTAGATAAGCATTATAAAAAATTTAAAGTTATACATTTAATGTATTTATTATATAATACATCAAGAATACTTTGACAGCAGCTCGTATTTGTAATATCGCAAAAATTTGCCATATCAAAAGATAATGATGCAAACGTTGTAATAAATATTTAAATAAAAATTTTAACATTAAAAATGGCAGTAACCGGCGACGTTAACCGAGTGGTCAGTGGCTAGTTCGAGAGCACTCGAACTAACTCACCGGCCAAGCGTGGGTTTGAATCCCAAACAGATCTTAGGAATCAGCTTGGGATTCGGGCCCTTGCCACGGAGCTTTAAGAATCTCACAACCCAAAAAGACCCCAACGTATCACTCCTAACAGTTAAAGTCGGGGATATGACCACAGCAGTTAAACCGACTCTAAATAAAAATATTTTTCACTGTTATGAAGTGATTAAATTTGAAAAAAATTAAAATTTTTCGTTTATATTAACAGTTGTGATAATAACGCAATATAATATTTATTTTAACTTCTTTTTTATAAAAAAAAGAAATTATGGCTGAATATTTAGATAATTCATTGATTACTAAAATGTGAGACATGATTTTTCTGTTCTTCATAGTATTCGTTGGAGGAACCGTAGACACTCAAACAAATTGAATACTTATTAATCTTGACTATTTTTTAACTGTCAATCTTTACCACTGCCATTAGCTATGCCGAAAGCGTTTTACAAGAAAATTACACATGCAAAGTAAAAAGCTGCAGAAGATTGATGTTTTCGGGTCGTTCAAATCACCACAAATTTTTAGTAATTGTTACTTCCTAAGTAGAATTCTCTCTGAAAATTTGAGGTTGAAGCCAATCATTAGCTAACCACGATCCTATACGGAAATCCTAACTTTACAGGAAGTAAAGTTTATTTACAGGAGGCAAATGATTTCGATAAAAAACCAGTATATTTTCATGCATCTTTTTCAAGAATTTGGTTAATATAAATTTATTTATTAATAAAGGACGTGATGAAGTTACATTTTGAAAGTGTCGAAATCTGATTTAAAAATGTAAAGAAATGAGTGTTGATTCTCGATTAGTTTACCGAGAATTTTTGTTGCAAAAAATAATAACGATAAGTTAGTTGTAAGTTGTGAGTTAAGGTAATTGGCAAGTATGTGTATAGAATTGGATATATTATAACTGATATTTATTGGAAATGCCAAAATGAGCGTGGTTGCTCTTACAAATGTTAAGTCTTAACTAAATTGTTACAGAGTTTCTTAAAATTACCTAAGCGAAAGAGAAGTGTGATGTGTAGTTAAAATTAAGGGAAGGAGGGTTAGTGAACCAATGATAGGGGTTTTGGCGAAGTTGAAAATGGAAAAATGAAACTGGAAAATTCTATTGGTAGAAATGATTAGTTGTGGGTGTATGTTTAAGAAGGCCTGTGGGCGATAGGAAGGGTAGATGGTTGGGCCCAGCCAGGTCTGGGCTTGAGAACAAAAATTTATGACGGGCAGATGTTAGTCGGACTAATATTACAAAAAATTACCCGAGAGTGCAATTATGCTGTTTGACCGGATTAAGTAATAAAAGGAAAGGTTGGGAAAATTCTGGGACGGATAATATTGTACTTAGTTGTAAAAATGCCGATACATCTGGGATGCTAGAAAATCCCAACAATCTAAAATATTCGAAGGTCTAAGTTTTTTCTACTACTAAAGTTATTGTTCACTTAGATTTATGATTTTACAATCTGGGAAATTTGGCATCTGGCAACCAACAAACCATTTAGTAAAAAGTATAAGATAATTATTTTAAATTTAGTTAACTATTAATTAATTAAGCTTAAGTGTTTTTAGAGATATTATGTTAGGTGAGTGAGCGGCTCGAACAATGAGCTAGTGATAGCAAATCTTAATGAGCACCTTAGAAAAAAGCTGCTATGCAATAGACAGAAGAACTTATTACTGATTAATTTGAAATTAAAAAATAAAAAAAACTATGATCAGTTGATAATTTTTTCAAGATTACGCTGCTGAATTCTTGTTTGTTTTATTTTTTAAATTTTTCGCAGCACTTAAAAGTTAAAACGCCGATTTTTTAGTAAACAAGTCAACAATTCTGCTAATATAAAAATTATTTAAAATTGAAAAAGAATTGTTCGAAAAATATCGATGCAGTAGATTTCGAGTTATGAGTGTTCACCGATTTCCTACCGCGCATGCGTCATAAACTGTGTAAGAGGGACAGAGACAAAAAAGCTCTATTTTTCTCATTTTTGTTCTGATTGACTTGAAATTTTAATACAATAATCTTGAAATGTTGTAAATTTATCCGACAAATTTTGACAAATAAAAATAAACAAATACCATTTTAGCCCTCCCTTTACTCTTTCGGGAATTCCCGTTTTCAGATCTCACCTCTTTGAACTTCGACCAAATAGATAGGAAGTCTGAGTAGTTTTATGAACAAAGTTAATGAAAATAAGCTGAATATATTGAAAATTCGATAAAGTTAATGGTACAAAAAAAAATAGATAAAGTACCAAACGAATGAGATAATCACAAGGTTACTACTGCACAGCTCTTGTTTGATTGGTAGATGTCGGGTGCACTTGACGTTTTCAATTTCGTATTCTGTCTGATTGCGTTAAATTTGTCGTTACGGCTTTTACATTCACTTTACCGAAATCTTGATCAGTTACTCAACCGAATACATTACCGTTAAATTGCGTCTCTTCACTTATTAACGATATATTAAAAAAATTAAAAAAATATAGTAAACTTCGTAAAGATTTTTAGATTTCAAAAAAAAAATTCATAAACAAATAGATGTTTTGATCAAATCTTATTAATTATCCAAATTTAGCATTACAATTTTTGTCGTATATATTCTTAATGCTATTGAAATTTTTAACAGAGTTTGAAAAACGTAGTAATGTCATTCGTTAATATTTTGAGTGTCAATCTGGGATTGTAAATTGTAATCGAAATCCTGGGGATCAGGACAAAATTTACGAGTGTACATAAATGTTTACAGTATTGTGAATAAAAAAATATAGTCTTACTACTATTGATTTAAAAAAAAAATAAATTCATGGTTTTAAGTTCGCAGTGTTCTCGTGCTCCTATTTTGTCTATTAAACGTATGATTTCTCTTAAGTTTATAAATTTTAAGAGTATTCTCCAGTTAGAATAAAAAATGTCAACTCTATGTGCAAAAATTGAGAAATTGATACCTTTCTATATCGGCTGTGACCGAATGATGCTTTTTTTTTTTCGTTTACATTCACTTTGAAATATTATTCATCATGAATTAATCCGAAGGAAAACTGACTTATTTATTTACTATATACATTTAATTTATTTTTAATTGCTGAGCCGTTAAAAGTTAGAGAATTTATTAATAAAGAAGCAAAAAAAGATATATAGATTATTTTATTTTTGTACATCCATATTTGTGAATTGCTTTGAAGTAAGAACGTTCTACAAATGAGATTGAATTATTTACATGTTTTTATTTTTATAAAATTAACTTACGCTGACATGCTTGAGCGGACGTTTGCCTTTGTACCACGTTATTACCGCAGGCGGATTTGAACCAGTTGTCTCACATTCCAAGTCGTACCGATGTTTGGCTTGTAGAGATTCATTTTTGTTTGCAGAGCCGGGTCTGCTTACTTTTATCGTCAAAGGTTTCACTGCAATAAAAAGTTTACAACATAATTAAAAAAAAAATATGTATTTAATATTGATATCATAAATCTGTATGTATAAAATGTGATCTGAAAATCTCTTTATTATGTTGATACATGTAGTTCGAAATAAAAAACATTGATCAAATTTTTACTGAAAAAAAAAAAAAAAAAAAAAAAAAAAAAAAAAAAAAATATAACAGTATTTAGAAGTTTGATAATATAAAACGAAAATAATACTCTACACCTATACACCGATTTTAAATTGCTGTGAAGTGGACAGTGGTCATTCTGAATTAGTGAACGGAAGTATCACTTGGACTGGAACGAGGAAATGATGAGTGTTTCGGAAAGAGTTAAACGCGTCGACGACTAGCATTCAATTGGGAAAAATAAAAAAAAAAACAAACGTTTAAATGATTTGCAAATAGTTTTTCTCCAATCAATTCCGAATTAGTTGTCGTTATTGTATTATCTCTTTTTTATTTCTCGCTCTAGAAATCGTAAATTCTCAAAATTTCAGAGAGTAGGTAATTGATTTTATCCGGTTTGAAATTTAAATAGTTATTCTTACTATTTTTAAATTCATACAAACTTATAAGTGGACTTTTTCGATAAGCTATGAATAAATTTTTTGTAAATTGACAAGAAATTCTGATTGAAGAAGCTATGAAAAAAAATTTATGATGATATTGTCAAATCAGAATCGAATTTTAATGTAAAATTTCTTGTGGCCACTATACCTTTTTTAGTCTTTTGATGTCTACATTATTGTATAAATAATTTACAAACGGAATAAAATTATAAATTTTGTTCGTATGAATATTAAAGTTTAAAAATTTAATGCAAATTTAATTTTGACATCGGTATTTTCTGCACAATATTGACGACAATAATTTAGGGAATGTACATGGATCCTTTTAGAAGTTCTTTTTTATTATTCATTGGTTATGATATCATTTTCTTCTCTAAAGGTCTTTAAAATAGAAATTTGAAATAAGAATATTTCGTACAAAGATCTGGTATTATTGACATGTATGTTGATCTAACCATATTATTATTTCTGTTAACTTATAAATGAGTTCTGTCTGTAAAATCGAAGAAATTATAACTTTGGAAATTTTAACTTTTCATAAGAGCCAAATGCCGTGTTGTTTGATGGAGAAATAATTCATTGAATTTTTACTGATATGTTCAAAGCCAAAATTGTCATTCTATAAGTAGTTGTGTGACAGGAATTTTTATTAATATTTCGTGATATATAAATTACTTTTTCTTCTTTTCTTTTTCCTAATACCGTTATATTATTTATTTTTTCCTTCAATACCTGCAGATTTGCCCTGGAAATAAAGGGTAAGTTATTTTCTTAATTTAAAAAAAAAAAACAACAGGCGTCCAAACGTGCACTAACCCAGCCTGGGTGGCTGCTGCGGTGTTACTCAGGAGACTGAGAGCATCTCCTATCTTCTGTTTGTTTTAATTCATTTTGGGCAACCTGGACAAAATTCTATTTGGCTCGACGTATCCACCGTCGAGTAGTTTGTAAAATAGTAAATTTTTGTTACAGGTGGTAAGGAGTAATAATGTATCAATTTTTTTATGAAAAAAAAATATTTTTGAATTCGGGTAAGAAATTGGAAATAATTAGAAAAAAATTTTAGCCAAGACGTTATTTTTTTTCTTACCATCCAATACAATAATGAAATCGTTCTTTTTCATATTATTAATTTTTATAGTTTTTATTCTGAGGTAAACGAACCTAATTTTTGATGTTATAAATTGGAAAAGTGACCGGTAGAACAAATCCACGTCTATGACATAGAAATTAAACTTGAATTAGGATAGTGGGATGCATTGAAACTTGTCGTTATTACCTTAAAATGCCATAAGCACTAGCAGCGCAATCGGAAATGTGTGGGATGATAAGTAGGGTACTGTAATAGCTTTCTATCTTTCCCTAAACATAGTTTTCAAACTTCGATTCAACTTTTAGCTCATACAGTTACTGATAATCCATTAAATGGTGAGTACGGTGAATGCTAACGGAAATAGTAATTTCAACTGTTCGAAATTTGTTGAGCATCTCAAAAGCTGTTTTAGCTCTAGTTTTATTTAATCAATTGATTCACGTTGAATAATAATGAATGTCATTAACTTAAATCACTATTTTTATAGAAGATGAATTTTTTTTTCCACAATTAAATTGCATGAATTTGCTTTGTTACAGTTCTACCACTTGAAATTTATAAAAATTATGTTTTTAGTGATTAAATAAAGGAGTTAACATCAATCAATTATTTTTCTTACGCTTGCTAGTTAAGTTACTTTATTTTGCTCTTCTTAGTGGTAAAACCAAAAAGCTCAAAAACTAATTTGTATCTGTTGTTTGCAGCGAGATTTCTTTCCCGTTTTATTTTGTAGATTCAATCTATGGAGTAAGAATAAGAAGATAAGATAGGAGCATAATGATCTTAATTCGTTAACGCCAAGATAAACATTTGTTTTTATCTTGTTGGAACAAACTGTCCGACCCTTGTCTTCCTCACTGTCTTTCTACTTTCGTCGATATGTCTTTGTTCATCTTGACAACTTAAACTTAGTTTGTACTCATCTGATAAAACGATAAATAATATTTACTTACATTTTACATGCATATATTATGAGTGCACATTTTTTAGCTAATTATATTAGTTTAACCAATCCGACTAGTTAGCGAATTTTATGGTAAAATTAGACGAAAATTTTATCATCAAGATAAATATGATAGTGTTAATTCAAGAAATAGTTTGGTGTACTTTGATTAGTTAATTTTTAAATTGACAAATCGTTATTTGATAGAGAAATAAGTTATCTTGGTGTGAAATCACTGATCTTTTAAATAAAAAAAAAAATTCTGGAGAAAATTTGCAGAAAAGAAGGTGATGAACAAAAACTAAGTGGTAATTATTATATTTAGAATGATTTTTGTATGAAAAAAGTGAATAAAAAAATTCCTCGAATTGAAACGACAATTTTACTCACTATTAATTGTTTTCTAAATTATACTTACAAATTAAATCTAATTTTACAGATTTTCTTTTTGATGGGACGAGGTCAGTATTTGACGCCTCGCAGGTAAAATTTGTTCCTAACGATTCCCGACGAAGTGACCTCACAGTCAATCTGAATAAATAATTTCAACATGAGAATAGTATTACAGTGGTCGCTCAATATTGTACTAAATATAATTACTCACTTGTTCTCGATTACATCAAGCGAACTCGTTATAGATTCCTCAAAAGTTATGTTTGGAACATGCCATTTTATCCGCGGTGTTGGTGACCCTGTAATTTTAATTTAAACAATTTTTTAATTAGTTATCTAATTAAATATGTATTTTTACTAGACTGAAAAAATAGTATAATCCCGAAGTTGATATTTTAGCAATATTTGTATAAGCTATGCACGAATACGATGTTTTAGTCTCACCACAGTCCGTATGAGCTCCATTGTCAAACGGATTTATTAAAATTGAAAAGTAAAAGGTTATGATAGGAGGCATTATAAACGACATTATTAACCCTTTAGGACATGGGCTATGAGATTTTTACTCACGCAACAACATTTAACACAATGAATGTTGCTGCAGTGCAAGTGAGACTCTAAAAAACATCCATGTCCTGACGGATTAAGAAAATAATAACATAAATCCATTCAATTTATTAATGTTTGTTACTAAAAATATTGCAATTGATTTTTTTACAATCAATTAATGAAATAAACTTTTAATATATTAAAAATTTTTAAACTATATTAATCTAGCATATCAAAGTTTGTGTAAGAAAAAATATATTTCTATGCATTATATTTATTTATAATATCATGTTTTTGTATTATTCAATTTATTCTGAGATTAATTATTACAGTGTAAGTTCCAAGGTATTTACATACATTTGAACTGATAATATAATTTAGGTTAAACGCACAAGTCTATCTTAATTTCAGATATCATCGTTAAGCAACGTAAACATGAGTGAGTAGATACGCGGGAAGTTTCTATCCTTACTTTTGACTTGCTATTACTATCATACAAAAAAAAAGCTTACCGTCGATACTAAGTATTGTAATGATTCAGATACTAATGTTGGAACCACGTGAATATGTAATACATTTAGCAATTAAACTATTTTTCAGTGTATACGCTCAAAAATTTATGTTAATAATTACAATTACTATCGATTATTTTTTGTGATTTCCATCTTATATCATAATTTTGTTATTCTTGATGTCGATGTTATTTTTATCAGGATAAAAAGAAATTCAAATTTTGATAAATTAACTTTCTTTCAGAAAATTTTTTTTTTTTTATGTACCCTTATGATTTTTCAAGAATATCTTTTGCCGGTCTATGGCCTGATGACATCTGTCATACGATATTAGTAAAGTGAGGCACATCATCACATAATATGCGAATGATTACATTTACTTAAATAAAAATTGGAAGTTTTTACTTTGTTAATAATAATTATTACAAATATTTAAATATCAGCCAGTGTTTATAAAATTTTCAATCCAAGATGGAAATACATGTCATCTATTGATGGAAATAGTTGTTAGTAGATACTGATTAGCTTCATTTTCCATCCGTGATGGTATCTGTAACTATCTTGTATTTCAATGATTATCATCGAAGATCACACCGATTCTGAATCATGATGATACTGAGCATTATCATGTCAGTTTTCTGGATTTTACCATTATTTGATAACAATTATTGCCTTTAATTTTTCACTGTGTAATATAAGTAACGGTTAAAGTTTAGTATAATTAAATTTACCCAGAAACGAGGGTTTTTCTTAATTATTGGTTTTTAAGTTTATTATTTTATCATTACGCTAAGTACAGTTTTTGATAATAAAGGAAACGTATATTTTAAAGGTTTAAGAATTAAAAATACAATGGTTCTTTATTTAAACAAGTTTCTTTGTTGAGGTAAGCTGATTGTGACAATGATAACAAAGTATTCAAAGGTTTTGGTATATTCCCAGCTTACTAAACATAGAATAAGTTCTTGGCAACTTTAAATTAGTCTATCCTCGTCAACATACTATGTATATATGTATATATTGAAGGGTCATAACGTTGAGACCAGCAGAGCGACGCTCAACCTTTTCAATACAGACATCTTGGCTCGAGAGCCAAAGCAAACTCACTAGATTTTTTTTTTAAATAAAAAAGGATGCTCCATTTTCTTTATTTTTAATTTTTTTTTTTTAGAGATTTTGCAAGTTGAAAGCTTGTCTCATTTATTGTCTTTCAGTGGAAACGATAATAAAAGAGCATGTAGGAAGGGTCAAGTGTAATAAAAAATATTTCTATTTATTCTACTTATAGATATTTAAGTTTTATTGTTACGATTATTCGAAAAAAATTATTTAAAAAAATTAGGCTGTGAGAACAATTAATATTTGAGCAAAACATATTTTACAAAAACTGTAGAAATTTTAATTGAAAAAAAATTACTTTTTTATGTCACGGAAAGATTAATTTCTGGCATATTTTATTGAATTTTTGTAATTTTTAAACTTTTAAAATTTTTTTTCGAGATAAAAAGTTTAAAATTTTTTTTCCAGTTATCAATATTTTATTGATTACATTTTTTCACTTGAGGTACGAAAATAAATGGAAAAACTTGATATAATACATATTTTTTATCATTCTATTATTACTGTAATAAAAATTTTATTTTTTCAATCCGCTATCGAGAACAATTTGCTAAAATAAATTGATGGATGCTTTTATGTTGTATACTCAAAAAAAAAAAAGTGTGTACGTTCAGATATTTTTTAAATTCAAGTACAGAATTGGATGATAAAATTAATTTATCTTTGTTTGGTTACATTCAAAATTGTTTACTAAGGTTGATATTTATTCGGAGGATGTTATATAATACCGTAATTTATATTTCAGCAAAGAGAAAAAATAGTTGTGTAACAGTTGTAATATACGGAGTTTTGAAACGAGAAAACAGATTTCATCCTCTTACATTACTCTTATATCGTTGTTATTCAAGGAGCTTCTCGAACGGAGTTGCGTTTTAACTGCTTTGGCGACGTGACCGACTCGAGATCGATTTACTTCGGTCAATAACTTTTAAAGATTATATACCTGTATACTCGTAACTTGGATTTATATTAAAAATCTTTTCGATAATCTCTTAAAATAGTCGTTTACTTTTACAAATTAATTGCACAGTACTAAAAATTTATCTTCAGCTCGGCAGTAAATCGATCGAAAACTTTTTTTATCAGCAATCGATATAAATGAGTCGTTCATTAAAATAAATTTCTACAAGACAATCCAATAAATATATAATGAATCAACTACTTCTTCTGCACTTAAAATATTAATTAATTAAAAAAAAAATTACAGCTCGTTACATTTGGTCGACAAAATAATGAATAAGTGATTGAAATAACATAAATAAAAAATAAATTTTCATTTAAAAACTAATCACAATAAAATTTCCTTCTTTCTATAAAATCTTCAATTTCTAAAGCGGGAAATTAAAAAGATTAATGAAAAAAATGTTAAAATCTAGTCTTCGTGAAAGGATTGAGCGGAATAAAAGTTTATATACATATATATGTATAGAAATGAATAGATATAAAGTGATGCGAAAGACAAGAGCGGATGAGGGGCGAAAATAATCTTTTAAAGCGGTCGTAGAAGTTGCAGTAGTTATAAACAGAAATTTAGATCCAGTTGCCAAAGTAAACAGCGAAGAGCTTTACGGTACCCTACCCGACTACTCTCCTTTTGGCTTGCAACTCAAGCGATCTAAGCGCATCCTCTCTCGGCTTTTTTACTCATTCTCTCTCTTTATTCCTCTTTTTCTGGCCCGACTAAACGTAGAACTTTTCACTTACCCTCGGTTACCGATAAAAAGTTGCTTGATCTAATAACTGACGACACTGTTACTTCCTACACCATTTCTATATATATACGTTATACTATCATATACTATACTCCAACCGTGATTGGCGTGAGTCAAGTTTTAGTTTTATACATACATACATATATATGGATGAAAAAATATATGAGGGTAAAACCTGTTGTACACTAGAGAGAAAAGCCACGGCAACTTTTCTATTTACTCAATTTTTATTGATTTTGACGTTGAGTTACCGGAAAAAGTTGCATCACTTTATTCGATTACTTAAAATCTACCATACATAAATACAATTATCTATCAGGCTATTTTATAATTTTATTAGAAAATTTTCTTTTTTAACTTGATATAATTTTGTTGATAAAAAAAACAAAAAGATAGTGGTATGAATATAACGATTTAAAATAATATTATTTTAACCATATTTTATAATTACTGTTTATGCAAAAAATTTTACTCTCATTATAGATTTTGAATGTAGTTTCATATATAAACGGATTATATATTCACGATCTATTTATCACGAAATAGTCAACTTTAATTAATAAAAATGAGTGAAAATACTGGTAACAACGATGAAGAAAATCACTTGGGTATTGTAAATTCACCTGAGCTATTATTTGTTTTATTTTTTTTTCATGGATTCAAGAGATAATAAATCTTTGTTAAAATTCAGTAGAAATAAATTATTCTTATGAATTATCGCCAATTTATAGCTTATTTCATGAGTCACTTGAAAATATTTTCTAGTTATTTTTATTTCAACATAAAAAATGTAGTTTAAATAATGGCTATAAATGAAATTATTTTAATTTTTTTTGTGAACGAAAAGTAAAGTATTGCATTGATTAATCACAATATGCATGAACAGAAGAAAATTTGCTTGAACCGAGGAAATTATTGAGAAAGAACAAAAATTTAATTATCTCTATTGATTTACAAGAATATTGTGGTTGGATAAGATTAAGATCTCAGTTATCTAATCCAATAATAGCTTCAACGATGTAATAATTAAAATAAATTAATTCATTTACCTAAACTGCTGGTATCTCAGAAGAATAATTCAATATCTAAATATAAAGATGATACTAAAAATCAAATTGAAATAACAGAAATTGATAATTTATATAATAATATAATGATGAATGAAACATTCAGTTCAAGCTATACATAGAACTTTTCGTGAAATTTCATTAGTTTAAAATTTTATTAGCTATAAGTTTGTAAAAAAATTTTTTTAGGATTATTAAAGTTTTCAAGCTGTAATTCACGAATAAATCTGAAATTTGCTTAACATTTCATGGCTAATAAAAGTTTTGTATTTGTGAATATTAGTTGCAGTGATAATTAATAAATTTATAATACCATAGGTTAAATAATTCTCATCAAATTCAGATCAAATTTTTTGACCCGGGAATAAATATAATATACAAGTTTTTGTTCTTACCGCCGATAACACGACATGTGAGGATTAAGTCGTCTCGTTCTCCTTCAGGACCAACAGTGTCATTGACAAGCTGTCCATTTCGATTTAAAATTACTGGTAAGTCCGGTAAAACTGAAAAAAAAAAAAAAAAAAAAAAAGAAGTAAAATTAATTTTAATTCTCATAGATAACTACTGCACTGAAAATAATATTTTAATAAAGAAATTAAGTCATTAATTAATAGTATTTGAATCCAGATATTTGAATTTTCCTTGTTGTTAAATTTTATATACGACATATTAAATTTCCTTAATATCTAAGTCACCTTTGATGTTCGTTTGAAGTTACCCCATTAATGTATTGAAGCTTCGTTAGACTAATTCGACGGCTTACCCTCTATTTTACTTGGGTTCTTCATAGAAATATCGATAATACTCGTAGTCAACTTAACAAGTAGTTGAATTATTTTTTTATTTTTTTCATCATTGCTGCAGATAATTAATAGATATGATTTATAATATGATGAAAATAAAAATTCAATAATTTATTATTTAGCATTTGAAAAATGCAATTGCTACCGTCGGGAAAGCCGTGAAACAATTGAGCTTATTTCGACTTCACAGCTCTCCGGTTTCCCATTCATTGTAACAGTGTGGCTTCTGTTCTTAAAAAAAATTAAAAAAAAGTAAAGTTTTATTGTGCAGCTTGTGGAATTCCTCGATGTGAATCACCTAGATTCTTTTTGTATACGATAACTGCGCACCATACTACCACGGCAATTCTACTTTTTAATTAATTGCTATCTTCTCGTTCTTTATGATTTAATAAATCACGTGAACTAACAAAGTAATAAAAGAATTGAATAATTTAATTATGATAATTTTTGGCTCTTTTTTCTCTTAATTTTAATAAAATTTTATCATTCGATTTTATTTTTGGATTATTCAAAATTTAGAAAATTAATATTCAACTCAAGAAAATTATTCCCTTGGTTTGAAAATAAAAAAAAAAATTTTTTTTAATTTTATAAACGAAAAATCGGAAAATTTTTAAATGTTTTTGCTCTAAAGCTCGCAATCAAATTATAGCAATAATGCACTAGTAGAGCACTCAATATAAATAGGTATCACAGTTTAAAACCGACGAAAAACAAATCACGCCAATCATATTTTTCTTGAAAGCGATTTAATGTCTTTTTTCATCGATTGTTAGCCAATATAATTACGTTCAACATTCTGATGAAAGTATTTTCATTTATTGGAAACAAATTATTACCACTTTTATGAATATATCTTAGTTAATTTATAAAGGCATATTTCTGATCAAAAGTCTACGAAAAAAAAAATTTTGTGATTTATGTCTGTGTCTAGATTTTTTAGAAAAATAAAAACCTCAATGACAAATTATTTATTAAACATTCTCAATCGAAAAAATAATTAAACATTGTTGAATAATCGAAGAATAATGTAGAATAATCGAACTTACTCATCGGCGAGACGTGGGTTCGAATCCCAAGCTAGTCTTAGAAACCATAAGAAAATTTTCAAGAAGTTGCTGTATGAAAACAATAGTTAAATTTCCATAAATTCTATTAATAAACTTTCATGAAATCGACTTAAAAAACAACTGTGTAGAATAAAGTATAATTGATTAATGGATAATTAGAAATGTTGAAAGTGAACTATCAGTACGAATGAATAGAGAACAAAAAAGGAACAAGCTGTAGTGATAATTACTAGTGGTCATCAATCGAGCTCTTCTTGTGGTTGTAGATAATTTTAGAGGTGGTAGGAAATTGAGCGAGTAGAGGATCGTAAAGCGGGACAAAGAGAGGCAATGATTGACAAGTTAGTCCCTATCTCTTGATCAATTACTGTAATTGCGATGAAGCCAATTTTAGTCGGACTTTTATTCTTTTATCTTTTATCGAAATTATATATGTGTTATAGCCGATAAACTTACCTTTTTGAATTATATTGACTATTTTAGTGATAGAGGATTCATACATATTCATGATGACACATTAAAGTCGAGTGATGTTTAGTCGACTTACATTAATGTATTTTAATTAGTAAGTGGTGCTGATGCATTCTACTATAAACGTCCGGTCAATAATTCTATTTGGCTTTAATGCATATTTTGAGAGCCCTTCAAAATTATGTAGAGCAATCGTATTAAATAATATAAAACAAGTTTTCCATTAATGCAATCTGATTAGCAACATGTGTTATTGAAAGCATCGCATATATAATATTTAGACAAATCAATTAATCACGGAAATTATAGCGTAAATTTTGACTAATTGAATACATTGAAATATTTGGAGTCATTTATTGAGATAGAATTTAATGTAACTATTAAGTGATATTTCAGAAGTGACGTCTTTCTTAAGTAATGCGGATGGTGTGAATAGTTACAAGCCCGATATTGGGTAGTTTCGCAAAATGGAATCTAGTAAAGCATTATCGTGAGTGGTGCAGCAGAGATCACCGTAGTGTAGTTAGATAGTTTGCTTTATGGTGCATTTGAATGGAAATTACGCCAGTCCCATCATCTGTGCATTAAGAAAAGGATCACTATAGTAAGCATATACATTCACACGTAAAGTTTGTACTATTACGTCATTGTTAACACATTCTATTTTTGTATTTATTTATTCATGATTGTTTAATTGACATCTGCGTAAAAAAATTATTTTATGCTAAACAGTTCATTTTAAAAGCACTTATTTTCTTTAATTCTTTTAAAATTTTACAGGGTATTGTGTTCGGTTTTTAATACTTTAACGTCCAAGTTTCCAAATAAAATATAAAATTAATCCCTGGCTCGAAATTTGTTTGCCGAAGTCCAGGGTCTTAAATGGGGATCGCGTCAAAATAACAAAACATAAACAAAACACTTCATTTTAATTAATAAATCAAAGAAAAAAAACCTCTTTATTGATCTGATCATGTTAATAAACAATATAAACAACATAAACAACACATTATAGAACACTCTTTTTACACATATACAGCAATATTCGCGGATCAGAAACAATAAACGTGCTTCAAAATCAATAAACAATATAAACAATTTAAGCAATATAAACTAATACAGTAGAACACTCTTTTCATACAGATACGACGGTATTCGCGGTTCAACGTTAAAAACGCGGTCTACTAAAACACAAGCTTTTCAAAATAATTTCTCACACTTTTTAAACTTAGAATTATAATCTCCTCAAACTTACAGTAACAATAATTTAATAATATTAACTAAATAATACAATAATGAAAACTTGAAGTAGTTCCTTCATGATACAGTGTGAATTAGGAATGCTCCTAATTTGCGATAAATAATGAAGATATCTAAAATGTAATTAATGGAATCAAAAACTCAACACTTACAGTAAATTTCATCTATGTTTTATTAATAAATAATTTGAATTCGAATTCGATGAATCAATCTAAATTAATAAACTAATATATTTACGAAGTAATCACAAAAGTGACTTTCAGTCTAAAATTAACCAACGAAAACACGGTTTATCCGTAAATAGCTTCCGCAATCAACTTTATTTGATTAGTAATTCAATGCGGTATGACTGAAAATAAAATTTATTTTATCTTTAGCGCCCGATCTCCTTTAATTAAATAAGCAAATCCAGCTTGAAAGTTTTCTTGTGTGGCAAATTTTATATCTGGTATTATACGGACTGATTGAATCATATATGGCCATAGTAAGCCATATATAAAAATAAAAAAAATTAGGAAAACGATGGACCCTAAAGGCTATCTCTGCAACTTCCCGCTAATTCCATACTTGAGCGCTCAAAATTGCACTTATTACGTTTTTGAGCTCTTCAAGCTCAAAAATATAATTTTCGTTTCATTTTGAGCTTTCCCAGCTCAAAGGTCTGATAGAAGTTTAATAAATCACTATTTTTTGAATTTTCAAACCGCAATAACTATTAAATGGATGAACCGATTTTCACGCGGTTGGCGGTATTCGACGCAGTTTTTTAAGCTTCATAAAAAATGTTTAAGGTTGGATTGATCGAACTAGGAATTTCGGAGTAATTCCGAAAAAACACTTTTTTAGATTTTTTTCGACAACGATAACTCACGAACGATTCAACCGATTTTGAATGGACTAGCAGTGATCGATGTGGTTTTTTGTGGTTAAGAGCTGATTAGTTTTTGGAATTGATCGGTAGAGCCGTTTAAAAGTTATTCGAGTTATTTAAAAGTTATTACACATCGTAATTCATTTGCATGAAGAGGATGATGAGTTGATGAAGAAGAGAGAAGAATTAAGTGGGCTGTATTGGTAAGGAACAAAGTAAGTTAGCATTTCTTACGGTCCCTTGTAAGGCAGCGGGACTCAACAAGTCCAGGTAAAGCTTAGGTGGACTTTCCAAAGGCGGTTCAGTCAGATCAGTCTCCTGAACGAAAGCCTTCCAGTTCTGTCCTGAAGAGTATGTAAGAAGCATTGCTCCAGAGACGGTTCAGTCAGAGCGGATGCTGCTATTCCTGTATTTCTGTATTCCTGTCAGAGCTATCTAGCAGATGGCCCTAGTAATAATCAAACACGTAGTTAAGAGGGGATAGCTACTATGGCAATAGAATATTTCTCTAAGAGCGACATTTTTTTTCCGCGTGTGACTTATTAGAATGTGTGGGAAAAATTTGTTGAATGTATTTGAAAATAAAACTTTATTTTCAATAGTTAATAGTTATTATTGTTAAAAAGTTATGAATATTCAAAAAATGATGCGCTAAACTATTTTAATAATAGCGCTTAACGTTGTTGTCAGTAAAAAGTTATTGATGAAAAAAAAATAAAAAAAAAAAGTAAATTCCTTTTCCGTTGAGATTTATTTTAATAAAAATGATTGAAAAAATGTTGTTATTCAAGGTTTTATATCAAAGTTTTTTTTTTCACTTTTCGATATTTGTTCGTGTGAGAGTTAGAGTATTCGTCGATGAGATATATGGAAGCGAATATTAAAATCCTTGGATAGAAGTAGCAAAATAGTTTGGAGCCTTCCCACTCTCATATTCACATACATGAACCAATACTAGGTGATTTTGGTTCAATAGACATGGACCTAATGCAAACATAAATTTGAATAAGCTGAAAAACTTTTCTACATGGGCTTATAAATTTACCTTTTGCCGAATATATATTTGAAGTATAGTTTACTATCAACTGTAATAATTGAAAAGAGCTAAAAGTCCAAAAATAATGTTTTGGTCGACGAAATACGAAATAGATGTAATGCTTTATGAAGTATTACATGTTCATCATCGGATAAAGAAAAAATTTTTTTTCTAATTAAATTTGTAATTATAATTAATTGGCTCATAAAGAATAAATTTGTTTCTTCCTCGTTAGTTACGTACATTCAATTCGGTAGATCTACTGTATTGGTACGATAGGAAGTACTGTAAAATTACGGTAAGATATCCTCGAATTACAGTAATTCTACCTTGTCTTATAGTAATTCGTATTCTTCAGGGTTATTCTCGTACAAGCGTTTCGTTTATATAGGGTTTGCTATCGTCACGTTACGGTACACTACCACAGAAAAATTACCGCACAAGTACGGTAGATTACCATATATTACCCAAATTACCGTATTTTTACCATAAACTACGGTATTTTACCGTATTTTTACGTAATCTGGATCCGTTAGGAACACGGAGAAAAAAATATCGCTCTCATCACTATACGTATCGTAATTATCACGATCCAGGCGAAAAGTAGTGGGAAAGAAGTGGCGCTGCAAGCGGTGTATCGTGATTATCACGATACGTATAGTCCTTAGCACCATACGTTTTGAGGTAATCACAATTTGCTCAGTGCGAAGCCATGGTGGGGAGAAACTGATTTACCGTCAGCGCTACCCGTGGCTATATCCAATACTACGGGGGGCTGTTTTTATGTTTCAAGTAAGCTAAATATACAAGTGAATTGTTATTTAAAATTTATTTAAATAACATAACATAAAATGAGTCACAAAAATTGTTGTGTTGTTAGTTGTAAGAATACAGGTAGAAAAAGTGCTTGTCATTTTTATAAATTTATACATTTTTTACTTTGATTATAAACGCAATTACATTGAACATCAACCACATATCGTTCAACATTTAATTTTAAACTCGTGATGTAAGCTGTTGCATGGACAGATGCTTGCCTGATTACTCGCGATTTAATCAAATAGCTTTCGTTATTCTTGCGAAACTCTTCTACCTCTCGGACATGTTCAGCAAGAACCAGCTTTTTTCCTTTTACCAATCTGTAGCTGGAACTGAATTTCGTGGGTTATTGATTGAAATCCCGTTTTTATTATGGTTTCCATTTTAAATCCAAATCTAAAAATAAAAATGATAAATTTAATCGATTAAAAATTTTTCCCAGCTTTATTATTGAATTGTAATATGTTAATTTTAGTTAGCAAACATAATTTATTTTTTTTGTACTCTAAAACAATCAGCACTTTTAATTTGTAGAATTTTGAAACAATAAAATATTTTGGTAATTTCGTTTAATCTAAATATACTTATAAAAAAAAAAATAATTAAATATTTATTCCAGTTTTCTTATAATTTTTCTCTATTTTCTTTTTATTTGAATTCAGTCTGATTTCAGTTAACCTATCTTTATGTGTGCTAACTTCTATGCTACTTTTTCGGTATTAAATATACTTACATTTCACTTTGTAATGCACAAGAACACTTTACATTAACAAATATTTATTATAAATATTTCCTTTAATTAAAAAAACATTTTTTTATTTATCATTCGATATTATTATTTCTGACAGCCATTCAATACATAATAAATATATTACAATAGCACCCTGTAGTTCAAACGTGCCATGGCGCTGAAGTCGCGCACAGAGCGAATACGTATAGTAATAGAATACAAACGTTAGTTAATTAACAGTCGCTATACATATGATTGTGATAATGACGATACAAAGTTTCGTGTTTATCACGATATTTTTTTCTCCTTGAACGATTTGAACTAATAACTTCACTTTAAGTATTGAAGATACTTAAATACGATTATCAAACAATGATTGTCGTTTACACTCATTAAAAAATTTTTTGTATTACTGCGAGTGTAAAATTAAATAACATTTAAGATGTAATTTTATATATATATTTATTAATATATGGTCTTATTTTTTAATGATTTAAATCACTTTTCCATGTCAATTTTTAAATTCAGTAAATAAAAACACGATATAAATGAATTTATCTATCGCGAAATTTATCAATTAAATAAATGTGTTCCAAATCGGAATTTGAGTTGTGAGATGTTAATGAATATTTGTGGGTTGAAAACAAATTATGCAAGAATATCGAACTGAACGCGTTAAAGTATAGAGCATTGGTATGCGACTGCGCATTGTTCTTAGCGAACAATTACTGATCTTCCGATTACTCAGTCGTAGAATTGTTGTAATGGAATGAAAGTGAGTAAATGAGAGAATCAAAATTAAAGAGAAACACTGAGATAGAATAATAGGTAAATGAAACTAACTTCAATTGTTTTAAGACCAACAACAAAGTTTCATTTCCGGCACTGAGTAGTCTGCGGAATTTAATGCTAAGTTAATCATTTTTATGCCCCCAATAAATAAAGTAACAGTTTTTATTTGCGTATTTGAAAGTTTTAAAAAAAATTGAATGGAACACATTGATTCGATTTTTTTTATTAAGATTGACAGATCAATTGTTTAATAATGAAAAGTAATTGTTAATATTCCGTAGGCAAAATAGTTAATTTAGTGGTATGGTTATATGCAGTTCAGTCATATTTAATTTTATCTGACTACAGTACTCAACCAAAATAGTGATAATCTTAATTTTTTAAATTGAGGTCGTAATAAATTTTTTCTTAAAGAGTATTAAAAAAAAAAAGCGAGTAGAATAATTATTTAAAAGTTATTTTTGAACTTGATTTTTTATCGTGATTGTAAAAATGATGTTGATCTGATAAAAAACTCACTAATTAATTATTTACGTGCTCCAGTATATAATTATTATTTTATTTAATTCATTTAGTCTGTTAATATTAACCAAATTAAAGTGGAATTATCATGAGTAATAAGTTAAAAATGTCCATATTTAATTAAATAATTATCAGTATAATTATTTACCTATTACAAAGCATATCATATATATTTAAATAAAATATGTGTTATTTGAATATTTGTAATTAATTGATTTATAAGAACGTAGAATTCACAGGAATAAACTAATTAAAAATAATCAAACCATGTGGTGTAAAGATTTTTTCAAAAATGTGATAACATGTATTTCAGTCCTTTTCTAACTCATGAGGACTTCTGAAAAGATCTCAAAATTTCTGAAATGATCTAGGAAATTGCAAAATATGTAGAACTGATATGATTGATCTAGAATGTTGTAGAAAGTTATAAAAATTTCTGGAATGATGTAGAAAATTCTTACTCTGTCCCTCTAATCTTCTGTTAATTAGTTATAGACTTTTAGATGCATGTGGTTCTATTTTTTTTTGACGAATGTTTCAAATTTTGATTACAATTAAGTAGCTTTCAAAGAAAACTCAATTTATTCATTACTAAAAGCTGCACTGATTCAAGAGGCAGTAAAAAAAAAACCCTAATATTGTCGTGTCATTTAAAAATTACTCTATTTCTGTGAAAGGTCATATTTGAAGCAATCAAAAAGATAGTTTATAGCGTGAAGACCGGTATTTACAATGTGGCTTAAAAACTTTTTATTACTCTTCGTTATAAGTAAAGAAAAGATATAAAAACTTGAAATATTTAAGACTCCAAGCAATAAAAGGCCTTTTTTAATTGCAACAATATTTTTTGCCGAGTGAAGTAATTGGAAAATTGCCCAAAAAATTTGAAGACATACTTTTTGCCCCAGATTTATTTATACAAAACATTACAAGTCTGAGATTATGGTGCATTCTCAACCAAATATATTGATGAACAAATTTTTGAGAATTTTTAATATCATTTTGACAATAATAAATTTATTCAAATATAAATAATTGATAATAATAATAACACTCGTTACTGAGTTATTAACTAAGCTAATCATTAATAATTGGTGATAATGAATTATGAATTCGACAATTATTCACGTCCGAAGACTTCCAATTTAATTACTATTTAATTAGTAACATTTATAGGTAGAAAGAATTAAATCGATTATATAATTTATTCGATGAGTCTAAATTCAATCGTCTATTTAAAAAAAAACATCAATTCACTAAATTCATTAAAAAATAATACAAAATCAATACGTTCTGTATTTTGGTTGTTATCGGTCTAATCTCTGTAGGTTACGGTCACTCATTCGAATTCGGGCGATGTTCCAGTGTAGCTACAGATCTAATTAATGCCCGAAAAGTATATTTTTTCCTTTATTATTCACGTCATTTATATAAAAATAACTATTCTAATACATCATTTCGATCTAAAAATCAATGATTAAAATGACTAGAGTGCGGTATTTTCAACAATGTAATGGCACTGATTAATTTTAGATGATTCGCCAAAATGTTATAAAGTTAATTAGTCTATACTCGTTGCAATTGTATCTATAATTACTTTCTCTATTTAAAATATTTAATTATTACTCAGATTTACTGAGAGTTAATTTATTAGATTGATAATAAGTTCAAAATAATTTCAAGTCATTTATACACTATAGAAGAAATTATTCATCACTGAATTCGTCTATCTGGAAACAATTGGATCACTTATTAGATATAACTAATTATTTTTCAACTTCTTGTAAATATTTTTTTTTGAAAAAAGTACATTTATTAGCCGTTAATGGATTGCAGTTAATAAATAATTTATTAATGGTAAATAAATCGTTTATTAAATCATCTTATGTTAAAAAATTATTTATTAAAAATAAATGAAGCTTATCAGATGGAAAAAAATCGTTAGAGTAGTTTAGCTGTTGCATATTTGGGTATTTTGTTTTTAAATTTAAAATGCCAACGTTATATATTAACAGAACGCGGTATTATCAAGTACAAGCGTTATAGTCTAGATCCGCTTTCCCTTTTAGTTCATAACGATTTTTGTCGATTTATAGGATGCCTCGAAGCGGCAAGTTTACTACAACATATACACATACATATAAACGTCGATGTAAAATACTGAGTATGCTTTTGCAAAAGCGAAAAGTTAAAGCAACAAGGAATGGGTCAACCCCAAAATTATCGGACCCTCGGAAGCGAAGCATTTTTCGATTTATGCCGCCATAAATTCATACGATTCATCCGAGTGTTTTCCCAATCTTTTCGTTTTTTCTTTGCTTTTCCTGCGATCATTTTCCTTCTATTCATTTTTATTTTTACTTCACTAGGCATTTTTTTAATTTTACAATGTATGTCATTTTACATCTCCAGGCAATCCTTTATTTTTGAATTATATTCCTGCATTTTACTCGCTACTTTTTTGGTCGTATAAATATCATTTTTATTTCAAAAATCGAGTAGTGGTTGGATACCAAAGTTTCTTTGTTGCTGTTCCAAGCTTCTGTTTTCGGATCGTATCAACCTGTGAGAAAATTTTCTGATATGGCCAATTTTTATATTTGGCATTGTATGAGTATTTTAAGACACATTAAAAATAATATATAAACGGATCAGACCATATCAGGCCGTATTAAACTCTCAGAAATTAATGTTATTTCATGAGAAATTATTTTTAAAGAACTTAGATACCAGGCTGATTATTTTAAATAAATATTTTGACATCAAAAATTATTTATTACCCGAAATTATATAAAATATAAATGAATTCAATGAAAAGAAATTTGTAAAAATTCCTTGTAATGTAAAATTAATTTTTCTCTTCTCCAACAAAATACTTTACTGCAATCATTTGATTGAACAAGAAGACCCAATTTTATTAGTGCTACTTTTAATGTGTGGGATGTACAAGAATGAAATAGCAACAAAAAAAAAACTATAAAGAGATGTTGGCAAATGGTTGCGAGCTACTGAGTCGAGTTTCCGTAGGAATGGAGCGATATAGGATGAAGAGATGAAGGAATGTCTAAAACGTAATCTGAAAAGTTTCAGGAACCAATCTTCTGTGATAAAAATACCGCTGTTGTCTAGCAACTTACTTTCTGGACAATTTTTCTTCAGTTTTTCTCAAATACCACAGTTTTGTTTGACCTTTGTCTGCATTATCATTATGTTATTTTTCTTTTTTTGAGACAAAAATGGGAGAATTTTTCAAAAGAATAGCTGTTGTATCGAGATAACAAATAAATGCCAATAGATTTACTTCATACTGTTTAAATACATGTGTCAAAGGAACCATTCGATGATTAAATTTTTATGTTACTTTGGATTTGGAAAAATTAGTTACTTTTTATATCTCGAAAACAATAGTGTAAAATATTTTTTCGTCTAAAGTATTTTGAAATTTAAACGTCAGGAAAAATGATATAAAAGATTTAATAATGTTCCGTCTTTTTAGGCAGTGTTTGTGTCTTATAAAGAATTTTACATAAATCATTTATCATGAAGTTTCCAATAATGTCATCTTTGGCACTAGCCTCAATTTCCTCGAAACGAATAGTGTGAATTACTTTTTAATAATGCCTTACAAATTATATAATATCTTTATTATTATTTATTTAATCTGAATTTTTATTATAATTTTACTACAAACTGCATTGCGTCGTTATAGTTTTTGGTCATGATATGATTGTTGTTATTAAATGAAAATTGAATCCATAAATATGAAAGCTTCATCGATGATAATCAGTTCAACAAATGAAGTCGAGTAGGGAATAGTTACTACAATACTGATAGAAAAATCTATTGTTGGATCGCAATTTCTTGATTTATTTTTCTCTACTTTAATGTTAGCAGTATGGAATATGAAATAATATATCGATAGCACATCAATTATCTCTGCTGCCAATAAAGGAATTTAAATTCTTGTAGCTGATGAAGATGAAAAATAATAACAACTAAAATTTTGTGGTAATATTTATAAAGAATTCAAATCAAGGAAATTTTTTCGTATTTGTTCAATGGAATCAGTCGAAATTGCATTCGATGGATATGACGTGATGAGTTGTATGTTTTGAACGTACGTAAATTTATCTGAATATTGAATGTCAATCAATTTGAAAGTTAATATTCTTCATAGAATATTCAATTAATATATATTATTTTCAAATGATAACTGCTAATTTAACCAAAAAAATGAAAATTAAATTGTGTCTGAGTCAGATTTAAATTGTCTCTATTTGACAGAATAGAAATTTCTTGAATTCTAATAAATACAAGAAATTCCTATAATACAATAAATTATTTTATAGTATATTATCCACTGAAGGCTGAAAGTAGAACATTTTAATCTGCCTGTAAAATCATTTATTGCTTTACATGAATAACGAGTTTAATATTATTACTACATAATTTTCAAATCAAAAAAATAGGCAAGATTGATTTATAACTCATCAGTCTAAAAGATCAAAATTAAATTTTATCATTACGTTGATTAATATAATAGTGGGTAGGAAAGATTAAATTATAAACTGTAGTTTTACATAGATTGTTTTATATAAAAATTTTTTGAAGCATGTACATCAACATATTTAGTCATATACTAAGAAAATATTCTATATATAACAAGACTTTCTATGTAAGACAAATTTATTGCAAAAAGATGCCTTCGAGATCCCGTATGAAGAACGTTCTACTCGTGAGACTGACAAGAACTATCAACAGGCGTTTTGCGGAGGCTTTTTAATCATAAGAAGTGGGTAAGAGCACTGTAAAAATCTAAAAGTTATTTTTTAAATTAAAAATCTTGACTTTTTGATGGAATTTTTTGGTATTTATGTAGAATTTTTTAGAACTATGATCATCAAAACTAAAAACTGCATGATGGTATTTTACGGTTTCCTTCAATTTTTATGAGGATTTTTTTTTTTATTTTTTTTATGCTACATTAATTTTTAAAAAGAGTCCATCATACATTGCGAAAATTTAACAACAAGGAATTCTGCAGTTTTTTCAACTTTTCACAGCATTCATAGATACACAGAAATGAAAAATTCATCATTAGAGAACTAATTTTCTTGGCTTAAGAAAATATTTAGGCATTTTCTTGGTTCAAGTAAACTTTCTATTTCTATGTCATCTCAAAAATGAATTTTTTTTCTATTCAGTGTTATTTCCCGTGTATTATATTTTAAATGAGAATTTTAATTGAAACTTACCAACAACGGACAAATTGTAGTGAACGCTTCTCGTTTGTCCTTGGCGGAAGTCCACTCTGCATCTGTATATCGCTGCATCGTGTCTTTTAATGTCATCCAGCACAAGTACAGCCGGATGTGAAATAGTTGTTCTAAAGTATGCCCGTGGGCCAAAGACACTTGTATCAGAAGTATGTAGAGCGTCACTCAACGCTTTGTTTCGAACATCCACTCTGTAAAATTAATGACACCATTTTATTTTCTCATTATAACTTCATAACTTATTTTGCTATAACAAATTGACAATAAATTCGAAAATTTAACAATTAATTAAAAATACAGTATAAATAAATATTTTTAACAGCGAGAGCAGTTTTCATAACGAAACAATATTAAACAAATTATTAGCAATAATTATAATAATAATTGGTAATTTACAAGATAATGGCGTTAATTTGAAAACTGAATTTAGATTTGTTGTAATTGTCGATTCTATTGATGTGAAATTGAAAAAATTGACTCGTATATCGTCTAAAATCACTGATGAGATTCAATTAAGCAAAGACAGATCGATATTATTGATTCATTGATATCTACAAATACACTGAATTGTTGATCAACGTTAATTAAATTTTATCATAGTATTTATCAGTTTTCACACAGAGGGTAATAATCACATAGTATTTACATTTACTTTGTCAAATGTTAAATTTCAAAAATATTGAATTAAACGTTCTTGTTAATTCAAAACATTTTTTTATTTTTTTTTAAAGAGGTAATTTGTCGGTGGCAAACCGATTAATTAAAAATTAAAAATTTTTAAATAAATAAGAAAGAAAAAAATTGTATTACCATTTAATACGAGTTGTTTTAGTAATTAAAATTTATAATATAGTTTGAAAAGTTAATTTTAAGTCTGAATATAGCCGAAAGTTAAAATTAGAAATTCTAATTTGGTAGGAGAAAAATAGTAAAATCACATCGTCATATATTCAAATACTGATGAATTAGAAATTATTGACGCTTGCTCTTCATTTGCAATATTTAAACAGCTTCTATACCTATGAAGCAGCTATTTTAGTTTATTTGCATATGTACACGTATTGGACATTGTTAGGGATGTGTGATGTTCAAATATTTAATTGCCGGTCTAAAAATATCAAGGTTTACTAAATTTATACAATTTCAGACCGACCACCGTGTCTAGTAATTACGTAGTGATAATAATTACAGATTCCATTTTTTCCATTTCAATGAGTAAACAGTATTCAATTTACTATGACTATAACCTATATTATCCCACATACAAAACAGCTTATTGCGTAAGAACAATAAACATATATAAAAAGAAGTTATCACTGAAAAATTTCTAGGTCAATTCAAAAATGTTATTACGCTTGCTGACCTCGATAACGAAATATTTATAGAAACTATCCAATAATTTTTTCTAATTTATAGAACTAATTGATCAAAGTAAGTTTCTGGAAATCTATAATAGAGTAAGTCAAGAAATATGAGTTGAATACTATATTTTATGGAACAAGTTTGTCTATCCCAAGATGTAATCA
This sequence comes from Cotesia vestalis, assembly GCA_000956155.1. Lineage (NCBI taxonomy): Eukaryota > Metazoa > Arthropoda > Insecta > Hymenoptera > Braconidae > Cotesia > Cotesia vestalis. Next base: position 649,584 of record JZSA01000171.1, read on the forward strand.
GGTTAATCCTCAACTACAAATCCATACTGGTGAATAAATATTAGAATCGGTGTTGAATTTAACAGTAACCACAATTTATCCGGGTCACTGCGGTCATATAATAATACAATGTATTTCTTTGCATAGAATTGCGTTAATATTTAGGGTTAGTGTTGTTAGGCACGCTACTTGCTTAACTCAACGGACTTAGTGTATATCACGCACTTCAGACAAAAAGAGACTATATTATATAGCCCTTTAATAATATGTGTAACTTTTGTTATTTTTGGCAGGATATGCTGACTGATTGCTTCACTTTACTTTATTTATCCCAGAATTTATCACAGGACTTCCAGTCGTACTTGATAAGTGTCACTAAGAATGTTAATTCTATTCTTAATTTAGCTTTTCATTATTATTTGTCTTCTTCTCTTATCAATACAGTCGACTCTGTCTAAAGGTTCCAAGTCGGGAACCTTTAATAAATGTATCCTGGAACCTATAGACAGCGGAAACCTTTAGACAGAGTCGACTGTACCTGACTTAGTTATTACTGAATAAAAATATTCTTTCCATTCTTAATGAATTTTCAACGTCCTACAAGTGATTTTATACTGTAAAAATATAAAAATCTTCTGAGAGGAAGATCTTTAAATTAGTCGAATTTTTATTAGATATAATTAAAAAATTAATTCAATTGTAGCGCATGCATCGAAAAATTAAAAAATTGAAAAGACCCATGAAAAAATGTTATAATGAAGTCCTGAAATCGTTTGATACGTCGAAATATAATTTTTTTTATGTCCTAAAATTCCCAATAACAGTTTTGATATGATCATAAATACCTATGTATAATTATTCAATCACGGAGTATTAAAAATCTTCGACGAAGGGCGCATGATCGCTGAATTGTCTCCTTACAAGAGAATTATGTTTGAGAAGTTAAACTCTAAAATAAAATTAGTTTTTTTAACTTCCTAACAACTTTTCAATTGCTGTAATGTTGCTACTTTCGCATTATAAACATTGAGAGGACTAATTTATCTTTAAATTTATGGATCTAGCTTAAAGACTTTTCTTTTCATATTAATATTAAGTCATACGTGATTTATAAATAAATTTAACAAGCGTATTCTTAATTAATTCATATAGAAAGTTTATAAATTATAGCTTTTAATAAAAAAGTAGGCAGTTTAACACAAAAATTACACGTTCAAGTTATAAAGGAAAAAATGTTAGTGACTAAAAATTATAGGACAACCTTAACAGCTTCTCGTAAAGCAACATATTTATACTTGAGGGAAAATTTTCATGGCATCAATATTTATCATCATATAATAAATAACAGTTATCTTTCTTGTCGTTGAAACAAAGCATACTTGGCTATTCTGTTTCGAGATGAAAAGAGCGTGATATTGAAAAATCAAAAATTACGTGGCTTCGAAGCGTCTTTAATAAGTCACACGTGTTTATATGATGGCCATAAAAATCGAAGTGTACCTCGTGGTTCTATACAACAGTTGCGTGGTTACCGTTTTTTCCCTCGATGAAAACACGCGAGCTTCCCTTATTTATATGCAAATGGAAAAATGGCAATCCGGCTATGAGGCTATTTTTGTAGGGTCTACCTTGAGTTTCAGTTAACAATACAAAGAAAATTCGACGAAGAAAAGCTGAATGTCATTGTTTTTTCCCAAATTATTATTTATAAGTTGTAAATAACTGAAATTTTAGTTATAGATTTCATCAATCTATAAAAATATCTTATTTTTCTAATTTTATCACATTCGACGTACTCAGAAAAAAAAATTCAAAGTATTCTCAATTTTTAAATATGTCAAAAAAATACAATCTATTCATCAAAATTAGTAGAAAATAATGAACTTAGATAGTTTCAAATGATATTTTTTAATAAAGGGTTCATAAATTTTTGAAAAAATATTTCCTGTAGTAAAAAAAATAAAATGTTCTGGTTACCCTAGAATTATTATTTCAATAAATATAAAAATAATATAACCGAGGTATATTGGTACAAATATCGAAATCTAATAATTTTACTTGAAAAGGTTACTGAGTACCCAAAAAATTGATAAGATTTCAAGAATTCGATGTTGAGTAGTATCTTTAGATAAGCTCAACATTATCTAGTGGCAGTAAAAGGAAAAACATTAAGGCGGATACGTGCTTTCTCATGATTCAAGTGGATTAAGAATATCTATCTATCTATATATATATAAGATTTTTAAAGTAGAATGTAAATGTAAGTTGTTTTTAGTAGTTTGACATGAACGTTACCAACACGGCATTAATTCTATGTACTAATTTTGTACGGTATATCTGTTTTGTCGAGCAGTAAAAAAATTGTCAATCCTTAAATATATTTGCTAAAAAATTATTAAACACATGAGTTACATACCTATGAAGTATTGACTGTAAAATTAATCGTTAACATTTTGATAGAAAGGAGGAAAACACAGATATGCTTATAAATGACTATCAGAAAATTTGATATGTTCAAATATGCTTTCAACAGGAGCTATGTTTGGGCATTTTCTAAGATATTTTAGGGTGAGACGATTTATTTGATTTTTGCAGAATTTGTAACAGGAGCTGTAGTTGAGCACTTCCGGCCAAATTTCGAAATTTTAGTGGAAATGCCCAAACAAAGCTTCCGTTAAAAGTAGAACTCAAAATTCCAATTTTGAAAGGCCCTTCACGGAAATTAAATTTTGGCACACCCTAATATCCATACACATTTATTGATCAAAGTTAGTGTTAAAAATTTCCGATAGCGTGCGCATGAACGCTGACTTTTCTCTTTACAAGAGAGTTAAAGTGTAAGACAAAAATGATTTTTTATTACTTTAAAGGAACTTATCTGACAGTAGATTGTAGTTTGATTAAATGCATAATGAAGTTTTATTTAATACAACATTTTAATTATTTTACATACTTCGTAAAGCATAAAAATAAAAAATTGTCATATTTTTTTATTCTCACTTATAGTCTAATATGGGCGTATATGACTAGAACAGACCATATCAAAAATTTTTTCCTTTAGATTCTATAAAAAAAATTTCTGTGCAAGTCATGTCATTATAAAATTTTTCAAATAACTGGAATTAGAACTTGTTGCGAGTATGCTCATTAAAAAACAGAATAAACTGATTTATGGGTACTTTTATTTTGTTTTCACTGCTTAGTTCACTTTTTTTGATTCAATGTTCGAGCATTAAAATTTTATGCTCTCTATTATTAACCTTATTGTTTTTTTCATATGCGTGAACTTTATGCACTTTATGCATAACTACTGGAAAATAATATCGTATTGAAAAGATATGTCTACAAAAGCGAGGTAGTCATAATAGTGATGGCATTTCAAAGCAGAAGTCCATCAATAGACACCAAATAGCCGCTGTACGCAGCTGAGTTTCTCTACGGATCTGGGTTTACTGCCAGTAATTACAAATTATGGGCCCCTCTAAACTTGCCCAGTATTCAGACTGAACGTCAATCAATTTCAATCAGTTAACGAGTTCTAGCTAAACTAGAGGATAAACGGAACCAACGATGAAAACAGACGTTAATCGAATGAATCCTGAGGATAAAAGATCTATACATCACTATATTAGTGTTGGTAACGTTACTCGGGTAATTATTGCAAGATAATGAATAGTGCTTGCCTTTAACTGACATTTACCTAATACTTGCTTTATAAATAATCATTTCTTATAATATTCTTTGTTTAAACCAGATATCTTCTAACCTATTGAAAATGAATGAGTTTAATATTATTTTTTAAGCTGATTCTAAAAATTTACGTATCTGGATACGAAAATGCATGAAAATAATTTTTATTGAAAATTGAATGTGAATAAACAAATAAAATCAACTAATTATAAGAATACTAATTGAGGCATATAAAGATTGTCAGAATCATAAATATATTACAACTTTAATTGACTATTCTATCAATAATATCTTGACTGATCTTCACAAGAATATTGTAACTAATAATACTATTAATTCATTTGCAAGATTGAAAGGTTGCAAATAAATTTACTTACAGAATGATAAGAAGATATTTCAATAGTAAAGTTATTCATGTATAATTGAATCAATGGACATTATAGTGAATGGTTCTTCATTGTCTATTGAATATATTACATTGTTTTATTGCAAAACACTCGATTAATAAATATTCATTAACTAAAGATTGCTAACAACTTGAGCCGATCAGAATTACTTAGAAACTACAATAATTTAAAATTTCTGGTTATTTCAACAAAAGAACACACATGAATTTCTTACAATGTAGAGCTTTTATTCCTGAAAAATGGTTCATCTACGAGATTAGACCTATAGAAAATTTTATATTTTAGTTTCTAAAAAAATTTACCAATATTCGGTTTTTTAAATAAGCTCTTTTTTATTGTAGACATTTATAATGTGAGTTTCTTAAAACTGAGATTTTTTTCTCTACAGTATTTTAACAAATGTAAAAAGATTCTATGTAGAAATGCACAACACCCTTGGGAAACACCATAACTGGAAAAAGAATACATTAATTGAATAATTCTTTTAAATAGATCTATCCCAACATAAAATTGAGATTAAGTATATGTCAAGCCAATTTATTCGTAATGTGATTGGTCAAATATATCATAAGCATGAAAATATATGCAAAGTCTATAGTCAGGCGTGCGCAAATTAGATTCTAGTAATTCAAAAAAATTAATTGAACTATTCTCCACATATTTTAGTAATATTTTTTATTTTTAAATGATGAATTTTTTAAAACTTGAGAGGCTGTAAATAAATAATATCTAAAACTTATGTGTAACATGAAAAATATAATAAAACCAGTGATGAAACGAGAAACAATCAACATTGGGTGAATCAGGATTGACGATTCTTGAATTTAAAGAAATGATCTGACCGTACTTTTGTCACGGAATGGACTTTGATTATCGTGTCTGATGACAAAATAGACAAGTATCCTACGTGGTATATATAGATATAAATAGTATGAGTAAGCCAAAGGACGTTCGACACTTTGATGGTTTACGTTAAACGCTTTGTCCTGACTAAATCCATTTCAACCACTTCGCTTCTATTTCCTTTATCCGGGCTTGAACCTCCTGGACGATTATTTCGTTCGTTTTTATATCCTTCGGAAAAAAAGTAAAATAAAAATAAAGTTAAATAGAAAAAAAAATATTACCAGCGGAAATTGTTACTACGGAGCATTCCGGATAAAAAATAACTGTATCTAAATTTACTATTGCTTCTTTTTTTATCAGTGATCACCAGATGAAATAAAAAAATTTTTATATATATATTTTTTTTTTCTATAGTCATTAATTTTGAGAAATTGATGCGACAAAGTAATTACTTAAGTAACTATAGATAGACAGCTCTCGGTTGATCAATAACAATTTAATCATCATAAAAAAGTACTTTTCATAAAATATACCGTTTTTTTTTTCATTTTAATATTTTATTGCCGTGAAAATTGAATTAGTTTCTGTTTGAGTATTACATTCTTTTTCACATAAAATTTTAATTAAAGTAAATAAATTTATGCTATTGAAATATCAAATGATATTGGCAAATAAATAATACAATAAAATGGGTAAAATTTTCGTAAATAAAGTTTTTTTTTTTTTTTTCATTTTATTGAAATGTCATTGATAGAAAAAATATAATTTTTAGTTTATTGATCACTGCATTTTTTTATCATATTTTTTGTTTGAAATATTCAGTCTAAATATGCAACTCAGCAAGTGTGTAGAAATTTTGGGTAACGATGCCTCACGGGACTCGTTGATAGCGTAGTTCTCGTTAGTATATTGTCCCATGAGCTTTTCATCATCACGTGTATAGATACATGCTCGGATAACTATATTTGTAGGTACGAATGCAATTCAAATGGTTGTTGACTAACAGTTACCTGGGATATTGATTCCAGGTTAAAGGGTTTAGCTATTATGGGAATTTGTAAGTATATTTGTAGCTCTCTACACGACCTCTCTAATGATATTACAGTTTATTTAAAAATATCTTTTTTTTTTTTTTTTCGTTGTTTTTTCAGATTATTTTAAGATGAGCTCATAGCGACAGAGTCCCGAAACATTAGAACAGTGCGTCTTAAAATTGTCGTAAAATAATTTTTCAACAATTTCAAGTTCAATTTCAAAAGAGCGTACTCAAAAATGTTGGGATTAAAAACTCGCAAAATCGTCTAAAAAATGTCCAAAAATTATTTTCTATAGCGAATTTGAGAACCAAATTTCAAAAACCTGCTCTCGAAATTTTATTTTTGCTTCATAAAAGAGTCTGAATGTAATTTTGGTTTGTGTCATGTTTAAAATCTTAAACAAACGACTTTTTTAAAACTCTTTTTTAACGATTTTTTTTTTTACGAGGGAAGTGCGACGAATTTTGCTGTTAATTAAAATTGTCTTGTTTTTTTTTTTTTTTTTTGAGTAACTTAAAAAAAGAACAAAATAAGATATTATAATTGACATAAAATGACTGCCTCCTTCAACAGCTGTCAACGACTGATCATAGACGTTCTTTGAATAGTTATTGTGATATTCGGTAGATGGTTCAGTTCGCTAAAGGTGTCAACATGAATCTAATATATATTCTGAATGATTTCAATTCACTACTTCCTTCTTCCTGTGAATTTAATAACTTTACTTTCTATGCACTTTTACGTTAGTTATAAATACAAAAATCAATTCAGCTATAGCTTGAAGTCTTCATGACAGACTGGCTCTGTATGTATAAGTGCATGTATAAACAAGAAAATATAAGTTCAATCTCAACTAAACAAATCTATAATAATAACAAGAAAGCCATGTAGAATTACACAAAATTATACTGAATATTTCGATTATTTATAGACATTACATAGCTTTTATCGGACACATTAAAACAAAAAAATAACAAGCAATATTATTTACATTATTCTTTTATACTTAATAATCAGATTTTCCTGTTGATATTTGTGCTTTAAACGGTTAAAGTAAAAAGTTAAAAGAAAGTTTGTCATATGTTTTAGATGCAACGAATCTTTTGCTTTCGGAATCACGATATATGATGAGTTATGACTTTTGACTAGTAAATAAATAAATAAATAGAAGAGAAATAGCTTAGAGGAACAAACATACGTCGTTATCGGTTATATTTGTCGGCTATTTGCCAATAAAACCAACAAACCAGTCAATGAAACTTTACCGAGACGTTTATTGGCCACACACCAGCAATATAATAAATTATGACAAGAACACCAACTCATAATTTCAACGCGTCGATTACGCGTGCCGCTGCCTGAAATTAATCGGCTTCATTTATTCGAGAAACGATTATTATCAACTATCGTTATGCATAGTACTCCCTATACTAGCTAAAAACTCCCTCGCACGAACTGTACCTTAACTGCTCTTTCAGCAGCCATTCATCAATTATCTTTCAAATAATTTAATATATAATCACCGCAAACATGAGTCTACAAATAATAATAATAATAGTGATTGTAAAATAAACAGCATAATAAATTATTTTTTTTTATGCTCACATATAATCAATTAAAATAAAGCATAACTGTTTAATTTGGATAGAAAATTATGGAATTAGAATTATTCAGGGGGTTGGGTGTTGAACTATTATAGTGGTGAAAAATTTTCTTGATAAGCCAATTTATGACCTAATTTAGCCATACCTAAATGAGTATGAGAATAAAAAAAAACTTGTTATAATTTTTCAATATTTAATTTTTTGTAAAAATTTGTACGACAATTAAAATTTTTTATTAAACAAAGATTGGATTCGAAGTAAATTAAGTCAATAACCAATGTCAAATAAGCTTCTCAGAGAAGTGAAAAATTATTTTTATTTTAAATTTTAACTGTGCTATTGAATTTAAGTTAATTATTATTTCAAAGAACCAAATCAGGATATAGTTGACTAAATAATTTTTCTTGATCCCCTACCCGAAAATACGCACTTTCTGGCAGCTCTTCGCTCCAGAAAGTACGATTTTTGTGGCTTACTTGAATTACAGCGCGCTCTGGCGGACTACGTTTTTTTTCTGGCTCGCTAGTACAATAGCTATATTCACAAGTATGCTGTTTACTATATTCATTCGCTTGTCAAACTTTTGGAGGTTGTGAAAGTGCGAAAGTTTTAATGGCCAGTTGTGCTTATAATATTGATATGGATGATTCATCATCTGATGATTCCTTGGACGAGGAGGAGGTTTTGAGGAATTTTGATCAAGAAGCTCAAGAAATTGCCCGCACCAAGAAAATTTATTAATTTATGTATTTTTTATTTTCAATTTTTCATTTCAGGATTTAATGATCGTGCAGCTAATTGTAAATTATTGATGATATATTTTTTTAAGCCCGCCCCGACCAGCAAAACCTCGGCTTCGCCTCGGCTCTGCAAAAGTCGGGCGGCGCCTCCCCCCGCCCCCGCGTGTTTCCGTATTTTCGGATGGGGATCAAGAAAAATAGTATACAACCCATGGCCAAAAAGTTGGATGCTCTAACGCATGGAATATAGATGCCTCGGCTTCGCCTCGGCATCTATATCCCACGCGCCAGAAAATCCAACTTTCTGGCCTAGGGTCGTAATATACTATATGTTTTTTTATTTATTTATTCCAATTTACAGCATAATTCTGACTTATTCAGGAAACCTTGAAATTTTTAACAAAAACACATGACTATTGCTTGTATTTTCTGGATGTAAAACGTAAAATTTGGTATCATGTGACTATGTAACTATTTGTTGAATAGACAATCAATTAAAACAAAATATAACTTTTTTATTTAAATATAAATATAATAGGGATATCTAGGATGAAAATGATTCAGGTGGTTGAATGTTGAAATATTTATTGATAAACTGAAATTTTTTCAATACTCTGAATTATTTAAAATTCTCTGTCACATAAATTTTGTTTCTGGTAGAGCTAGCAATCGACTTTGCCGAAGAGAATAGTGTTAGTGAATAGAAAAAGTGTATGTAAATGTAAATACAAAAAGCCGTTAAAACTATCATGAAAAAAGTTAGTTCAGTCGGTTTTAATTGTATACAATTTGTTTGATCTGACAGTACGTATGTGTGACTGGAATTTTTATTCCTACATCCACATCGGATATATAACGAGATGTGATTGTTATTCGTAATGTTGGCGGTTTCCATTCACTAGGAAGCTTCAGGCGCTTTATTCGTGATCGTCTATGAAAATCCATTCGAAATTTATTCTGAAAATTATTCAAGTCAACGCGAGTCGTGGTGTGCTAGTAAAAAATGATAAAAAACTTGAAGAAGTGAAGTCATGTCGTTGCGTTGAGTTATTCTGACCAATGTTACGACAACCACACTAAAGCTAGACCACTAGAAAGTTCGCGACCCTCTTTACATAATCAAATTCCATCGGGAAAGCACCTTCATGGTGCATTGAGTTTTCAAATATGTAACAACGATAAAATGCCGACATTCAATGATACTTACTCTCAAATATATATTTGTGGTTTTTCTATCAATTTATAGTTTATTCGTCCAGTTTATACACTAATGATAAGTGTTTCAATTTTTTTGATGTAATTAAATAATTTATTTAACATTCTCGCACTTCACTCTTCATTAATTGAGATAATTTTACAATGTTACCAGATCGCTATTAACCATAATAAAAAAGACATATTTGAAGAAAAAAAAATTACATTTCAAACTATCACATCTTAAAAACAAAACGATTTAACTCAATTTTTTTAGCGTGCTAAAAAAATAGATAGAATGTGTCGAAAAATCGGTTTACGCTGACATTCCCTCAAGCAAGATAAAATAATTTTTGAAACATGTTTTATTTGACAGTGTGCAATTTTTCTTCAAGCATTTATGAGGTGAAATGAAAATTGATGATTTTTATGAACTGAATTAAATTAATATGAATTCGAATTATGCAAATCATATAAAACTCAATTTTCTAGCAACTGGATATTGTGTAACTTTGATTAAATACTTTGTAATCCAGTACGCTGGACTTTCTAATGCATTGAATCAATTTCTCATGCACTTATAACTTTCTGTTGACTGATGTGGATATTAAAAACTAAAACCAGATAAAATAATGTCTGTTGAGATCTATTCATAGAATTTTTAGCAACTATCTCTTGAGATATGAAATTGTTTTTCGCTTCATAAGGCTACAAATTGTTAGGAATTTCAGGAAAAATTAAACTTTTAAATCGTAATGTTGTTGAACAAATGTGGAATAGAATTTTTTTAGCACAAAATACTTAGATCGACTCTGTGGGTTTTAAAAAATACTTAAAGTTTGGGGTTTTGGAAATAACAAGGGAAACAATCTATTTTTTAGGAAAATCTATTGTTAAAGATTCGGATTTATATGCAAAAAATCGAATTTAAGGATATTATGGGTGTAATTTAGAATATTAGAGAAGGGACCAGTGCGAATGACCATAAAACAGTCTGAGAAGAAGCAAATCCTCGACAATCCGTTAGAGAGGAAGAAACCAGCAATTTCTTTCTCGCGGTAATCACACGAAACGAGCTCGACGCGGAAGCTCCGTAAAAAACCGCTTAAGTTGTGGAAACCAAGGCGATTCCTCCTTGCCCGAGTATCCTTTCGTGCTACTATTTTAAAGACTTTTCCCGGCTTAAACGTCACCTCGATCGTACCCTCCGACCCTCTTTGTGTCGTGTCTCCCTACGACTTTCGTATGGTCTCTCTTTCAAATCTCCACGTATATATATATATATATATATATATATATATATATATATATATATATATATATATATATATATATATATATATATATATATATACGTATTTTATTTTGTTACCTTTAGTGTTACTTGCCAACTTGTCCTAAATTGTACTCATTTTTAAAAATTTTTTTTTTCTTCATTATTATAGTTAAGTTACTTTTAAGTACCTGTAGTTCTTTGTGTTTTTTTTGCTCTATATCTTCGGTTGCAACGAGACATACAAGAGTCAAATAATAGTTCAGGCTTACAAAGGCACGAGCAAAGCTTTTTTTACTTTAACTCTCTTCTATAGTTACATAAGGTCATAACATTTTCGGTAACATTTACCTTACCTTTAAAATAACTTTCACGTTTTTAAGAATAAAAAAAATACTTTAACTACTCTAGTGATTCAAAGATATTAATTCAAAGCTTTATTTTTAGTTACTTTTAATTAAAGTTCTGTTACTTGTTTTTTTTTTTTTTTTTATTCATTATTGTTTCAGTTAATAAAAACTATATCATTTACTTATTAAGATTTGGGGCTAAGATTTTACTAATTACTACGATTTTTTAATAAAATTTGATATTGTTTACAAAAGTGCTGAGTGATGAGATACAAGTGATATAACATTTTTTTGGTCATACATTTGATCGATGTTGTGGAGATTAAATAAATTAACAAAGATATTTTCATGGCCGATTGTATATATATAAATTTCAATTTATAGATTAATTAAATAACATAATATTTCAGAACTCAATATTAATGAAAAAAATAATTGATAAAGCTAATAAAAATAACTAATTAAAAAATTACAACTATTGCTATTTAAAAGTACAATTTCGATCAAAACGTCATAATATTCAACAGCATAATTCTTGTTATTTATTTCACTGCCTGTTCGTGTGAATTCATTAATATTTAATATCTCGGACACGAACTACCTATATTTAAAGCTGTCAGGATAACATTTTCCCGTGTTAATGTTCAACAGAATTACAAAAAATTGGAGCTGAAGGAATATAAGTTATAATAAAATTTAACGTTAAATTTAAAAAAAATCAAAAAAACAAAACTTTTTGAATGATGAATGTTAATTGACATGACTCGTAATTAGTATTAGCAGAAGTATTATATAATTGGCATATTAAGAATAAACTCAGCTTAAATTTTCTCAACGAAAAATGTAGCTTAATCTACGTTGATACATATTTATTTAGGTTTTTCAAAGGAGTGTTAGCTTTTGAAATACGCTGAGTACACATAGATTTAATTAATTAATGTTTACAAGGACGATATACTTGTATAAATATATACCTGTAAATACATAAACACATAACGGCATCCATAAAAGGTAATTTACAAATATGTGTATTAAGTATATTATATTGTATTCACATGATAATAAATTCATGGTTATTTTGATAATTTAAATAAACGATGACAATAATTGAATTGCTGATGATTTACTAGCAATTTACTTTTTATAAATGTGATAAATTGTTATAATTTTGATGAAGTTAATATTCATTAAAAAAACAATAATTCTCTACATACAAAATTTTTTATTTTGACAAAAAACTTACAGAGCTCTGCTAACTATACACGGTATTTTATTCAATACTACAACATATATCGATGTATTAGGCCGTATCAGAACTTATCTGGCTTGATGTGGCTAGATATGTCTATATCAGGCTTAAAATGGTTTGATATATACTCATCATTCTTTTCGTAAACATTTTCTTCGATCAAAAATATTTCTACACGGAAAAAAATGGGGTAAGAATCGCATCAGGTGATACAAAAACTGTATCACATGAAGTGTCAACCAAGTTAATTTAAAATTTGCATCACTTAGCTATAAAAAATCTAATGTATTATTGAATTAAACTCTTGACAGCTTCTATACTCTACACAGAAAAAAAATGTTCTTGAATCAAGTATATAATTTTAAAGAACTTGATATTCTTGATTTGAGTAGAAAAATTTTTGATTTAAGAAAATTTTTCTTGATTCAAGAATTTTTCGTCTTGATTCAAGTTAGTTTATTTTTCTCTGTAGCCTTGATTACAATGAGGAGTAAGTTCACAGAAATAAGAATTTTTGACTGGTATTTCTAATGAACATTCGTTTAATTTTAAATGCACAAAGTCATAGATAACATATTTATTATAACTTCAAGAATAATTATGATAAATATAATTGTAAACAACGTAGAATATAACCTGTAATTGGACTAAAAAGTACAGTTGGTTAGCACATGCTCTGAAAACTGATATAAAATTTACATCACCGTGATACAATTTTTGTATCACCTGTGATTTTAAAATTAAACTGCTCTCAAGATGCAATTTGGTATTACTGATGGTGTAATTTTTAAACCAATATTTCTTCTGTATAGTTAACTAAAAAATATTATTTATTAAAAACTAAAGGTATTTTATATTTTTGTTAAAATAAAAAAAAAATTTAATAATGTTTGAAAATTAGAAGAAAAATCGAATGGTGCCCTCTTTAGGTCGTTGCTTCGAGACCGCGAATAAGTTCTTTCAGTGGCGCTATCTATCAGCCTATCTTTATGCGCCATCTCGACTTTAATCATTCGAGTAATCGAACGTTCTCGAGAAATCTCGCCAGAGACTTCTAGATCCCCAAGCCCCGGTATAAATACGGGCACCTCACGAGACTGAGCTCAGTACAATTTCAACTTTCAATCAGTGTAACAGTGAAAAATAGTCAAGTATCTAAAGATCAAGTCTTCATATAGTCAAGTCTCTAAAAATCAAGAATCTTATATATTCGTTCCATCATCGAGTCTTTAATACAAATTCAGATTCTCTTCTGGTCCAGAAAGTTCTCGTTCAAAGAAGCTAGAACCTCAGTACAATTTCAACTTTCAATCAGTATAACAGTGAAAAATAGTCAAGTATCTAAAGATCAAGTCTTCATATAGTCAAGTCTCTAAAAATCAAGAATCTTATATATTCGTTCCATCATCGAGTCTTTAATACAAATTCAGATTCTCTTCTGGTCCAGAAAGTTCTCGTTCAAAGAAGCTAGAACCTCATCGCTTAGAAGACTCATTGAGGACCCCCGCGTCTTCTAGGCTCTTCTTTGAACTACTAGAAGAACGCCTAAAGGTTTGGGTCACGCATCAACAGTTCTCGCACTTTTCAACTGCCCGCAGCATTTTCATAACAAGTTTCTTCTTAAATCTAAGATCATTTTATAGTCAATTTTCACAATAAATTTACCTTTTGTAGTGTAAAATAAAGGAATCGGTTTTCGGAGATCTACGGCCTGGTTGATTTATTTCTCTAACTTAAGCTACCACCTTAACAAATAATAATTACACATATTATATGTACGTATATGTTTATGAAAAAAATGTAAATAGACATGTTTATATGTGTGTGTATATATTTAAAGTTTAATTTAAGTATAGTGGAGAAATGATGATTATTTTTACAAGCTCTCAGGCATCGTAAAGCTTGACATTGCTAGCGCGTCGCAACGCTACTCCCATGAGCGTATTATTTAGCACGTCTGAAAGGTAGTGAGTACGCAACACACCGGTCGTTGTGGCTTGCTCGAATTCATTTTACGCGTTATAATCTTTAATTAAGCTGAGTTTTCTGTACCGTACAGTACGGGTTCGTTAGACGATGAAAACCTAGTGGATCCTGAGGGGTCGACGTGCATGAAGCGTTTGTCGTTTTGTAAAAGCATTTTAAGCGGATAAAAAAGAACACCGACTATACGTATAGGGATGGAGGTTCAGCTAGTACTACTCATACTGTCCTCTTTATATAATAGTACAAGTCATGCTGCTCAAAGTAGTGGTAGTAGAGTCGTTCAAGTTCTTCCAGTACCAGTTGTAATTTTAGCAGTAGTATTTGTAAGCACAGTAGTAGTAGTAGGAAGAGGATATGCAAGTTCGCGTGTGTCGTTAAAAATTACGAGCCACAAAATCCACACTAGTACCTAGTGAAACTCGTTTGCTTTTGTATTTCTTGTCATTTATTCTCATATACTTTATATGCAGGAGTATGTGAGCGGCTCATTACCTACGTCATTTTAAAATACATTCAAAATATTAAAAATTATAATATTATTATTGCAATATAAATTACATTAATTTAAGTGAACGCGCAAGGGAGATCGTTAATTCAGGTACCAGAAATTTTAATGAATAAGTTCAGATGGCAACGGAGATGTTAATAATAATAACAGTTAACTAAAACTCTTCAGTTATTTTGGGTAAATTTCAGACGAAAATTAAATAGTCGAATGTAATAACCACAATATATTGACCAAAATGGAACGATAAGTTTTAAAAATTTACAACTTTATTCACTTTTCTTCCTCTAGACTTCAGTGGGTGAAAAAAATTAACTCGATAATTAATAACTTAATTGGAAGCTATGATTAATTTTTAAGCTTATGAAAATCTTCATATATATAATTCTTCTGTGCGTTTGTATCTCACTGTAATCCTCCGAAACGGCTGAACCGATTTCAATGAAATCTTTTGTGTCTTTCAATGAATTCGAGAATGGTTTAGATTTTCAATTCAGTCCACTGGAAAATGTTAAATTAATTAATTTTTTATTTACAAATCGTTATTGATCTTGAAATATTTTACATTTGATCCGGCAGATAGCGCAGCGATCGCAGTATCGAATATTCAAAAATATTTTATTTTAATTTGTGTGTACCTATAACAGATTCTGTGATCAGATTCAGAAAAATTTGAAAAATGACACATAAAAAATCAAAGATTTAAAAAATATTTCAATTGGACCATTATTAAATGAATAAAAATGATTAAATTAGCCAGAACAGTTTTTTTGATGAGTACTAAAAAATCTAATAAAAATTCAAAGAAAAATTATCCAACTCATTGGATTCGGTGTGTAATGTACTATAGAAAACTTTACGATAAAAATAAACAAATATATAGGTAAAACTGAGGATTAACAAAGCAAGAAACTTCTGAAGAGTTTGAGAAATGTATTATATACTGAGGGTAGGCTTAATCCGACAATCGTAAGATTAGAACAATGACCATTGAACCGAATAGAACTTCTTAGCGATAGTTTGTCATTGTTGTATACTAAAGTTTTATCTGAAGGTGGCTTAGATTAAATTGACATCATGAAGTTATTTCATTAGTTTGTAATAGTTACTGGGTTGAGAGTGGCTGAAATTAAATGTATAAATAAACATTAATAATGATGAATGACGAGATATTTAGAACTTTTTATAAGAATCTAAAATAATTTTAACTTTATCGATTCATTTTTTTTTTGTTCCAACTAAAGTTACTACTTGTTTTTGGATTCAGTGATATAGTTTATGATTTCATGTTCAATGTTTTTTATCTTATTTATGTTGTCGTACAGATAAGAGATGATCTTTTCTAGTAAATTTATACGACAGCAGTTCACCTATTTAGCTTTGGAATTCCACGACTCTAGTGTTGATAGAACCTGTTGTCCAACACCATACACATGTAGGACTTCCGAGGCTGAGAGGATTTTCGTAATAATAATCAAAATTGTTTGCTGTCTCATGGGTGCTTTTTGTCCTTGGCGAAAGCGAAATAACATGTCTTATTATGTTCGCCCGAGTACTTTTATTTTATTTATTGTAATTGTTGGTATAAACTTTTGATACTGATTTAATTATGTTTCCTTAGATTAAACTGTATTAACAGTATTCCTTAGATTAATGCTGAATTAACAAAGTTTAAAATTTTGTTCTTAATTAGTTAAAGATTAACATATATAAATACATTATTATTCGTAACTATGAATGTGAATGATTCTATAAAACAAAATCTCTTTTAAAGAGGAAAAATAAATGAATAACATTGATTGTCTATTATTTTTCAAGTTACACAATTTATATAAAAAATTTATAGAAAATATAAGAGTTGTATCAGTATTTGTTGAGAGGTTGATTTGACATGATGTTGACTTGTCTCATCAAAGTGTTATATGACTTTTCACACCTCATTAATAAACGTTACAGGACAGAATAAATTTTCTTATTATATATAACTGTATTTAATTATTGTCTCGATAGGAGCTTATTACCCGGAAAAAATGAATTATTTATGGTGACACATGATTATGTATAATTATTATTATGAAAGAATTATACAGTCATTTTGATCATTTTTGATCTAGTGTGCACGTTAAAAATTTTTATTTTCAAATTAATAAAATATTTAAGTAAATGTAATTTTATTATTAGCTTGCAAAAGAAATTTCAAATAAAAATAACTAATTTGTGAATATAGATATACAAATACATGGAGTGAGCATGTACTGGTTTCTGATCAGGTACTGGGGCTTTTACCTTACCCAAATGAAGAGTCTCGATAAGTGTAATATCGGGATGAACCTACATCTTGAAAAATAATTAATTTAAATCCGTCTTGGAGTGAATTTCACTCCCGGAAGAAATAAATCAATTGAAAATCATCCACTCCACATTCACTCCGAAAATTTTTCACAGTGTAAAGATACAATATTTAATGGTCACAAATAAAAATACTCATACTGGTTATTCCAATTATAAAAAAGTGAAAATAGATATGTAGCTTATGGAGATATATATAATTACCATTAATTAATATGCCAAATTAAAATTATTCCCTGATATTTTAGGTATATTTTCTCGAGTGAGATCAATGTAGTGAATTTTTGAAATAAGTATTTCCATAAATAAATAAATGTATGATATTTTATCATGGAATAAGACAATAAAGTTTATCTCCTATTTTTTACTGGTAACCACAAAGACCTACAATACCATTGTTACTATTATTATTATCGTATAAAAAATTATCAACAGATATCGTATTATTATTGATCCATTCATGACACTTTTCTCCCTTACTTGGTATATTACATAGCAGATGTCTTGTCGTCGTCGTAAATAAATTACGCTTGCGTGATATTTACTGGGGATCGCTGTTGCTAGAACCGTATAATTTTAACTTACTTCGTTCATTCTAAATCGTTTTTTTATTTTATTTTTCTTTAATAAAACTCAAATTATAATTCACGGTTGACGTCATTACGTGCTGGTGATTTTCTATTTACTAAACATTTAAAGTCATATTTTTTACCCTCGTATACATATATTTATATTTAATGTTGAATTTATGAAACAAAATAAAAATATAAGCTAAATAAATATACCATACAACAATAACGGCTGATGAACCTGCAGTAGAAAGTTATATAATTAAATTTTTTAGAATGGTTAATTTACTGTAATCCGTTTATTATCAACTTAGAATTTATGCAATTTATCAATGGATAAATTTTTTTGAACCTTTATTCGTTTACCTTAGTTTCGAAGTAAAAAATTTTTCACGTTTTAAATCTCTGTATTGATAATTCTCAAATTTTTAGCATTATTATATATAATAAGTTTTACTTGTATACCAATTCTGGTTTTTACAAGGCTGATTGTCTCAGCGTCCTCTCTATTATCGACGTATGCTTTCCGCTTTTTATATTATCAACCCAATCTTTCAACTCTTATTATCAATATATTATACTTTCACGTTCCTTATAATCACATACTATCGATATATTCTCCACTTTTTTTTTATTATCAACTTTTACTTTCAAATTTCTGCACATACCTTTCATTATACTCCATGCGGCTGTGGACCGACTTGTGCTTTCTGTACTGCATTTACCCTATTCCTCACCCCTTTCGATCGGTTGTTGGAATAGTGGCGATGGGGAAACCACAGAGAAAACCCATGCCAGTACAGTTCGGCTACCGGAGCGACCCCCGACGGTTGGTGTTGGAACTATTCGAACAACCGTCGGGGCTCGAACCCTCGCCTCACGGCATGATGTGCGACCGAACTATCGGGATAATGACTTAGTCCACACGGCCATCATGCCGCTAATTTTTAGCATTATTTATGAATTGTAAAAAATTTCATTGTTTTATGATTCCTCACTTTAGCTTAGTTATTTCAGATTTTGTTTTAAATATTTATTTTCATAATTTATATGTTTTGATTTTGTTATACTTATTAAGGTACAAATTTTTTCAAAAATTTAATTTAATTTGACATGAAGAGTAAAAAAATTTATTTCAATTTAGAAGAATGAGGTAGAAGACCCAGTTATTGACACTGGCCTAGTTGCTTGACACTTGCAATTTTATTCTCATTCAAAAAATTAAATGTTCTCAAATAACCAATTTTCTTTAAATTTATAATTATCAATTTATTAAAGTTGAATTTTTTTTTTTTTTTTTTTTTATCATAATAAAATTACAAGTGTCAATAACTAGGCCAGTGTTAATAACTGAGTCTTTTACCTTATCTCAAACTTAACTCTCTAGTAAGGAGACAGTTCAGCGATCATACGCCCTCTGATGACTTTTAACACTACTTTTAGTCGAAAAATTATGATCACGTTGGGTTTGACATTGATAATATCGTCATATCAAGACATGTCAACTGATACAGTCTTATGTGCCCTCATATGACCTGTTATCAGTAATTTTTAAATCAGACCATATACGATCATGTCAAAATATCAGACTATATCAAAAAGTTTTGTCACTAGTAGTCAAGAAATTTTTAATTACTTTATGAAACTATTTTTAAAGAGAACAAAGTTGAAACATATCAAGTCGAAAGATCACTAAAATATACTTTACTATA
Organism: Cotesia vestalis; assembly: GCA_000956155.1. Taxonomy (NCBI): domain Eukaryota; kingdom Metazoa; phylum Arthropoda; class Insecta; order Hymenoptera; family Braconidae; genus Cotesia; species Cotesia vestalis. The sequence goes on from JZSA01000171.1 coordinate 669,074, forward strand.
AAACTGAAAATAATAATATAAAATATTAAAAAGAGGTAAATGAGATAGTGGTAAATCGATCTGAACTTTATATCCCGAGAAGAATACAGTGCGCGACGATCACCACACTGGTGGTATAGTGGCTGTACCAGTTTTATAGTCGAGTGAGTTTCACGTTTGGATGATTCAACGGTCCACACTTTCAAGATGGCCACCAACTCATCCTGTTCTTCAGCTGAGTACCGTTCACCACATACTCGTAAACTTTTCTCGTCGATCCAGATGGGTAACGTCGTTCTCCGACAATTTTAGGACGTTGACATATAGAACACCTGGTTTTCTATGACAGTTCATCAAGTGTCAAAGTTTTAATTTTTAATCGATACTCTTGTAGTGCAAAGTTAAAATTTTTTTTCTTTCTCTTAAATCAGTTATTCAATTATTGATTTCAGTTACCAAAAAATTTTATTTTTAAACATTCTTCGTACTCTACCCAAGATAAAAATAAATTGCTAATGTCATTCACGATAAAATATTCTAGGTAGGGAAGTATAGAATAAATAAATTCCCAAGGATAATTTATCTGTTTGTTTGTATCTGTAAGTTTGGTGTTGGTAGAAAGCAAAAAAAAAGTAATTTAATCTAATTGTAACGCAAGCCTCCTCGTCACTTCTTCTTAACATCAATTTTCTCGTTTTCGTAGTGTAGTGTGGATTTATATTTTCAGTGAATTCCCTGTGCTGGACTTGATACAATTTCTAAGCACGAAACGCCAGGCTAACTCCGTGGTGAGTGCACACTTAGTCCAGTATAATAGTAGTGGTACTCATACATAAAGGGTAGAGAATTTTCACCGCACTTGTATATACAATATACAATATACAATATACAATATACATAGACGTATGAAGAGAGTTGAGAGTATATGGTAAATCCGGCAGAGGATAGCATTTTGAATTATTTTAAGAGCCATGGAGGACCGGAGTCAGGATACCATGCTTGCATAAGGGCGGGATATGAATGTTCAGACAAAATGTATACTGCTATAATGACTCTATGAAACGTTGGCACTGTGGTGGTAACTCGAGTACCTCCCAACGCCGTCAACAAATGCATCATGAGTGCTACACAGAATATGCAGATAAACATCTTTTTTATTTTACTTCTTCCCATTTATTTATTTTTATTTATTTTCCTTTTCTTATGCTAATTGCTAATGACTTGTGAGCTGCTTTCTATTACAATAGAATTTATTGCTTTTTTATTTAATTTCAATGGTCATAACTAATTGCATTTATTTACATCCCTCTTGAGTCATAATTCTCTATTGTATTGTTGGATGAACAAAAATAAATTGATCATTTATTTAGATATCCGTCAATGCATGTTATACACCAGAATCAAAATAGTATTTGCAATGAATTATGGAAACTATTTCCGCCTGGTACGTAAGCCAATACATTGGTGAGAGATCCATTTTCGTATGTAACGGAAAACTCAATAAGTACTGTTTGAATACAATGGAGCTTATGAAATCACCTTCCAATATTAGAGAAAAACAATTAATGTGTAATGGTACAGTCGTATTTTGAAACGAGATATACTCCTCAAAGTTTGTAGATTTGCTACAATGCTAATGTCGTCGCGAACATCAATTCTTGGATCAAAAATAATCTATTCTTTGGTACTTAGTAACTCCTTTTTCGTGGTTACATAAGACTATTTTTAAAGTTTGACATATTTGTGTTGAAACTTTTTTTTTTATGACAGTAAAACGTGAACTTTTAACCCTTTCACAGAAGTTAAAAAAAATTATGAAGTAAATATATGGTGAGGAATATATATTAAGAACATGGAGTTTAACTTTATAATTTTATAATAAATAGCATTCTATTTAAATGTTAAATATTGTTAAAATAAGATATAAAGATTGACAGAATTAAAATGACACAAATATTTGAGACGAAAGAAACTATTTGCAGTATGAAATTCATAATTGCATATCTAAAATGACTGACATTTTCACTTTTAATTTATTTAAACATGTTAAACCAGTTAATAATCAAATATGAAAGTCAATCATAATATAGTATATTACACCCCTAGGGAAGAAAAGTAAGAAATGTCTCAGAGCACATGCAATTGTTGGCCGAGGCGAAGCCGAGGTCAACAATCATGTGATCTGAGGCTTTCTTATTTACTTCCCGAGGAGTGTATACTATTTTTTTCCCCGAAGAAGGCGTAAAGCGGAAACTTCGTTTAGCGCAGCGGGGCTAAAGTTGACGCTTTACGCCCGGAGGGGAAAAAATGACATTAATAAGTAGATAACGCATTTTAATAACTACTATAAAATATTTATGATTGCAGATCAGTAATATTTAATTAAAATCCAATTGAAATATTTCGACCAACCGTTTACTGGAAATTAATTATGACAATTTAAATTGTCAGAATTACTCATTAATTTGATGGATTCATTAATAATTATGAATTTATAATTTAAAAAAAAAAAAAAAAATTATTATCGATTTTTACATTTTATCAGTGTTATTATTTTTCCGAAGTGGTGGAAAAAATTTTAAGTCGACGTGATTTTCAGAAGATTCTTATAGAGCAGATGTTTACGTAGTGGTCTCAACTATAACGTAGTTACATTTATATCTTTAACTACAATATATCGTAAAAAAAGTTTTCTACAATATGTTGTTAGGAATAATGAGCTCCAATAAAAAAGGTTGTGTCAAAATTTTTGTACCAAAGAAATATGCTACTGTTGTTCAACAGAAATAATTCGTTCCAAGGGGAGCTAGCGTGCACGGCATCTTCTGATTCGTGTGGGTCTTTTGTTATAAAAAAAAAAAAAAAAAAAAAAAAAAAATAAACATCAGTGAAACTTGGACCTGAAAAATCGAGGAGTTGTAACGGTTTGCTATATAACTTTCTAACAAATGGTTATTTAACACCTACGTTGTCAATTACATGGGAGGAAATTTTTAGTATTAATGTTCCCTGAAAAAAAATTTTTCTGATGTGACTATATACGGCCACATCGTCTGATAGATAAATAAATATATAAAGATATTCAATAAAAATATATATTTTGAGATTTTTTTTTCTTGCTGATCAAAATTAAGATTTCAAAATTGTATGGATTTTTTTTTTGACATTAGTTTAATCGAAGAAGTCTTGATAAATGTATTTCCTTTTCGGCTTCGAGTAAATGTAAACTTTACTCACCTAATTCAAACTATTAGTATTATGAATACGTGGAAAGCCACATACAATAACCGCAGGTTGCTAGTAATAATAATAATCCTAATAATTATAGACATTATACATCTGGATTAGAATTTGTAAAATCTAAACATATTGTAGAAATGTATCAAATTTAAATTATTGAATTACATTGAGGTTTCAACGAAATTTACTCGCACCACCCCATTAGTGTAATTATGATCGGTTAGGTATGAATAAACATAGTTGTAAATTGATATTCAAGCTTATTATCGCAATATTAACTAGATGAAGCTTGGAAAATTACGTAGAGTAAGAGAATCATATAACATCAAAGGTGGTAAATTTGAGTGTATCAAAGTATAGAAGTTAGTTGCGAAAATGAACGTATATTAGAGAGCTCTACAAAGTTTAACTGGCAGTAGTCGTTTAACTGGTAATTGTCGTTTATACTGAGCAAACGTTTTGTATGAATATACAAACGAATGTCCTTTTATTTTTTATAACACTATCAGATTTTTAAATTGATAATTATAATTAATTACAAGTAATGCATTAATTAAAAGTAATTAAAAAAATAAAAAACGAGTACAAAGCAATAATTAATATTTTCATTAAAATTTCTTTAATCTTATAAATCGGATTTTTGTTTAAATAAATAAGCTCCTGTAAGCTATTAAAAAAGTGAATCAAAGGCGATATTAGAACCAGAAGAAAAGGAACTATAAAAAGAAAACAGATGTTTTTTCATCACTTTGAAGTCTCGGTGCAACGAGAACGAAGAATGGATAACGAGGTTGAACACCTGCGTCAAAGTCTATGTGATTAGCGAGCATTTATATCGTCGGCTGGGCTCTATTATTGATTTACGAGCAACACGGAGAATGATAATGTTATTAACTTATATTATTGTGAACTTTTTTGATCGATTGGGACATATGTTCTTCCCCAATGATATATAATCGAGTACTTTGGGAGTGAGCATTTCTAAAAGATGTATTATGACTGATTAAGAGGGGAGATACTTCTTCACGACTTGATATCAGTAAATTTTGATGTTGTTGTTACGAAAAACATGATTTGATATTTTTTATAGATATTTTATTCATTCTTTAAATAATATAGAACTTTTGAGTAGTCAAAATTTATCTTACGCTGTATGCTTAAAACTTTGTAACTCATCATAGAAAATCAAGGATTAAAAAAATTATTCGGATTTAATTTTGATGAAAATAGGTCTTAATAATAATTTTTGATTATCGTAATCAAGGTAGGAATCGACTAATTTATTATTGAACGTCGAAATCTAATTATTCTCGATTTTTGAAAATTGGATCGAAATATATACGGATTAGGGCGTTTCAAAAAAAAAAAAATTTTTTTTTTTTCTTGGAACCAGGTTCAAAAGTTTCGTTTAGATGCCAAAATAGGTCTATGAAAATATAAGCCCTTAATATTAATATTAAGGTTGTCCGCCGCGCACTTTTCGATTTCCCATAAGAATAACACAAGAAAAAAGTTTTTTTTTTGTTCTGATTTTTGTGACTAATGAACCATCGATTGCTCTGGAATTTTGATCAAATATATTTGTAGAGAATTGAACGCTCTACAAAAAAGCTCTGTATTAAAATAAACCTAATTTTTTATATTAAAAATTTCGAAGTCTTGGATAAAATACTTTTTAATTTCTTTTCAAGTTGTTTCTTTCTGCATAAAAAATAACTTTATCCTTTGTTAAAAAGTTAATGTGACGTTTTGATTATTGTCGCTTTTCGTTGCTATGGTGACCACTTTGGCAACGGTTACCATAGGAACGGTTACCATGGCTACGGTTACCATGTCAACGGTTACCATGACAACGGTGAAATACTGATGAGTAAAATTTGTAAAAATATTAGTCAATTAAATTGTCGACATCAAACATTTTGACAGAAGCGTGCAAAGCGCGTCCGCTTTTCTAATTTTATAAAAAAAATATTACGAGAAAAATGTGATTTCTTCGGCTAAAAAAAGCGTTGAAAATTTCGGACAAGATAAATTCTTGTAACAAAAATACTCTTTTTTTTTTCTCAGTGCATAAAGACTTCAAAAATCTACACCATAATATAGATATCCAACTATTTCCTTTTTTTTGTATTTTTTTAAGATAATTCAACCTTTCAAAATAATATTTTTGCTCTTGAGTTTTGAGTGAAGCTAATTTCTATCATCAGTATATTATTTCGCACTCTTAAATAAATTTAAAAATAGCGGCGATAAATTCGATTCCGACTAGACAAATAAATGCATGTTGTGCCTATAATTCAACTAATTTTCCATATTCACTTGAATAAACGTACACTACAAAACAGCATGTCATCATATCAAAATAGAATACGCTACAATAAGTTATTGGTGAGTGAACAGAAAATGGGGGGTAGTATTTTATACAGTTCCGTTGGGTTACACACTGTGAATACATCAACAGTCACGAAGTGTGTGCTCGGAATATCATTCTCTCCGATCAAAAAATCTTTTATTTATAATTTTCCTTTTTTCTTACTCTGTTCCGCTAGTGATACTTTCAATCAGGACCCATACCCGTCTAATTACGCTAATTAGATGCGCAACTACAAATTGATTGGGCTTTTTCATTCCATCGATGTCGCGCATTGATAATGAATATACAATAAACAAATATCGGCATTGGCATGCGAAAAAAAAAATCAAAATTTTTTAATTAAAAATTTTAGGGATGTAAGATTTAAGAACTACGAAATTGTATATATTGACTGTTGAGAATAGTAAAGAGTTTATTGAAGTAGTGTTGAGTGGAAGCATTTTGTTACAGAGAACGGGGTGTCGGACGTTTATGACCCGCTCCCCTTTTCGTCTGTTCGTCGATGAATGGTATAATCAGTGGTCGCGTGGCGTCTCATCCCCATGTGATATATACATTCACGCCCCTACTATCATCATATAATTTTCGAGGGTGAAAAACGATAAATAGAAATGATAAAAAAAACTCACTCTCAACAAAATACTTTTTTGTAGTCGAGGATCATAAATACTAATTATTCTAGTTTGGTACATTCATAAAAAAAATCTGGAAAACGGTTGACCTTGTAGGCCATCCCTGGGATGAGCTCAAAAATACAACTTGTTTACTATTTCAAGGTTTTTAAAGCTCTAAAATCTAGCGATTGTAAAAACATATTTTTTTTTTAATTGCAATATCTTCTGATCGAATCAATTGTTTTTGATGAGGCTTGCAGGATTCGACGTAGTTTTTTAGTAAAATAATAGTATATTACACATCTAGGGAAGTAAAATAAGAAATGTCTCAGATCACATGTAATTGTTGTCCGAGGCGAAGCCGAGGTCAATAAACATGTGATCTGAGGCTTTCTTATTTACTTCCCGTGGTGTGTATACTATTTTTCTCCTCGACGGAGGCGGGAAGCGGCATTTTCGTTTAGCGCAGCGGGAGGAAAATTGACGCTTTCCGCCCGGAGGTGAGAAAAAACTTTTTTCCTGTGTTATTCTTATGGGAAATCGAAAAGTGCGCGGCGGACAACCTTAATATTAATATTAAGGGCTCATATTTTCACAGACCTATTTTGGCATCTAAACGAAACTTTTGAGCCTGGTTCCAAGAAAAGAAAAAAAAATTTTTTTTTTTTTGAAACGCCCTAATACGGATAAAAAGGTTAGCTTGACTCAAGAGATACACATTTTTTATGGGGAAAACAATAAATTTCTTGAGTCGAGACAAAAAAATTCTTAAGCTAAAATAAAATTTTTGGCTTAAAAAAAAAATTTCTTGGCTCAAGAATTTTTGTCTTGAGTCAAGTTGACCTTTCTACCCATGTATAATTACACGAATTTTTTAAAATTAATTCATCTGTCTTTTGACACAGAAGTCTGACATAGTAATGATTGAGTATTGTGTATTTTATGAATTTGATCTTTTATCAAATTTTGTTTAGTTTGTATTTTAGAATATATGCGTTCTTAATACAGTTTTAATAACAATAATATAATGTATGTATTATCAATGAATCTGGCCCCAGCAAGATTATGAGGAAGTTGAACTGAAGTGAAGTTGAGGCTCTTATGGTGTTCTGGAGATGACCTCTGGGTGGAGGCTGACTTCCAGCTGTTCGAAGCTGGCCTCTAGTGGCAAAAAGGAGTTCGGGATGAACTCCTGGACTCGTTCTCGTGTGAGTGGTTGCTCGTACGCTCGTTCGCTCGTATTAAAGCAAATATGATCTGGAAGTCGAAGTGGACAATGTAATTTATGGCAAGTTGAATGATGATTACGAAAGATTGATAGCGGATAGGTAATGGACTGTATGATCACGTAATGATTTGAATTTGATAGTTAGATTGCGAATAAGTTTGAATTGATTGGAAAAAAAACTCAAGTGGAGTAGAAGAGTAAAAGGAACTCAGTTTGAATGGTTGATTTATACAGATTGCATAGTATTGTAATCTCAATGATTGTGTAAGTTTCATGTGTATGATGAGGTATAACTCAGAAGGGGCTCAAAATAACACTGCACACGAATAGAGTGAGAACTTGCTCGTGAAGTCTCAACTCAGCTCAACTCAGTATTTGTACTACGCATGTAATGTGAAAGGTATGCAGCATCATAATGAGCGTATCGTATTGTGACTCAGGAGGGGCTCAAAATGACACTGCACACGAATAGAGTGAGAACTTGCTCGTGAAGTCTCAACTCAGCTCAACTCAGTATTTGTACTACGCATGTAATGTGAAAGGTATGCAGCATCATAATGAGCGTATCGTATTGTGACTCAGGAGGGGCTCAAAATGACACTGCACACGAATAGAGTGAGAACTTGCTCGTGAAGTCTCAACTCAGCTCAACTCAGTATTTGTACTACGCATGTAATGTGAAAGGTATGCAGCATCATAATGAGCGTATCGTATTGTGACTCAGCTCAGCACCGGTGGGCGGTTTGAGGCTGGATGCCTGACCGACGTCCTCCCGATGCTGAGGGAAATGTTGTATTGATTATGAATGAAAGTATAGATTGGATTCGTACCTTTTTTTTGTATTTTAGTTTTACTAAAATACAATACCATGTGCTGCTTGAGTTTTCAAATGTTTGATGGCGATATGGATGAAGCGGTCTGAGCTCGTGGCTGTCGAGCAGTGGTGGTGGTGGCGGTGAACTCACGTCGTGGTAAACTTGAAGCACCGATTGATGCGAAAACAATTTCACCTCACAATTCACTTTCAATGAAACTCAACGATTAAAATAATTTAGAAATGGATGAATTGACACTTATTTAAGAGATAAGGTGTTAAGAAAGATGATTCGGTTTGAACTTGGAACTTGACTGAAATTGACGTAGTTGTCGCTCAGAGAGATCCTTGTGGACTGATGCTTTTGGTAATATTTTAGGCACAGTAGAGTACAGAGACTCTTTTCATTTTATTGTTGGGGGCGCAATTCCGAGAAATATTGTTGAGAAAAATACGTTGACAAAAAGATTACATATAAAAAAAAGTGAAAGTTAAAACGGAAAATATTTTAAATCGAACCAGATGAGCGCTCGGGTTACGAAGAGAACAAGAGGCTGCGTTTATATGACCTCAACGGCCAGAGTCATAAAGTAGGTACTTGAGTCTAGCGACCCGCATGTATGCATCCAAAAACTCGTAGTCGAGGATAAAATATTTAAGATTTTACGTTTATTTTTACACACTAAATAATTTTCAAAATTAGTAGAGTTATAAAGAAAAAATGAAATAGTTGATTAATTATAAAATTAGCTAATAATTGAACAAATTTAAATGAAATCAATCTATACATTTTAACTTCATAAAGTATTAAATTTGTCAATCAAAGAGCTTGAAAGCCTAAGTTGAAAACTTTTTTGAAAAAATAAGTTGTTCATATACGCTACATTTTTTGTATTGTACGAAATTGGTAAAATAGTGACTAAAAAAATAGTGTTCTTCATATATACCTAAAATATTCAAAAATTTTTTTTACTAATTAATCATTTGATTACGCTACTTTGGATATTAAGGAAAGTCGCAAAAGTTTAGTAACCAAAGTTTCTTCGAGCTTAAGAGTATGTTCTTCCAAAATAAACTTCGCTCTAAAACATGTATAATGAACGAATACGAAATCAGGTTTCAGGATTCAAAAAACTTATTTTTGTAATGATTTCTCCTTGAACTTTAAAAAAAATGTTCCATGTAGTACATAATTGATGACATCGATTTTCAGCGTCTGCTAGAAGTTTGCTTGAAACAATTAATTTTTCAGACTAACTATTTTTCATTATCTTGTCTGTAAATAGTAGTCCGTGTTATCATGCAAAATCACAGAAATAGCAGCTAGCTAGTGCTGTTAAAAAATGCTTTCCGGAAGTCTGAAACGTTTGTCGAGACAATGTTAACGGAGGATATTTATAGCAGTGCCAAGTCTGGCTCGTGTGGGACAGTTTGGTGCGAACCTCGCGAGGAAACTTGTCCGACTGAATAATCGAGCACACCTTGTCTCGTATGTTATTCACCACATTAAATTCATCTCACCTGTATATATTGTCTTGCGGTGCAGCATCACTGATTCTGCTATGCAAACATCTCACATACATACAGTACATTTCTTAATTTTTTATCTCTCTGGTTATAATTTATAATAAAAACAACTGTATCCGTATGCATTACACATAACAAATGCATAGAGAAGTGCTGTTATTGTCTCGTGTTCATTAAGTCATTAAATAAAATAAGAAAACTTCTTCATGGAGTTATAAATGGCAGTAGACGTGCTAAGTATTGCATAAAAATAAACACCTTTATAAGAGATTCATTGATATTATAGTATTAACAGTATACTACAGTTACATGACTTAATAATCTTCTTAGTAGTTTCTTTACTCTCTTGGCATTTTCAGTATCTTCTTTGTCGTTGTTTCCTTCATTTCGGGATAATCCGGCTCCTCTCATACTTCTTATCAACTTTTGATCGCAGTAATAAAGTCCAATTTCATATGCTAAAACTTTCTCTTTGATACTAAAATGATGCTATGTATATTAATATATCAGTAATTGAATTCATAAATTTTTTTTCTTTACCATATTATTAAAAAGTTTATAAGATTTAGAGACCAAAGTTAAACACTTGTACTTTAATACGAGTACAGGACTTAGGTGAAGAAAGATCATATCATAAATTGCTACAACAACAATTACGCTGTAAAACTTAAACGAAGTGCATAGTTAAGAAAAAAATTTCAACTGTTAATTTTACTAAACCAATCACATTAGATTTATACAGCTTTTGATGTGAATTAATGTTAAATAAATAAGAAAACTCGATAAAAAATTTTTTATAAGACCTGATATGTCCCTATTTAAATTTTTATAAGGCCAAATTAGACCTGAAATGACCATATATGCTTACATCTAATTTTCCAAAGATATTTTCCTAAATTATCTCCATATATGAAAGAGTTAAGTATGAGAAGCTTTGAATTCCTTGAAAAAATGCAAAATTAAACAATTACAATAAATGATTTTTTTTTTATTCTCATACATCGCCTGTAATGGCCATAAATGGCCAAATCTGATAAAATATGATGAAATTCAAAAAAATATAAAAAGTTCAGTCACTGAAAAAATATTCACACTCGATGTTTATTAATTCATAAAAAAAGTTCACTAATTGAAATAACGTTTGAAATAAATTTCAATTTTTGATACTCACATTGAATTTTCTTTCAATTAAAATCGTTTTTGTTATATTTTGATAAAATACTGTACTCTGAGTTTGACGTGCCTTTGATAGTATAACTAACCTCAGCTGATTTCATTAGTTTCTATGAAGTCATCAATGTTTTATTTAAAACATTCATTGATCGACCAACCTTTAATTGTTGTGTTTTGTAACTCAATATGCTTTTTGTAGATAATTTTTTTCGTTTAAATTATGAAAATCGCGTTTTAATCGAAATCATGATTTTTAGGCGAGAGTAGAGCATACCTGCGCGTTTCGCGCTTAAGGCATGCAAAAAATAAATATTTTTCAAGTACATTTTTATTTCATTTTACAAATATTAATATTTGCCAGTTATTTCCGGAATGAAATTATTGATTACATTGTATCCGGAATATTAATTAAAAATTCGTCAATTAACAAACTACATCAGTTATGAATTTGTGAAATACAGATAAATTTACTCAATATTGACAGTGTAACATCAACATGGATTGTTTAAATGAGAAAGATGTATTTCGATATTAACAAGCTTTTAGTGAAACAAAAGGTAAATATTAATATAGAACTAACAAATAAAGTGCAAGTGATTATAAAACCCATCGATGTCCTAAAATAGATACCGAAAATCGTGTAACCTGCCATCATAACAACTTTTTTATCCAGTTTTAATAGTTTAGAATGAATTGTTAGCACTCAATGATTGTAGTTTTATTTGCGCTAATTCAAGTATTAAGATCAGCATAGCTACTGGTTGATATGCAGTGAAAGAGAAGTAAACATTCACTCAACTATTCGTATAAATTTCTAATTGCAAATTATAATTACACACGCTTCAGTAAACGTGAATTTTGATTTACCCTATTTGCATACCCACGGAGATAGAAATTACCCCCAACTGTGTCTCCCCGTATTTTGACGGCGTAAACTTGACCAAACTCCAACTTAATAGATTTATTGTTTTCTTTATCTGCGAGAAGATTTTAAAATCCGGCTAACTTTCATTGCTGGACTGATATCTGACCATATTAAACCATATGTGATAGTAAAATAGCAATTAAAAACTAGAATTAATTTTTTGTGGAACCGCGATGCATACAATTCGGAAAAATGTGACTTGTAGTTCGGATCCATGTGAATAGTGATTAACATCAATTAATACGCCGTATTAAACGAGATTTGGTTCAGTAATTGTTTAAACTGATAACCAATATCAAATCAGCTCTTTAGGAAAATACAAAAATTTTTTATTCTTTTGATAATGTCCACCCATGTGTTGCGCCTTTAATTGGTACAATAAAAATGATCATGTGACAAAATGTCATTTGTTGATAACTCCTCGCTTATTGGCTCAATCATTTCAAATTTTTTCTTATGCGCTTAGTGTTTTTATTAATTTTTCTTTTTTAGTTGAGCAATACAAACAGTGAACAATATGATCTTTATTTTAGAAAACAACTTAAGTTTAATTCTTTTAAAGGGAAAAGGTTTTGCGATAATGCGCTCTTTTTCGGTAATTTTCAATACTATCTTCAGTCGAAGAATTATATATGGGCATATATGACCATATCAGAAAATTTTTTCAAGGGTAGTAAATTGAACTATTCAACACAATTTAGAATCATTCTTATCTTCAGTGTAAATATTCAGCAGGCTGTTGAATCGATAACCTCAAGAATAAAATAAATTGAATAGTAACAAAAGTTTTATTGAATTAGTAATGATTAGAATACTTAAACTAAACCACTAATTGATAGTTTCTCTGGAGTTATATTCAATTTACTTTGTTTGTTCTTAATTGTATGTATAAGTCTTAAAGTTCTCCAGGGTTGAGAAGAATCGATTCTTATACTATCTCTATATTTATACAAGTCGAAGATTATATTTAGGTCGATCTCGCTCACATATATCTATATATATGAATGTGTACATACATAAGTTGAAAGTTTTATGTAAGTAGCAAACTAGCAAGATCTGATAGTTAATACGGATAATATACGAGAGCATTATGGACAGGTAATGCATGTGTACACCGATCAGAATATATGTTGCAAATGGAAACTGCAAAAGCTTAAATATTTAGTAGACAACAAATACTCGATTGTTGAAAGCACTTTATTATTAACTATCAATCTGGTTTAATAAAAAATTATATGATCGAGCGAGCCTGCCGAAGGCAGGCGATGCTCGATCGTAATTATATTGATTGTTTCGTTCGAAGAGATCACATTGTAGTACTGACTCGCACACCAAAAATCACCACAAAGTTAAGCTGTAAATAAAATGAAGTTAGCTACGTTGTAACGCCGTCATATATCCAGCCACATACAGTTTAAAGTAGTTGTTTCTAGAAGAGATCACGGGAAGGACACGGAAAAAAATAAATGGTTGCTGCAACATGAGACAATCACGTTGCAGCAACAGGAAAATCATGTTGTGGCAACATGATTTTATCATGTTACTGCAACAGGAGGCAATCATGTTGCAGCCGCCATTTATTTTTTTCCGTGGATAATACAATAATTTTTAAATAATAATTAATAATAAATAGAGGGTGGGATGTGATCTCTTCGAACGAAACAATCAATATAATTACGATCGAGCATCGGCAGGCTCGCTCGATCATATAATTATATCTCATGTTTCGTTCTCGAGATCACATTGTAGGATGTTCAGAGTATCATTTGAAGAAAAAATATAATTATTTTTATTAATTTAACAATTCTTTAATTGAACAACATTTTTTTTTTTTTTTATAATAACACACTTTTAGCAAATGTACTCGGATCTTGTACAATAGGTCTATTATAAAATTTTTCAAAAACCTTTGAGTTTTCTGACCAGCCAGCAAGATTCTTGATAACGGAGAGATCGACTCCTTTAGCTAAAGCTGATGATGTAGAAGCATGTCTGATGCTGTGAGAAGTATATTCACTTGATATACCACAGTTAAATAAAAACATTTTCAACCATCTGCTCAAAGAATCTTTTGAAGCTGCTCTAAAAGGTTGTCTCGTTGTAATAAATAAAGCTTCTATTTTGTCATTGATCAACAAATCAGATGTAACTTTTAAATAAGCTTCTAACATTAGAACGAAACATGAGATATAATTGATATTATTCTCATTCCTACTACTGTCGACTCTGTCTAAAGGTTCCAGGAGTTAAAATATCTTTTAATCTAATTAATTTTTTACGTTTATTATTTTTTACCGGTACACTACAGTAAAAATTAATGGTACTTTTCTGGATTATTTACATTGTAATTATGAATAATTATTGAAAGAATTGTAATAAGATCAGGAATTGATAAATGTTCCACAAATACTGTGATTTTAACGGTAATTTTTGAAGAAATTTTCTTTCTGTGCTCAGAATGTGAGCTTTTTTTCTTTAATTAATCAGCGTAAGTATATTTTCAAAAGTAAAAGAATGAAAAATTCAATGATAGATTTTAAGAATTTCATTTTACAGAGAGCATAGATATCAGAGACAAAAATAGTACTCTGAGGTGTATGTACATGATAAAATAACGCGGGTCATATTAAACCTGTTGCTGATCGACAATAATGATCCACTTACGCGATACACCACATCGTTGGTTGCAATATGGACAGTATAGGGAATAGGACAACTAAATCCGATGTAATTTTGTCCGTTTAATTCATTGTTGATCCAAATAGATCCGCTTGTTTTACATTCCTAATGGTTGACTCGAATTAAAAATTTGTTTTATTTTTTTTTTTTATTCAGTAAAAATGACACGAAAATATTCTTTATTCACCCAATGACATATTAACTGACGACTTATAAATGTTTTTTTTTATTGTTGTTCATGAATAATTTTATAATAAACAATAACTACTTCCACAGTGAATTATGATAAGAAAATGAATTCGATCCAAAATAAAAAATCTTGAGCAAAGAGGATCATTTTTAAGAATTTAATTATCTTGAATCAAACATGAAAATTCTTAACTTAATAATTTTTTTTTTGGTTTTAGTTTTTTTGCTTGGTTCGAGGATTATTCTATTGAATTGTTAATGCTTCTTTCATCGTGGAAGACTGAACTATCTAAAATTCATGAAAAATAATTGATTAATTTTTAGTTCACTTAATACTTAGTTTAATTATCTTTTTAGATTTTCGAAAAATATATGTCAAAAGATATTAATAGAAAATTAGTCATCTTGCTGCTACCAGAAATCCGGGATGAAAATTTCATTTCCTCGTCAAGCTTTCCTCCGGTAATTTTGTTTTCTCTTTGTGATTTATTTTTACATGATAAACGGCGATGGCGGGTAATTAAGCTCTAGATTTTAAATATATAAAAAAATGATGAAATATAAAGGTGACTGCTTTAAAACCTTTATTCATCGTCGACTTAAGATACTGTTTTACTATTAAAAAAGCAAGTAATAATTTTTAATAAGTTATAACATAAAACCTCATTGTTCGTATTTCATTTTTGTACTTATTTTATATTCTCTTTGATCATTTAGCCTCTTTTTCCAATGAGCATAGAAGTGCCCAATATAGCTTATGCAAGTAACGAAGAGGTCTAATTTATAATATTCACAAAGATAAAGAATAATTAAACTCTGTAGTAGCCGTTATTATGATTACTTTTTTTTTATCAGTTATTATTGTAGACAACAATATAAGTTAACTATTTAAGCCTTCTACATTATAATTGTATTATTATTTGCCCATGGGCAATGGTGAAGATATAACGAGATACAGCTTCAAGGGAAAGTATCACAACAGCTACTTAATAATGGTCAATGAATAATTAATATTAGGTTACTTGACATAGCAACAATTTATAAAAATAAATAAATTTTGTTTTCTGATTAATTTATTAGAATCTACTATTCTCTGATATATTTTATCCATCACAGTACAGAGAGAGATAGAAAGAAGAATATATATACATATATATATATCCAATTTTCCATTTATAAATGGTTCAACGAACCGAGCTGATGACTGAGAAGTCACCGAGAGTATTGTTCAAAGTTTCTCTAATCCTTCTCACACCATTTTCATTCAAAACCGCAGTTTCCTCAAGTTTCCTATAGTCTCTCATATTTCTCGGTTCTCCATCAACCTTCTTAGACAGAACCACCGTACATCTCTTATGATACCAACAGCATTTCTATTATTTCCAATGCTTTTTTACTTCGTCCTTCCTTAATTGCCTTTCATATTTTATTTTACTTTTACTTGAGAAATTATTTTATTTAACGAGTCAAATTTACTTTTTTCTATCCTTTAATTAATTCTACTAATTAAAATGTTAATATAATTATTATTCTACCGATTACGGAGTATAAGAAATAAAACGAACAAGAGATTAAGAGTTTATTTACGGTTAATTATTATCGATTTTTTCTTTACATGGCAAAATTTAAATAATTGAACAGAATTAAACATATAATTATATATTCACTTTTTAAGACTTAATGATTTGTTGATAAAAAAATTTATTTTTAAGTTAACCACTTTCTTTTGATTGAATGACTTAAATTTAACAACTACAATTCACAAACTGTTTCTTAAAAAAATTTAATTAATTAAAAATTGGATATACAAACTTTTGATAATATACTGACCTTTTTTTACGTGTTTTGTATGAATAAAAATAAAGAAAAATAAATAAAATTGTAACATGTATATGTCTATGTATATTTATCTATATTTGGGAAATAAATAATTATTAAATAAAACACAAATATAACAAGAGAACAATATTTAACAAACAAATAGCTTAAATTACTCTGCTGGGTAATTTAACAATGGAATGTTTTTTTTTAGTATCGCATTTAATGGCATAATAATTATAATGAGCTATCGAATCTCATGAATAATATGTATATGTGTAGATTGTCGCATATGAAGCACCAACGGAGCTTAATTAATAACTAAACAATCTTTTGTTTCAATATTTTGTTGTTAAAAATTGTTTTTGTCGCAATTTCATGTAGTAAATAATTTTTCATTGACATGATATGTGATCCAAAGTCATTTATTGTTTTAGTAGCGTACTAAAAAAAACAGCATCAGTGTAATATCATTAATATTGTTTGGTTTTTAATAAATACTGTATGGTGAATATTTTTTATAATTTGTTCATCCAAATATAGTATTATTATTTTATAATTAGCTAAAATGCTGACATGTGTTTATGAAATTTTAATTAAAAATTACTTCGTTTGTAAATAATGTGAAAAAACAATTAAAATTTTTTACTCTTAAACTATAATATAAAGTCCCAAGGGAATAAAAACGTAACAATAGGTATATATTTGTGCTAAAATTATCGAATCCCGGGAACTACTTAACGTATTCTTATCGAACTCACATTAGGAATTGTAAACTACAAACTCACACATGTTTCGCATAAGAGTTAAATCAGAAATTCATGAGAAGTTAAACACTAAGCAGGAATAATGTTAGAAGTTACACTTTATTTAACTGTGTTATTTTGAATCTTTTTTAGCAAAGTTATCAGTCTGTATACCTAAGAGTTCATCTTTTTTTATTGAACTGGAATGTAATTTGCGCCTGACTGTAGACTTTGCATATATTTTCATGCTAATGATATATTTGACCAATCACGTTACGAATAGTTTGCAACACATATTTTTCATCTTAATTTTATTATAGGATTAAAATTTTATGTAAATGATAATAAACACAATCAAATAAAAAAAATTATTTTTACAAGCGTTAAAACTTATGTGCAAAAATAATTTCGCGTAATATTTTTGTATAATTTTATCGCATTAAATTGTTTTTGTTTGAAAAAATGAATTATTATTAAATCGTTGAGCTGCGGAGTGTAATGTGTTGGTTTAAAAATGAATTATTAATATGAAATATTGTCAAGAATTAAAAAAAAAAATATCCTCTGTTTTTTGTTTCGACTATTCATTAATTTTATTTACCGTGCAATATATATATTATAAACTCCAGGTAGGGTGATTCTAATGGAACATTTTATCATAGAGGAGATTGATAATCCTCACATTAAAAACAAAAACATGGTTCGATATCATCTACTATGAAAAATAACTACTATAATCAACTCTTGTTTATAAAATTTAAATGAGTTTGTCAACAAACATTTACGTAATTCTCTGTGAGACTTATGAATAAATAACGTTTATTCATTAACATGACAAAATTCAGTTACTGTGCAGCGTAATATCGCTCTGATTATATTCCGATAACGCATTGTAAAGTATTTTATTATAATTGAAAAAAAATTTTTTTATTTAATATCTCTTTTAATTTATTACAAAAATTAAAAATAATGTGTGAACTGAATAAAAAGACTGAAAATGATGACAGATTATCATAACATTATTTTTGCGCGTTTTTATTTTCTAATGTCAAATATATATAGGTCAAGACTAACCATCTACTTCACACTAAATAAGTTTTTTGTTGCTCAAATAGGTAAAACACGTCTTATATACGTTAAATATATCTATGTATATAAGACGTACTTGACCTATATATGAAATGAAAAATTTATTTAGTGCGGAGTAGTCGGTTGGTCTTAATGATCCACGACATCACACGCAATGAATTAATCAAAGTCTTTTGAAATTATTTTTCATAAATCTTTCAGTTAAGATTCATGTAAAAAATCGCTCACACTGAAATAAAATAAATTCGAAAAAAAAGCTACGCATGTATGAGTAATGGCTAGGCATAGAGTTGAGAAAGTTTTCAGTATTTTTATATCTATCCATAATTCTTTTATACCTATGATATGTAAGGTAGCGAGAATTAAGTTATCGTCACGGGAGTTGCTGTTGGATGTTGGAGGAAAGCAGCTGAAAGCATTCTTGGATTTCCGTACTTATACGACGTACGAGCGTATTCCCTGCGTTGATGTCTTAACGCCCACCTGTAGTGAGAGCAATATCGCAAACACAGTAGCGAGAAAAACCGTATAACTGTCCTTCCGAACATTCTTCCGTCATGGGACTAAAAAGTCTCTCCTCAAGCTTTTCCCGGGAAAGTCATCTACCCTCGTGTTTTACGATCCTTCTCACATACTTTTCCTGCAGCAGGACTTTCAAAATGACTATCGCTACACCCAACGAGATGTAAAATATATATAAAGAATAAGAGGGAAGAAAAAAAAACAAACATATGAAAATAAAACCACAGTAAAATCGTATGAAACGAAAATGAAACAAAAATCACATGTCTGGATAATATTTTTTTTTATTTTTACTTTTAGAAAGTACGTGCATTTTGTACTTCAAGGGTAAATTTATGTGAAAAGTATTCTACGGTGATATAATACTAGGAAATCTGTAGAGAATATTGAATAAAATCTATATATTCGTGAAATATGCATCTACTGTAGAATATTATCGGTTAAATAAAAATTTACCGGTATAATTTATTTATAATATCGAACAAATACAAATTAATTTATACGATGACCACTCGTAAGGAAATTTTTTGATATTGCCTGATATGTTCATATGTAGTCATATCTATAAATTTGATATGATCGTATTTCATATGGTTTTGTATGTCTATACATAATTTTTCATGCACCTCGGTATTTATTCGTTGGAAAATTTGCCTTTGGCCAGATATGGACTTATCAGGACATATCGGGCATGATATGTTCTAATAAGACTTGATATAATCTAATGTGCCTATATATTATTTTTTGAACAAGGATATTGTCAAAAAATCTCCTATGGGAGGCGCATGATCGCTGAATTGTCTTATTACAAGAGAGTTCAGTTTAAGTTGTCAAGTTTTAAATTATAATTCTATAAAAATAAAATTTCTTTATCTCATACATAGCCTAATATGGCCATATCAGGCTTGATGTGATCTAATATGAAAATTGGCCATTTTAGATGATTTTTCTCAGTTTAAGAATTTTTCCACTCAAGTCGCAAGACAATAAAACTTTTTATAATTATTTTGGTTCAAGAATTTTTTTCTTGAATAAGATTAATTTTTTTTTTTTGGTGTACTTCATCATTGAGTAAGCTAAAAAAAAGGCCTATTTTGTCTCTCTCTTCTTTTTTTACTTTTTCATATTTTCATGTTGGTTTATGAATGATAATTTAATAACTAATTACACACCTCTATTTGTATTATCAGTAATAATATTATTGAAGATAACATGTGTTGTTAAGAGATAAAATGATCTGTTAGTATGATGACATTCTGATAATGTTATGCATGCGGATATGATCCGCGAGTTGTAGCTAAGTTGTGAGAAAATTGACATATGTTAAATCTTGAGCCGCTTAACATATTCATGGCATACTTGCTTTCACTTGTGCGCTTTTGAAAATACCACAATCCTGTTGTGAGACGATCTTACTTCCCAGCTTTTCAATACTCGATTTTTTAACAATATTTCAAAGAATCCAAAAAAATAAAAATAGTCAAAAATAAAATACGAATATAAAATTATTGGATAATCTTAAGCTATTTTTTCGAAACAATTACATTTTTCGAAGTGTAATTATTTAAATGATAAATCGTAGTGTTTTGTAAATTTTGTGAAAAATCGATATTTAATTATCACATTATTGATAAAACGCAGAATAAACAAAAGTTTTAGTATGATTTATCAGTGAAAATATCATTATTAATTTCTTTTGCTAGAAAGTACATTTAAATTCTGGTAAATTACTCTAACAATCTTTAAAGTAACTCGGTAAATCTTGGAGAACGTGCTTTCGTTTAATTCGTTTTACTTAATTGGTCGTGGCTCTAATGGTAAAGTTAATTTATCGGAATAATCCAACGATAAGGCTAATCCCAATACGAATGCGGCTTTTGTAAGTTTTGTTTTAAAAATTTCAAACTTGACCATTGTTTTATCCTTATTCATTTTTATTACTGTTATTTTCTATCTACTTTTTTATAATTCAAATCTGAAGCTTTTCCTATTTGAAAACGTGGACAAATCCACATATCAATTCTTATTGATCTTATGAAATTTTATACGTGTATTCTTTCCAATAGGGTTGAATAATGAAATGATTTTCATAGTCGTGTAAAATATATTTAAATTCAAATATAATACCAATACTTTTTCCATTATTTGAACTACATGTAATTTATACTTTATTGAAAAAAATATTCCATTCATTATTATCAAAAATAATAACATCAGTAATTAAATTACAAATCAAACTTTTGTTCGTCAGTAAAATTTATCAGTTGTTTTATATCTCATGGTGTATAGTATCGGAACGTTACGTGTTAATGCATCAAAAGTTCATTATATTTTCTCCCGTCACTAATATTAAATATCATGTCGACAGAATTATAAAACATTGACCATCAGTATTTAAATTAATAAATATATAAGAGCTTACAATGGAAAATAAAAAGAACATTCGATCAAACTGGAATAATCGAAGCGTATTAAAAATAAAACTAAATCGTATCACAGAAAATTTTTATACCAAAACATGAGGCTAGATATTTTTGTAGCATTGTGCTTTTAATAAATAGATTTTTATAGGTGAAAAATGATTGTGTTCACTGTACGTTTATATACAATAAAAGATGAAAAAAACTACACACAGAATGACTGAGATTTATGAAAAAAAAAAAAAAAAAAAAAATTGAATGGATCAAAGGATTCGACAGTGAAAAGAAAACGTTTATTCAAACGCGTCACTTGTGAGGGTTTTTCTCACTTTTATCGTACCAGTTACTTCCCACTGAGTCTGATTCGCTGGCACTATAACCCCATTATTTCTTTGCGTGTTCTATGTGTTTCTCTATGCGACTAGGCAGAGCGGAGGTGTTGACTACCCGTCCGAAAATATATATCATTTGGTTTATAGTTTCTTCGTCAGGAAGTAAGTAGGTCAAAGTGGTATTATCGCTTTCCACCGGACGTCCCAATATACTTAGGTCACACGTCATCTTACCTTTTCACTGACTACACCTATTTTTATTATATTTATAGTTGTGTTATGTGATTCATGATCATAAATATAATATATGAACATATGATACAGTGTTAAAGAGCAGTCACTGTGTCAATGTACCATGTATTAATGGTTGAAAAATCTGCTTCATACCGTACGGATAAATCATCGAATAATAACTCATCTTTAATAATAAATAAATCTTTTATAATACGCCAACATATTTTATCCATTCTACAACATCGTGTGGTAACTTGTGTTTTTTTTAGTTCTAAATTTGTTTTTAGAAGATCAATAAACGCGAAAGTGGATATTGCATCATCAAATAGATACCTACATAATATAGGCTACGAGATTTCTGCAGGGATTTGAGCAGCTTCAAAAATAATTTATTTTTTAAATATTTATATACTGCACTGAAAAAAAATTAGGAAAATGGTTAACCCTGAAGGCCATCACTGCAACTTACCGCTAATTCTATACCAAAGCGCTTAAAATTGCACTTATGACGTTTTTGAGCCCATCAATCTCAAAAATAAAATTTGTGTGTTATTTTGAGTTCTTCGAGCTCAAAAATCTGATAAAAATTTTATAGAACACTATTTTTTTAATTTTCAAACCTTAACAACTTTTGAATGAACAAGCCGATTTTCACGCGGTTGGTTGCATTCGGCGCAGTTTTTTGAATCCTAAGATTCACTTTTAAACACAAACTTAAGCTTTAAAATTACTATATATTATTTTGGATTGAATATGGCAGAAAAATTCGATGTCGTTTATTGATAGTTAATGAAAAGCCGAAAATCGAGTTGTTTTTGGTATATCTATACTTCTGAAGAAACTAGCCTTAACTAAGTTCAGTAATGCATGGGCGCTTGGTTATCTATTCAGTAGCAAGTTTGCTCTCTATCTTTCTCATCTAAGATGAATATAGTGCAAAATATTTGAATCTTTAATTTAAACCAAATTTGTTAAATTGTCCATTTAATCCGAATAAGTAATGATTCTTTTTTAATTATATTGGTTAATTGAAAATAAATACATCAATATAACAAATAAAAATTAATCGATGTTATATATTTATAAATTAAGTGAAAATTCAGATTTTTTTAATGTGATATAAAATAATTTATGATCGTAAATTTCAGAGTATTAAATAAAAAAATATTTTTATAACAAATCATTCAATTGTAATCACGACGATTAAAAATGATTTGGTTATTGAAAACACATGCAGTAAAACATTATAACTTATTTGTTATGATAAGGATATTGTGGATGTTTAGACTGCGTATTTTGCGATGATCTGATCAACATAAAATAAACGATATCAATAACGTTGACATTGAATTGTAGACAATCCTCGATACAATACTACGTCAATATATGCTGGTATTTTAAGTGATAAATGTAAAACAAATATTCTGACTAGTTTACAACGAGAATAGAATTGATGATATTGGCTATTAATATTACCGAAAATATCGAATTTCTGAGTCGATAAGAGGATCTACAATTGTAACAATAATTTTGTTTTATTCCATTTATTCTCTGTTGCAATATTTCACACTGTAAAGAGTTTTATTTTTTAACTACTGTTGGTTGTCAATCTCTAAACGTTTAGCTTGGTTATTTCAAAAAAATGAATCAAACTGTAAACTTCGGCATTTAATAGATTCTTGTCGATGATTCTGCGCAGGCGCTAATCAAATAAACCTACGAAATTTTTATTGTATTGATAAAAAAACCACGATTTTGCAAAATACTTGCACATTAAAAAAATTTTAGGAAAAATTAAAATTGTAACATCGTAACCTAGGACCAGATTTTTACTACGATTACTTTTCAAAATCGTAAACTTATCTTAGTTTTGAAAATTTATTTATTTCTTAATTTTAACCATTCTGAATGAGCATCATTGATTATTTAACGGAAGTGATATTTTTTAAATGAAATAATTTTGATACACATTATATGCTCTTACTATCACTTATAGATACTGGGTGTTTTATTGTGATTCTTGTATCCTCAGTAACGCGACTGAGTATCATTCGCTTACAGTATACAGCACATCATTGTCAGTATTCCATTCATGACTTTCAATAGTGACTCTCTACTGCTGCAGGATAATGTACGTGAGGTCAAGTGGTTCAAACTATTGCCAAGCAGAAACGTTCTCTCGTTCCCGATTGGATTTGCCACTTGAACTAATGGGATTAGTTCCACGAGCAGTATCCCTTCTTCTGTATTCATGAAAAATCATCGCTGTACTGGGAGAAAAAAAAAACCACCTATATTCACTAATAAAAATTCGAGGAAACAATTGCATGCATAAAAATATTTTTTCGTTTGTTTGCTTGTTTGTTTGTTTTATACACTCTCGTGATATAGTCTCGTTTTTTGACAATACTTTTTGTATTTAATTTGCATTCTAAACAAATAAAAAAAACCGGATTTACTTTTACTTTTGTTGCATTACATTTATATTTATTGAACCGTTCTTTTAATATATGCTTTTCTGACAATTACAATCGCCACTTTTATTATTTTAATATTTAGTAACCATTTCATTTAACTTTTAATCTTTTATCTTTATTATCTCCATTGACTGAATAAGTGTTGTGATCCCGTGAAAAAATTTTCTGATGTTGCCAATCTTTTGAAATGGCTTGAGATTCTCATGCACTACTATATTAGGCTAAAAATGGAAATAAATAAATAATTTATTTTGATTTTTATATCAGGCTATATGTTGGCATATCAAAACACCAAAATTCTATATGGACATATCAGACTATGTCAAAATATTTTTACGGGGTGGTTATTAAGAGAGAAATACGTGTAGAAAGACGTTTTCATGCGGATTTTTTCAAAATTTTTTTAAGGTATGAAAATTAATGTTATTTATCAAAATTATTAAATTATTTTATACATATATTTATATTTTTTCATATTTTACGACAGTATAACTTAAAAAGTAGCGGAGATATCAGCTGATACACATCATAGGTTATCGTCCGACTTAGCAGTTGGTGTTCAATATGGAAGCCACAATTTTTATCTGAAATTAATGGCACAGAAAAATTACTTTTCTTTATACAATTGTGCTGAATATAAATCTCTATCATAAGCAATATTTTTATTTAAACTATTTTTTTTTTTCTTAATAAACGATATATGAAAAAATGGTAAAAAATCACGACTTGATTTCACAGCGCTCTAAAAAAAGCAAATTTTTACTTTCTTTTATTAATTGAGGTTCATATAGAAGATACGCATATAAGAAAAGTAATTTTTCTGTGCCATTGATTTCAGATAAAAATTGTAGCTTCCATGCTGCACACCAACTGCTAAGTCGGATGACAACCTACGATGTGGATCAGCTGATATCTCCTCTATTTGTTAAGTTATATTCTTGCTTAATACGGAAAAATACTCATGAATATGTGGATAAAATAACCTGATAGTTTCAATAAATAATATGAATTTTTTATACCTTAAAAATTAATGAAAATCAGCATGAAAACGGCCCTCCACACGCATTTTCCCCCTTCAAAGTATTAAATCTCTAATGTTAAAGAATTTTCTAGTATCATTCGCAAATATACAAAAATAAATAAAGGCAATTATATAAAGTTCAATTAAAACTTTTAACGGCATTAAAATGAAATTTTTAGTGACATAAAAATCAAATGTTCATAGTAATAAATTGTTAGCTGTTTCATTTTAATTTGACTGAGATATTAAAGTTTGTAATGAGATTGCCACGTCAAAGTAGTTAATGTTTTTGTGAAAACAAAATGAATAAAAATTGTTGAGTGAACAAAAAGTACTTGAATGCTCAACAGTAGTACGCAATTAGTTATTTGTTCTTTTGTGACGATAAAATGATACACGAGAGCTTGTTGAGTATGAGAATAAAATGAAAAAAGCTTTGAGAATAATCATCAAACCACTTATTCAACTTTTAATTTTTGTTTTAAGAGGTACTTAAAATATAAAATTCTATTTTATGAGTAATAAAAATAGCTACTTGGATGCTAAGACAATATTTTATTTCATCGAAATGCCCATATAAGATTATACTCACATTTATCAATTATTGTTCATTAATCTACTTCCCTTTTCACTATATGTATAAGAATATAAATTAAAGAGAAGCAGTAAAAGAGAGACATGCTGTGGTTTTGACTTATTTTTACCTGGAAAATGTGGCATGAAAAAGGCCCTCAATGAGAGTAAGATCAAAGCGAGTATTATGAGTAGTCTGGTCAGGCTAAGGGTTGGTGGAGAAGACTAACGCCTATGGCACTCGTACAAGAGCTTCACTAAGAAAGACATTTTAGAATAAAATTCAATCTTACTGTACTTGGATATCAACAACGTACTATATCAATTTCAGTTCTCTTTTGATCCGTATACTTTTTTTTTAATAACATAAATAAATAAATAAATTAGACTTACTTCAATTATTACTTTGTTGCTTCACATTTCTCGCTGATCGTATTTTTCTCAGATATTAAAATTTAAATAATCACTTCAGAATGAAATATTTTTATCCTCTCGATTCGACAGTTTGACTGATATCTTAGAAATTGTTATGATTAAATTCAATACTTTGTAACCATTAAAATAATTGTTTTCATTGATTCCTTCAGTACTTATAATCATTTAGTATTACTATTGGTTTGATGAAAATTATTTTTTAACGACATCTGAATTAATTTAAGATTTATGGTTTCAACAATAGTTTTGTTATTATAGAAAATATTAATTGGTTAAAATATAATTAGAATAAATACTTGTCAAATTTTTGCAGAATACATACGATTATAAATAATTAAGACCATGGTTTATTTTATAGTAGACGGCGCAATAAAATTTTTAATTTGGTAATTTTCATATCTGGCCATCTATGGTCTATTGTGATCATATGTGGTCTGAGTCTGTCAGGCTAGAGAATGTATATGTCAATTATTATGTCGAACTCGACAATACTTGATTATTCGTTGATTAAAGCAAAAACTTATGACACAAAAACTTTAGAGCAGTTAAAAAAATTATGTTTATTTTGTTATTTTTGACATATCAAGTTTAACCCTCTTGTAAAGACATATACGGATATATCGGAACTTAGTAGAAAAGTTTTTGTACGAGACAGTGCACCCTACTTAATTTTCATTTGATCATTATTTTTATTAATTTAGTTTTAGTTTTTCATGTTATTTGAGACCAAATTACAAGTAAATCCTAAATATTCACCCTGATTAAATATCCA
Organism: Cotesia vestalis; assembly: GCA_000956155.1. Lineage (NCBI taxonomy): Eukaryota > Metazoa > Arthropoda > Insecta > Hymenoptera > Braconidae > Cotesia > Cotesia vestalis. The sequence goes on from JZSA01000171.1 coordinate 696,255, forward strand.
ATCCAATGATATTTAATTAAATTTGAATTGAGAAAAAGATGAAGTAAGTGGGAATAATTTTTTTTTGTCTATTCCAAGTAACTAATACAGTTCGGAAAGTTAAGTTTAATCTTTCTATAAAATTAAATTACAATCGGAAAATTGTTTTCGAAGATATGAAAGTTTCATTGAGAATGAGAGATGGATATCCGATCAATCCATCGGGTGTTCTATTAAGGAACACAATTGATAAGAGAATTCTTCCTGATGTTCAGGATTATATTAATTTTGACGTCTTCCCAGGATTATTAATAACGGAAAATTTTAATGTAGTATTTAATAAAAATTGTAAAACAGAGAGTACTTCGAAGAAATACACTTCACTAAAACTTATTCCAAAAAAATCACACTTGAAAAAAATTTTATTTTAGTTTTTTTTTTTGGGATTTTTCGGAATATACCGGTTTAAACTAGTTCAAAATCGCAGGAAGTCTATTTTTTATGGAACCCTTTAAAACGCCACAAGTTACAACGCCACAAGCACATACATACAGACATACGGACATAATTGCGAAAACATTCGCGAAAGCTTCCTAGGATGTTAAAACGTCAACCGTTGAAAACTCGATTTTCGAAAAACCGGGTAAAACCAATAACTTCTTAACTTTTAAAATTATTCAATTCTCTTAGCAGGAAGTTAAAAAAATGCAAAACTATGAATCCTTACACGGAGAAAAATTTCAAGTAAATATTCCTATGCTCTCTGAAAAGTAAAGTATTCATAACCTAACTGCACAGTACTCAGTCCATTAAAATAAAAATAATGTAACTGTTATTATGTACTACAGTAAACTTTAATATATTCATAGTAATGAGTCCTATGTTGTTTAGTACTTGATTTCCAGTAATCTGGACTTTACGTTCTATTAAATTCAGCATTGCTGAACGTGAGTTAGACCTAAGCAGCACAGTAATGGTTACATTGCTGGGCAGTAAGGAGTCCTCTATTTTTGCTAAAAGCGCCACCAGGCTGCGGTGTAGACTATACATAATGCAGAGTCTATGGCGTCTTATTGTGTTGACGAGTAATTATATTTTTTATTATAAAAAACAAAATAAACTAGTGATAATTTGTCGCAAGTTTGAATAAATTGTGAACATTATTGGTTTGAATCCGAGACGTGTTTGTTTCAACCAAAATAAGTTTTTTACGACTAAAATAAACTTTGCGTGTGCTAAGTGGAATAACCTAAAATTATCTGCTGGAGCTGGACTTTACTATGGATCATTTACTTCAGGTAATTTTTATACTTTATTTAAATTTAATGTAATTGTGACATATGTTTGTGGAAATGATATTAAAATTATTAGACATGCAATAAGTTTTTCATTCAATTTAGTTTAAATAATATATTTTTAAAACTGTTATCAGGAGAGTTTTTTTCCAAGTTTGTTTCTAACAATGTACTCACTGAAAAAATTTTGACCAGATCGTTTTTTGATTTTAGATTATTTATTAGAACTTGAAATACTGCGTCGATCGCCAAGTGCATCAAAATCAGTTGATTTGTTCAAGTATAAAATTTTTTAAAAAATGTTTTGTCGAATATCTACCAAATTTTTCAATTAAAAAAATTCTAAGCAGCATCAAAATTCTATATTTAAGTTCAGACAAATCACAATAGTATATGGGGTATTCCATGTCAAATCGATCACTTTTGAACTCGACCCCTTCAGATTTCGCTGAAACTTTATCATTCTTTTCTACCCTTTGAAAAACGCTTTTGAGAAAATTATGCGTTTGTAGTGAAGAACGCAGCATCTGGTTTTCACTGGAATAATGACCAGGCCACTGTTTTTCCGGTGGTTATTTACTATAAAGTAATTTTAAAGATAATTTTCTGCAAAATCACAAATGACAACAAATTCATTTGGTTGTAATGTTTCTTTCAATATTTTTAAAAATTTTGCTTGTTCCTTAGCGATGAATGTGTGAGGAAGAAGAGTCTTTAATTCGCCACAAAAATTTTCGACAAATTCTTCTGCTGGCTTAATAAAAGTTTCTAAAATGCATCTTGGTTTTGATATCCAATACTTGTACGTAATATTTTCGATTTCTTGGTCCTCAAAACATGTCAATAAATTGTTACTCAACTCATCTACCCCCCGACAGTTCTTACATCCACCCAAATAACATTGATACGCAAGAGTTTAGCGATTATTTCAGACTGTAATAATCACGATGCTGTAGCTGTTCATGTTTTCATCAAATTAATAACCGATTATATAAAAGACCTTCCTGAACACTGCAATAAAATTTATTATTTTTCTGATGGGGCTCCTCAACAGTTCAAAAATTTCAAAAATTTTGTAAATTTATACTATCATGAAGAGGATTTTGATATTCCTGCTGAATGGCATTTTTTTGCGACTGCCCATGGTAAAGGGCCGTGTGATGGTATTGGAGGCATCCTCAAACGATTTGCAGCAAGAGCGAGTCTCCAACTTGCAGTTGATAAGCAAATAACAACGCCTATCGGATTTTTTGAATGGACATCTAATCCGGATAATTTGCCAAATATTATGGTCAAGTTTTCACCCATTGAAGATTATGAAGCAGCAGCAAATGATTTAAATGAACGATTCTTAAAAACCAAACCAATTGTAGGCACTCATCAAATACACTGTGTAATTCCGGATAAAAATGGTTGTTTGATAGTTAAAAACTTTTCAAACTCGAATGAATACAGAATTTGTAAAATATTTAAGCGTCAGAGAGAAAATAAATAAATAATTGATGCATTATTTTCGAAATCATTGAGAATTAACTGTATTAATCATTAATCCCAGTCATTATAATGGCACGTAAAGCTTGTAGGTAAACTATATAATTTCTAAAAATCGATGGATCGGACTTATTCAGTTATAGAAGTAATTTTTACGAAAAAAAAAAATTTTGTTAATTTTTGAAAATTTGACATTTTTTTTATAAATTAAAAAAAAAAAATTCGGCCCATTCCGGGCTTCACGGAAATAGTTGTCAAATTAATTGAAGTTTTTTTTTAAAAAAAAAAAAAAAAAAAAAAAACTTGACGTAAATTGAAAAAATCACGATTTTATTCGAAAAATCCGATTATTTCGTTAAATTTAACATATTTAATTTTTTTTGTGTAATTTTTCAAAAAGTTCATTCAAAAACAAAAATTAAAAAAAAAAAAAAGATACCAAAAAGTCAATGTCAAAAAAGTTATGGCTATTTGAAAATAAAAGAGCCATTTTTTTTAAAAATTCATAACTTTTTTTGG